>JAWNMQ010000367.1:1242500-1842500 GCA_035043855.1 Drosophila percnosoma
GTGGAGGAAGTGACATTTCATGGGTATGTATCTCGTCAGCCGGATTCCGGAATTTTGTGATTTTTTGAACAACAATGGACAAGAATGTGTACTTCAATATACTAAAGGAAAATTTACTCCAAAGTGCCGAGGATGTAGGAATCCGACGTACTTTCCGGTTCAACCAGGACCACGATCCCAAGCATAAGGCCAAGATAGTACAGTCCTGGCTCATCAGGAACTGCCCCCACATGATAATTCCACCTGCCCAGTCTCAAGATTTAAATGTTTTTGAGAATTTGTGGGCTCTGCTGGAAAATAACATCCGGAAGCATAGCATATCCAGCAAAGAAGACCTCAAAAATGCTCTGCGGGATGAGTGGAGCAGAAGCTACCAGGAAGGTGGTATCTTCCATGAATAATAGGTTAAGGGAAGTGGTTAAGGCTAATGGATATCATACTAAGTATTAACATCCTTATTTAAGTTTTTATAATGCAAATATATTATTTTATTTATACTGATCCAAATTAAATTTCCCCTCAAAATAGGGTACTTTTTTACATAACTCTACCTAGAGCAGGTGGGGCAACCCCAGTGTATTGGGGTCATATATTAATTTTGGTGCTTAATGCATGTACCTACCATCGGTCTTTGGAATTTTTGAAAAATAATGAACGATTAGTTTATGACAGGCAATTACGTTTTTTCTTTGACTTCGCCCGGATTAAGCTGTCCGTAACTGTATATTTCGTCTGCTTCTCGCATCTCTTGTGATTCATTGGCCATAGCTCATGTCTGGGTCAGCCAACAAACACACACCACACACACACAACACACACACACACCACACACACACAACACACACACACACTACTACCATGGGCACCCACAGTTCTGTGGCTTTAATCAGTGTACGTGTGTGTGTGTGATTGTGTGTGTTTCTTGTCAGTTTGACAGAAATAAAGTTGACATTTTCATGCTGAGAATGCTGCTGCTGCTTAGTTTGGGGCATGTCTGCGCCTCGGCGGCACTGTGGCATGCAGCATTTCACTTGTGATTTATGTGCTGGGAAAACGAATCAATAACAATTCGAGACGCACACTAATTTCCCTACACACACACACACACACACACACACACATAAGCATATCTTTTATGGCTAAATTCGGGCTAAGCAGGTAAACTTGATTTATCCAGCGATGCTCGCTCAGCCTCAATGCCACAAATTAGATATATATCAAAATATTTTGCGATCTTTTGCTGCTGCGACCCACAACAGACTGACCGACAGACAGACAGACAGTCAGACAGTCAGACAGACAGATTGGCTGCCTGATTTATCTGTGCGCTGACCAATTTTGGCTAGCTTTGCAGGGGCCGCAACGCAGGCGGAGGGCGGACGGGGGTTCAAGGTCAAGGCGAGGAGTTGTCAACGCAGCTTTGAACTTAGATTTCAGTGGAAAACGTTTCCAGCATTTGTGGTCTTGGCTTTTGTCTGCAGCTTTGATTAAGCGAGGCGCCCCAAAACCTTTTTTTTTTTTGATTTCGTGGAATATTCACTGAAAAGTTATGACAACTGAGCCAAAGGGGCTTGGATGGCTACACAGCAAATAAATAAAAGTATTAAAGCTGTGAGCTGAGCATTTCTGATATTTTGATATTATATATATATATATATAGCTCAGATTAAATTGAGAAATATTTAATTTAATAAATTTTTGAATTGTTGTTCATACTTTCAAACAGGGCATTCAGGTTGAAGCATGCTTCGTATTACATAACACTTTTTTTCACAGTGCATGCTTGCAGAAGAGTGGAATATTTTGGCAGTCTGAGTGACAGTCGGACTGTGGGACACTCGGACAGTCAGGCAGTCAAGCCTTTTTGGAGGGGTTTCACTTACTAAGCGGCTTAATGCTTTGGGCCGCACCTGATGTGTCGTCGTGGCAGGAGGAGTCGTCTCCAAAGAAGTTTACGGCCGCAATCGATTGCAACAGATTGCTGCAGTCGCCACTCACTTTTCCACTTGCAACTCATCTCTTTTTTATTTTGGCAGTTAAGTTTTAATTAGCCACAGCAATTGGTAAGCGCGTTGCGGCCGCTGTCATTGACCAGTTCCGTTTATTTGTTTTTTATACAGTTGTTTTTTTTTTTTGTTTGTCAATTGCTCCGTAATTGGAACAACAACAAAAATAGCAAGTTAGAGCGACGCACAAGTGCAACATGTGTTAGGCCAACTTGAAGTTTAATGGGCTGCCCCATAAATTCAATTTGATGTCTGCCACAAGCAATGAATTTTAATAAGCTCACTGAGCAACTGTAATTGTAATTATCACTGTGGGAGGAGCGGGGGGGAGTAGGGGGCGTGGCAACGTGTTGACAAATGATGTGGCAACTGGCAACTGGAAAATGTTGATAAATGCTGGCAGCGAAACAAAAGCGCTGCCAAAAATTGAGAATCGCTCAACTTCCGGTTTTCGGTTTTCGGTTCGCTTCACAACACTTTAATTAATTTCAGATCAGTTTTTTGGCCTGCTGCCGGTTCACTTAACTGTTAACGCGTTCTTTTGTTGCAAACAACAGCAGCAGCAGCAACAACAACAACAACAACCACTACAACAATGACAATAATAACAATAATAATAATACAACAAAGTCATCCTCGTACAAATTGCCTTTGTCTTCTCTCTTTCTTCTCTCTGTCTCTCCGTCTCTCTCTGTTTGTGGATTATTAAAGTGTTGCCACTCGACCATGAAAAAAACAAGTAAGAATGCTCTAAAGGAGCGCGCTCGACTGCTAGATACCCTGTACTATTCTATTACACAGAAAATTATTGCTTGAAAGCATGATTTTTCTTGTGTGTTTCGCAATCGATGTTGATGAAGTTTGCATAGATGATCAATGTAATGTTAGGATATATAAATTATAGATTAGAACGGTAAATGTTGGAAACTGTGACTGGTATCTATACCAGTAATCGATATCTAACTTTTATAAACTCTGAGATGGGACACGGCTGTTGTTTCTGATCAGGATGACATATATACTTTAAGGGATTGTGGATGTCTTCTTCCGCCCTGTTACATACTTAGGCACAACCCGATCATACCCTTTTCATGCACTCTGCATGGGTTCAGGTTATAAAGATCGTTTGCTGTCAGGCCCAGACTTTTAAATGCTCTTCTATAATGAGTTAAGAGTCAAGCTGAACAAATAAATAATAAAATAAATATTAAACTGTAGAGTAAAGTCATGCGAACAAAGGCTAAGATTATAACTGATCAGTTGAGGGTGTCGCAGATAGTATTGTTTTCTCAGTTGCTATGTGTGCGCTATAATAACAAATTGTGCGTAGATATAGCTTGGATTTAGTACAAACTGTTAACCCCTCAACTACTATACATATACTTGGCAATGAAACCGATTATAATCGATTCTTATATATGTTTACAATATAACTTCAAACTAAGTTTAGTTGAAGCTCCTTTTTTTAGTCTGTTCTATTAATGTGGAGCTTTGTGTGCTTACTTATCGATATCACTAGATAATATCAACGATTTTTATCGATAAGTTATAGTTGCCAGTGTCTACGGTATAACTCAGACTAAGCTTAGTTGAAGTTGCCTGCAGTCTCCTTACGCAACTGCAGACATTAAATTATACAACTACGCAGCCTGTTGATGGACAGACAAACAGACAGACAGACGGACAGATAGACAGACTGACTGACAGACAGATCGGCACGACTGTGGGACAAAGGAATTGTTAATGAGCGTGGAGGATACTCGTTGTGTGTAGCCGTAGTAGAGCAGGAGTCGGAGAAGGGGGACTGTCACTTCTGATCCGCCTTGTTGCTTACATTAACCGAGGTGACTGAGAATGTGAATTTGAATGAGTTTTAACTCGCTGAAAGTGAATGTCTCTCTGCAGCCCCATCCTGCTTCATTTATGTTTTTTGCTTCATTGTTTATTTGTGTTTTGAGCACTTAATAAACTTATTCCTGTTTGTGCACTATTTGCAGTTGGTATTTTGGCTGAGATGACGCTGAGAATGATGCTGTTGCTGTGCGCCACAGTGTTGCTGTTGCTGTGCACAGCGGCAACAGGTAGCCAGAACAACAACAACAACAATAACAACAGACACCACAACAACACCCGCTTGCACCACCAACGCTCGCATCGAGCGCATCGTCATCATGTCAAATCGGAGGTGGAACTGTTGCCGGGTGCCACAATGCCGCAACAGACTCAACGTGCCACAGACTCAAGCACACGACTCCGTCGAATCCATCCCTATGCCCACAATCCGTACAACAAAGTCTTGACGCGTCGCCTGCACCAGCAGCCACATCATCAGAGCTCCGACTGGGATCATACTTATAATATTTATACAAATACATTTGGACCACCGCCCCCGCCCGTCTCCCCCTATGCTGGCAAGGGTGAGGACAACACGGGCGATGTGGAATTCATTGGCGTCGGCAGTCGTGGGCGTGGTGGGCGTGGCTATGAGTATGTGCCGGCCATAACCACAGCAGCGCCACCCCCGAATCTCAATCGTCGCGCCATCACACCAGGTTTGACCATGGGCACTGTGCCACCGCTGGTGCCGGCAAGAAGGGGCTACAGCTATACAACAACGGCGCCCAGCACGGGGGGAGGGGGAGGTGGTGCCAGCAGCACCACCACCACCACCACCGAGGACCCCTACGAGACGAACACCATCAGTCGCAACTATCCCACAGATGCCAAGGAAATGGAACGGTAAGAATCAAATAAAAGCCAATATATAAAGATATATATCTAATGCATCAAGATCAAGGCCAATAAATATATAAGGAAAAACCAGTAATCCCAGATAAGTCAGTTGCCATAATCTGACTTCGATAGCTGATTAAACGCGTCATTTGTGCATTTAAATGGACAACAGCCCACTTCACAAGTTCATCAATTGCATGTTAAAGACTTGCAGCTGAAGACCATTTATGTTGATTGTGACGTCACTTGGCCATATTTGTTGGCTAACAAAAATGTTGTGTTGGAAGATGATAAACAAATAAAATGCGTTAGTTGAGAGAGAAATACAAATTTGACTTGGTCAACAAAATCTGTGTGCGATCTTCATGAAATTCGTACAGTGCATGAATAATATGTTATCATATTTAAAATATCAACTATGGGAAATCGATTTGTGTCGATATACGATTGCAGTTATCGATAACAATCAAATAAACTTTATATTCGTTTGCATAACGAGAACAGTCTCTGCGATCGGCTTGCTTATACAGACAGACAGACGCAGATGGCTAAATCGACTCGACTTTTATTGCTGATCAGGCAAATATATATTTACTTTCTATATATTTTGTAAGTTGTCGCAGCTGCTGCCTACTTTGCACATATTCAAAATACCCTTTAAATAAAACAAGTTATTTGTTGATCATTTTGTGCGCATTGTGGAAGTAAGCATGAAATGTGCTTAGCCCTGGACATGATTATGTATGCACAAATGGGCGTATGCGTGATTTTTCAGCTGCAGGGCGTGTAGAATTGCATTGAGACAGAGAGAGAGATAGAGCGAGAGAGAGAGAGAGAGGGATTGAGGAAGGGGCAGCTGCAGAGGTAGAGGGGCTGCAGCACTCAAGGCTGGGTCAGCCATAAATTTTCAGCTCTTGCCGTTGCCTTTGCTGTTGCTACCTTTAACATTTATGCTTGCCCCTTGTGCCGCAGCTTATCTGACCGAACATAAATTATTTAAATATTATGACAGTTTCAATGTCAGCGCAAAGACAACAACAACAACAACGATAAAAACAACGACAACAAGTCTAAAAATAAAAAATTATTAAAAAACTGAAACATTTCCCTCTAAGTTAATATCAAATGTGAAGAGTACTTATTAGCCAGGCAAGGCCAGCCTAAGTGGCTGGCTCCGTTTTCAATCGTTATGTCAATTGCCACAAATCAACGCGCACTTGCGGCACACAGAGTGCGGCAGGCAGCTCCTTAAATGTAACACGACAACGCAACAAATGCCACAAAGACACAAAAACTGGCCAACAAGATTGCGACTGGCATTGGACTCTTGGACAGATACAGTTGTTATTGTTGTTGTTGTTGTTGTTGCTATTTGTTGTCATTGTTGTTGTTGCTATTTGTTGTCATTGTTGTCTTATGCGTTGTTGTTGTTGTTGCTTTTGTTGCTTTGGCTGTCTGCATGGTCATGTTAAGGTAATGAACTTTAACGAGTTTTCAATTGGCAGCGTTGATGTTTTCTAATTGGAATTAATGTGCGTCTACTTAAGGGCAAAGACATTGCAGCATTGCAACAATGCTCAACAATCCTCCCCTCTGCCCTTCTCTCTCCCCTCCACGCATCAAGTGGCAATTGGCGTACGTTGCGTATGTGCAATGTGCAATAATCTGTGGCAGCCGCCTCTGCAATTTGGTAGGTGCTGCTCTGCGTGTTGCTTGCACGAATTTGAGCTGTTTTTGTTGCTGTTTTTGTTGCTGTTCTTGTTGTTGTTGTGGCTGTTTATGACACATTTTGATTTATGTGGCAGCAACAGCAACAACTGCCAAAAGCGCCAGCAGGCACTGAAACAACTCGCATCATCAGTCATAAATTGCGGCTCGCGCACAGTGGCACCACATACCACACAGAGTTCTCTAATTGATTAACACATGCTATAAGATAGTATCAGATATATTTTATTGATATATTATTCTAATAAAAATTTAATGAAATGAAGAGACCCGCAAAGCTGGTGTGGTTAAAACTGAGACTATCAGACTCTGCAACACAGACTCCAAATGAGAGAATTTAAATCGAGAGCTGTGAATCTTTGGAGAGCAAAGACTTTGAAGCAGAGACTCTTAAGTAGCAGGTCAACAGAGCTAAGACTCTGAGACTGAGACTCTTAAACTGAATTCCAAATTAGAGACACTAAAATGAATACTCTTAAACAGAGGATTGTAGACAAAGACTCTTAAATAGAGACTTCTAAAAGTGACTAAAAATAATCACCTAAGTAGAGACTTTGAAAAAGAGACTCTAAGATAGAGACTCTAAGATAGAGACTCTAAGATAGAGACACATATACAGAGACTTTAAAGCTAAGACTCTCAAACTGAGATTCTAAAACTGAGATCCTACAACTGAGATTCTTAAACAGATACTCCAACAGAGCTGAAAGTCTTGTGATGCCAAGATAACGACTCTAAAGCTGAGACTTCAAAGCTGAGTCCGTTTTGCTGAGAATCTTAAACAGCGACCCTAAGATGGAGACTCTCAAGCAGAGTATCATAAACAGAGACTCCCAAGCTGAGACTGTTAAAAAAAGACTCTTAAACAGAGACCTTTAAAGAGAAGTTCCAAAACTGAGACTTTTAAGCAGAGTATCCCAAACAGGCACTCTGAGACACAGACTGTAAAACGAAGAAACTGAAACTAATCTTAAACTGAGCAGATACTCGCACTTTGGCTTTAGAAATGCCCAATATACCCTTTATTCATTTGGAAATAGAGTAGAGGAAACCATCCACACATGAAGTATATGGCAAAATCAGGAGAAATTCGAATCGATTTCAATCAGTGACATTCAATATGCGCACCACTGTGCTGGGCTCATGTTCACGTAGGCGACAGAGTTGCAGCGAACAGGAGGAACGATAACAAAAGTTGACGCTGGCCGAGCCTCTATTACGAATACTATTTATTTAAGCGTTGCACGTGCAACAGCCAACAGCCAGCAGCCAGCAGGCAGCAGCTAGTTGCTTGCAACTTGAAAACAGCGCAAGTTGCAAGTTGCTATTTGCTATTTGCTAGTTGGCGCAATAGTGGATATGGAAATGAGTGCTCATATTGCTGGGAACAGCAACTGCAGTCGCTAGATGTTTGCTGGATAAATTCACACGCCGCCGACTCAACTCGACGCAACTCGACTCGAGTCGACTCGAGCTGCAGCCTCTACTCTAATGGACAGTGCAACATTTCAATTGCAGTTTGCCGCCTTTGGGGCATGTAATGCGGTGTTAATCAGCGTCATATGAACCGATTTGCAGATATTAAATGCAGTCGAGAGTGCAACGGAATCTGCTCAACGGTCAGATATCCTGCAAATACCTGAACTTCTTTAACTATATATATAAATGACAATTAAACACGATCAGAGATTTCGCTTAGATATGTTAAGATTTATAATTTAGTTAAAGATTAGAGGCTTCTGCAGATAGAGAGAGTTATGTTGTGGTAACTGCTCCTTTCGGAACTAGTTCCGATTCTGCCTCGATAAAGTTTCGTCATCCAAAACTTACTTCTAATATTTATACTTAATGCGTTCATTGATGTCTGTTACTGCTAGTTATGTGCCACGAAACCCCTTATAAGCCATTCACATATTTACAGGGTATGCAAATGAAGTAAACTTACCCCCTTCCCTCCACACACACACATACACACACCCTGTCATTTCGCTCAGCTCAACTGGTTCGCCAGCCTCGCGCTTCTGTTGATGATTTCAATTTTTGCCTGTCTCCTGTGCATGTTGCTGGCAATTTGTTGTTGTTGTTGTTGCTGCTGTTGCTGTTGCGGCTGTTGCAGCTGACAATTGATGGATGTGTGTTTTTTGGGGCGCACGCTTTGATTGAAGTTTGAAGATTTCAATTTCGTTGGGGATATTTTCATTTGCTGTTTGTTTTTTGTGAAGTTCGTTTTTTGCATTTGGGATTTTGACTTTTGGCTGCAGCAGCAGCGGCAGCAGCAGCAGCGGCATCAAATGGAAAGGCCACTTGTTGCAGCCTGTTGAACCGTTAATCTCTTAACTGCATCTGCGTCAGAAAATGGCCCCACAAGTATGGAAAACAAAGCAGGGCCTTGACTTCGATATTTATGAGCAACAACATCAGCAACACAAAATGGCAGCAACAATTGGCGAAAAATGCTTAAATCAAATGCGACAACAATGCACAGAACAACAACAACAGCAGCAACAACAGCAACAACAATAATGGAAACAACAAAGAGTTATGTGCACTTTAAGCAACTTTGTGACCCCAAACAGACGCACAGCTGAGCTTGTGTTTGAGCCAAGTTTTGAGCCAAGATTTTTGCAAATGTTGGCCGCCTGCAAATTGCTTGTCAACAATCGAAGGCGGCCCGGGCAATAATTACGGGCCTACGATTTGATATGCTGGCCGTGCTTGGAAAAACTGCGCTTGGAGTGGGGAATGAGTTGCCGTTGTGAAAATTCGTTAACATTTTGCACACCGTGAAACAGCATTATGCATTATGCTCAATGGGCAACGCCTACACGTGCCACACAGCTCATGGGAGCAGCAGCAGCAGGAGGAGTAGGAGCAGGAGAAGGCGTAGGAGTAGGAGTAGGAGTAGGAGTTATAGTGGGAGTCAGAGTCGCAGTCGGAATAGGAGTCTGGGTTGTACACTCAGAAAAAAATTCAACCTGAATGTTAGAGCCAAGGGTTCCTCCACTTATTATTCCTAAGGATTTTCCAAATTTCAGTTGGGATTTTTGCTAAAAGTAATTGTTTATAGAAAACAATAATAATAAATTCTAAAAATAAGATTAACCAAATTGAATGTCGAATTTTTTTGGCTGAGTGTAGGAGTCTGTGCTGCAGTCTTTGTGGGTCTTATCAGCAAACCAAGTCAGGCCATCAGCCAAGCTGGCGAGCAGCCAAGTTGGCAAGGGTAAACCTAGGTAAAAACCTTGGCCCAGGCAGAGCCAAAGAAGCGCGCGCTTCAGCTTTAATGAGTTTTTCACAAATGAAGCGGAGAAAAACGTCGAGAGACAACATGGTGAACACGTGCACAAGACACGACATGACACGACACGACACGATGCGACACGACACGACACGACAAGACACGACTTGAATTGACAGACATGCACAGCGAACCATATACGGCAAATAAATAGAAATAGAAATTAATGTGGATGGAAATATATGTAAATGCCTAACTAAATCGAACAAAAGGTTGAGCTCCATCAGCAAGTGGTATTTATGTATATATATGTGCAACTTGTGTTGCATAAGCTTGTGGACAGCAAAATGTGTTCATTGAATTAATTCTTGGTTTTTTAATTTATTCATTTATGTCCTTCGATATTTATTTGCCACGCCAACTAGTCTCGCAGAAGATAAGCAGTTTGACGAGCTCGACTAGCAGATACCCTGAAGCCAGATATTAAGTGCGAGGTGGATCTGCTGATATTAGTTGGCTTATTTGGTTTAGTTTTGTTATACAATATTATGTATTAAGTGGAAGATCAATTCTTTACAATTGTGTGCTGATTGTTATCGTTAATCGATTTATACATCGATTTATACAAGACATACAGAGGGACATGACTAAATCGACTCTACTGTTGATGCTGTTCAAGAATATATATATATATTTATATACTTCTCTCAACTTCATCTTTTCCTTTACCACTTCATCTTTTTCCTTTCTCTGCTCTCAAATCATATACTTCTTTCGATTTGAATGCGATAACTTAAAGACCTCTCTCAGTTGACCTCAAAGAGTGATGACTATCGCAGATGACTGTCAAGTAACTACTGCATTTTCTGAGAGTCAGCCAACGCTTTATAATCAACGAAAGTTTCTCAATTGCAAATGCAACAAAGAACAACAAAGAAAAATAAATATATTGTTTATAATGCCGCATTGATTGAACAATTAGACGATATCATGTTCAGTATTTACATACTAAATACGCTTGCCAAGCAGTCGCACAGAGTCTGAATGCAATTAGTGAGTTTATATTTAGCTAGAATTGAGTAAGTCACAATACAGACAGACAGACAGACAGGGAGACAGACAGACGTAGAGGGAGACAGACAGTGGGACAGACAGTCGGACAGCAACAGCAGCAGCAGCAGCTCCACAATAATTTGCAAATCACGCAGCTTCGCATCTCAAGTTGAAAATTGGGTTAATGCAATGCTGGCAGGCTCGAGCCAAGAGACAAGAGTTGGACTTGCTGGCAGAGGGGGGCTGAGGGCGGGGTTGCCGAGGGGGACAGTTGGACAGGTCAGACATATTACATGTAAACTCGTTCGAAGAGAGGCGGCGGAACAGTAGGAGGCAGAGGAGAGGCTGGGGTGTAGGGAGTGTGTGGAGCATGGAGCTGGGGGGAGGGAGTGGACCGACTTTTGTCTTGCAGGCATACAAAAGACAACAAAACTGTGCGCCTGCGCCACACACACCACACACACGCAACACAACACAAACACCAAATGAACCACCCAAAAAGCGTCGAGCGGACATGACGCACAAAATTCCACATAAAACATACACTCAGCAAAATAAGTATGAACTACGGAACTTTCTACATACTATTAGGAGTTTAGGGCACGCCTTAAAAATGTGAAAGGGGCTTCAGGCAGTTGTGCAAGAGGCAGAAGAAAGCATCTGCGAACCCATAAAGTATATATGTTCTTGATCAGCTGTATATTGTCTGTCTGTCTGCATAAACAAGCCGATCTAAGAGACTACAGAATCTGAGACTTTAAATTTGGAATATATGTTCCTATATACCATAAGCAAATCAAGTTAAATTCATTTTATTCATAACTGCTGCCGTTTTGCGAAATTCGATACAAATCGATTAACGATAACAATGAAAGCTACAATTGTGTCTTTCAGTTGAGCTCTCTCGACTAGATTCTCGATTCTCACAGCTTACCCATTTTTTGTACTACTTGAAAGCACTTATTTTCGAAATCAGTTTCTTTAAGCCTCATAGAAATGCGCAACGCATACATCGTTTTCGCTGAGTGTAGAACAACAAGCAGCCAGCAGCGATAAGCCACGTAGAGAACGAGACACGCCATTTGGCTTACTTAATTATGTTGCAATTGGATACCACAAGATGACGACTGAATACAAACACACACACACACACATACAACTATATATCTGTATCTGTATTGGTATCTGCATCTGCATCTGGCTTACAGTGAAGCATGGCACAGGGTGAAGCGGAGAGGTGAGACGGTCGAGTCTGGCGCTAGCCTCTTGCGTTGTGTTTGAATAACTTGATTGTTAGTGGAGCAGACAGCAACACTTGCTTTTCGGCCCTCAGCTTTCCAAAATCTATTGCCCAAAAAACACCCAAAAAAAAACAAAAAAACAAAAAACTTTTCACGCGATTTTTGTGATAACAATCGCTCAAAACTCGAAACTCCAAACTCAAAAGTGAAGCAGCCGAAAATATGTTAATTTGATGAAAATGTGTTCGTTGCGCTTTTGTTAGCGCGTTTTTCTATAGAAAGAAAAAGAGAGATGAAAGAAAGAAGTGGAAATCGTGAGGAGGCAGCTTTTGGCTTTTAACTCGATTTTGGGGTCTTCTCTTGCTGCTCGCTGCTCGCTGCTTTTGCTCACGTTTGCTAATCGGATTTTCGGGCATGGCTTCGAGCAGGGATCGTTGTTGCTGTTGTTGTTGTTGGCTGTTTAAACAAGTTTGGGGCATTAATCATGCTTTACACACCGACTCGGGTTGGGCGAGGGGGGGGCTAGGGGGAGGCAGCCGCATTAGTAGGGCGCAACGCATTGACAGGCCCATTGGTGGGGAGGAGATCGCTTATCGCCGCCCAGATTACGATTATGTTGTATATGGAAAAGAAATAAGAAAAAATAAGAAAGAAAGGTAAGAAAGACGCACACGCCACATTTCGGCCACTGAACCCATTTAAGCCCTCTCAGCCAGCGCTGGGCTCCTTTCGGCCCAACTTACTTCCTTGGCGTATATAATCAGCATCGACTCCAACTCCAGTTCGCATGCAAAATGTTGGCTTGCGGCGCACTTGACTTGGCTATCTTCTGCTTGTTGTGGCCCTCACTCAGTCTTAGCCAGAATGTCTGACACATTTGCTGCCTTGCTGCAATTTTCATTTCACTTTTGCGCCTAGGCAATATTTTTTATTGAATAATCTTTGCGCTGGCGAATGCACCACACAAATTTACGGCCAAATTAGAACTGCGAACTGGGAACTGAATAAGTTTGCGGCAAGTAAGATCAGTGACTGGCTTGTTAGAGTAGCGCAGGGTATATACAAATTCTTGTGCAAAATGTGCAGAAACTGAGAATTACTTTGGCATAGGTTGAGTTTACGTTTCTAGATACTTTGATCAAGATTTTACTTGAATATCTTTATTAATGCTTGAACTTTACGCTTTTCTTGTAATTTTATGTAGCACAGATGTTTTTTTTGAGTGTAACGTCACTAGAATGTAATAGCTTGTATCAAATTATAAAGCAGCAATCGCAAGCATTATCTGTATAAAGACAAGGATTTGTGATAGTTGAGTACAGTGTAGCTGCTAGTCGAGCTGCCACGACTGCAACGCTCTTACTTGTTATTGTGGCAAGTATGATAAGATATTAATCACTTTGGCAGCTTTTGCTCTCATTGGTTAGCTGCTAAAAATAGAGAAGCCATTAGTCGGCTATAAGCTTGTTAGTCTGCTGTTTTGGCAAGCTTCTGCTCGCTAAGTGCTGTAATAATTCTTGACTGCTGCGAAAAAGCCAGAAGATAAGGAAGGAAATAAAATAAAACTAAGAGCAAGCATGTTGCACTTGCCTCGGAATGGAATAAAATGGACATGACTGAAATATTATTAGAAATTGTGATGCAGTGCGTCGACATCGTCGCCGTTGTCTTCCGCCTGCTTGTGGTCAGAGGGAGGCGTTTCGCATTTAGCGCTAAGTAAAGAGCCAAATAAAGGGGCTAACAAACTGAGAAACTAAGCGAACTGAGCAAATGAGCAGGCTGGAAAGAGGGGCAGGGAAGACTGGGCAGACTGGGAAGACTGAGAGGACTGGGCAGACTGGGATGACCAGGAAGCATGTCTAAAAATGCAGTCTTCTTGTTGCTGTTGCTGTGCATCGTTGTCGTGGTTGTCGTCATGTTTGGCTTGTGGGAGTTGCAACAGTTGCAGCAGTTGCAAGTTGCAGTTGCAATGCGGCCTAATGATGCATTTGGCCCGCAACCCGTGGACCATGGCAACTGAAATTGCATTTTGGCTGGCCAAGCCAATTTAGATTCTAATTTCATGCAACAAATCAGATTAGTTTGGCCCGCAATCACACACACACACACACATACAGCGAGAAGAAATGGCCAAAGAGTACTGTTAGCCAAGTTTAACAATCTGGCAAGTTTCTTTTCGATTCTTTGTCTTGACCTTAAACGCTTTCCAGCACGCTTAACATACGACCGTAAAATATATATATATATATATCTTTTTATATAGCCTGACAAACAATAATTTTTTTATATGAAAAATCCGCTGCACTTTTCCGCCTTGGTTATGGCCAAATAGTTAAAGCCGCTTTACAGCCGTTAAGTGTCGCCAACTTGTGTAGCCTTTATTTTTTAACGGTTTTCTTACATTTTCTTCTTCTCTTCTTCTTCTTCTTTTTCTTCTTCTTCTTCTTATTTTGTGTTTGTGTTAAATGCATTTTTGCTGTTGACAACAAAGTTTTAGTAAACTGGTTTTGCCAAGCGACACTCGAAAATGACCCCCGAGCGGCTAGTTGCTTAAAACAGCTCATAAAAATGATTTAACTTGGCTTAAGTCGAGCGGGAAGTCTGAAGAATAGAGATTTGATTGCCTCTGGTCCGCATTGCCATTGTTGTTTTGTCTTTTGTAAGGGCTACAGTTTTGCATATGTATGCATACAATATGTACTTACCACAGTGCCTTACAAAAGCGATTAAAGCCCATTTCAAGCAGTTCCCACGAAGGCAACGCCTTTATACTCGGCCAACAATGCAATCTGAAATTAAAAATGATTTGTATTTAAATAAAGCTTTTTGTGTTAAAGACTATTTCAATTTAGCTTAATGATTGGGAAAAACTACTTAAAATAATGACCTGATTTATGTGTATGCCAAAATCATAAACTTGGCTCATTGATGGCTTTAACAAATAGTTGAAATAATAATTTAATTATGTGTATGCAGTTGCCACGCATACTTTGAATCATAAACAGACATCGTCGGGTCAAAGTGAAGTCTATAAATATTTTCATAGCCACAGCAATGATAATTAATCTGCAGCAATTAGCATATCTAAAGGTTGAGCATTGAAATATTGATGCCATATAAAGTGGGAAACAACTAGCAGCGGAGGCAGATGAACAGCAGAGTTGTGCTGGTTTTTAGCCGAACTCTATATGAATATGAGAAGCCCATTTATTATTGTGAGCCGAGATGCTGCAGTCCATTAAGGCAACGCCCACACACACGCACGCACACACGCACACGCACACTCGCTCCTGGTTCACCTTTTGGCCTGGCGCTGACTCAGCAACTGAGAAAATAAACATCGCCTCAAAGAGAGGCGCATCAATTTTCAGCTTTCTGCTTGCTTCTCAATAAACATAAATCGTAAATCAATAAACCCAAACTCTAAAGTTCAGCTCGAAAAGGTTGACCACTGTGCAACAGCAGCAACATCAGCAACATCAGCAGCAGCGAGAAGAAAAAGAAGAGCGCCTTTCTTGTACAAATTTAACAGTTTAAAGTTTTTATTTTGATTAATTGCCGCTGCAACACAATTTCATGTGAAATACATTTTGATTGATGTTTTTATAATTTTCAACATCAAAATGTGGCAAAGCAGTAAAAATGCCACGCGGCGAGAGACTTGCTCGACTTGCAGCTGCGCTGTAAGCAAGTCTTTGATCTCTTGTGGAAGTTTATCAAACCCTTTTTGCCCTTCATACAGGGTATACGAAAGTCAACAGCAGTAGCAGCTCTTGCTTCAAATTTCCTCTTTTGCAGTTTTCTGTTGTCCATTGGTGGCAAGTGGGGCAATGCTGTTGTTGAAGCAGTAGCCACAGGTGTTCCGGCGTTCAACAATTAAAAATTCAAATTTAATTTTCAGTCTAAACGTTCCTAAACAAAGCAACAACAACATCTGGGCACAGCAGGCATTCCCGCCGGATCCGGCAAAGATTTATGCAGACTGTGCGGAATGGGAACGCATTTGGCAGCAGGCTGTGGGGCAGAGGGGCAGCGCGGGGAGACAATGAGAATTTCATGTTGCACTTTGTTGGCACCGTTTTTTCCTGCTTTGGCTAAGAAAAACTTCCGCATTTTGTTCTCGCTCCTTGTTGTTGTTGTTGTGGCGCCCTTATACTGCTGCATAAATAACGTGAGAATTATGGTCCAAGAGCAGCAGCCCAACAGCAACAACAGCAACAACAACAATAACAAAAACCACAACAACATCAACATAAATATGCATGCGCGGCCATAAAGAAATTGTTAAATGTTTCGAGTCCCAATCTCGGGCTCAGAACCGTTGCGCTTTTATGTTGGCCAGGCCAAAGTCACAAATTGTGGCAGGCAACGTTTCACATTGCAGCTACACTCAGAAAAAATAAATAAATAAATATTCTTTTGTTATCAGCAAACACAGTTTACACAATTTAAATCAGAAGCGAACATTTTCCGATTACTTCATTGAGCATCAAAACGGAACCGAAAACGTTAAACGAAATTAACTGATTGAAATTTAGGGCCAGAACCGAAAATCAATTCAGTTTGATTGGCTGAGCGGTATAAAATTAAAGCCAAGAATGTTGCAAGCACTGCCCAAAGGTTAGTTCCGATACAATTCGAAATAGATTGAAGTATAAACAAAAATCAGTGAAAAACATATTCAAATTATAAATCTAAGTCACCAAACAATAAACAGCCAAAAATATATATGTAAATTCCCAGATTGTATATATGTAAATTCCCAGATTGAATATATGCAAATTCTGGAATGAACAAGCTTGAATTCCGCTGTTCATCGTCTAGCGTTTCATTAAGCATCATCACTAGCCGATTCATTAGAGTCGTGGCTCTATCTAAACCAAGTTTACTCACATTTCGACTACAAATTATAGAGATCAGATCACTATATCATTTACTTGGCTTAGGAGCAATCTGTTGAAGAATTATTTCTTGTTTAAATTGGGGATTTTTTTTGAGTGCAGCTTCAGTAACAGCTTCAGCTTCAATTGCAACTGTAACTTGTAAGGCGGTAGTCAATACTCAGTTCAGTCAGTCAGTCAGTCAGTCAGTCAGTCAGTCAGTCAGTGACCACATCACACGCCAGCAATTGTTTTGGCCTGAACCCGCACCGCCAATTACGACACCAGCAGCAGCAAGAGCAGCAGCAACTTGCAGCAGCAACTGGCAACAGCAATTGGCAACTGGCAACAACAACAACAACTGGCAACAACCACAACTCCCCATTTGCAATTTATGGGATGCTCGCTGGCCAGCTTGCTTCTTTTATTGTGAGTCGGTTTTCTGGGCAGTTCGAAAATCGGCCACAAAAAAATATACAAAACAATTCAAAATACAACAAAAAAAAAACGGTTTTTATCAGCTTTTATGTGTTGGGACTGCTGGCGGGCAAAGGTCTTGACGTTTTGATGTTTACAGTTGCAGTTTACAGTTTGACTGACACTGCCATAAATATATATGCTATAAATACATTTTGCTCACCAAATTTGCAAACTTCCGTTTGCTTTGGTATTTGGGGCAATACACTAGCCAAAATAAAATGGTTTTAAGTAAACGATTTGAGAGAAAAACTGTGTTTTCGATAAGTAATCGATTTTTGCGGTATAATCATAATTACAGTTAATCACACTTATCGATAAAGTGTCTAAATGAAATATTGATGGCATACAGAAAATTATGTATTTTACAGTTATTAAGAGCTGAATTTTTAGAGAAAGCTAATGCAAAATCTAAGCAAAGATTGGTATATGCCCATATATCGATATACCGATTTTCAGGCTATAATTTTTACTTGTCTTCCGACCCAAAATCACGTTTTCAACTTTAAATGCAGGATTGATTTAGGGGCAAAACTATGATCAAAAAGCCCTCGCTTTTGAAAATACGTTGAGTTTTGACGAAGTTATGACATTTTGAAGTTTCGACCTATGCCCACATATCGATATACCGATTTTCGGGCTATAATTTTTACTTGTCTTCCGACCCAAAATATCGTTTTCAACTTTAAATGTAGGATTGATTTAGGGGCAAAACTATGATCAAAAAGCCCTCGCTTTTGAAAATACGTTGAGTTTTGACGAAGTTATGGCATTTTGAAGTTTCGACCTAGCCCACATATCGATATACCGATTTTCAGTGAAGTTTCGACCTATGCCCACATATCGATATACCGATTTTCGGCTATAATTTTGACTTGTCTTCCGACCCAAAATATCGTTTTCAACTTTAAATGTAGGATTGATTAAGGGACAAAACTATGATCAAAAAGCCTTCGCTTTTGAAAATACGTTGAGTTTTGACGAAGTTATGGCATTTTGAAGTTTCGACCTATGCCCACATATCGATATACCGATTTTCAGGCTATAATTTTGACTTGTCTTCCGACCCAAAATATCGTTTTCAACTTTAAATGTAGGATTGATTAAGGGACAAAACTATGATCAAAAAGCCTTCGCTTTTGAAAATACGTTGAGTTTTGACGAAGTTATGGCATTTTGAAGTTTCGACCTATGCCCACATATCGATATACCGATTTTCGGGCTATAATTTTTACTTGTCTTCCGACCCAAAATATCGTTTTCAACTTTAAATGTACGATTGATTTAGGGGCACAACTATGATCAAAAAGCCCTCGCTTTTGAAAATACGTTGAGTTTTGACGAAGTTATGGCATTTTGAAGTTTCGACCTATGCCCACATATCGATATACCGATTTTCGGGCTATAATTTTTACTTGTCTTTCGACCCAAAATATCGTTTTCAACTAATGTAGGATTGATTTAGGGGCAAAACTATGATCAAAAAGCCCTGCTTTTGAAAATACGTTGAGTTTTGACGAAGTTATGGCATTTTGAAGTTTCGACCTATGCCCACATATCGATATACCGATTTTCGGGCTATAATTTTTACTTGTCTTTCGACCCAAAATATCGTTTTCAACTTTAAATGTAGGATTGATTTAGGGGCAAAACTATGATCAAAAAGCCCTCGCTTTTGAAAATACGTTGAGTTTTGACGAAGTTATGGCATTTTGAAGTTTCGACCTATGCCCACATATCGATATACCGATTTTCGGGCTATAATTTTTACTTGTCTTTCGACCCAAAATATCGTTTTCAACTTTAAATGTAGGATTGATTTAGGGGCAAAACTATGATCAAAAAGCCCTCGCTTTTGAAAATACGTTGAGTTTTGACGAAGTTATGGCATTTTGAAGTTTCGACCTATGCCCACATATCGATATACCGATTTTCGGGCTATAATTTTTACTTGTCTTTCGACCCAAAATATCGTTTTCAACTTTAAATGTAGGATTGATTTAGGGGCAAAACTATGATCAAAAAGCCCTCGCTTTTGAAAACACGAGTTTTGACGAGAGGCTTGCTTTTGAAAATACGTTGAGTTTTGACGAAGTTATGCATTTTGAAGTTTCGACCTATGCCCACATATCGATATACCGATTTTCGGGCTATAATTTTTACTTGTCTTTCGACCCAAAATATCGTTTTCAACTTTAAATGTAGGATTGATTTAGGGGCAAAACTATGATCAAAAAGCCCTCGCTTTTGAAAATACGTTGAGTTTTGACGAAGTTATGGCATTTTGAAGTTTCGACCTATGCCCACATATCGATATACCGATTTTCAGGCTATAATTTTGACTTGTCTTCCGACCCAAAATATCGTTTTCAACTTTAAATGTAGGATTGATTTAGGGGCAAAACTATGATCAAAAAGCCCTCGCTTTTGAAAATACGTTGAGTTTTGACGAAGTTATGGCATTTTGAAGTTTCGACCTATGCCCACATATCGATATACCGATTTTCGGGCTATAATTTTTACTTGTCTTTCGACCCAAAATATCGTTTTCAACTTTAAATGTAGGATTGATTTAGGGGCAAAACTATGATCAAAAAGCCCTCGCTTTTGAAAATACGTTGAGTTTTGACGAAGTTATGGCATTTTGAAGTTTCGACCTATGCCCACATATCGATATACCGATTTTCGGGCTATAATTTTTACTTGTCTTTCGACCCAAAATATCGTTTTCAACTTTAAATGTAGGATTGATTTAGGGGCAAAACTATGATCAAAAAGCCCTCGCTTTTGAAAATACGTTGAGTTTTGACGAAGTTATGGCATTTTGAAGTTTCGACCTATGCCCACATATCGATATACCGATTTTCGGGCTATAATTTTTACTTGTCTTTCGACCCAAAATATCGTTTTCAACTTTAAATGTAGGATTGATTTAGGGGCAAAACTATGATCAAAAAGCCCTCGCTTTTGAAAATACGTTGAGTTTTGACGAAGTTATGGCATTTTGAAGTTTCGACCTATGCCCACATATCGATATACCGATTTTCGGGCTATAATTTTTACTTGTCTTTCGACCCAAAATATCGTTTTCAACTTTAAATGTAGGATTGATTTAGGGGCAAAACTATGATCAAAAAGCCCTCGCTTTTGAAAATACTGAGTTTTGACGAAGTTATGCATTTTGAAGTTTCGACATGCCCACTATCGATAACCGATTAAATATCGCAACCTTAAATGTAGGATTGATTTAGGGGCAAACTAGATCAAAAAGCCCTCGCTTTTGAAAATACGTTGAGTTTTGACGAAGTTATGGCATTTTGAAGTTTCGACCTATGCCCACATATCGATATACCGATTTTCGGGCTATAATTTTTACTTGTCTTCCGACCCAAAATATCGTTTTCAACTTTAAATGTAGGATTGATTTAGGGGCAAAACTATGATCAAAAAGCCCTCGCTTTTGAAAATACGTTGAGTTTTGACGAAGTTATGGCATTTTGAAGTTTCGACCTATGCCCACATATCGATATACCGATTTTCGGGCTATAATTTTTACTTGTCTTTCGACCCAAAATATCGTTTTCAACTTTAAATGTAGGATTGATTTAGGGGCAAAACTATGATCAAAAAGCCCTCGCTTTTGAAAATACGTTGAGTTTTGACGAAGTTATGGCATTTTGAAGTTTCGACCTATGCCCACATATCGATATACCGATTTTCGGGCTATAATTTTTACTTGCTCTTCTCGACCTCAAAATCGCTTTTGAAAATACGTTGAGTTTTGACGAAGTTATGGCATTTTGAAGTTTCGACCTATGCCCACATATCGATATACCGATTTTCGGGCTATAATTTTGACTTGTCTTCCGACCCAAAATATCGTTTTCAACTTAAATGTAGGATTGATTTAGGGGCAAAACTATGATCAAAAAGCCCTCGCTTTTGAAAATACGTTGAGTTTTGACGAAGTTATGGCATTTTGAAGTTTCGACCTATGCCCACATATCGATATACCGATTTTCAGGCTATAATTTTTACTTGTCTTTCGACCCAAAATATCGTTTTCAACTTTAAATGTAGGATTGATTTAGGGGCAAAACTATGATCAAAAAGCCCTCGCTTTTGAAAATACGTTGAGTTTTGACGAAGTTATGGCATTTTGAAGTTTCGACCTATGCCCACATATCGATATACCGATTTTCGGGCTATAATTTTTACTTGTCTTTCGACCCAAAATATCGTTTTCAACTTTAAATGTAGGATTGATTTAGGGGGGCAAAACTATGATCAAAAAGCCCTCGCTTTTGAAAATACGTTAAGTTTTGACGAAGTTATGGCATTTTGAAGTTTCGACCTATGCCCACATATCGATATACCGATTTTCGGGCTATGATTTTTACTTGTCTTTCGACCCAAAATATCGTTTTCAACTTTAAATGTAGGATTGATTTAGGGGCAAAACTATGATCAAAAAGCCCTCGCTTTTGAAAATACGTTGAGTTTTGACGAAGTTATGAGCATTTTGAAGTTTCGACCTATGCCCACATATCGATATACCGATTTTCGGGCTATAATTTTTACTTGTCTTTCGACCCAAAATATCGTTTTCAACTTTAAATGTAGGATTGATTTAGGGGCAAAACTATGATCAAAAAGCCCTCGCTTTTGAAAAAAATACGTTGAGTTTTGACGAAGTTATGACATTTTGAAGTTTCGACCTATGCCCACATATCGATATACCGATTTTCAGGCTATAATTTTGACTACTCTTCCGACCCAAAATATCGGTTTCAACTTTAAATGTAGGATTGATTTAGGGGCAAAACTATGATCAAAAAGCCCTCGCTTTTGAAAATACGTTGAGTTTTGACGAAGTTATGGCATTTTGAAGTTTCGACCTATGCCCACATATCGATATACCGATTTTCGGGCTATAATTTTTACTTGTCTTTCGACCCAAAATATCGTTTTCAACTTTAAATGTAGGATTGATTTAGGGGCAAAACTATGATCAAAAAGCCCTCGCTTTTGAAAATACGTTGAGTTTTGACGAAGTTATGACATTTTGAAGTTTCGACCTATGCCCATATATCGATATACCGATTTTCAGGCTATAATTCGTCTCCGACTAAACTGATTTTGCGCAGTGAATAAAAAAAATGTGAAGGCGTCTTTTCATCGCTGATTTCGCCAGCTTTGCTATGCTTGACAATTGTCGTTGCAGCAGTGGCAACAGAGGCAGCATAGTCTGCTGGGCGTCTGCTGCCGACTGTCCAAAGAAACCTGGCAACCTGTTGGCCAGTTTATTATGACAGTAATTGGCCAGGCATCGTCAGCGTCATCGCCATCGTCTGGAAAAGTCAGTTTCAGTTTCAGTTTCAGCTTCAATTTCACTTTTGGCGTGGATGTTGCAGTTGATGTTGCAATGTAGTGATCCATGTTTAATATGTGCATGTTTATATGTGCCTCTCCTTGCAGTCGACACATTTGCGTGCAGCAGCGAACGATCACGATGCCGGTGAAGACAACGGAGGTGTACACGCGACCCACTTGGAAACACATCAGCACCCCCTGCCAGCCACCCACCCATGCCGGCCAGATGTGCACCCGGGTCCAGTTGATACACGAGCCCGCCTACAGGGATGTCATCAAGCACAAGTCCGCCCAGCAGATGACCTACGATTGCTGCACTGGCTGGACCAAGGAGACAACTCGCTCCGATGCGTGCATGAAACGTGAGTATTGCTTGGGGATTGGCCGAATCTACACTCGTTTGCTCTCCCAGAGTCTTGAGTAGTCTCAATAATCTAAAATTGCCCCCCAAATTTTAACTACAGCTCTTTGCACCACTCGCTGTCAGAATGGAGGCAACTGTACGGCTCCGATGACGTGCAGTTGTCCCTCGGGATTCACGGGTCGCTTCTGCGAGCAGGATGTGAACGAGTGCGAGACGGAGAAGCCCTGCGATCAGCACTGTGTGAACACCCAGGGCTCCTACTACTGTCGCTGTCGCCAGGGCTTCGCGCTGCACTCGGATCAGCAGAGTTGCCGCAAAGTATCCACGCATGCGGACGATGCCTTCGAGGCCCGCGATCTGGAGAATGACATAGATGACAGCGACGCAGAGGTGGCCACGCGGCTTCACAGAATCGAACGCTCCTTGGCCAATGAACGAGTCCACACGAATGAGCTGCAAAAGTCGCTGCAGGCCACCTACAGCGTCGTGGATACCCTCAAGAGCAGGCTAAGCACTTTGGTAAGTCTGATATTATAGGGTATTACGAGAGAGAAATATGTAATACAAACTGATAAGAGGTGGAAAGGTACACACTGGGTGTAGCTAGGAAAGATCTTCGAAGGAGTTTGCCTTTAACTTACAAATTGTGTAAGATATGTGGTTTTATCGATTTGCGATTATTGATTTTTATCGATTTCCTACCTTCATTAGTGTATAAAAATGATAGCATATATTAAAGTCTTCGATATTTTGTGGTTATAGGAAAAACAAGCGATGGATGTGAATCGGATGCAGACGAATCTCTACAAAACGGAATCGCGCACCAACAAATTGGAGAGCATGTTGAACCTGCTGATGAATTGTCGGAACGGGCCCAATGCCAATTGCCCTTAAAAAGGGGGCGCGGCTGGACGGGACGAGGCGGGGCCAACACAGAACTGCATTTCTCTTTGGTTAAGTGATTAGTTTAAATATTATCGTTCGTAGCTGCTCCTTCTGCTTGTAAGCCATTCCCGAACGCAAGTGCCTCCGTAGTTGATAAAGAAAAAAACTAAAACTAATAATTAATAAACTTAAAAATCCCACATTTAGTACTTAAGCGAACTCGTGTCATAAATGTATATGTATTAAAATCGAATGCTGTAGCTTGTAAGCGAACAATTTCTATTTCACTTATATATATATATGTCTGTCTAGTATTTGCATGTATTTTTCTGTATATAATATAGTTGAGAAAATAGCGCACAAATAAATACATTTTTTGTATTCGCAAACATTTCGCTTTTGAATTGAAGCGCGTTAGTTAACAGTGCAGCGTTGCCAGCTAACAGAAAGGAGTGGTAAGTATGTTAAAGTTGAGCGAGTGAGCAGCCCAACTATCGATAGACAAGACAACGACTGCACCGCTTGAAAACCAGCGGTTGACAAACTTGTTACGCGTCGGTTTGTCCTCATGGGGCAGCTCCGGCCAGCCAGTGCTCAGTTGGGGGTGGGTGGTATTTTCGCACCGTCACTTTAATGTTTCTTTATGGCTATCGGCACCTTAATGTTCTTTTAATCCGGCGCCGTCACTTTAATTTCTATTCAACAAAAAAAAAATAACTCACAAAAAAAAAATAAACTCACCAAAAAAATTAGAACCAAATTTTACAAAAAATTAAACTTCAACAAAAAAAATTAAAACTAAACTTTCACATGACCGCAACCGTCTTAAAGTTCTTTACGCTTTCACAGCTTCTTACTCACTGATCTTGACTTTTTTTCGACCTACACCGCTTCGACTAATCCATGACTTTGGTTCCACCTTCAACATTCTCGATCATTCTTTTATCCCCGCTCGGATAATACTCCGTTATCTTTGAGCTTTTGAGCATGCGAATTCTCTCTCTCTCTCTTTTTGAACCTGAGCCCCAACAATCGATATATAATTGGCCCCGCTGCAACAATTTAGTAAAGATAAGGTTTAATTTAAACTCCCGCCAAGTGCAACGAACAAAGCAACTGCCATCCCTTTCACACTAAGTAAATCACAACATGCCAAAAACCCATCCCTATTCAATTGTCAGACCATCTATCGCACTCGCAAATAGCTCAAGTCACCACCTTATACAGTTGACCATGTTAAAATTGAGCTTGGCAACATTTCTCTATGACGTCACAAACGTATTGCACGCGTGTGGAGCATAACTGCGCAATAGCGTAATGTTTGTTTTGTATGAATTGCGAGAAGTGCCAAGGCGAAATCAGCTGAAAGTTTAATTTGCAGCAAAACAAAAGAATTATTATCAAATTGAAAAATGCAATCAGCTAAACTGAACTGAATAAGAATTGTGCTATGCCTGCAGTTGTACATTAAATGCGGGTAACTTGCCCGCATAAATCAGAAAGAGCAACTCGAAATTACACAAACAAATTTCACGTTCACAGCAAACAAAAACAAGCGAAAACCAAAACAAATCCAAAGTGCAAGCAAAAAAGAAAGAAAACAAAACAAAAAATGACAAACGACAAATTACCGTTAAAGCAGGCGGCAGTTTCCGTGCAACGCTTCCAGGATGAGGCGGTGCCCCATCATCTGGGTCTGTTGCAAAATCATCGCAGCAATATTGAAAAGAGCCTCGCTTTGGGCGACTGGCAGAAGATCAAAAAAGAGGAATTAAATGCGATGCGGGTAATCAAACAAATGAAGAATCTGCTGCTGGAAATGGATGCGTTGCGTGAGAAACTGCGAGATGAGGACTTGGAGCGATTCGATGAACTGATGAAGCCTGGCAAGGATAAAGCCTTCGAGGGCATGAAGAGATTCGCAGGTAAATCTTAATTCACTCTTCGAGATGGCAGCCACAATCAGCTCTAATCCTCCATTTCTTATCAATATCTAGCATTAAAGCTGAAATCGCCAAGCTCAAGGAGTTCTCGCTACGATCAGGACGACGATCAGGAAGAGGTGGTGAGCATTGTGAATGTGCCCGCTTTGCAACATGCGCTGCCCCAGCTGGAGACGGACTTCCAGCTGGAGCAGCATCAGCTGGCACAGCGAGAGGCGTGCTTAGTGCAAATGGAGCAACTGCAGCATGAGATTGAAGATTTGCATGGCATGTTCCACGGCATGCGGGAGCTGACCCAGGAGCAGGCGACAAGTGTGCAAAGCATAGCGGATAACGCCGAGGAGGCATTGGAGAATGTGCAGCAGGGCGAGCGGAATTTGAGGAATGCCTTGACCTACAAGAAGGCCATGTACCCAGTGGTGGGTGCCCTGCTGGGCACCTGTGTGGGCGGACCCATTGGCCTCGTTGCGGGGCTTAAGGCGGGTGGATTGGCTGCCGTGGGTTGTGGCATATTGGGTTTCACGGGGGGATCTGTGCTCAAAAGCAATCCGGATGTTTTGCACGGGAATATTGAGGAGCAACGGGGGATGCAGGAAGGGAATAACGATAACGAGTCTGCGGAGACTATGGAGTTGGCCGAGAAATCGAACGAATGACAAACGTTGACCTTGGCCAGGAATAAGATGCCTCCTCGAGTTGCAGTTGGGAATGGAGTTTTGTGCAACGTACGCAGCTTTTGTTCCATACAGTGAGAGTGGATAGTGTTGTGGATGATGAGTGGATATTGTAGAGGCTGCCTGATATGGATGCTGAGTAACTGCAGCAGTATCTGCTATGGATTCTGAACCGCTGTTGTGGATGCTGAGTATCAATTATAGATTCCACTAAACATATATAATAATGAAACACATTCTGCAAACTTCAGTTGCAACTATGCACATAAACACAAACTAAAAAAATATATAGTTCGTCTCGAAAAACATCAACAGTTGCAGTGAGAGGCACAATCCACAAGTTGCCACCTTATTCTAGTAAGCTCACATTAACAATGGAATCCACAACAGATACTCAGCATCCACAATAGCCACTCAATTTCCGCTCTCTCTCTCTCACACTGTTTAAATTTAAGCGTTAAATGAATTTGTTTGTTGAAATCAATGGCATCTACCAAGTAGCTAATCTCTATCTTTAACTGTATTTTATGTGTCGATATTTTTAAGTTTTACGTTTCATCGTGTGTAATTTTTAAGGCTTTAATATGCAATACAAAAATACAAACTCAAATATTGCTAACAATAAGTAGTCTGTTTCTTTTGTAGTTACAGTTAAAAATGTCCTATATACTCTATATGTATATATATATAATGCTTAACGAATAGTCCTCCCTCCCTCGCTCGAATATTCTCTTTAGAGCGGCACATTTACAGTAGTCCACGCCTGTTTGAAATTCTTCTTTTGTGCATGTTGCTTTTTGCGTAGACGCTTTGCCGTCTTCTTCTTCTTGAACCAGGCGGGATAGTTGCCAAACTGATCTTTGAGAGTTTTACTGTTGTAGACGTGCTCCACACCCGTATTATCATTCACCTGGACAATCTCTTTGCCCTTCTCCAGGCTCTCTTGATGCTCATAGATCAATTCCTGTTGCTCTCTCGTTTTGGCTGCCTGTTTTTATTTTGGGTTTTTAGTGGAATTTTAAAACGTCTCCATGTCTTTCTCGCACTCACCTTTTTGATATCTTTGGCTGTCTTGATTTCGGCCACTTCGGCAATTTCCATTTTAATTTCCTTGCCATCGGCGTCCAGCAGTCCCAGCGTTTTCTTCAGGCGTATCAACTCCTTGGCATCGTAGCGATCCTTCTTGATTTTGTTCATTTCATCGCGACGTTTGCGCGATCGATTCGAGCGACCCATTTTCTTTATTCTTTATATTTTATGGATTAAATCGCAATACTCAATGTGCGTTGTTAAAATGTCAACACGTGCATCTGCTGGCGATATTTGCCGATAGCATTTGGCTACTATATCCATATGCGGGGCAGCCAACTTCACGTGACGCAAATCTGCGTTAACAGCGCAATGTTAACAGACTATCGATTAACGCAACAGAGAGCAACACCAAAAAGGTCAGTTATGTTTAAGAAGCCGTTGGCTTTAAAAATCTGTACATTTTTGACAATATTAATATAATTATTCTTAATTATGGGCTACAATTTAAAACACAAGCCACAAACACGTTTTCAACTGTAAATGAGTGCTTTATCTATAGGTAACTTGGTTTTTTTTTTTTAGTAAAATTGCAACACGAATTTTCAGCAACAATTGCGTTTATAAAACTTACGAAGTAGTATTAATCTAGAGGCCAAAATGTTGCCAATATGGGATGGCTTACGAAAGTCGCATTTGTTTTGTCAAAATGATGATACATTGCTTATATGTATATATGTGTGTGTGTATCACAGATGTAGCAATGTTTTCAGTCTGCACAAAACCAGTTCTCACTCTCATTCTCATTCTCGCTCATTCTCATGAATGCAATATGATTTTTGTGTACAAACAAAAGTCAGCTGCTAATGCTGACTGCCTACTCGTGAGAGAGAGAGAGAGCGATTTGCTAATTGCAGGAGAGTGTGAGGTGAAAATTGAGAGAGAGAGAGAAGCAGAATATAAAAATAACAATTTGTGTGTGGCAAAACGAAGAGATAATACTTTAACTGAACAGCAACATGTGTAAATATTAAATATGGGGTGTATTAGTTGCATTATTTTATTAAAGTAATATAAGAAATACTTGAAATGTATACAAGGAGTGAGGAATTGTTATGAAGGAGACGCCTTCGTCACCATAAGGTATAGAAGCTCTTGATCTCCATTAGTAGTTTAGTCTTTGGGAAACTTGGGATACATCCGTCCCTTAGCTCTTACACCTTATTTTTTTTAATGAATACATGTTTCTTTGTCGGTTTGAGAGTTTCTACGTCTTTAGTTGATTTTTCACTGGGATAATACATGTTTTCTTTACCTAAGGCGCACTTTCCGTTACTTTTCCGATTGCTAATCTACTAAGCAAATTGAACAGATTTTGCTTTATTTGTGGGTTTTCCAGATACGGAGAGAGCATATCATATCTTATCATCTCATTTAATTTGTTTAGTCTTACTTTTATTTTTATTTTTCTTTTTGCTTAAATATTCAATTAATTTTTAATTTTTCTAATTGAGACTTGTTCTAATATTCAAAAGTTCTAGGCAATACCAAAGTACTTCTTACCTTAGGTAAGAGTATATACTGCGGAGCGAACAGAGAGAGAGAGAGAGAAAGTGGGAGATTCTCTCTTGCACATGCGCAGCAGCAGCAGCAATAGCAGCAACAGCAGCAGCAGCAGCAGTAAATTAACAGGGTAACTGTGTCGAGCTCAGCTGGTAGAGCCACCAGCCATACATCAACACATTCACCACCACCACCACCACAACCGAAACTGGCAGCAGCAACAACAAGAAGAAGAAGCAGGAAGGAAGGCAAAAGCAAAAGCAAACTGGGGAACTCTTCTGGCTTCATTCGCTCGTCGTCAGTCGTCGTCAGCCAACGTCACGGAGTTTGTGTTGTTCGTCTTGCTTCTGCTACTACTTCACTAAAACAGAAAAAAAAACACACCCCCGCCCCTACAGCAAAAAAAAAAAATTATAAATATTTAACTGCTCAAATTGTGAGTTTAAGTTTAAAATTCTTATTTAGATTTCGACTTTCAAGTGTTGCGAAAAGCTACCTTTGAGTCGTTCTCTGCACTGGATCAATAAGGAAAGCCCCAGCCAAGTAAGTGTGCATATTTACAACCCCAAAAAATAATATAAAAAAAAATCATAAATACAAACACAAAAACACCCAAAACCCAAAACACAAAACACAAAAACCAAAAGCAGAAAATGCTTTTGCGGAAGTCAACATAAAAATGGCAAAGAAAGCGAGCGAGTAAGAAGAAGAACCAATTTCCTTGGAAGTTAACAAACATACATTTATATATTCATATAAATATATATATTCGTGTGTGTATATATCTTCCAATTGCTCTTGTGCACGATTTGCATATATAGAGAAAAAACGCACATAGCAAAAGTGCAGCCAAGCGAGAAAACAAAAAACTTATAACAAAAAAATGGTAAATAAAAATAAAAAAATATTCTGATTGCACCTTTGCAGAGTTCACACTCTATATACACATGTGTGTTTGTGTGTGTGTGTGTGTGTGTTTGTGTGTATTTTGTGTGTGTGTGTTTAGTCTGACCTGTGCTCGCAACTGTTTGCAGAACTTGTCCATCCTGTCAGCAAAAGAGCCTACCATACACTGAGAAAAATAATGACAAGCTCAAATTGAAATCATATATTCCTAAATCACTGTTAGCCTGAAATCTTTAGCTAGGCATATTTGAAGTTTACAAACAACTTTCAATTCAGTTTTTCTAACTTCTCAAAATTACAATTTTTTTAATATAAATTTCAGATTTTTGTAATCTGAATTTCAGATTTTTGTAAATACTTTTTATTGTTTTGGTGTCTGTTTAACTTAAGTTTTTTCACTCGAACATCAAAAGTTATTCAATGTTGCTTCTAGTTAGCTGTTTTTTGCTCAGTGTAGGCCACTGCAAACAAAGCGTATCTTTAGCTGCGCATCTTTGGACTCGATGCTCGTTTTGTGTTTGTGTTTTTCAATTCGATTAGGCCATAAATTTGACTAGCATCACGTTTTCAGCGTTTTTGGCCGAAAACGATCGTTATCAGTTAAGAGCAGAGAACTGTTTGAAAATAGTTTTGGCTGAGACACTTAAAACTTTTCTGGCATTGTGACAAATGGCACTAAATCATTTTCCTGCTACCTTGCTCATGATATTTATCGTCATCTGGCTTGGCTGTAAATACGTGAATACGTCCAAAAGCATTTCGTTGGCCAGGTTTTGTGGGCCACTTCTTCATTTGACGCTTGTCACCTGTTTGTTCATTTTGCATATTTTTAATAATGTTTTCATTTGATTCGCTTTTGGCTGATAGCCAAGGCAAAGACAATAAATTGTGTATGGAAGTTGTATGTGTGTGTGATGTGTGTGTGCTGTGTGTGTTGTGTGTTTGTGTGCTGTGTGTGTGTGTGTGGGCCATAAATAAAGGAAATGCCTATGCACACCGCAAAAAAGAGAGAAAAACAAATAAATTATTGAAGCAACCTCTTCGCTTGACGAGGGTACAAACAATGCAAGGCAGTACCCTATACTAGTACCTCTACTAGCCCATAGTACCCTATGTATACCCCAGAAGACACCAAAAAAAAATCCAATCACAGACCCCAAAGGCGAGACCAAGTGAATCATGCACCAAAAGTGCACAATAAGCAACAGAACAGGTCTTGCAAGGCCCGACTCATTGTTTTAGGATACCCTCTAATAAGCTAAGTTATGTGTAGAAAGGGTAGGCTGGACTTGTCATCCAGTATGTAACAGGCAGAGAAACGAATCGATTTTGATCAAAGTTCAAGAGCTGGGTTTTAGAATATAGATTTAGTAGGTTTATTTTTGTCGATCGACAACTCACACACGTTAAAAAACATATGAACCAAATATATGGCAAACATAGAATTCCCGTTATGGTTCCCAATTTACTCACAATATCAGTTCCTTCAACTGTTTTTTGAGCATTATAGGAAAGTTAAAAAAGTATTTTTCTCATATATACATTTAAGAACTACGAGTGGTAATTGATTACAGGGTATTTTCAAGTCGTTCACAGACGAACTTACTTGCTTTTTGTTTCATCTGGATGCTGACCTGGAGTTAGAGCGAGCTGGCAATAAATCAAGTCTGGCCAGTCTGCAAAGAAGAAACGGAAAAATGATAATGAGAGAGCGCAAAAACATAAACAGCGAACAGCTGATGTTGGATTCGAGTTTCGGTTCGAGCCTGCATTGGAGTCAGTGTTCAAGTTTATGTATCTGGTGGGTATAATTTCGGCATGGCCGAGATCGGCACGACTTGGTCTTGAACTAACGAGCCGACATCGAATCTGGCTGCGAGCATCTCTCTAATTGGCAACACAAACAACAAAACAACAAACAACAAAAGGAGGCTAACAGCAACTGCAGCCGAGAATTGGCCAAGTCCTTTGTTTGAGTCAGTTGTTGCCCTTTTTAGACACTTGAGGGCCTTTTGGCCAGCACATAGAAAGTCAGCTAAACAATTAACTCATCATTAGAGCCCATTAGTCGCTTTCATTAGCTGACGCCGCATATATATATATATATATATATATACTTTGGTATACCTGTACAGGTAAGCGGCTCAGAACGAAGACCCTAATTAGCTGCCTTCAAAAACTATTTGTTGACAGTTAGTCAACGACTTTCTGTAACTGTAATTATGGGTGTAGCAGATAGCTACACTCAGAAAAAAGAGAGTATAGTAGTGAAAACAAGGGAAATGTATTTCATATAAGAACTTCTGCCCGTATTTAAATAGGAGATTGGATTTAGGATAGATATAACAGTTATTTATACTTGTTATACAACTTTTAGCACATTTTTTTTAAGTTTTTGATTTTCTATTCTTCATTTAGAACAGTTTTTTTTACGAGTGTAAAAGTACTTTTGTTATTATTGTATATTTCTTAAACTTTTGCTAAGGCATCTCAAATTGAAAACAGCCTTTTTCTCTGAGTGTACACACATGCACAAAGACATCAAGTGCTTTATTTTCGGTTCTCACATTTCTCCCTGTGCCTGGCAGTTCTTTTCTTTGTTTTCTCCTTTTGACCCAACCAATTTGCTTGCCTGATTTATGATATAAACAAGCCAGCCAAACAGTGGCAAAGGCGAAAGTGAATTTTTTTTGGCCTGCGAGTATTTATTTTGGTTTTTGCTGTTGGGAAAATCCGAAAATACATTCAAATCTAAGCCGTAACCTTAGCTGTAACTGTATCTGTAACTGTATCTGTTGGTTAGTATCTTATGACAGTTTTTCCACATATAAAATCATTACTTAAGCGAAAAATGACGTCACATGTGGGGCAGGGAAAATGTTGCCAGTAATAATATATATATATATGTGCCCATAATTTTAGCCAGTAGGCTCTGCAATTTGACACAACAAAATGCTTAACTGCGCAGCTCTTCCTCCTCGCAGCGCGCCTCCCTCTTAAGGGCTGTGACGTGTTCATTTCCCACTAATCGATAATCTGCAAGCCCAAAATTAAACGCAATGTGTGTGCGTGTGTGAGTGTGTGTGCGTGTGTTGTGTGTGTGTTGTGTGTGTGAGTGTGTGTGTTGTGTGTGTGTGACCAACAAAATCAGTCAGCCTACAACAAAATAGCTAAGGTGACCCCCAAAAAAGCTGCAAAGTTTCATTTTTAGCTGCCTACTTTTTACACAATAAGGAAGTTGTTACTTTCTGGACACACACACACACATACACACGCGCGCGCATGTGTGTGTAAGCATACACATAATTGCAGCATAAAATGTATAGATATAAAATACATATATATATAAATGTATATATAAGAAAGTTTTTCCAGTGCGCAGGTCAAACAGAGCAATTTGTTTGTAAACAACAGAGAAATGGAGAGTGTGAGAGGCAGTGAGAGGAAGAGAGAGAGAGAGTGAGTGTTGAGAGCAACATGCTCTCGCTGCGTGCTTGTAGGGGAAACAGTTACAGTTACAGTTAACAACAACAACAACAACTGAGCACAGTTACTAACTGAGTTTGAAGCTATTTTTAGCTCCACTGCAACTGTTACAGCGCATAGAAGAGGGGAGCGTAAGATAGGAGCGAGGGAGGGGGCGGTATAGGGAAGCGGAGGAGCGGTTGGTTGAGGTTTGCAGAGAATTTGCAATTGATTATTAGATTTATGAAAATGATTGAGAAATTTATTTGATTGGTATTCACAATTTAACATTTTACAGTTAAATTACCTTCAACTTAACCTAAAATACAAATTAACTTAATTTAAAATATGTTTAATGTTGTAGATATATATCTTTTGCAGGAGAGGAGGGTTATCTTAGGCAGTAAAGAGACAGTCGAGAGACATTCGAACTTGGCTATATCTACGCGGTTAGTGTTGCCGACCAATACTATATATATGTATACCTTATAGGGGTCGTTGACCTCTACTTCAAGCTTGACCACAAAATATATTAAAATGAGCTATGCAATTGTATGGAAAAGTACAGTGTTTGTTCGGTAAATACAACTGGCTAAGAGAGATTTATATAAAAATTATTTATGGTATACATTTTGTGCCCTATCATTTTGATAGGTAGTATCTGATAGTATCTGATAGGTAGTTGCTCATATTTGAATGCTATATAAGTGCATTCAAGTCAATGACTGGTATTTATTAGAAGTGAACTGAACTGCGACTCTTGAATAAATCATGATAATGATGATGTTGACGACGATGATGATGATGATGATGATGATGTTCTGTTCTCCCTGATGTAATCATCAATGTGGCAGTTGTTGATTGACTGGCAATGTTTACCATAGACTGACGATTGACCCACTGACCCAGCTAAATATTCAGCAATTTACATATATATATATATATATATATATATATATATAGAGCAGTTGCTTCTGCTTACTGATAAACAAGGAGATAAAAAAAATATACGTCGAAAATTGCCTAAAAATATATAAATATATTTCAACTGCGACGCATTGGCAATTACGCTTTATAAATCTATAATATATATATATATAAGTATTCATTTAATTAAAATCTCATTTAAACGCCGATTATTAGCAAAGTGCATAGAACTTGAAATATAAAAAATTCACAAGTAAATTGCTATTAATTATTTTTATACTTGTGATAGGGAAACCTGCTTGACCATGTATATAAGCACTTATATACATATATATCATCGATCAGACGATAAGCCCAGGCATGCTGGCAAGCTGCCAAATGCTTGCCCAGTCCACCATCCACACAATCCACGAATCACAATCCACAATTGAATTATTCGCATTATACAATCTCAAAGCAAGTGTCGAACATGTGCGGCAAATCATCAAACGCTTGCGTCATTCTCAAATGAAATCTTTTGGAATTGTAGAGCACTTATATTGCCCAGTATATAATTAATATATATACATATATATGTATAATATGTATATATATATTTATATATGTATCGCAATTAGTTTTATGTGGCTTGGCATTATTTGAATTATTCATTGCTCTTACTCAATTTATTTGTTAAAGTTTGAGTATTTTAATACCCTGGAATAAAAGTATCAGACTGACTGAGGGAGGCATATCCGACTATATACCTTCACTACAATTTAAAGCAATAATAAAGAACTTTTAAAGTACATATATATATATATATATATACTGTACAAATCACACTGAGATCGTAGAAGAAGAAGCACAGATTTTGTTAATCAAAACTTATTTTCATATGAACAGCTATTCTTAGGGTATTTCGTGGTCGACTTTCTCCCTCTCTCGCTCTGTCTCTCTTTGTTTAAAGTGTACACTTTTTTCTGGGGCACAATAGAAATCGAGATGTGATTAAGTCTCGCAGCATTTTGTCAAACAAACTGTAAAAACTGCGCATTTGCGTTCCAAGCTATGCTCCTCAAAGCGCAGCTGGGGTTGGTTTGGGTTGTGGATGGCGAAGGGGGTTTGTGGGAGGCAGGAGGTGGTATTCAGTTGGGTTCGGGTTATGCGCAGTTACTGGCTATGAGAAATGCTCAAGCTTTGATCAACATTTTATTTTTATTTCTGATTTTCATTTCACTCTTTTTGATGACGCCGCCGTCGAGTTGACTTTGTTTAGAAACAAACACTTTGTTGTCGGAGAGTTTCGGCATGGATGATTTTAATTTATGGCTCTAAAGGGCTACCAGTTGGTTTATCAGTAAACAAGGAAGATGATTAGATAGTCCCATAAAAAAACCAAGAGCATAACCAAAACAAAACCGAAATTCCAGCTATTTTGTTTATTTATTTTTGTTTAAAGTGTTATTTGGATTGTTGTTATTTTTTTGGGATATTTTGTTTTGATGTTGTTGTGCAATGACGCCAAAGTTTGTTTACACACATACGTTCAGTGGTACATTTTGTGTTTTTTTTTTGTTTTGTTTATAACAATCGCGGCGCGTGCAAACTGAAATTATAAAACTGTTCTTCGAATTTTATCCGTTTTTTTTTTTTGGCAAGATTTACGCACGCATATCTGTATGTATCTAAACAAAGTGCATATATGTGTGTATGTAGATAAGGTGAAATGTTGTCTTGCGTCAGCTATTTTTTTTTTTAGCCCCAGCTACAAGTTGTCGCTTTGTTGCCTCTCCTTTCAATTTTGGTGTCAGCTGTTGTATGATGATAAAATTTCTAAAAATACGAATGAAAATAAGAGCACAGAACAAGCCAAAACAATAACCTTGAACCTGGCCGCGAGGTTGTTTAGCTTTTCGCTAATTTTCCTTGCTCTCATTTATTTATTGTTTCTATTGATATTCTTTATCTGGTGAAATTATGAAAGCTTTTGTGCGGGCGAATTTTGTGCATTTTTCTAATATTGTTAGAATAGCTAATTGTTCAGCGAAAGTTTCCCAGCAGCGAACTCGCTGCTTACTGAATGCATTCTGTATGCACACAATGTGTTATTACATTACTAAGTAATGCTCTCATATGCAGAGTTGTACAGTGCTTTTTCGTAATCGGGTCTTTTTGCTACTGTGATTTCTATCATAGAGTGAAGTAAACAAAGTACAGTTAACGCGATTGTTTTATTTGCCTAGCTAAGTTTGACTGCCTATAAGCATAAGTATGTATTTAGCCTAGGCTTGCCAGTTAATTAAAATGTCTGGCATCGTCTGGCAATTGCAATACACTGAAACTAATAAATATGCTTAAGTACAATGCTTGAGCTTCGATTCAAATTCTAAAGCTGATTCGTGACTGGGCATTAAAGCGTCTAAAGTATTGTGTATTTTTTGTATTTTTAAATTGAACTTTGAGCAGACGAAAATGTAACAACAAATATAAAATAAGCACAACAAAAGCAGCAAACTACACACATACACACACACATACATACCATTTTTTGGCAGTTCTTTTTGTTGCTCTCTTAGTCACAAACTACAAAAGCAACTAGCGATGAGCTCCACTAGGTCTGGCAAGCTAAACAAAAAAAGTAACTGCGTCAGAGAGAGACGCAAAGAGAGTGGGTGAGGCGAGGTGGGGAAGAGGGCAGCAAAAGTGTGTCAGTGCGCAAACGTTGGAGCAGCTGATCGAGCTGAGAGAGCAAAAGCTTAACTGTGTGTGTGAGTGTGCAGGCAGTACGTGCACATTTATGTGGAGCGAGCGAGAAAGTGCAGTTGTTAGAGAGGGAGCGAGACAGTGAGCACCACTTGCGCGTTTGTTGGTAAACAAAATAACACGAACTCTGCGTATGATCGGATCGATCGAGCAGACAACCAATGTGCACGAAGCGAACGGCTGTTCGCTCGGCTTGTATTCGGCTCGGGTTCGGCATCTCAGCTGCTTTGGAGCATAAAAATATTGTGCTTTTGTTGACCAGCTGAAAGAAAGATGAGTTGCCCACCTCTCTTCCCCCTCTCCCGAACGGACAATGCTGTTGTCGCTTTTTGCGTTTTAAAAAATACATAATTATGTGTTTAGATACGCTCGCTTGGATCGTTCGCTCTCTGTCTCTCTCTCTCTCTATTTGCTCTCTCTATGTTTGCTACTTTGGCTGAGCAGCTGCTGAGGCCAAGTTGACATTCGTCTCTGATATTTGAAAGCAAACGCAACAGCAGCAGCAGCAAAAGTGCAGCAAAAGAAAAGTGAAACAAATACAACGAAACGGTACACACACGGATACAACAACGCTTAGGTAAATAGTTAAGCTAAAGATAAAACAATGCTCGAGATGAATCCCCATCGCCCAAAATAAAAAGTGTTGAAAAAAAAGCAAAGCAAAAAGTGAGCTGCTCATAAAGAACTAAGCTAACTACAACTACAAATGCAGGTACAGCTACAGCAACAGCTACAACAACTACACAGATAAATTCTCTCTCAGCTTTTGTGTGTGCAGCTTTTGTTCTTTTTGGTGGGCTTTTCAAAATTCAAATACGCTTCCGTTTCAGTTGGCAAACGAGTGTCGACTTTGCAGTATCTGCAGTTTTGTTGCTCGTTTCATTTTTGTATCTCACTTCTGCGGCTCAAATTTTCGAGTGACGTTGTTTTTAGTTGTGAAATCGGTCCTTTGAGTACTCAACTCCAGGTGAGCCAAACAGCTGATGTGCAAGAACAGCACTCGAAAAACGATGCTAATTTAGTGCAATTTATGTTCTTTGTGTGGCTAAAAATTATGCCCAGCAGGTGCTGCTGCTTCTTCTTCTATTATTTTTTGTGGTACGCCACAAGGTCGCTTGTGACGTCAGCGCCGCCATTGCATAATTTATATTTATTATTATTATTTATTATTATGATTATTTTTATTATATTATTGGTATTGTCTAAATTATTATTTTTTTCTTTAATTTTATTATCTTTATTGCTATTCTTAATAATTTGCTATTGACTTTGAGGTCCAAAGTCCACAAATAAAATTTGCATATTGACCTAAAATTAAAAAAAAATTAATAATATTCACAGGTTTGCGCAATAGTTAACAAAGAAACAAAGGCCACTTTGAGCTTTAAACTAATCGGATACGTTTAACCGATACGACTATTGAAATACATACGCAAGTGTGGGCGGGCCTATAGATGTGTTTTTTTCTTCTTTTTTTATTGTGTGGGACTTGAAAAGCTTTAGATATTTACTATACACATGTATATATATGTACATATTTGAACATTTGCCCATAGCTCTTTGTTTGCTTATCGAAAGCTGAGTTGGCAAATTGATAATTACATTTAATTTGCTGTTGAAATAGACATAATCATTATTAGAGGTAGACTGTGCAAAAGCTAAAGACTATATATATTCTGGATGTGAGTGAACAACTGACAGAAAGTGAAGTGAAGCTAAAAACTAAAGTTGAACTATAAACTTAAACTATTCAAGTGGCAAACTCATAGAAAGTGAAGTGAAGAAATTGAATTTGCATTCGAGTGCAAAATGTATGATAAGTGAAAAGTGCCTTAAGAATCAAAGATCGAGAATATATATTTTCGGCGCTTTAGCTCAAATCTTAATTACTTTTTGCTTATCATCTGTTTGAATTGAGAAAATTTATTTTAGATTGCTCTTTCCCCAATCTATACTTAACAATTTGGTTATTGAGTTCAATTTTCGGGCAGTTTAAGTATCTATATTTGAGATTTTTCATTCCAGAATCAATATTTGCAATTCAGTCTTATCTAAATCTAAATTTGAGTTTATTTCTTTATCGAAGTAAGGTTTTTTTGTCTAGTCTTTTCCTCTGTCTAGCTGATTATTCTTGTAGGCTAAAAATCGTAGTTTAAGATTAGATTTCCTCTGTCTCTCTTCTTCCTCTTCTTCCTCTTGTTTTTCGTTTGTCATTGTTTCATTAGTTCCGTGATCAGCTATTATTAGTTGGAACAACTGTTCGTAATTAGTTCAAGTTCATTAAACCAGCTTCAACTATTTCGTGTTCGTGTATGATTTAATCGCTTGAACTTTCGACTCGTTAGCAGCTAGCTACACACGCTAGACTATAGTTAGAGATATCAGCTATAGTATACAACTAAGCAGTAAGCCGCCGTCTAGTCAGAAAGTCTGGACTTGTTCCCCTCCTATCGCAACTGCAAATGAGTTGGCAAAAAAAACACACAACTTTATCAGCAATAACAAATAAAAGCTAATGCCACACAAAAAGAGTCCACAGTTTGTTGACTTAGGCAGGGGATAAAGGGGGGGGGGGGGAACTATTACAAAAATGGCAATGCATTCTGTCAAGGTTAAATCTATATAAATATAGGTATAGTACATGCCATATACTAGATATGATGTCTCTAAAGACTTATATAAGTGCGCAGCCATCGATCAAGGTCGCAGCGCAAATAAACGCTAGATATATAGATAGATAAATCTATACACACACACACACACACATATATATATATATATAGCTTAACTGATCGTAAGACAATTGCAATTTGGATGTCAGGAGAGCAATTTCAGCTAGCTGACAGATAATTTTCATGGTCAAGGTTAGCTGCAAAAAAAAATAAACAAAAAGTTGACAAAAGTGAAAACGATTTAATGGCAAATTTATGTCTATGATAATATAAAAAGTAAATAAATATATTTATAGCATATTAGCAGCAGTCATTGGCATTTGCTTACTGCATTCCATTGGCGCGTTTATCAGCTGTTTTCAGCGTGAATTGGCAAAAAAAAGCCAAATGCTGAAAGCAAATATTGTTTTTGAGGCGCAGTTGAGTTTGGTACGTGCACTACACCTCAAATGGGCAACAACCAAAACGGGATGTCGTAATGCCTTTAAAGCTATTATTATTATTATTATCATACATATATATATATAAATATATATATAGAATGCATATCTGATGTATGTGCATGCTTGGCATGCTACACGTCCAACGTGCCAGGCAATATTATGCAAGATATATACTCAGTATGCGATATGCAGTGTTCACTGTTTAGTGTTTAGTTTTTAGTGTGACGTTTTGGGGACAGACTGCTTAGCGTAAACACTGCCTATGACAAACAGCTGTGTTTGCATTTAACTGCAGCTAAACTAAGCTAAGTAGGCCAAATAAGCGCTGAGATATGTGCAAGAACAAATGTTGGCTAAAACTATGTTAATATTGGGAGAGGCAGAGGGAAATACAGAGAGAGAGAGACGGAGGGAGAGAGAGAGAGACGGAGGGAGAGAGAGAGAGAGAGAGATAGAGAGAGATAGAGAGAGAGATAGAGAGAGAGAAAGAGAGAGAGAGAGAGAAAGAGAGAGATAGAGAGAGAGAGAGAGAGATGGAGAGAGAGTGAGAGAGAGAGATGGAGAGAGAGTGAGAGAGAAAGAGAGAGATAGATAGAGAGATAGAGAGAGAGTGAGAGAGAGAGAGAAAGAGAGAGATAGATAGAGAGCGATAGAGAGAGAGAGAGAGAGAGATAGAAAGAGAGACTATCTGAACTTAGTTCTTATAGTAGGCATCTAATATTTGTTTATTCAGTTTACCAATATGTTTTCGTAATGAAGTTTATCGATCTATATCTATATCTTTTCAATGGTGTACTCTTGTGATAAGCTGGTTTATACAGATAGGCTCAACCAGCTCGGCAATTCATGTTGCTTAAGAATATATATACTTATGGAGTCGGAAATGCTTTCTTCAATATCAGCTTAACCTCTTTCGCAATTTTAACTTTCGATTGTGATTTACAAAGCGATTTGTAAAAGTTCTCTTAATTAACTGATACATCTGTATATATATGTGTATATATATATATGTAATTACAAGCAGCTGTGTCAATCAAATCCTTTTGGGCAAACTTTCGCTGACATTTGGCTTGTTTAGCATTTGGCAAATTGTCGCACAAAAGTGTTTACAAGCTGCAGCTGTTGCTGCTGTTAGCCAGGCTAATAGATGCTGGCTGTTGTTATGCTTGTTAGTGATTTTGTGTGTCTCTGCTGAGATTTCACTGGCGAACCCTAGTTACAGCTGGAGCAACAGAGACAGAGAGAGAGACAGAGAGGGAGAAACGAGAGCTAAGCTAAGCTGCTCGTGTTTTTGCGGTCAAATTGCAATTGGATTTTAGCTGAAGTTTTGCTTTGTGTTTATTTTGGCGGTTTTAGCCGTCAGCTGGCACTGCGCATGTGAGTGTCAGTGTGAGTGTGAGTGTCAGTGTGAGTGTGAGTGCGAGTGCATTCACATAGCCACAATCACAATTTCACAGACAATTGCCATAAAGTAGAGCCATCATTTTGCTTTGCCCATTGGCACACTTTTTTCTTATGTTTTTTTTAGACTGAAAATGGAAACGTTTCGAGTGCAATTCAAATGGCAAAGTGGCACTAAAGAAACAACAACAGCAACAGCAACAACAACAACAACAATAGCAACAACAACAATAGCTAAAGCAGCTACAGATACATTTACTGTTGGCTGCACAGCCACAGATACAAATTGAGACGTCTATGACGTGCGCTCAATTTAAATGTCGAGATATACATACATATATATAAATATATATACAGATACAGAGTGTGTATATAGCACCACATATAATTGCCATGATCATAAGCTCGCTGCATGCACTCGACTTGCATAAGAGCCGTGAGGGGAGGGGAGGGGAGCGGGGCACAGGGGGCTTGGGTGGGCATCCAGCTATCAACTTGCCAGCTTAATGGTCTGTGGCAGCCGTCGCTTTATTGCATATTTTATACAATAAATGTAGCTGTTCGCACAGTGCTTGTCAAACTGTGAGCAGCGCAACTGAAGAAGAGAAAGAAAAAGTCTTTTTTTTTGCAGAGCGTAAATAATTAGTGTAATCAAAGTAATTTCACTTTTTTTTTGCACTTTTGCATTTGCAGTTTGTTAATTAAATATTTTACTCTCTTTTTGGTTGCAGATAAGAAAGGAACAGCGTACAAAAGGAATAAATAAAGACTGATCCCAGGAATAAACTAAGAAGAAACACAAGCAATCTCTCTCTCTCTCTGTGTCTCACTGACTCACTCTCTATCTCTCTCTCTCACTGTTGATCTCAGTTTGATAAACAATCTCAATCAATCAATCAATCAATCACCTGACACCATACCAGTCCACAGTAGCCAGCAACCCAGTCACCAGCTTGGTATAATGTTTAGCAGTCTCGCAACGTTTCTATTTGGAGCGCAAGCGACGTCAACTGACTCATCTCAAACTAGTGATACGAATCCTGTGCAGGCCAACGCTCCCAACGTAGTTCCCATTGGCAACGATCAATCGCCCGGCGATGTAATCGAGGTGACCTCAACAACCCCATCTGTTGCTGGCAACAATCAGCGTGCCACCGTTAAACGTTCAGGCGCTAAGAATAGGCGTGGCAGGCAGCGACAACAGCAACATCAGCAACAACAACAACAACATCAGCAGCAGCAGCAGCAGCAGGGCGGACAACGCAAGCAAACCCCAACTCTATCGAAGCTACTAACCCCAAACGGACAAGGCGCCATCGACGAGGACTTAAACGAGGACGAATGGTACATTGTCGAAAAGGAGGGTAAGTTGAGGAAGATATAGAATATAGAATATATATTATATATATATGTTGAACTTTGCAGAGGAGGAGGAGGATTCGCTGCCACGCAGCGATTCCGAGGAGGAGCTGTCCGTCGTCGAGCTGCAGTCGAAGTCTGTCGGCGGCGGATCAGCAGCTGCTGCAACTGTCGCACCGGCTCGTCGGCGACAGCATCAGCAGCACATCAATTCGCATTCCTTGTACAGTGGACCGCGTCCGCAGCAGCAGCGCAACTACTTGCAACGGTCGCGCGCGGCACGTGGAACGCTGAGCGGCTCATCGCGCAACGCTGTGGCAGCAGCAGCTAGCGAGAATTGTGATGATGACAGCCAGCAGTCAGCAGCTGTCAGCCAATCGCTGTATGCGCCGATGGCGATCTCGATCTCGAGGGGCGCCGCCAGCTCGCCCAGTGGCAGCGATTCGGGCAGCAGCAGCAGCGGCAGCGGCTCGGACAGCAGCTCGGGCAAGGGTTGTGGATTGGCCGGCGTTATGATGGAGGAGTCCTGGTACGTAACACCGCCACCATGCTTCACCTCGATTGGGCCAATCAATATGGAAACATCACCCTTTGAGAATCTATTGATTGAGCATCCAAGGTTGGTGATTTTTGTTGTACTTACAACTCTTCAAAACTCTACACCCCCCTTCTCAGTACCCCAACTCTACCCCTGCTTAAACTACTTGTCGTATACTTGATATTTGTCTCAAATTTGAAATTAATTTTATTTTGCTTCCTCTTCTGCAGCATGTCGGTGTATCATAGTATTAGGTCCAGCCAGGCGGGCACCGAAAGTTTTGTAAATCTTGATCTCGGAGCAGCTGAGCTGCAGCAACCAGAGCCCGAGTTGGAGCCGGAGCAGGCTCCGGTTCCGGCTGCGGGTCAGGTTCAGGTTCAGGCTCAGGCTGTGTTGCAGCAGCCACGCTCCAACAGCGCTCGCTTCGATCGCCATGCGGCGGTGCAGCTGAAGCAGCAGACTCTCGCTCGTGAAGGCCAGAAGGTTAGTGAATCTTCTATCTCCTTATATATTACTATATTAATACTGTTAATTTGTCGATTTGTAGAGCAACAACAAGAAGCAGCATCAGCAGCTGTGCCGCAGCGCCATTAAGCGTGCCAACAAGGTGCGCGACTTCCAGGCGAAGGCTCATCGTCCTCGTCGCTCGGAGATGCAGCACTGCAAGCTGGTCAGCGGCGCCAACAACAATCGCAAGTGCTGCTAGTTCGCACACACACACACACACACACAACCAACAACCAACAACCAGCACTCTCCCTCCCTCTCTCTCCCACACTGTTTGCAGGCGGGAGCTTAACATATTCAAACAATCATGGCAAAAAGCAAAAAAACAAAAACAAAAACAAAAAATTTTAATTAGTATTTTAAATTGCCAAAAAAAAAAACAAACAAAAATAAAAACTTGACAAAAAAATATTAAAAAAATCAACAAAGCCGCAAAAATATCAAATACAAAATTAACAATTAGTAATTGTAAAAAACAACAACAAAAAAAAAACAAAATCAAAAACAAAACCCACAAAAAAATGCTGTGTAAATGCGTAGTTTTTAATGTTCACAGTTTCAAAATAAAAACACTTCAAAAAAAAAATACCAAAAAATGCAATAAAAAGTTTTCAAAATGAATATGCAAAAACAAAAACAAAAACAAAAAATGACAAAAGTTGACAAAAAACTTGCAAAAAAAGTATAAAAAAGAAATGTATAAAATATGCAAAACGCAAACCATTTTATTAATGTAGCCTTAAACCTTAAACTTATTATTATTTATTATGTATTTAACTATAGATCGATCGAAATTCGGAATTTAGTTTTAAACGAAAAGCGTTTGATGAATTTTTGATGATGTACGTATTAATTTGATGTTACTTTTGGTATGTAATTGTGAAACATATGCTTAACTTTGATGTAAAATGTATTACGAATGGCACGAGTAGAAGTATATCAACCGCAAATATATATGCATCTATATATTAAGTATGTGACTCTGCTGTATGCCTGATGAATGAGTATGAGTATGAAAAAATGAGAAAAAAATATATATATATAAATATGGAAAACCCAATAAAAATGATAATGCTACAAACTTAAAGAAACATTATGGTTTTCATAAGAAATATGCAAAGTAAGACAATTTGGAATGATAGTTCAGACAGCTCAGTTATATTATATATCGATTTGATCTTACAGTTGTAGAAATCGATTTGTATCGATATTAGCGAAACGGAGTTATCGATCATTTTAAATAAGCTTGATCTGACTTTCCAAATATGAAGTCTCTGTTCTTACAGAAGGACAAACTAACCTAGCTAGAACGACTCGGCGATTGATGCTGATCAAGAATACATATGCTTTATGGGATCGTACTTTTCTTCTTCTTTGCCCAAGTCCTGCCCAGGTTCTGCCCAAGTTCTGCCCATTTGCAATGGGTTAAGGTCATCCCCATGATCGACTCGGCGATTGATGCTGATCAAGAATACATATGCTTTATGGGCTCGTACTTTTCTTCTTCTTTCTATTGCATGCTTTTGCCCAAGCTCTGGCCATTCCTCATGATCGACTCGGTGATCGATGCTGATCAAGAATACATATGCTTTATGGGATCGTACTTTGCTTCTTCTTTCTATTGCATACTTTTGGCCAAGTTCTGCCCAAGTTCTCTGCCCATTTGCAATGGGTTAAGGCCATCCCCATGATTAATCATCAAACAATTACCGAAACTTCAAGTGAGTTGAAATAAACTTAAATGAATTATGAATAATGCATTAGTTTAAGTGAATTGTTCAACTTTTGAGCATGCAGATCTCAATTTAAATAATGATCAATCATAAATGTTGAGTTATGTGCCATAAATTGGGTCAGTATTTTAGTGGTCCTCCTCGTCACAGTGGCTAGATGGGCTGCCCTTGGAGCAGAGCTGACCTGTGTGTTGGTTGCCTTAGAGAGCGCCATTCAGGGTCAATGGATTGGGGGAGTACCTTTCACAACTGGCTAAGAGTGGAGCGTTTAATTAGCCGCCTTTTAAGTGCTAAGTAACTAATTAGCAATTTGTATTTTAACGCAGACACGCTTCGCAAAATCGTCTGCTGCTGCTGCTGCTGTTGCACGCGCTCGAGTTACAGTTAGGTGCCGTTGACCTTGACGCAGGTAATGGGTAATAGGTCAGCTGCAACATACGCAACACTCGCCCCACAATATTCCTGTTGCACTTCCGCCCTGCGCCAAAAGCAACGGCGAACTGTGAACGAAAGTAATGCAGAGTAAGATGCAAAATGCGAAATGCAGTTGCAACCGTTAGCTCTTGTTGGGGCGAACTTGCAGCTGCTTTGGCTGGCAGTCACACTGAGAGAAAACATGTGTGCCTTAGAGTTGAGAAGACTGACATAGATAGATAGATCCTCAACAAAATCTGTGTTTCTTATTCGATCTTTATCAAATTGGATCTTCAAAATTTACAGTTGTTCATTAATATGTCTGGAAAGCTTTCATTTTACAATTGCAGCTTTTTTGATATCGAAAATCGATTTTTATCGATTTTCACGGAAGGCATAAAGTGAAACAAATTTGATTTGCATATTGTGTATTGTGTCTGAGAACTTATATTCCAATTTTGTCTCCAGCTGTAATAGTCTCTGATATCGGTTTATTCATATAGAAAGGCAGATCAGGATTGCATATACCTTAGGGGTTGAGAGAAGCTTCCTTGTGTCTTTTATATACTTATCCACAACTTTATGATAGGCTTTTATCATTTTTAATGCCTTGGTTTAGATTGCAAGCCAGATTTATTAACACTACTTTACTTTTTGCAAGTGTGGCTGGATAGTCAGTTAGGTAGATAGTCAGATAGGTAGCTGGGCGGCTGGGTAGCTGATTAGTTGGGCTACCAGGCAGCTTCTTTCACAATCCAAAGTGCTCTTGCTTGTGGCTTACTCTCGATCTGTTGAGCTCTTCAGCACTTCAGCTGTAATACTCAGTTCTTCTAGGCAGTTGGCCAAACTCTATAAAGATGCGAGCGATCCGCGCTTCGCTTCACACCTGCGCGTAACTTGAAGAGCTGTAGACCATAAGATCTGCTGCATCGGAACTTTTGTATACCCAAAACGTTGAACGGCATTCGGAATTCATAAAGGAGGGCTCTTATGCAAGATTTGGCAATCGCTAGTCGAGTCATATACAAAACACACACAGAGATAGATATACACACACAAAGCTGGCCCGGCTTGGTTGATTCTATTTGGCAAGTTGCACTTGAGTGATTTTTCGGGCTTCCACCGAAAAAACGGAAAACCGCACAAAAGTTTTACAGACGCGCAACATGTAAAGCATGTGAGGCAGAGCCTGCTAGATAAATGGCATAAATGGTGTAGACAACATCGGGCCAACAGCAACAATAACAATAACTGCAGCAACAAGCATAACAAAAATCGCGCAATACTCGCACCATTCAAAAGTTGTCGGCTTTTTTTTGTTGGTCTTTCGTTTTTTGGTCAGATCGTGAAAGTGAAATAACTCGAAATAATCCCCCTTATAAATCTGGCCACGCACTCCAAGTGTGTGTGTTTGTTATCGCTTTTGGGCACGGCTCGTCAACTCTTGTGCAGCTAGGAAAATGGGCCAAGTTTTTGCCTTGTCAGTTGGTCAAAAAGTGCGTGAGTGAGCCACAAATATAAACCCTTAACTTTTTGCCTGCCAAGCTACACGAAAAAGAAGCTTGCAGCAGGTCAGTTTTTTTTTTTGGAAAGGCCATAAAACAAAACGGAAGTTGGTGTGGAAACGCTAGATATAACAAAAGGTGAGTGTATAACACGAGTGGATATTATGTCAGCTCTTTTATCTGGATCAAGCAGTTATATTTCATATTTGGTTGATCATGGCTTGCCATTGCAAAATTGGATATGATGAAGTTGTGCAAAAAACGCATTTAATGAGAATATAAGAGCTAAAAATTGGTATACGGGTTCTCGTAACGTTTATGTAACTTTATCGATAGCACGTATATCGATAGAAATCGATTTCGATATTGCATTTCCTTTAACTTATAATATACCCAGATATATTATTTGCCAACATAGAATAAGAAACACAGATTTGGTTTGCATATTAAACCATTGCCTACTAAGTATTTTAGGGTATCTCTTAGTCGTGCTCATCCACCTAGCACATTCTAACTGAAGTTTACTTTGATTACAAGCGAAACACAGCTGACATTAGTCCACTTGTTACCCTAACTTATATGTATCAAACTTAATTATTTCAAACGACTAAATGCTGTAATTATCTCCAAGATATGCGGTCAACAAACTGCGCAAACGCCCTCAGTATGGAAAAAAAACTGTCAGCTGCTTTCAAACGGTTCGTGTTAAACGCAAGTGTTGTACCGTTAGCAGATCCGCCAACATTGTGGGTGAATGTGAGGTATGAAACACAACAAAAAAAATTATATAAAAAAAAATGAATAAACGGCTCAAGGTCAGGCAACAACAATTAAATATAATTATAAGCCAACAAGGCAGAGGAGTAAAGCGTGGCCGCCATTAAAGAACAGCTAACAAAAAACGTTAAAAATAATGAAAGCCAAAAACCGAAACCGAAACTAAAGCTAAAACCACAACTAACACTAAAGTCAGGTGGCCAAAAAGCAACAGTCAACACGTATTGCATAACAGACGCAAAACCAGCCAAAGCAAAACAAACAAGAATAAAAAAATGCAGACAAAAAAAGCTAAAGCTAAAGCTAAAAACCAAAGTTAAAGCCAAAGCTGTAGCCAAAGTAATTATAACAACAACAATTAAGCAAACGGCGTGCGTTTTTTACAGCTAAGCGTAAAACGCAGCCAACCATTTGGCGGGCAATCCACGGCGGGTGGTGCTGTGGCTGGTTGAGGTGGTGCGGTGTCTGTGTTTATGTCTGTGGTGTTTGACACAGCTGCGAGCCATTCATTAAAATCTCATTTGAGTTTAGCTGCAGAATATCTAACCAAAAAGTGTTCTACATGTTTGACTTTAACACTAATTAAAGCACGTAATACGGCTAGTAATACCACTGAGAGTTGTAGTCTTATATATGTCTTTGACCTTTACGCTTTATGGACAGGCGGGATTGTCAAATGAACAAGTTGCCTCAGCTACTCAAATGGGTTCTACGTGTCTGTGCGGATTTTGAATGTCGAATTACTTAAAAGAAACATTGTCGTCGCTCCTTGGCTTGTAACCAATTTATTATGAAATAGCATAGAAGTTAGACGCCTGAAAAGATAGCATATTGTGGATCTTTAAAAAGTTCGAAGTAACATATGATAAGGTATATATATATTGCTATCTGTATGTATGTATGAATATTGCTATTGGTTCCTGATCAGCTTCACTATGCGCGTCAAGCCAAGTAGCCAAGTGCAAACTAGTCCCACTGTCTCAAAAGTTTTCTTTATGGTATTAGGGCTGAGAATCAAAATTTATGACTGTCTTTTTGCTGTACATAGGCCAAACCCGGCAGAATCGGAACACTATAGCTGCCCTAGGAACAGTCGAATGGTAAATGAGCTCTTGTATGAGCCACATATTTATTTGCCAAGTAATCCCAACCAAACTCAGCACTTAAGCATGTTATAGTACAACACCAAATATTTATACATGAAATCATCAACATCGGAATGGTATATAATATAGCTTCCATAGGAATAATCGTTCGATTTATTTTGATGTATATTTAAAGTTATTTGTTGGCAGTTTAACTCCAGTCTGCTAGGGATTAATCAACGGCGTATTCTTGCATGTTGTAATCATAATTATATTACTTTCAGTTTAGGTCTTATGCCAGCTAAGTATCCCGTTATTTTTAAATATATCTACTAATTATTAATAACCTAACTTGTTATGAACATGATAGCAATTAAAGCAGCATCCTACAGCTGACAGTTTTACATTTTATGCCTTTCGCCTTGGCGGCTGTCAAGCGTTTGTCAGCCATTGTTCTGGGCGACGACATTGATAGCGTCTCCAACAACAGATGCTGTTGTGGTTGTTGTTGTTGTTGTTGTTGCTTATGTGGTTGTTGTTTATGCTTATGTTTTCTTCGCATATTGACCATAATTAATTTATGAACCACAAACTTCCTTCCTGCCAGCTACGCATTTGCTGTAACACTGATGCATCCAGGCTGAACACCTGAACACTTGAGTGACCATTAACAAGGTTGCAATAATACAGACTTGTTGTTGTTGTTGTTGTTGTTGCTTTAGCCTTCTGTTTAATGACAATATCGAATATTTGTATCTCTTTGCAGTTCGTTCAGTTGCGTGCGAGAGATGAAGCTGTGCAGATTTACAAACTATTTGTGGCTGTTGCTGCTGCTGCTACTGATGCTGCAGGTAAGAACTCGAAGAATATTTGCCTTTCACTTGTTGCCCAAGCGCAAGCACAAGTTCGTTGCCTAAGTCTTTTGTTTCTGCTGCTGTGTTGGGCGGGCGGGCAAGAAAAAACTAATCTATTTAACAGTTAAACTGCATTCTAAGAATGAACTTCCTGATTATGCTAAGCAGGCAGCTAGTCAGCTAGTCGGGCACATGAACCGTAACCAATCGTTGGCCAATCATTTGGCCCCCGTCTAACGGATATGCGCCGCTGCTGCTGCCACATTGCGTAGCTTCCCAGAGCGCCGTCGATTGATTGTCGAGCCCAAAAGCGAGGCGGAAGAAGTGAGGCATGCCTACAAATTATGTTTGCCTCTCTTGCCAATTTCTTAATGCCCTGATGCAGCACTTTTATGCCTCAAGACCAGATTGATTTATAACGAGCCACCCTCCCACTCCCCCTCTCTCTCCCTCTTTCGCTCTTGCTCTCTCTTACAGCCCAGCAGATGTATTGAGCTGAGCACAGATTATGCCATAGTGAGCAAAGCAGCAGCGGTGGCAACTACCACTGCCTCCCCAACACCAGCAACAGCCGCTGCGACGCCAGTGCGCAGCTTTAAGGGACGAGTGCAGACAACAACGCCGCGCAACTCGAGCAGCAAGCGACCTAGTCGCCCCTTGGCATCCAGTGCCTCCGATGAGCCGCAGCAGGAGCTGGTGGCACTCTCCTCCAAGTCGTACATCACGGGACCAACCACCCAGCCCTCCAAGTTGGCCAAGCGTGCCGGCCTGCCGCTGCAAAAGAAGTTTGCAAAGGATGTGCGCAATCGCAGCAGCAACGCCGTTGAACGCAACAGGCTGCAACATGATGTGGTGAGATCTAAACCTAGATTTGGATTACTGCTCTACTGCTTTTGGCTGAGTGTAAAGATAATCGCAAACATTAATTCCCAAACCTTAGCCCGATCACGTGCCCGATTCCTCGGGCTATGTGCCCCAGCGCATTGGCCACCCCGTTCACTTGGACTATGGTTCCACTGGCGTGGACTCGAGTGGTGCACCAACTGGCAGTGCTGGCTACCATGCGGTGCCCTTCGATGGCAACAAGTGGCACGAGGAGTACTGGGAGCAGGACTACAATGGACACCAATACACCCACAATAGCACCAGAGTGAAGCGTGAGCAGCTTTTGAGATTAAACTTAAGCTCTGATTTATGATTCATCACTTCTCCCCCCGCAGATATTGAGGCAGAGTGCCAGGATGATTACATGAAGATAAGAATTGGTTTCAATGGCTCCTTTAGCGGTCTGCTTTACTCTGCCGGCTATGCCTACGATCCTGATTGCATGTATATCAATGGTTCTGGCCGGGATTACTATGAGTTCTACATACAATTAAATCGCTGTGGCACTCTGGGCAAGAATTCGCTGCAGGAGGAGAGTCGCAAGAATCCCACAGTACGTATGCCCAAGAAAGGAGTTTGCAAGTCTAGAGAGCTCTTATAGTTTCTGAGATCGGTTTGCTCAAATGACTCAGAGATAAACCTTCTTCCTGTTACATACTTTAATATATCCCTTATCCTATTTTTAATCAGTTCAGTTCATAAATATTTACGGGACATTGTTATATATATGATTATATATCTATATCTTACAGAACTTTATGTGGAACACGGTAACCGTGCAGTATAATCCACTGATTGAGGAGGAATATGATGAGCATTTCAAGGTCACCTGCGAGTATGGCTATGATTTCTGGAAGACTGTAACATTTCCCTTTCTCGATGTGGAGTAAGCACTATATTCTTAATATATATAATAATCCTTAACAAAATACAAAATACATTCATATTTCTAGAGTGGCAACTGGCAATCCTGTGGTCTTCACTTTGAGTCCACCCGAGTGCTATATGGAAATCCAGAATGGCTATGGTATCGGTGGACCACGCGTAACTGGGCCAGTACGTGTGGGTGATCCCCTGACACTGATCATCTACATGAGAAGCAAATATGGTGGGTGTTAAAAACTTAAAACTGAAAACTATAATCATCTAAAACTCCTGGTTTCCCTTAGATGGCTTTGATATTGTTGTGAATGATTGCTATGCGCACAATGGCGCCAATAAGCGCATACAGCTGATTGATCAGCAGGGTTGTCCGGTGGATGATAAGCTCATCTCACGTTTCAGGGGCTCTTGGACGGACTCGGGTGTGTATGAGACTCAGGTGTATGCCTATATGAAAACCTTTCGCTTCACTGGCTCCCCGGCGCTGTATATTGAGTGCGATGTGCGCATGTGCCATGGACGCTGTCCGGTGAGTTAGGATCTTTGACTGATGTGATATATGTTTACACAATCTTGTACATCTCTTGTGCATCTCAGAGTCAGCCCTGCCACTGGCGCAATCTGAAGGCGGTAACTAAGCGCGACACCTCCAATATGACGGCCACAAATCTATCGCTGCCACCGCTGGCGGATGCTGGAGACACCACCACTGAGAGTCCAACGTTGTCGGAGAATGTGAATCTGTTTCAATCGCTGCGTGTGCTGCAGGAGGGTGAATCCGATGGCGACGATGTCTATGCCCATCGGACGTCCATGCCGCAGCTGCCACATCAGACCTGCCTCAAAACATCCACATTCTCGGCGTTGACAGCCAGCTGCTCGGCATTGCTCTGTGTGCTGACTGTGACCCTGTTTATTGCCTGCTCCCGGCTGAAGAGACGCAAGCAGTCAACGCTCTATGATTCCTATATAGCGCACAAGGGTCAAATCGATTGATATTTGCATTAGGGATACATATATATATAGATGGGTGTTATTTTTCGGTCTACAGACATTTTGTAAATAGTTTTTATATACCTATATATATGTATGGATAAAATAGCAACACATACCAACGAAAAGTTTTGTTCGCTCTTAGTTAGAATTCGCTCGTAATATAATTCAAATGAAAATGGCATGCATTTTGCGCCAAACTAAATTTAAACGATATTTGCGTTTTATTGTTAGTAGAGGGCTGTAAGTATGTAAAACTTGTCGGAGAAAGTTCCCTTATCCATCTGACAGTATCTGGCAGTAAATTTAATTTTGACTCTATGCCTAACTAACTGTAGTTGCCAGTCATATTATTGATATGGCATACTTTCTTGCGCAGCGTTAGATGTAAACATAAAAATAATGCTGCATACTTTTAGGCATATGCAAGATTTGCTTTACATTCACTTTGTGGCATTTGCAACAATGGCACTCACTTCGACATGCAGTTAATGCTGTGGCATGTGCGCCACATGAGGAAGCAATAAGATGCTTAACATGTGTCGCTTGTTGCCGCACTTCCTCATTGGCCTGCCCCCGCCACACAAATGTGGAACGCGTGTCGAATCGTGTACGGTTTATGCAGACGCTGCTGTATTTTCAATTTTCTTTATATTTCTTCTGCTTTGTTTACTTGTTGTTGTTGGTTAGTCGTGCACTTTACTGCATGATTTTCGATCATTGTTGTTGTTGCTGTCGCTATGGCTGCTGCTGTTGGGTTTGACACAAATTTTGAGCGCTGCGGCGCGCCGCAAAACATTGCCCAAAAGTGTTAATATGGTTGAGGACTTTTAATATTGCCCAACTGACAACAGTTGGCAGTAACTGTCAGTCAGTCAGTCAGTCAGTCAGTCAGTGAGTCAGTCAACTTTTGCTAATTGTGCAATTTTTTTTATTTGGTGAGTTGCTCATTTTGGTCCGTATCTTTTGTATCTTTTATCTATTAATATGCAGTTGCTGCTGATGCTGATGCTGTGGCTGCTTCTGCTTCTGCTTCTGCTGCTGATTGTGTTTATCCATATGCGCAAGAATCTTTGGTGTAAAAATTAACGCCGAATCATTCAAGTGTTTTTTGTACATTGTATACACATACAGCTGTGCTCAACATTTTGGTAGTGCTCTATCATAAAAGTGCATAACTTCAACATATGTTTAATAGCTTCTGGACTCGATTTCATTTTACTACTCCACATTTCCATCCACAACCATTGTATATATCCTGTTTTGGCTTGTTTTAGCTATATGTTATTTATATATATAATCTAGTTGACTTTTAAAAATATGATTATTCATTAGTGACTGGTGCCATAAATAAAAAGCTTAAGCTTCTAGCACTGGGAAAGACAAATATCAATACAAACAAATGAACAGTGAACAATTCAATTGCTTGCATAATAATGGAAACTGAGTACTAGTATAGTATAGTATAGTATAGTATAGTATAGTTTATATAGTTTATATAGTATAGTTTACAGTTTATTGAGTAAAAATTATACAGTATTGAGTTATCTGCTTACTTGAAAGCATGCTAAGTAACAAGTTTTGACTTATGCCAATAAAGGTCACTATCTGTTACTAGTAGAAGGTTGAAGTTTGCGGCAGTAACTGTAATCACTAATTTCTGGACTCTGGCTAAGACTAAATGCAACATTCACAACTCACGAATTCTCCATAGAATGTATTTTGGGTGGATTTCTCGCACTGTAACTATTGTTACGACCACAGCTGTGTGTATCCATATCTGTATGTTGACTAATTAATTTATTTAGCTATGAGAAACAAACACTGTAGACAAAGACACTCACAGTCTAAATGTTTATGGTATCACATTACGTTGCCATTAACGATTGCGAATTATTGTTATTTTCACACACAATTAGCATAGAATGAAGCGTGTACAGAATACACAGATTCATGCACAAGCCATAGATTAATTTCTTCACTTATGATTAATTGCATTTTAAGAGCAAAAAAGCGCCAGAGGCGGATGCTAAACAAAATAATTAAGTAATCCATTAAAGCTGACAAGACATTGAACATTTTGAGCAAAACTAAGCCAACAAAACATAGTTTGCATAGCTGCAGCATGAGCTCACACACTGTAACACATAACTGTAAAGCTACACCCAGTTTGTTTAGTCATCTCATCATGTGCCCATTTTGTAGGCCATCTCTCTGAGGCACGTAGCAACCTTGTGACTGCCCCACCGAAAAAAAAACCCAAACTGTTTCAATTAAATGCAGCTGATAATTATGTATTTTTTTAATTACACTTATTGATAAAATCTAATGAAAATATGCTGAAATTAATATCATATGTAATTTTGCGTTGGCGTTGGCGTTGTCATCAATGACGCTGTCTGTTGATGATGTGTGTTGACACCAAAAATGGCACCCAAATTGCGCCAACAACAACAAAAGCCAGAAAATTGAGTTTTTATGCACGCTTTGGCGACCTTAGCTATTTTTTTTTCTGTAGTCGTTGTTCGTCTTCTGTCAGAGTCCAAGTTGGCTTCTCAGCTTCCAGCGCATGCTGCTCATAAGGTTTCAGTGTGCACGTTCGTTGCCAGAGTCTTTCGTTTGCATTGCATTGTATTGCGCTGTCATGCGCACATGAAAATCAGCTGCAAATCTGCTGGCAGCCATCATCAACAATGCTAAAATATGCTTTCATTACCAAACGTCTCACACGCGGCTTTTGTTATGCCATGTATAAAGTTTTTTTACACTGTTTCTTTTTCTTCTTCTTTTGTTTGTTTTTTTTTCTTACAGACTTTTTTTTTTGTTAAGCGCTTCTTTAAGCGTTGCCATTGTTCTTGACGGCTTCAACAAATTACGCTACCATCGAGCAATGCCTGTGCATACGGAAGTCAACCCTCCAATCCAGCCGTCCCTCCCTCTCTCTGTGCAATTAGCAGCTATGCAGGGAGCTGATTACCGACAGCTTTTTATGACGAGTACCTTTAATTTATTACATGTATGTGCAAACATTAAATAAAATCAATATAAAATAAATAATTAACAGGAAAGAACGGATAACTTAGGCGCATCGAAGATGATATTCCCTTGCTGAGCGGAGTCACATAGCAAACAGCGGATTGTTCCTTGGGGAACTATATGTGATATAGTAATCCGATATTGATGATTTTCGTTTTTTGTCAAAATGTGAGAAGCAGAAAAGTATATTGGACAAGTTTCGCTTGGATAATGCTGTAAGCAACAAGGTTTCACATACAGAGATTCATTTGCGACCGTCGTGGACTTCTACTCTCATATGTAACAAACTTCACGATGAAATAAAACACCCTCTAGAAGTGTACAAATAAACATTTAAAAAGTGGAATGCAGCTGCCAATTTAAGCACCTTTTTTTTAAAACCAATTAAAAATGGCTAAAAATAGAAATTATAAAGTGATGCAAATATATGGAATGTAATAAGCTGAAGGAACCACCTCCGATCTCATAAAGTGTCTATATTCTGCAACAGCCTCAACAGCCGAGTCTGTCTGTCTTTCTATCAGTTCGTCTGAGCTACAGACATTACATTGTATTAGAAATGAAAAAAGTCAAGCCTCTAGATCGTACAGACTCTGAAGTTTACCATACGCAGATCAAGATTTTCCAGTTGATATATAAATATAGGCATTGACTTGGCACTCGCTCGCTGCCCCTTTCAGACAACAGGCATTTTCTAATGCGTAACAATAGCTTTGGTGGCAAGTTTATTATATGTTATTATAAATTATGATGCTGATGCTTGTTTTGCCTGACATTTGGGCGCCATGGGCAACAGTTGCTGTTGTTGCCGCGGCTTTTGTGTGATTAATAATGCTAGCTTGTAGCTAGTTGCTTAATTACTGAGGCGTCGCAAATCGTAAACAAAATGCTGACAACCCCCGTTGACCTTCAGAGCTCGTTAAAAGTGCTGTATGTTGAGGAAGTGATGTTATACTTATCCCACGCACTGTGTGGCAAATTGAAGTGATGTGGCAACTGTTGGCAACTCTGCGGCAACAACGTGCCACAAGTAAACAAAAGAACCAGCAACAGCTGAGCTGTGCCGACAAGGCCAACCCTCAAAAAAGTGTGCCTTTTGTTTACAAACTAAACCAACCCCCCACCGCTCTCTCTCTCTCTCTCTCTCTCTGTATCCGCCCTCTCTGGATGAGAGAGAGAGCCTGCGCTTTGCTCCCTGCTCTCAGCTGCTGTGCGCATCAGTAATCTCGGGCTCATTGATTTACTTATCCAGAGTTGAGTTTCGTCTTAATACGCACCCAAAAACCGTTCACAGTAAAACTTGGAAAATTCGAGCAGCCAGAAGAAAAACGCTTGGAAAATTGTGGAAAATTAGCTGAAAAAATTTGTAAAATTCATAAATAACAAGGTGAAGTGTTTGGCTTATATAAATCCCATTTAGTTTGAGTAATAAATGAAGACTTTTCATAGTGGGGCGTCGGCAGAACAATGGCCTGGCTTGCATACTAGGAAACAAGGAGATACAGCGAGAAAATGGAGTTGCCCAGCAGATCCTGGCTGCTTGGCAGCATCCTCGCCCTGCTATTGATTGCCCGAGGTACGTTTGCGGGGGGTTGGTGGGGAACGGGAGGGTGGGGGGAAGGGCCAGTTACGTTATGTAATTAAGTTGAAACGCGTAACTATTTGCTAACAAATATATATGTATATATGTATTTTTTTAACCCCAACTTGAACCCACCACAAAGTCTTTGGAAACATAGCAAATTTTACAGCAATGATTTGATTTTTTTCTTAAATTAAATAAAACGCGCAAGCAGCGACGCCTTGACAAACTCGGCAAGTTTCACATATAGTTAGCCAACCAATCAAGCAACCAAGCAACCAAGCAACCAACCAACAAACCAACAACCAACAACCAGCAGCCTCGGCCTCTGCTTCTACCTCTGCCTCTGCCTCGGTCTCTGCCTCTGCTTCTGCCTCAACCACAGCCACCGCATCTACCTTTGTCCAGCTTCTATGTATATATATATATATTCTATAGTTTTGGCAGCTACACCAACCCATACAACAACAACAACAACAACTTAGTTAAAGTACCAACAAGAACAACACAACAACAACAATTAATCGACTATCGACGCAACTCTCGTTTGTCACTTGAGGAATTTGCCAAAGCGTCGCTGCTGCGTACAAAAAAAAAAAGAAAAAAAAATAATACGAATACGACGACTGCGCCGATCATTAAAAAATTGTCAAAAAAACAACAACCACAACAAACAACAACTAAAATATTGTATATGCCATATAAGCGATATATATATTCTCGTAATCATTAGTAGCCATTTTAGACTCCAAACCAATCTCTCTCTCTCTCTCTCTGCCTCTCTCTCTCTCTGTCTCTGTCTGTCTCTCTCTCTCTCTCTGTCTCAATCCTAGCACCCTAATTAATCAATTACTTATATGTAAACTGCAGCTTAGATCTTCTCCTTAAGTAGCTATTAACTAGCTTTTCTCTTAAATGCCTCTTAGCATACTATTTAAATAGTTCTAACGCTCGCAATGAAAAAAATAATATAAAAAAAAAACAACCAATCAACTTCTTAAGTACTCTTCTACTTCTACTCTAATAGTTTCCACACCCCCCCCCAGTCCACCACTACTAACTACTTAATACTACTACAAGCAACTAATACAACTACTTTCCATAATACCCAACCTTCAGTTAATTAGCCTAATCTCTCTCTGCTTTTTGTAATTAACAATTTTTCCTTAACTCTTCCCCTCTCCAACCCAACCACCAACCACCACCCCACCCCCCAACACCCCACTCTAACCCCATTTGAATCAATTCAAATTATGTACTGCAAAGCGTAGCTAAAACTCCCGCAGCTGGATACACAAACCAAAAGCAACTGAAAATGAAACAAATTATATGAATAACGAACCGAAAGAAATGCAAAAGAAATGCAAAAGAAATGATAAAGAAAAGATTTCTGTATCAACTGCCGAATCTTAATTCATACTCCTTCTCAACTGAGCAGTCCAATATAGCGAATATATATATATCTATCTATCTATATCTAATTATAGTGTGCTTAGTCGACAAAAAGATAAGGAAAATCCACCCAAAAAAAAGTACTTTATCGTGTACTTAGAGGTCTTTGCTATACACACCAAAACACACACACACACACACACACACACACACCGAGTAGAATTTTAAAGCCCACCCACTTCACATTAAATAGCTGAAAGAAAAAAAGTATACAATATATAGGCAGTTTGTGCTCTATATAACACACACTCACACACACACACACACACACACACGCATATATGTATAGACAAGCATAACCCGGTCATGATAGCTACTTCACACAGTAAGAAGAAGCAGCAGCAGCTCAGCATCAGCATCAGCATCCGCATCCCAGTTTTCTGCACATGTGCTCTGTCTGCTCTGCCAGCTGTCAGCAGAGAGTTCTCTCTCTCTCTCTTTCTCTTACACACCCATTCACTCACTCTCTCTCTCTCTCTCTCTCTTTCTCTCTCAATCTCTCGCTGTCGGATAAATGTTAGCTGTCATTTAGTTGAGTATAGTTCCTAAGCTGTAGGGCGGTCCCTAGTTGAACAACAACACTCACATCTGTCATTGCACTAGCTCTAGGACTGTTTCTTTGAGTAAGAGGTCCTTGCATTAAAGCGACTACTGTGCGCCTTAGAAAAACAAAAACAAAAACAACGACAACAACAACAACTGCAATTCGAAAATGTCAAACTCTAATACGCACATTGTTTTAATGCAATGGCGTCCCGAGCGGCGTATACGCAACGTAGGCTACGAAAAATCCCATTTAAACATATATATTCGCATAAACAAAGCACAACAACATTTACAACAGCAACAACAACCACTGTACAATAGACACAACATAAAACAAAAGCAACAAAAATATGAGCGGCTTTCATCTTGTTCTTTTTTATAGTGGAAATTATAGCGCAAGCTAATGCAAAATCGGCGTCAAGTCTCTAAACTCTAACTCTGGTCATCATTTCGCGCTCTCTCTCTCTCTCGCTGTATCTCTTTTTCTCTCTCTCTCTCTCTCTCTCTCTCTCTGTCACTTTCTCTTTCTCTCTCTCTCTCTGTCTCTCGCTGTCTCTTTCTCTCATTTTAAGCCCATTCGAAAATACTCACAACAAACAACATTAACCACAACAAATAATAACGCAACAATAAAATAAATAAAAATACCACAAAAAATACCAAAAAAAAGAAAAATTTGCTCATATACGTTCTTCGTCTTTGTGTTTTCCGTATCTTCTTGGTTCTGTGTGTTTTCCTTTTTATTTTTTTGGTACACCTACTCCACTTTTTCATTTGTGTTTTCCACACAACATTTTTGTGTTTTGTCCATTCTTTCCTTTGGTGTTTTTCCTTTTCATTTTTCTTCCGGTTTTCGATTTGTTTTTGTGTGTTTTAGTCAGTGCATCCGAGGACGAAGAGCGCCTGGTGCGTGATCTCTTTCGGGGCTACAATAAACTCATACGACCCGTTCAAAATATGACACAAAAAGTTGGAGTAAGATTTGGTTTGGCGTTCGTACAGCTAATCAATGTCGTAAGTGTTCTAAATCAAAATTTAAAAAACAAAAAAACAAAAAAAAAAAACAAATACTAAATACCACAAGTAAAAAAAATACTAACTTTCGTAGCGTGTAACTGTACTACTTACGAGTTCTGTTCATAAATAACAAAAGAAAATTCTTGAGTTTTGTTGCTGTTGCCACACGCACAAGTGCGCGCTGTCACGCCCACTCTTCGATTCAGTGGGCGTGGCTTGCACGCGCCCAAAACTTTTTCAGTTTCGATTATGCTTTGTAAATACTTAATTACACGTTGTCTTGAATTGTATTTTGGATGTTTGTAGTGAAACTTCATGCCTAGCATTATGAAATACTAACTCTAATTACTAAATAACAATTAATTGCATTTAAAATTAAAAAAAAAAAAAACAATTAAAAACAAAACTATATACTAACCAAATTATGCGAAAAACAAAACAAAAAACAATATGCAAATAATGTCTTAACTACCTTCCCACCCGATCTCTCTCAAATGTATTTCTCTCTCTCTCTGTCAAAAAAATACGAAATGAATACGATTCGATTCGATTCGCTTGAATCACATATACAAAAATAACAATCAAATTGCGTATTACGATCGATTCTCTGATACCACCACCACCATCACCACCAAAAAAAAAAATATATATATAAACAACAACCACCACCAAACCACAACCAACCAAACCACCAACCATCATCACCACAACAACAACCAAAAATTCTCAAAAAATCAAATCTCAAATTCTCAAAACTGAAATACCGAAACGTACTGAAAAACCGAAAAAAAATATACAAAAAATACAAATTGAAACCAAGAATGAGAAAAATCAAATTATGAAATCAAACGTTTGGTTACGTTTGGTTTGGTACGACTATCAGCTGCAATGGGATGAAGCTGACTACGGCGGCATTGGGGTGCTACGTCTGCCCCCGGATAAGGTTTGGAAGCCGGACATTGTGCTCTTCAATAAGTGAGTAGATCGCCTTATGTACAACTAACCTAGCAACTACTAGCTACTAGCTACTAACTACTAACTACTAACTGTACACTGTACAAACTGAAATCAACTCTTAACTCCACTGTCTCTCTTTTGTGTGTGTGTACTGTACCGTACTCTGTACATCGTTGTGTAATAACTGCTTGACTGTACCTAGGCTAACCGATCACTTACTCTGTCCAAGTTAGTAACACTCATTATTCTCTCCAATCCAATCATCTGTTTAGTGCCGATGGCAACTACGAGGTGCGCTACAAGTCGAACGTGCTCATCTATCCCACGGGCGAGGTGCTCTGGGTGCCACCCGCTATTTATCAGAGCTCCTGCACCATTGATGTCACCTATTTTCCCTTCGATCAGCAGACATGCATCATGAAGTTCGGCTCGTGGACCTTTAATGGGGATCAGGTCTCGTTGGCGCTGTACAACAACAAGAACTTTGTGGACCTCTCCGATTATTGGAAGTCGGGCACTTGGGATATTATCGAGGTGCCTGCTTATCTCAATGTGTACGAGGGCGACAGTAATCACCCGACCGAAACGGATATTACATTCTACATAATCATACGACGCAAAACATTGTTCTACACGGTGAATTTAATTTTGCCCACGGTGCTGATCTCATTCCTTTGCGTGCTCGTCTTCTATCTGCCCGCCGAGGCTGGCGAAAAGGTGAGTTCGAGAAAAGAATTACCAATTCAAAATGGGTAAACTGTATAATGAAGTTGTGCAAAAGCTCCGATCTATAAAGTATATATATTCTCAAGCTGTATGAAAAACCGAGCCATGTCCGTCTGCCTGGCTGTGTGAACAAGACGATTACCAATAAAACCTTACGTAAATCGGGTTGAGTTTAATTTGATCGAAAACTGCTTGATATAAATCGATTTCCGATAAAAATAAATAAAATATAGTTAATAACGAAGAGGGTACAGAGTATCTCGTAGTTGAACTCTTTCGCCTCTTTCGATATTTTTACCTGTTTTGCTTATGTGTTTATTTAATTCTTAGGTCACGCTTGGCATTAGCATTCTGCTGTCACTGGTTGTGTTCCTGCTGCTCGTGTCGAAGATTCTACCGCCCACGTCGCTGGTGTTGCCATTGATTGCCAAATATCTGCTGTTCACCTTCATTATGAACACGGTGTCCATTCTGGTCACGGTCATCATTATCAATTGGAACTTCCGTGGGCCGCGCACCCATCGCATGCCCATGTGGATACGATCAGTGTTTCTGCATTATTTGCCCGCCTTTCTGCTGATGAAGAGGCCGCGGAAGACCCGTCTCCGTTGGATGATGGAGATGCCAGGAATGAGTATGCCAGCACATCCACATCCCTCGTATGGCTCGCCGGCCGAGTTGCCCAAGCATATCAGCGCCATTGGGGGCAAGCAGTCCAAAATGGAGGTCATGGAACTGTCGGATCTGCATCATCCCAACTGTAAGATCAATCGCAAGGTGAACAGCGGCGCCGATCTCGGCCTGGGCGATGGTTGTCGCCGTGAAAGCGAATCCTCCGATTCCATTCTACTCTCCCCTGAGGCGAGCAAAGCGACCGAGGCCGTTGAATTTATAGCCGAGCATCTGCGCAATGAGGATCTCTACATACAGGTGAGTTTCTATCGAGAAACCGATCTGATCTCACATCTGACTTATTTTTGTAGACCCGCGAGGATTGGAAATATGTGGCAATGGTGATCGATCGCTTGCAGCTATATATATTCTTTATAGTGACCACAGCGGGCACAATTGGCATTCTGATGGATGCGCCACATATCTTCGAGTACGTCGATCAGGATCGCATCATCGAGATCTATCGTGGCAAGTAAGGAGCCACAAATCGCCTAATATATCCCATTTGGGCAAAACAACTAAAAAAAGTTAAACATTGCAAAGCGCAACAATAAACGGAAAACGATTTAAGCGGATTTTTTAGATTTTAATTGAGAAAAGCAGAGAACAATTGGCAATGAAAATTAAAGTTAGCGAAACAAGTTAATACAATTACAAATTATCACGCTTCTCCATTTAGGCATAGAAATCATAACAAGAAAACCAAACAAAAAAAAACAATTAAATTCAACTAGAGGAATTGTGCATTACTTTTATCGTAAAGTGAATTTAGTTTAAGTGCAGTAAACACATTGATTCAACAACTGACAGTTATTGCAAACTTGTTATGTTAGACCGTTAAGTAAACCAATTTAAGATTAAACTAAATACACAAGAACAAATATACACACAATTTGTAAATGCTTCACGCACAAAATAACAAAACAATAAGAACAATTAGTTAACATAATGAAAATGAAAAATCAAAAACAAAAAACAAAAAACAATCACACAGCAAACCTGTAGCAAGAGCAACAAAAACACAAAATTCAATAAAAATGCAAAGTTAATTAATACAAAATCAAAATGAGATAAGTCGGAGTGCGCTAGTCGAGAGCGCTCGGCTGGAAGATACCCTCAACCAGTGTTTATTTTATATGCATCAATTGTAATCTACTTTCCAATTGAACGTTTTTAGCTCTGATAGAGTCTGAGATTAGCTTGAACTGGCTAAGTCGACTCGGCTGTTGCTCCAAATCAACAATATGTATTTACTTTACCTATTACATTCCTAGGCAATACTTCATCATACCCTATTTAGACATTTTCAGTGGTGTGTAGACTGTAGCTCAGCTTGAAAACTCGCCCAGCTGGCTTCGCGTTGTGCATACGCCGCGTAACCCGGCCGGCTAATTGGCTTATTAATTAATTGATATTGGCAGTTTATTTCGAGTGACCAGCTGTGCGCTTGGCTGGTTGTCAATTCAAATTAGTTTCAATTGCCGGCCATTGTGCATTGGCCATAAGTAACTGTAAATTCAACAAATCTGTCAATCTCAATTTGGCACGATTTCGTTAGCGGTTTGTCATCGCAGCCATCTTCAGTTGTTTTGTGATTGCAAATATCGAAAAATATGCAAACATTCAAGCATTTCACACATTCATCAACCTCCAACGTTGCTTGGCGGTGCGGCTAGGTGGTGCGGCGGTGCTGCCCACGCGCTACTGTTACAGTAGCTACTTGAATTCCTATTTTGATGTTGTCAGTTTGTTCGGCTGGCTGAGCAAATACTCGATTGTGATTAAGTTTACATACATAATAATAAAACGAAACAAAAAGAGCTAAACTAACTGAGAAAACTTAAATTCCCTTACAGCCAATCAATATGTGTAAGATCGATTAAATATGTATATATTCGATAAACACATATATTAAATAAGATGAATTAGGAAGACAAGTATGCAGATTACGACCAATTATAAGCTTGTTAACATTCTTAAAGAGCTTCAGAGAAATATCGACAAAAAAACATTTTGCCGAGCTTAATTGGGTGTAAACAAGTTGTTTTGGTCGAATCGAATTTTGTTTTCGGTTCCGATAAGTCGAATATAAAGGTATTGGCTTTAGATATTTTTAGGTATTCGGTTATTTTCAGGTACTATAATGACTCGTAAAATCTATTCCTGGAATCAATGCATGAAAAATGTGGAATTTTAGTTATAAATCTTAATTGCAAAAATTGCGTTTCCTGTTCAGGTAACTGCTTCAAAAGCTGCTTGTTACTCAGCCAATTGCAATCCGGGTCAGTAAAATGTATATTCTAGAAATATATGGTAATCTATAAATACATGGAAATATATTCAGCAATTATGGGTATTATATTTTTGAAAGATTTTAACCGCAACTCGAAAAAACAGTAGCTTAAACTCGTTATTAGTCTTAGTCTTAGTCTGAGCCCTAAATTTATGGCACAAAACTCATTTTAAACTAAAATCGCGACATAATTATATTTTGTGGAGTTGTCAACAAATATGTTTTCATGCTTACTGATCTGTTCCTTACTACTAACTAAACATCCATGCACAACTAGATATTCTGCTCTCAAATGCAATCCTTGACTTTTGTGCTACTTGGATAATCAGCAGTAACTTGCCAAATCTTCAATGTGTTACACCTAGCGTGACTAAGTCAAAATGCTTTTTTGCAAGTGTATGTTAAACACAAAGCTGGGCTACTACACTGGGAAAAATGGTTGTTAAGTATAAGAGAAAGAGAGACAATTGGCAAGCTTCTGTTGCGAGCAACTTATTATTTAGCAAGTGTATTGTTTTTGCCTCAAAGAAAATCAGGTGTGTGTCTTTGCTAAAGGATATATATATATATATGCAGATATATATTTATATCTGTATGATGAATGAATGAACGATTTATAATTAAAAATTGTTTCCCGGCTTTTTTTTGTCTAAGTGTAGGGCAGTGCTGATGAGCAAGCTGTTTGATAAGCATGATTCCTGGTTAACACTTAAATGGCCCTGGGCCCAGAGACGCAGCCAGAGCACCGGATTGGAATTAAAAAAACCCTAAGCGCTAAATACAAAATGCTAAAAACTAGATACTTAACTGGTACGCGTTGTTATTGACTTACAATCGCTGTTGATTACCAAGCAGCAGCAACAATAACAAGTACAACTACAACAGCAACAATAGCAAGTACAACTACAACAGCAACAAATACAACTACAACAACAACTAACAAAGGTTGCAGCATCACGAATGATGACGACGACGACGATGATGATGATGATGATGACTGAGCCAAGTCAGTCTCATGTTTGAGCCAAAACTTGTTGGCTCGAACGACGAGTCAAAAGCGTTCGCCATCTACTTATTGAGCGGAGCTTAGAGCTTAGGGGCTGCTGCTGCCTGTTGCTGCTGTCTGCTGCCTGCTAGCTGCTGGCTGTTAGCTGCTAGCTGCTTGTGGTATAAATGCGGCAAGGGAGAACATTTGGGCATCATTCGATTTTCTGATTTTGCAACGAAGACGTCGCTGGCATCGCTTCGCTTGCCGCCCCGACTCGAGTCCAGTTTCAGTTTCGCGTGCGCTCAAACCGGTAAAAAACTAATAGAAAGAAAATAAGAAAAATAGTTGCAAGTTTTGTGTGAGAGATTCGTATTTGTAGTTAACGTTAGAGCCAGCATGGTGAGTGTGATCTGTGTGAATCTCAGACCTGAATCTCTGAAATTGTGTCTGTTGTGTTTTCGCAGCGCTTCTTACTGCCTCTGGCGGCGCTGCTCGCTGCTGCCAGCGTCCAAGCGGATGTCTCGCATCTGGACACGGATCTGCAAGAGGATGGATACCATTACAAGCAGCCGTCGCAACCGTTTCCGCTGCCGCCCACTGGCAATGGCATTGAGGATTCGGGTTTGATTCCTGGACCTACTCCTTCGCAGCCGGGTGGTTCTTATGGCCCACCTGAGACGCAGCCACCGCAGCCAATTCCCACGGGTCCTGGGCCCTCGTATGGCCCGCCGCAGACCCAGCCACCGCGTCCGCAGCCGACGCCATCGGCTCCGGCTCCTTCGTATGGTCCGCCACAGACACAGCCACCGCGTCCGCAGCCGACGCCATCGGCTCCGGCTCCTTCGTATGGTCCACCACAGACACAGCCACCTCGGCCAGCACCGTCGGCGCCGGGTCCATCCTATGGACCACCACAAACGCGACCACCACGTCCACAACCGACTGTGCCTGGTCCATCTTATGGACCACCGCAGACGCAACCACCGCGTCCAGCACCCACTGTGCCAGCTCCGTCTTATGGTCCACCCCAGACGCAGCCTCCATCGCCGCCACCAGCTGGACCGGAATACTTGCCCCCCGATCAGCCGCAGGCGCCCAGGCCTCGCCCCACTCCGCAGCGTCCTTCGCCGCCGGCACCACCAACTGCATATGGCCCACCACCCACACAGCCAAGACCACCAATTCCTCAGCCTCCTCGTCCTCAGCCTCCTCGTCCTCAGCCTCCACGCCCTCAGCAGCCGGCACCTGAGTACCTGCCGCCTTCAGGCCCACCTGCACCACCGGCGCCCACTAATGGTTATGGTCCGCCACCCTCTCAACCACCAGCACCACCCACTTATCAGCCGCGCCCACCCTCACCACCTGCACCACCAAGACCCACCAATGGTTATGGTCCGCCACCCTCTCAACCACCAGCTCCTCCAGCACCCACTCCCGGCTACGGTCCTCCTCCTTCTGGCCCACCTGCACCACCTGTCTATCAGCCACGCCCACCGACACCACCTGCACCACCTGCACCACCGGTACCCTCTAATGGTTATGGACCACCGCCATCTAAGCCACCGGCACCACCTGTCTACCAGCCACGTCCACCCACACCACCCGCACCACCGGCACCCTCTTATGGTCCTCCTCCATCTCAGCCGCCAGCTCCTCCAGCACCCACTCCCGGTTATGGTCCTCCTCCCTCCGGCCCACCGGCACCACCGGCACCACCTGTCTATCAGCCACGACCACCACAGCCACCTGCACCACCGGCACCCACTCCCGGCTATGGACCGCCGCCAGCCCAGCCTCCCGCACCACCCGTTTACCAGCCACGTCCACCCGCACCTCCAGCAGCTACTCCTGGCTATGGTCCTCCTCCTTCTAGTCCAGCTGCTCCACCCAGCTACCAGCCAGTCCCCCTCCCGACACCCGAAGCTGGTTCCCTGGGTCCCGATGGCTACAACTACAATAAGCCCGCCAGGCCGTTTACCTTCTAGATAGAGATGCTGCCCTCGATTCCCACTTAAGTATTCTTAGCATAAAGCAATCAATTAATGGAACCCTTTGTTGCTGCAAAAGCAACCTTTTGTAAATGTTCGTTTCGAAAATAAAGAAGAATTCTACAACAACAACAACAAACAACAAGCGACAAACAACAATAAGCAAATAGCAATTACGTGTTTGGATTTCTGCACTTGGCCAATGTCCAAGTGTGGCCAAGTGCGAAGTCTTAGCGGCAGTTAACCTTCTGCGGCGTCAGTTCTGACAGCCTGTTGACGCTTTCAAAGATATATGGCGGCGGTCATTAGCGCCGGCACCACAACAAATGCCACCACCACCACCACCTCCAGCCAAAATACCAACGGTTCAAGTGCAGCAGCATGAAATTGATATTGAAATGGAAACATATGCATTTATAAACAGTACAGTAAATACAGTGACAGCTTCCTACAACGGACAAGTGCAGCTTTGAAATTTATTTTTGATGTGTTTAATATTTTAATCAGCCGACTTCTTTGACAATCCTTGAACTTTTGTCTATATGTTTTCTATTTAATGTTTGGCTTCTGTGTTTAATATTTTAATGACTTCTTTGACAATCTTGAAACTATTTTCATTAGCTCTTTATCTGTGTCTAATATTTTAATAACTGACTTCTCTGACACTGTTAAAAATACTTATAAATAAAATGTTAAGCACAAAAACAAATTGGCTAATGGCCTAACAGATTTTATAGCTTCTGACTTCTACGACAATCTTAAAACTGTTCTCGAAGAAGTCAATCATAAAATGATCAAACTTTGCCTAATTTAGCTATTATATAAAAACAATTACCCAATCAGCCAACAAGTTCCTCCTCCAAGTGTTTCCCTCAACATCACCTCCAGAGGTTTGGCTAGTAAATGACCGCAACTTAATCATATTTATATATATTATTATATGCCATTAAAAAAAGTTAACGTTTTCATTAAAGATTTCTCGAAGAGCGCTCGAACTCTATCGACTAGGAAATACACTGAATATAATGAGTGCATATTGATATTCGCGAAAGGCATCGGAGATGGTTCCACCTGCCTGTAATATACCTTAGCACTATTTCATTATACTCATAAGGAGATATAAACTCAATTTGGCTTTCAATTATATGTATATGCTTTGAAGTCAGAGGTTACAGTGACCTGGACGGTGTCAAATCGATCAATTATGGCATCTCCAATAAATCACAGTCGGAAATACCGGGCACGCCAAGCAGCCGTGTTAGCCACATTAGCCGTGTTAGGTTCTCAGGCGGGTCGTCTGTTTAATGTTTGTCGAATGCTTAGTAAATCCATAAATCCATGCATGCATCCATAGTGTAACCCATAATGGCTATATATAAACGCATAACGATGCTTGACTGCCGCCGACCAACCTGTATTTGCCATACTTGGGCGCACACAAGGTGCCCGAATCCGAATCACAACTCTCAATGCTCAGTTCTCGGTCCGAGGCAAAATCAATATCGAAATGTGGCGACAACTCAATTCCCACCAACTGTCGTCAGTTCATCAGTCATTTAGTCAATAAGTTGAGCTGCTGCTGTTGCTGCTGCTGCTGTTGGCTTCATTAAGTCCCCCAAAATAAAAAATGTGCAACTGCAACTGCAACTTGCAACTTGCAATTGCAATTGGTTGAGCAATGGCTTATGCCACAGGGCTCGAGTGTAATTACACAAGCATTAGTTATTTGGCCTTCGATTTGGCCATAACTGCAGCTGGACACGACTGCTTCACTTGCTCCTCAACTGCTGCTCATATGTAACTGCTGCTGCTGCTTTTGACGAAGACACGCGCCCTTCGCGCGCCGCTCTTTGGATTGCTTTTGATTAACGTCTTAACGAGTGTCGCTCTTGGGCGTGATTTATGTCTTTATACCCTGTACATGAATGCCTAATAAAAGACAGACGCCTGATTTTGTACACACTGCTTATAACAGACAGATGGTGGCAACTTTGAATAAAAGAAAAATTGATTAAAATAAATGTTCAAGTCTCATCAATGGGGCATAATTTATCAGAGTTAGTATCACTATTGTATATATATATGAATAATTTACTTGCAACATACCTTTCTCAGTCTGATGTCTGTCAAGATGTCTGTTCTACTACTACTGTTCTACTTTTCCATCAATGATTGGACCAGAAAAATATACATTTTTTATAGTCAGTATAGTCAAACTCAGTTTTGCTTATTGCCAAGTACAGGGTATATGCTAGTCTGTTACTCTCTAATGTCGAGCCCTCTTGTTATTTTTAAGTCTTTTGTCTAGTTGTTGGTTGTTATTGTGTTAGACTTGGCTGCAGCTGCAACTTGTAGCTGCCACTTGAGAATCCGAGTTTTGGCTTGTGCTTTTTTTTTTTTTTTTGCATGATTTATGATTACAGCATTATAGTTTTGAGATTATTTTCGAGATGTCTAAAGATTCGGCACGCATTGTGCTGATTAGATGGCAGATTCATTGTTTGAGCTGCGCGTAGAACAAGTTCATTAGTTCTCCGCGATGACCTTATCGAATACCGTGTATCGACGGACATACAGACAAATGACATGGATTCCATTGGAATGAATGACTTATTCCATCCGGGTGTAATTTCCCATAAAAGTTATTTATATTCGGGTAGAGTCAGCGCTACCCAGGGACAGAACAACAGGTAAGTGTATGTAAATAATTTGAGCAACAAATTAATTAATATTAATACTACTAAAATCAAATCTGGCTGAACGTCAAACCAGAAGCGCCGTCGGCGAAATGTTTTTTATCTCAACTGGAATTTTTTCGCAAATAACAAATAAACCATAATCGAATATTAATTTCGGAATCTAATCAAATATATTATTGGGCAACAGATTATAATTATGACTAAAGCGACGTCATTGATTCTATTTCGAGCGCCTGAGTAGATAGTCATCTTTTCTAATTACGCATACGCAACGTTAAGTAGCAAAAAACACACCAACTAAAATCTTCTCTTGTAAATCAATCAAAGGCGAAATTGCCCCTGGCATGGAATTGGACTGCTGATTGTTATCCGCAGGCAACAATCTGCCAAAGTGAGGTGTGCACAGCAACAACAACAACAGCGATAGAAGCAACAACTTAGAATGCTCTAGTCGAGAGAGCTCGGCCAGCAGATACTCCTTGAAAATATAGTAAGTCAGCTCATGGAAGCTTTTCCCCTACAAAAATATTAAAAGGATTTTAATTCAATTTTTAATGTTGATCAATAATATTTCTATGTATATTAGATATCAGATAGAAGGCATATATTTTAATGTTAAGACTTTATCTGAAACTTATGTTACATATTTGGAGATCATAGCTTTTTTCATCTCTGAGATCGGCTGTTGTTGCTTATCGACAATACTCTTCGCCTCCTTCTGCATGTTACATTCTTTGGCACAACTTTAATATACCCTCTTTTGATTTTAATTTGGTTCAGGGTATAACAAAGTCAGAAAACGCACTTTACATTTTTACACACACTCACACACACACACACACACACATATACACACTCTTATTGCGTACTATGATTTGTGTAGACGGCTCGGGGTTAAGAGTTATGTGAAACAATCTGACAGCAGCAGCTGAAAAAATTTTCCGAAAACTCAGCCACGCATGAAAATTGTGAACGCAATCATGCTTGTGCTTAGATGAGCGAATTGTGCTTAAGCATAAATGTGCAAGCCTTGCTTAATTTAAGCCTGAAGTTGTACTTTAGTTTGTTAAATATTTTCCCTTATTGTAAGCTGCTAAAACTGTTGCCTACTTTTAGGTGCCACAAAAGAATTAGTGCTGATTTTTGGTTGGTTTCTAAGCTGCTGAAAATGAAGCTTTCTGTGAATACTACTCACTCTAGCTACGAATGAATCAAATAAGTTGAGAAGATTTATCATTTAAGCCATTAAATTCGCCGAACATTGATTACTTATATTTAATTATAAGCCTTTTTTAGTGTTTCCAAGTTAATTTCGTTTAATTGGTGATTTTGACTTCCTTATCCGAATCAGATTAACTGGTGTAGCAAGCAATTTGCCATAAAAGCACCCCTACGCACACTCGCACACACACATTCGCTTACACACAGTGGCAGACACGTTTAATTTGTCTAACTACAAATTAATCAAAAGTTTATTAGACGTTTAACAACAATTAACCTTCTCAGCGTTCAAGTGATTGCAAATAAATCAAAATCTTTTCTAAGTAGCAACACCAAAAACAACAACAACAACAACAGAATCAACAACAACAACAACAACATCTGCGAATTATGAATTATAAACGAAGCGCGAACAAAATCGTTTAGAGTTTAACAAAGCAAAGAAAAAATTGCCAATTATTTGTTGCCATTGGTTCCCGACTTGCGAACAGCCGCTCAATCAGTTCGGCTCATTAGCTCAGCCTTTGTTTAACTATATATATATATGCTGTCTGATGGAGAGATGGGGGGATTAAGATGTTTCATCTTGTAATTGAATTTGTTTTTTGAGGCCTAAGCATGATTTCCATAATATCAAGGCGCGTGCAGACAGCAACCAATAAAATAAGAAAAAACAAGTTAGAATGCAGTAGACGAGAGAGCTCGACAAGGAGACACCCTTGACCCAGGTCTTAAATAGTAGACTTGCTTGATAATAGTTTGTTCAATATGTCAATATATTTTCTGTCAACTGATTCTGTGTTTCTTATCCGATCTGAATGGAATGTTCGCAGTTGACGAATATGTTGTTATGTTAATGTGAAGTTGATATGTCTTCAAAATCGTCTCGGCAGTTCATGCTGATCAAGAATATATATTTGATGTGTTTCGTAGATGCTTCCTTCTGCCCGTTACTTAATTTTTCGCAACTTCATAATTTCCCATTTTGAATGTTTCCGGGAAATATAAAAAAAAACAATTATGTCGGCTTTTAAAATTCAATTAAGTTTCAACAATGCAAAAGATATGAAAAGAAGCAGATCATTGATGCAAACTCATAGTCACATATACAGACCTACTATATATACAATATATTTGTGTATTTACTCGACCCATTCATAATGCCTCTGGGCGCCTTTTGTCACGCAAATGCTGTTAAATACTGGTGACTGACTACCAACTGACTGCCAGCTGGCAGGAAACCGCTGACTGCTCTGCGTGAATCAATTAACGGCACGCCAGTCAGTGTTGTGAGTGCGCGCGTGAGTGTGTGTGAAAACAATGTGGGTCGTGCGCCATGAGGGCCCTGTAGCTGACAGGCACTTGTCAAAAGAAAAATCCATAATACGTGTCAAACATCAGAGCACAACCAAAATGCAAATGAAGCAGCAGCAGCGAACCAAAAGAAACTACAAAAAAACAAAACAACAACAAACAAGAAAAAAATCAAATTATCCAATGTTTACAATCTCTTTACAAATTTCAACCTTGGCCTTACACACAAAACCACACACGCATGCACACACAACAATCGCATTCGAAGTCGTTTATAAAGATGCCCAGCAACAATACGAAAACCCGAAAAATCAAAAGAAAAAAGAAAAAATCGCAACGAATGAAACAATGTCAAAGAGCAGTTACTTATATATAGATAAACATACGCACAACACACTCACACACACGCACACTCGCACAACAGATTATGTAGATCTCTTACAATTAGCTAGGCCATTGACACCGTGTAGAACTTTACATCTTGGCCAGACAATGTGGCGGGCGATTGAGAACCTTTTTTGCTCTTTTGGCCAACTACGTCACGTGTGGAAACGAGTTAGCAACTTGGCTAACAACAACAAAATACAAAAGATGCTATCGCAACAAAGATTATAGCCATTTGCATTTGTGCAAATTAACTTGAATGACAGAGACAAAAGTGTATAAACATTTAAATCAACTAGTTTGGGTTTTGCTTACCCAAGCTAAGTGCTCCAACGGGTTGAAATGTTTTTCGATAGCGCGAAAATGTTCAGTTACACTGAAAAAATCGGTATGAAATTTAGAAAGTCGCTAAATGCAGCTCAACTTATTATTTAATATGTACGTTTCTCCAACGCAGTGTTAATTTTTATTTATTTTATATATAATTTTTGTACATGATAAATGCCTCTATAACGTGTATAGTCAAAATATTAAATCGATTTTTTTTTGACTGTATGAACTAGTTTTGTCACCACAAATATGAATGAAGTTCAAGCGAACTGCAAACATGTTTCTTTGATCTTTATCTAGACAAATTGTGCTTCAATCGATTAACAATTGTTCAATGATTTTTCTTCGATTTTGTCCATAAGTTCAGAGAGTCAAAGTTTTGAGGCACGAGCCAAGACCAAAGGTGCCAAATTGTCTAATCTTAAAGATTTGATTTGCCTAACGTTTTGGATATCATTTGGCCAACGGGTCTAAGCTGCCGACCATCATTATAGCATTTTATTATTCATTTTGTTTTTTGCTGGCGATAATAAAGCTAATTACCAAGTTAAATAATGTTTAGATCCAGCTGACTGGCTTGTGTCTAGTTTTATGATAGCGATATTTGTTGTTCTACGCTTTGGCGATCAATTTGCATAATGAATTCTCTGCGGGCCAATTAAATGTTAACATCGCTGGCAGCTTTCGCGGCGCGTGGCGATTTTTGGAAATGGCAAAGAATTGGAATGAGAATCATAACTGGGAATAGATATAAATATGGATGTAGTAAGAAAAAGTGGAATGTTATATGGGTTTGCATTTGATTCAACTACTCAGACAGCAGCCAGTTGTTTGGGTCAAGAATTCGGGGCTTACACAAATGGAAAAACAATAAAAAACAAAAGAGTCATGAATATGATTGGCTCAATGCGGAGGCGGAAATACTTAACGCAACATTTTATTTTTTTTTGCTCGAGAGCAGCCATTTAAACGCAATTTATTGAAGCATTTATAAATCACTCGAGTGCTTGACACAACATTCTACACAAGTTTGACTGTTTGTCTGCAATAAATTTGAACGCGCCATGCTTCTATTTGATACACTCATAACTTGACAGAGAAGGTAAACAAACTAAACAAGTTGGAGTGCTCCAGTTGCGAGCGTTCGACTGGCAGATACCCTGAACACGAAAATGCAGTTTTGATCACCAAATCTGTGTGGCTTATTCGAGCTTAATGAAACATTCATAACATCATTTGACTTTATGTTTACATTTGTGTATTTTATTGATTTGAATTGATATTCGCAAAATGGCTGCATTTATCAATAAAAATGAATAAACATTATCTGCATTTGGCATAAGGAAACTCATCTTCCAAATTGGATGTCTCTAGTTCAGCTTTAAATTCGTTTGCTTAATTCATACAGACAGAGAAATATATATATTCATATATTCATATTTGGAGCAACTTCATTATACACCTTTTTCCAATTAGTGATGTATTCAGGGTATATTTGGAGCGGGTGTTTACTGTTATACTTTATGCTTAATTAATTGAATATTTATGACGCTAATGAGGTGAATGTGCGGAAATATGTCAGCAATTTACTATTCATTGTTGTGGACACTTGACAAACATCACTTTAAGTGTTTGACAGGAGCAAAGCTTGTCCAACAACAAATTAGTTGCTTGTAGCTAATTCCACACAGATGGAGAATCTTCAGCGCCATTTAGTCAAGGTTAAGTCGTCGCTTGCAACATGTGATTTATTTGTCTAAAACTGTGCACTTTTCAGCAGCTTCTTTGTTTCAATCGCTATTGTTATTTTCCGCTTATGCTAAAGAAGCTTGGAAGTGCTAAGTTAGCAACTCAATTTGGCATCGCTTGTTTATCAAAATATTGTCATTTTTATGAGTGGTCGATTGAAATGTTAAGGCAAACAAATGCCACCCAATTTGTGTGGTTGACAATAGAGCAAACGCTCGTTGACTTAGCCAAGCCATGCAAATTTATCACAAGTCTTAGTCGTAGTTCAATGTATTTACATTCAGCGTATTCAAATGCAAATACCTAACTGACAGCAGCAGCAGCAGCACACTGAAGAACGAGGTGTGTCTCTAAGCGTTTACCGAGCAATATTTTTAAACATGGGAAACGCTTCGATGCGCAATTTTATATTAATACCCTGTATCCTGTTGAAAGGCTGACAAAATTCTATAGCAAACCTATAGATTCTATAGATTGTTGATGATGACAGATATTAGAGGCGTTAAGAGGTAGAGGACTGAGATTTGCAGAGTATCTATAAGGGAGGTCAACCTTCCAAATTTGTTTACCAAGTTTCAAGTCTTCAGTTTCAATTTACTCTTCCATATTCGCTATCGGACTATAATCGACAATCACTCCACCTGTTGGCAGGCTACAGGATATCTGCAAGTCCATCACTCTCAACTATAGAGCACTTTTGTTTGTTTTTGATCGGTTTATTGCTGCGCATTGTTCTTATCGCTATATTGCATGTATCGCTTGTAAACCATAATAACCGTAATAAAAAACACGGCTCGGGCAGCAGGTCGTATACTTAATTTATATATGTGCAGACAATTATATGAACAAAATAGTTGAAACTATTGTCACGGCAGCACGCTTGACGCATTATAATTGAATTAGGCGTTGCTTAAGCCAGCTGACAAGGTTAATGATCACAAATAATTTGGCTGCTTCTGATTTTGGGCTTTCCATTCGCTTTCAATTGGGCCAGATTTTTAGTGCGCTTGGCTAATGATGCCGACGATCGATTCGGTTCGGTTCAGCTCGGTTCGGCTCGGCTCACGGCTTTTGATTTTATTTTTGATAGCTATTTGCGTACCGGTTCTAACGATCAAAATATACATATATAAATATATATGGATATATGTATATAAACGTATTTTTGTTAACTCTTGCTGCCACTATGCAAATTTGGCAGTTTTTATTTTTTGTTCCGGTGCGCGGCAAAACAAGCTGGCCAAAACGCAAATGAAATGACTCTTTTATTATTATTGCTATAAACATGAATAAAATGGGCTATATTCTTTAAAAGCCATCATCCATTCATTAACGACAACTCAATAAATCGGCGACGCCCCGCAATAGCCAAAATGTCTGAACTAAATCTTAATTTGTTTTAGTTATCTGATTCTGATTCTGTGTCCGTTTTGATTTAGTTGTCGTTTGCCATTTTAAATGCCATGTTTTCTTAGTCAACAACATAGTTTGAGAGAACAATATGTTGACGTACGATATATATCTGATATGATGCGTTGCCAATGGGAGATTAATGTATGCTTGCTTTTTTTGACCTGACATCACCAGTCATTATTCATTACTTTTAAGTTTTTCTAATAACCGTGAAAAGATCAATAAATAAGAAACATTCAAAAAATGCGCAACGCTTAATTCACTTGTTTTCATATAGAATATAGCTGCGGTCGAAAAAATAGCACCAAAATTAAAATATGTCTGTTTTAGAAGATTGATCAATTACCTCAGCTCATAAGTGTGGAAATTATGAAATATATAAGCAAAACGGAATTGAAAACGCTTCTAGACAGGTTGGCATTTCAAAAAAGTTGTCTTCACTTTGGCATCGAGACTGTGAAAAACACACTGCTTGAAAATTTAAGATTACATACAAATAGATATTCTGGATTTTTCGGCTCTTCAAAAACGGGAATGGGAAATATTGTCTTTATTATGGAGTTCATAAGCAGTCCTGGATTTTTTAACGCCCGAAAATGAATTTTATTATCTGCTTAAGGCAAAAGTTATTTGCCAATATTTCAAGATCACTTCGTTAATCCATAACCCAGTTCATACTAATAAAGTCAAGCTAATACCATTATACTTGAACCCTTGTGTATTTAATCGTTTGGCTTTTGTGGATTAAGTGGTTGCCTTAGATAAGCAAAAGCACATAAAACATTTAAGCAAATCTCAGATTACAGTGCTGATTTTTCGGCCATCACTGTTTTTGAGCAGCTGTTTTGCAATGACAAAGATACAATTAATCAGCAGGTGAAAGGCAGTTTAGCAATGATGTCACACAATTAAGAAGAATCCAGCAGTTCAGGCCAAAAGTTCTAACTCAATTTAATGGGTCCATTCACTAGTGAGCTCAAACGGCGGCATTTCCTGTAAAATGCTGGCCTTGGCTGCATTTTTAGAGGCTCAAGTGGCAAACACTTGTTGGCCTGGCAGGGTGAATGTATTTCCCCCTCCCCCACACAAGCAAATGCACGAGCTGTTTTTAGTAAACGGAAATAATATTCGTAGTGATCGAAAGTCGTTAAGTTGTTTTGGTTTTTTTTCGGCTGTTTGCTTATTTGTTTGTGCCAGAGGTCAAGTGAGCAGGCAAACAATTGGATGGGCTTTTGGACAATCTCCACAACAAACACAAAACTCTCGACATATTCAAGTCAAGTTGAGGCTTATCAAAAGATTGTGGCAGCTTGCGACAAAAGTGGACCGAAACCTGTGCCAAAACCTTTAATGCCTTAAATAAGCACAAAGTCAGACAGATTTATGAATACCCCATAAAAGAAAAAAAAAAGAAAACAAAAATTGAGAACTTTGCATAAATAAATTGACCATACTTCATCTGAAAATGTTATTCTTACAAAATGTTATGCAAATTTGAGTGAATTCTAGAATGCCGAACAAAAGACTTAGGCAACGAACTTCGCTTAAGACACGAACCGTGCCAAGCACTCAGGAATACGCCACGGCGCGCACTTAAGAAAGCCAGGAGAGGGAGAGAGGAAGACAGCGAGAGAGAGGGAGGGAGTGAAAGAGAAGGATTCAACTTACTCTGAATTATACCCTGTATTTACTTCAAAGTGGATAACAGGGCAGTAACTTTATATAGTTGTGTATAAAGAATATATATTCTAAATCTGTATCAGCCAACGCTAGCCAAAGAGATGAACTTTCTCTGCTCAGAACAAAGGTATGATTTCAATTGGTCAATTTACGTTAACGGTTCCGGTTCCGGCTTGATTGCTATTCATATTTTGGTACCACATTTCAATCGATTAGTTTTTTGTAAGTTGTACAGGATATCTCCAAACTGTGCACTCTCGTGTGTAATACACTTACATGCCTTTATTTTGACTATGGTTGGGTTTTGTGCGTTGTTTGTCTTAGTCTTTGACTCGGATGTGTCATGCATTTGACGTGACGACACCAAAGTGATTGTCGATGCTTTTGTTTTTTGCGATTTCTTGGATTTGAGATATTGAATATGATCGACTGATATACGGCAGGCCGATGTTTTTTTGGCTTTGCTTAGAGACATGTGACCACTTCTAGCTGTGGTCGTTTCTGGCCAATAACGTATTAAATAATTTAAATTTTGATTTGATTTTGTTTGATGTTGTTAATGTTGCTAGTGTTGTTGCCAAGCTTGTTATTGTTGCCAGCGTTACTTTATGTGTCTCATCGAGTTTTTTTTTGGCGGTCGTCGCTTCTGCTTCTGCTGCTTGTTTCTCTTCAGACCCACATAGCGAACCGAACCAAACCGAACTGAACCGAACTGGACGGCCAAGCAGTTATAGTATAAATTTCATACAAACTGCCCAACTCATCAGCATTTGTGCTTTGAACTTCTTGAGTGTAAATTGCTCGTGCGGCTCTTCTGGACGAGAAATTTTCTTGCATAACCAAATAACACACACAAAATAAAACCACCAATCCGAAATGGTATGTGATCCTCGCAGACATATCTGAATAATGAATAATAGTGTTCCCAAAGTGAATCAAGGACAAGTCTTAAACCACAAAAGTGCCAAGTGTTCAAGAAAATATACACATTTAAATTTATGTTTAGGGTTTGTGTGTGTACGTGTGTGTGTGCTTAGAATCCAGAACATTTACATTATGTTGGAGTGGTCTCAACTCAAGTGCACAACTTCATTTGCGAACCGGACAGCCTTGAGTGGGATACTCATGAATTTCATTCTCGCACCTAGACAACAGCTAAAAATACCTTACCACAACTCAATGTTGAAATGGATGTATTTCAGTATATAAATATACATAACTTAACTGAACTCAATATAGAACTGGATGGATCTTTGTATTTAAACAACAAGATGTTCAACTTTTGATATTAAAACAGGAATTTAACAGTTTTATTTTGAGCGAGAGTGATTAAAGCTATTTCTCATTGAAAGCCAGTTAGAATGGTACAGTCGAGAGTGGACGACTAGAATATACGCTCAATCCTTGCCGATGAAAATGCATTTTTACGGATGATCGACTAGACTGATCAAGAATATATATACTAATATATGTACTTAAACTGCCTATTGCACACTCTTGCACAACTTCACTATACCCTTTTCCATTTTGAATGAGGTTAAATCAAATCAATCAATAAAATGCAGCTCTTAAGAGCAACTGCCTTAAAATCTGATCTGTGCTTATTTGCTGCCTTGTAGAAACTATCTTTAAAGTTAGCTATCTTTAAGGATGTAAGTGGGGATGAAAGGCTTTAGATATAGTATACAAAATACTTAAGCTTAATTTTACTCAACTTAACAGTATTAATGATATTCTGCTGTTCATCTCAAACTCAAAATATTGTTTTGCTTTTTATTTCTTGGCAGAAACTGTTCGTTTTTATTGCTCTGGCGCTGCTTGGCTGCGCTGCTGGTGCACAGTTGCCGGACTCTGCCACACAGGGACCGAATCCGCAGGACATTGCCACACCCGAACCGGAGTACATTGATATCGATGAGCCGGCACCGGCACCGGCACCAGCACGACCAGTTGCTGCTGCTGCTGCTTCTGCTGTTGCCGCGCCACGTGCTGGGCCACGTCCCGTACAGCGACCCATTGTGTCACTATCACGTCCCCTCGCCATCGCCCAGAACTTTGCCTATTCCCGTCCTCAGGTGCAGCAGCAGGTGCAGACTTTTGTGCCACAGGTGCAGCAGCAGTTGCAACAGCTTCAGCACTCAATTTTCCAGCAGCGTGTGCAGCAGCCTGTGGCAGGACATGCATACAGCAGCCAGAGTGGCTATCAATATCGTCGTCCAGTCTATGTAAGACGCTTCTATCGCCAGCGCCGCTATTAAAGAGAGGGCTTCTAGCATATTAACAATGTCTATTTAATATATATCTAATACTCAATATCAATTTATTTTCGTTTTTATTTACAAACACATATACACACACATATATATCTTTCTCCTTTCTCCTTTCTCCTCTTTCCCATTTCCGTTCCCGATCCCGCTTTCTACACTCTAAACGCTCGCTTGGAACTGCAAACCGTTTAGCCTTAATCCTCAACTATCCAATCTATATCCCCAACTATCGCATCCTAATCCAAATCTTTAACAATGCCGTGGCTGTGGGTTTTTTCTTCCCACGCCCACAAAAATAATGAAATACTAAACATCAAAAGTACAAAGAGACAAATGAAGACGAAGTCGAAATCGAAAACGAACTCGAGTCAAAGTATTTAGTTATTGTTGAATTGCAAACTCGAATAAATAAAGATAAATTATTTGTAAAAAAGAAAAAAAAACTCAATTGGTAATGTTTTTATTTGATTTGTCCAAGGTCTTTGAATGATACACTATATCAAGGCATGACTTTAATTACAGTATTCACAGCTCATCAAAAGATACAAAATAATGGAAATAATGTGCGATTCGTTCTGATTTCATTATTGCCACCGCTCAGAACTCTGAATGCCTTCTGACTGGCAGTTAGTCGCTCATCATTAATCACGATTTATGAAGAATCCATTATAAATGTGTGTGTTGTTTGTGCTGCGTGTCTCTGAAAACTGAGTACCATTTTTGCATACGGAAGCTGCTGCTGATATTTCAGGTTACGGCCTGGGAATTATTTCAACAGTTTAAACAATTTGAAATGCTGCAATCGCAAGCGGTTGACTAGGAGATACCCTGTTAAATACATATAACACTTGCTGAATGCAATTTGTTCGATATTAAGATACCTTCTACTTACAGTTATCCAATAAAATATACAAATTGTGTTCTCTATAACTATCGATAATTGGTTTGTATAGATGTAATCGATAAACGGGTACAGTTATCGATACAATGATCTGCGAAGACTTTAAATATATTTACGTTGAGTCGGTTGTTGCTGCTGATCAAATACATATGTATATATATATATATATATATATATAATATAGGGGACCAGAGTTGCTTCCTACCAATTGGTTACAAACTTTTCCACAATTTCATTATACCCTTTTGTCAGCTTTTCAGGGTATAATAAACCTAGTGAAGATGCGCAATAATTTCACTGAAATTAAAAGAAGGTTCAACTAAAATATAACTGGCGATTTAGAATGGGTTTTTTTTAGTAGTTTGGCACATAAATAAATACGCAATTCTGCCAAAATACTTTCAAAAATAAATTCAATTAACCGGTTTAAGATCTGATGTTCTTCCACTTGTCGCTTCTGCTCGATAGTCCAAATTGTAGGAGCCTTTCTAACCTTTCAGCTATTCATCTAGTTCTGGACAAAGTGCTATTGATTGATAAATTAAATGTGTTTTTTATTGGTTTGATTTAATGGCTGCTGATTGGGCGTCAAGATTGTTGTAAGACTTCTTTCCGACAATTGACCTTCTAGTTCTGATTCATTATGATCTGATTTGGAATCTGTCAACCCGCTTATTGTTCATCAATGATTAGCAGATCAAAATTGGCTATTTATAGTTTGTTTTTGTGTATGGACAAATGGTTGTTAAATGTAGCATGAAACGAAACTGTTATACAATCAAAGGTAGGGTTTTAAAGCATATATTTAGGATACCCAAAAATATGCCTAAAAGTTGGCAATAGTTTTGAGTGAGAAACCATTTATTTTATAAAAACAAACAAAGACTACACACTGACAAATGCCAATGCTTGTTTTTGAACTGAGAGAACCTTGCGATTGTTTAGCTTGTTAATAAACACTTCACACTTAACATATTCTTCGGTCTTATGTGTGCTCAAAGATGCCTCAACCCTTTACTTAATAAATTGTTTAAGCTAATTTAGCCAATTTAATTAACCTAGGCCGAACTGTCAATTCTTAGATTAGAATATTCACCAAAGATTCTACAAAAAATCACATTTTCAACTTAAATTTATGATTAATCTAGAGGTCAAACCGTGATTAAGCCGTCAAAACCGAGATAAAAAACCAAAAACGTCGTAGCCGGTTTATTCATCAATGTACATTGTGACTCGTATAGCAAAATATTTAATATTAAATTTATATTGCGTATTTATATTCTCTAGCCGTTAATGAAGTTATGTAACAGACAGCTTTAAGACTGGAAGTTATGCCATGACAGAAAGGTCGTAGCTATGAATATCGTTTAGGATTTTTGGGAAATTATTATTCATGCCTTAAAGGGAATTTTAATATTTTGATGAATGACAGTTATTTGGCTGTGCATATTTGTGCATGGAATGGAGAGCTGATCATTTATCAGTTCATCAGCTTTTTTGTATGCTATACTTTTCGGACACATAATATTGACAATCAATATTATCTACGACTTTACACACTTATTGTCTATTTATATGTTTTGCGCACATTGGAGTCTGACAACCTTTCTCTTTTATTTAACGCCGATCAAATGCCTGCATATCTGAGTAGAATAGTTTCATAACAAAAAACTAATCAAACAAGAAGAAGAAGAGGAAGAATAATAAACCTGTTGCCAAATGATCAGAACTAATAGCTAGCAGAACAGGGAACTTGGAATTATTTTAATTTATGGCTTGTATATATTTCATATTAAACGGTGCTTCGAAAACGCAATAACAATTGTGGAATGAAAACATTTACGGCTTTAAAATGAAAATCAGCTAATTAATTAGCATATCACATAAGTGAATGAGCTGGTTCTACAATAATTTAGCATTAGATTATGCCTAAAATAAGAAATGAAGTTTGTCGCTTGAATTCAAGTGTCAACTTAAGTTAGCCACAGCTCATTATTCATTTCCTACTCGCATTAATTTCACTTTCACGCTTTGCTTGCCAGTGGGCGCTTACGTTCGGAGAGGCAGCAGGGGGCGAGGCATCTTTACACATTTTGTGACCGAGAACAATGGCCCACGTTTGTGCTGGCTGTTGCTCATAAATCATCAGCTCCATTGGGGGCCCATAAAGAATCAAATTATTGCTGCTTCTTTACGATTACTCACGCATATTAACAAATGAGCAAACGGTTCACGAAATCAAAAACGCAAATCAATCTTAGCCCTCCAAATAGAGAAAAAGGGTATGAAGCACCAAACAGACACTACAAATTATATTTATTCTTGATCAGTGGAGTCGACTTAGCTGCATTTACAAAATGATCTCAGAGCTTGAGAGCTTGAGCTTAATAATCTCAGATTAGCGGAATTCTTTATTTGATTTAATTTACATTTTTTAATTTAATTGCAGCTTTAATATTAATTTTATAAAACCCTTTTAAGTCCACGTTTTATAAATAAATACCTCACTCAGCTAAAGCTGATTTCACTTCATCAATAAGAGTTTCACGAATATGTATATAATGCATACCGATTCATATTATTGATCAAGTGTAAAAATATCATTCAGATCGGATAACAAACATAGATTTTTCTAGGCAAAAGGTATTTTCCTATTGAGAACTTCTAATATGTATTCAATAGGGTATATCCTAGTCGAGTTGTCTCAACTGGTTCATTTTAATTTGTTCGCTGTTGTGGGTGTTCAAATGCGAGCAGACTGACAGATTGATAGATGGACAGACCCGCTTTGCCCATGAATGAAACGGTTTTCATTTTGGCGTTGTTATTTGAGTATTATTCACATTTAGATATAATTATGTTGTCATTGCGTCGGAATCGAAGAGGATTTATGCCTACGGTTCAAGTTCAAGTTTAGATTGCTACATTTTTATTTATTAAGTATTATAAATAAGACACTGGGCAATTTACAATTTACAGTTAGAATACATATAATATATATATACACATTGAGAGTGGCCAATTGATTGAGGCTAATAGAAGAAACGCTTGGCGGGTGCCTCGTAATGGTAGCCATCCTCACTGTGTGGCTCCACCTGCTCCTGTGGTGGCAGATATACGTTTTCCGGTTCCAGTGGTGCAGCATACGAGGGAATCGGTATTTTAAAGCTGGGCACAGGAGCAGCGACCTTGACAGGGGCTGGTGGCAAATAGCTGGTCTCTGGCTGATGAACGGGTGCGGGTGCAATGTAGGCTGGTTTGGGTGCCGCTACAGGTGGCACGTAGGCAGGCTTGGGTGCTACTGCCACTGGTGGCAGATATTCAACCTTGGGTGCGACTACAGGTGGCACGTAGGCAGGCTTGGGTGCTACTACAGGTGGCACGTAGGCAGGCTTGGGTGCTACTGCCACAGGAGGCAGGTATTCAAGCTTGGGTGCTACTGCTACAGGTGGCACGTATGCAGGCTTGGGTGCTGGTGCTACAGGTGGCACGTAGGCAGGCTTGGGTGCTGGTGCCACAGGTGGCAAATAGGCAGGCTTGGGTGCTGGTGCCACAGGTGGCAGATATTCAGGCTTAGGCTGTGCTGGTGGTAGATAAGTCGACTCTGGCGCATTGGTCGGCAGCTCAAAGGGTACGCTGGGAGCCTCATAGTTGTAGCCAGGATGTTCGTGATGATGATAATCGTGTCCAAGGAGATGGGAAACATCAGCGGCTACCAAGGCCAAACTGCACAAAGCGAGCACAAGGACTTTCTAAAGGACACAGAGTTAGAGACAGTTTAAATAATTCCTTTAACTGTTTATTATTTGTATACCAACCATTTTATTCTTTTGGATCTGCTGAGCAGTTCTTAGACAGCGTTCTCGGTGCGATGACTGGCTCTAAAATGATACAGTTACCGGGAAGTGCTTCTTTATTTATATACAACGAGCAAGAATCGCGAGATCAATGAAGTCTGAACTAAACCGTAGTCTCTCAATTTCAGTCGACGCTGACGCTGCTGCTGACAGCTTGTAGCGATGCGTTGTTTCCCCCCCTCTGTGGGGGGGCACCGCCGTTATTCGCATTTTAAATTCTATTAAATCAGATTTTTTTTCTGAATTTCCAACCGCCTTATGCGATTTGCCTTTGTTTTTGTCGCCGCGTGAAGCGGACATCAAATTGCGGATCTGCACTTAATTATAAGCCAGTGAAATGGTAATGGACCATCTATAAACTGAGGCAATATAGTTTGTAATACCCTATAGTATGGGCATATATGAAATGTGTATCGCATTTAAGGGGTATTTTATATTTATATTAATATGGATTTATTATCATTATCAAAATAATTGTTTGTAGTATTTTATCACAGCCCTGGTTTTTAATTAAACCCAAAGTGGAACTCGACAAGTGGCATACATGTCAAACCGGAACCGAAATTCCACATATCTTAAGAACCAGTTACAAGAACCAATATTATAAAAAAGTGGCGCCCGAGTCTCTTAATAACCCCAACTAAACAAAAACACATATTTAACAAACTTGAATAAACAAAAGCTAATTCAATAAGTCTATATCATTGTCCGACGGCTTATCAGTCCAACTGATTAGTATTGCTATTAGTATAACCGCTGACAAAAGATGAGTAATTTAAGACCGATGCAATAATTTATTCTTTTATCAAGTAACTCAATATTTTAACTGGGCAATATCGTATCGAGCTGTCATATTATGTTATTTCCGCTAGGGTATTTTTGCATTCGACAACTCACACAAATAGCGGTTATTTCTCGTTTTCTGGTTTATAGCTGGCGGGCAATAAACGCCTCCCATTTAAAATGGACATTGAAAAAAATAAAAAAAATTCTTCTTTAAGTTGGAGATCGCTCCACACATGCCCAAAGAGTTTAGGTTTTATTAACTTAATGCTTTTTTTAGAGTGTTGACTCAATGGTTCGATGGCAATCGTCTTGGCGCTGAAAGAGGTCAACAAAATCAAGTTCAACGCTGCCGGCTGCAATTGGCAATTAGCGATTTGCCTAAATGTATTTGTAACAAAAAAAAAAATTATAATAATAATAGCTACTGAAAGCCAGACTCCAATCAACAATATCACGCATTCATTATTCATTTTCAATAAATAATTATCATATGGCAATTGCTGATGACGTTCCGAATGAAAACGAATCTGAAACTGGCATCAAAACTTGAACTCAAACTGAAGTCGACTTTTATTCGTTTTTTTTTCTTTTCGTTCATTTGTGTACACAAGCCTTTGATTGAACTCTTTTGTTTTGACGTTCGCCCGCTGGCCCATTTCCCCGCAGCTATGGCGACTATATATCGAAAGCTGACCTCTTTCGACGGTTATCGGCTTTAATGGCTTCCGTTTTGTTTGTTTGTTTTTTTTCTTTGGGCTGTTGAAAGAGATGCATTAGCTGCTGTGGCTACCTAGCCAAATGACTTGGAATTGGATCGAAATATTAATGACCCATTGTATTTATTTCATATTTTGCACCATTTTCGAGTTATTATTATTTAGTTATTATTTTTGAGTCAATATTTAAGATTATGGGTTATCTTTTAACAAACTTTTTATTCAAACTAATGTAGCATTCTTAACCATATAATATTCATGAAAGATGTTCCCATTTGAAATCATCTAATACAGATTTCAGTTAATTAAAATAATAACTACATTTTGATAATTAAAATGGAAAATTTCTGAGAACCAAATCGGAACCTGGAACCTTTCACCGTAAATACCCATTTAAACTAGAAAACGGAACAGAAATCGGAACCACAACGATTTACCGAATCTTGCCGATTAAAACTCGACTTAGTATAGGGTATCTAACAGTCGAGCGCTCTCTTGCCTAGTTTGTTTCTCTACTTACATTCATTTGCAATAACTTTTATTTTGATGTGCTTGCTTGGCCCTTTCCTTCATCATCTCCTGCTGGCTGAGCGATAAAGCGACATATTAAAGATGAATTTAAATAACTTTTAGTAACTTTCAAAACATTTTTGAAGATAACGAAACTAATGCAAGTCAATTGAGTGTGATACTATTTTAAAATGCAGATTTTTAGAAACTTTCAAAAGCGATAATTAATAGAATTAATTTTTGATTTATTTTCGCCAGACTACTTAGAAATAAAATGCATTACTTATGTGGCTACATTTTATTTGGGTAACTTTGGGGAGGACTACTCTTAAATGAATTGCACCCCGCTTAGGATTTGAAGTGACGCTGCGGCGGATTGTAACTGTAACCCGGGGCGGAGTTGCTTAGGGGCAGAGCATACGATGGAATTGGTATATGAAAATTGGGCGCAAACGCAGACAAACGTGGCGCAGCTGGAGCGGGTGCCAAGTACTTCAGTTCAGGCTGAGCAGCTGGCAAGTATTTCGTCTCCAATTGTGCAGGTGGCAGATAGGTATGCTTGGGCTCAGGTCTTGGTGGTGGTGGTGGCAGACTCGGTGCAATCTTAGGTGGCAAGTACTTCTTCACTGGCTGAGCTGCGGGTAGATAGAGTTTCTCTGGCTGTGCTGGGGGCAGATATTTGAGCTCTGGCTGTGCTGGGGGCAGGTATATGGTGCGTGGCTTCTGTGGTGGTAAATACTTGATCTTCGGCGCCTTCACTGGTGGCGGTGGCGGCGGTGGTGGCAGGGATGGTGCCACCTTAGCTGGCAGATATTTGACAGCGGGCTTTGGAGCTGGCAAGTACGATTTGCTTGGTGGCTTGGGTGCAGGATAGTTGTAGCCACCGCTGCCTGCCCCATTCAGGTGACGCGGCTCATCGAATTGCAGATCGATGTGCAGCTTGTGCGAGTGTGGGTCCTCATGGTGGTGGTGATGCGAATGTGGATCCTCGTGGTGATGCGAGTGTAGATCCTCGTGATGGTGCGAGTGTAGATCCTCGTGATGGTGCGAGTGCGGCTCGTGATGATCGTGATGATCGTGATGATCGTGATGATCATAATGGTCACCACCGCCGCCGCCAAACAAGTGGGAAGCGTCAGCACGGCAAATGGCCAAGCAGGCCAAGAAGGCCAACAGGATGCATAAGGTTTTCTATTAGATAGAAAGAAAAGAAAGAGAAAAGTGTTAGGAGTTAATCGCTTAGCCGAGAAATGAGAGCCCTTTTCATTTAGCTACCATTTTGGGTTGACTTGGTTGTGCTGCTGTCCAACTGACAAGCTGAATTAATGCTTTGACTCGTTGACGTTTTGTCTTTTATACGTTGCAGCTCCCAAAAAACACGCATGTAAATAATTATTGACTCGTTTTTTGTTTGCTACCAAAAGACAAAAAATACAAAAGGTTAACACGCATAATTTGCCAGCTTTACACTTTTCTTTTTTGGGTTTTCTTGAACTTGCAGCTGGGCCAAACAAAATTAGGTCTGCTAACAAACACACACACACACACACACACAAATGAGCTCATCAATATGCAGAGTGTATATAAAAATAGAAGGAAATTTTCAATTTGACTAACAAATTTTTGAGATTTATTTCAACTTATAATAACATAGAAAATTGGACGACTAGTTAGAAACTATACAAACAGCATTCCGGGTCAATCAGTCAACAGGTGGGGTTGCTTGGGTGGTTGTGTGGGTGGTGCAGTCTAGAAGAGAAAGGGCTCTGCGGGTGGATCGTAGTGATAGCCCGGCTCTGGTTCGGGCACAATGACGGGTGGCAGGTAGGTGGGCGCTGGCGTGGGTGCAGGAGTTGTGGTGGTCGTGGTCGTGGTGGTGACTGGTGGCAGATAAGTGGGCACGGGCTTCGGTGGTGGCAGATAGGTGGGCACTGGTATCGGTGCAGGTGTTGTGGTGGCCGCTATGATAAAAGGCACCACAGGCTTGGGATAATCATAGCCATAGCCATGCTCGTTCGTCGAGTGCTGCTCCAGCGGCAAATGCGAAACATCCGCAGCAGTCAAAGCCAGCAGGCAGCTAACCAAAAAGTAGCTCAACAATGCGTTCTGCAAATAACAAACAAGTTAAGAATGACGGATCGGCTCAGTTAAGGCATATAGTATATATATCTATATATTATTTGGTCAGTCCAGTACGTACCATGTTACACCTTGAGCTCGAAGACGTTTAATGATTGTCGAATTTCAAAAGCACCTGTTTTTTATAGTCACAATTCTAGACTTGATCGAAAAGATACAAGACACTTTGTGTTGTCCATGTCCATGGACAGTATTATTATTTAAATCGATATGCGGCTACTCGATTATTAATTATATTGTAGATTATGCATGTACATGTGCACAAATTGGATATTCTTTGTGTCTGTATCTGTATCTGTATCGGTATCTGTATCCATATGTATGTGAATCTGCATATGTATCTGTATTTCGTTGTTGCTTACTTATTATGCATTATTTATGTTTTGGGGGCCTGCGTCGGCGATCTTGTACCCTTTAAGAATGACCAAAATGGGTTTGTTGAATGCATGCATATTTATGTAGCAATGTGAAGAAAATGGGTTTGTTCACATGAGGTATATATGTATATATCTTATCAAGATTGATACAGAAAGACATATTTACCTAAGCTAACGTTTGTGTATGGATATACCATTATTATTATTATTTAGGGGGGTTTCCACGAGAAGAGTGCTGGAAAAGGGGCTCCAGCAAGCCTAGTTCTTTGAGATTTTTTCTGTCTTTCGAGTGGATAATGCTTGCATGGAATACTGCATATTTGCCCAGATCGATTGCTGCTGATATCTCTCTTTCGTTTATAAGCTGAGCTACAAATGGCCTTTTATGCATTCCAATTAGCTTAATTTTGTTTTATAGGGCAACTCCAGTCGAGCACGTTCGACACTATTTAAATAGTTTAAACAAAATGCTTTTGTGTAGCATCTTAACGGCTTTTAGCATAAATGCTCGTGAGCATGTTTCCATCAGCAGCGACGCAACATCATAAAAAGGCTGAATTCTTGTTGCTATTGATGTTAATGCTTGCTTTTGTTGTTGTTTGTGCTTCCGAGCTGTGGCTAAAGACTCAGATACAGATACGGATACAGGTACAGATACAGATACAGATACAGATACAGATACAGAGATACAGCTATAGATTCAGAGATTCAGTTCCGCTGGTTGCGTTGTAAGCGCACTGTGCTGTCTATCTGTCATAAATCATGTGAATTCATTTATAATAATTACGCTGCGACGCTCAAGAAGTTGGATTGGTCAAGATTTCATGGCCCCAGCAGCACAATGAAGTTGTCTCTCTTTATTTATTTGTTGTATATATATATGGCACTTAAAGCTTGCGGAAGCGTTTGCGGATCAAGCGCGTACTTAAGACACCCATCAAATGTCGGCCACCTATTTAAATAACACACCTACGTATTATATTAGGGCGACATAAGCTGGCTTAAACCGAGCGACACTTTGCGCAAAGCTGGACTAATTAGAATGTAGAAGTCACGATTCATTTAATAGCAACATAGATCGCAGATCGAAGATCTCATGTTTTTAGATAGTCCCAAACAGTCAGAGCTGCTCGGCTGGCATCTTGTCTTGTGTTTCAACAATCACTTTTCGTTTTTCTTGTTTTCTTATCTTTGTTGCTGTTTGGCTAATTAATGCGGGTTGTTGAACCGCCATTGGCTCTGATCGATTACCCAAAAAAGCAGACGCTGCAGCAATAAAATTGATTTGAAATTTGATTTGTGTGCTGCTCGCATTTAGTAACAACTTTTTTTTGCGTAATTTATGTAAATCATTTTAATTAATTGTGCACAACCCACATATACTCATATGTATTCATAGGCTGGCAAGTGTTTAAAGCGTGTGCGAAATTGTCAGATTCTTGAGCCAAAACCGGTTCATTTTTGGCATGATCGAATACAAAAGACTGTTTAAAGCGTTTAAATGTGTTTATTAAGATACAATATAAATAAACAAATATAAATCAATATTGTCCATCGTCGTTATCATTCTAAGCGATTGCCAAGGCAAGCTGAAGCCCTTGGAGCCGTTTCGCTGGCGAAAGGTTAACTGCAAAAGCTACGAATATCACTATTCAATATTTAATTATTTATATTTATTTGATTTTATTTATTTCTTTAATGTGCACTAAAATCAATCCACTTATTTTTAAAATGATTTAAAAAATATTGGTATATATACAAAATTAAATTAAAAGTAAATAACTGAATGAAAGTAGGATTGCGAAAATGCAGAAAAAACAAACAAATAGTTTTTAAACGGTTCTAATAAGGAAAGTAGTAATAAATAATAAAGACATAGATCTAATGAAATATCCTTCCATTTGGTATATAATATACCTTGTCATATGATTAGTAAACTCTACAAATTTCATCATATTTTCATATTTATCGAACAGTTGTCTTCAGGGTATCCAAAAGTCGAGCATTCGAACTGTTCTTGTTTTTATTGTGAATAAACTTTGGTACAGCGGAATATATACATATATTAATTAATAAATAATTAACTCTCTATGAAGCGTCTGCTGGGCACACGATAGGCATAGCCATGACCCTTGGATGAGGCATATACAGCGCTATCATGGCTGGCAGCTACCTCTTCGGGCAGCTCGTCGGACAGTCCCAGTTCTGCATCGGAGGGTGCAACGGGTATGGCGTCCTGGGGAAACTCATCACCAGTGGGAAACTCATTGTTCAGCTCCAGCTGCAGCTCACTGACCTTGGGCACATCGTACACAAATCCGTTGCCAGACTGAACCAGCTGCGAAACATCGGCCAAAACACACTGCTGCAGACAAAGTGCCGCCAGCAGCGACCATATAAATAAACGCTAAGAGCAAAAAAATAATTTATATGTTGTACAAATATTAATAATAGTTTTATTAATATTAGTCTTTTTTTTTACCATTTTATGAACTGGTTGGGAAGGGGGGACGCTACAACCTGAAAGAATAAATAAACGTTTTATCGCTTCCAGCAACGGGTCTGACGCGAATGCAGTCAGCGTTGTGGAGACTCAAACTATTTATACTTCTAAATATCGAGCGTGTTTTTCGCTCAGTTTTTGTTTGATATATGTTCCGTTTGCTTTGGATGCTGCTGCTGCGGCTGCTACTGTTTCGTTGTCAGATCGCTATAGTTGGAGCGGCCCTAGATAAACAAGCAATCACTAACAAAAAAATAGTCAGCTCGTTTTTTATATTTGGGGCCATCCAATCGAATTGATTTTATTTGAAAAGTGTGCGCCTCATTGTCAAGGTCGAGACTTGTTTGGCTTGTTGTGGGGTCAAGTGTCAGTGCGTTCGTTTCTTGTGCCTTCTCTCTGCTCTGCCCTTGTCTTCTCTCTCTCTCTCTCTCTCTCTATTGATTCTATGCGCAGGCACTCAAACTGCCTACTTGAGCAGCAGCAGCAGCAGCAGCAGCTTCATCATCATGTCGCGCAGCTAGAATCAATACAAATTTGAATCATACTGTCAACAGCTTAAGCACATTTCCGTGTCATTCTGGTTTTATTGTCAATCGACTTTAGATCGTAGTCGATTTGTCTTTGTCAGTTTTAGACACTTTTGCATCTCATCACTGCTCGACGTGCTGACAGCCCTGAACAGAGATCACGTACCAAAACTTTGACCCAAGAGAGACCCAAGAGTCGAACAACCTCCCAGCTGTCTCCATCCAAAGCAAATAAAAGCGTTTCAGCATTTTGACAGCGAGTCAAGTCAAACTTTTGATCTTTGACTTTGATTTGTCAGGGAGTAAAGCTATTCTTCTCTTTCTCTCTCCCTCTTCACCTATCCCTCTCACTCTCTAGCTTGCTTCGATCTTTGTTCGCAGTCGTTGTTTTTTCTTGATTGTTAGTTTCTTGATCAATATACCAATATACAGACTTGACCGCTTTTGGTTTGAGGTTATTGGTTTGTTAATGGGCTAGATTTGTTGGGGTTTCTATAGCATACTTCTAGACTTTTTATAGTTGTTAAAAATCCAACGTATACAAACCTGCGATAATTATAACTTATTCAGCCAAAAGAGGGCGCTTTGATAGACGATTTCTCCGAATTACAAATACTTCTAGGTGTATATTAATTATTAAATATTGAAGTTATTAGCACAACAGCTGGATGTTTACTTTTTTGATCGTCGGCGTTAGTTTATCTGATTACAAGTCAAGCCAGGCTTACTCTGCAGGACTTGTGCTCTTGCTGAATTGTATTTTTCTAATTTTCCAGAATATTATTTATTGTTTTCGTATATTAATAATACATGTTATTTATTTTTCCTAACTTCTCAAAATATTTTCTCTATTTTGGACATCCCATATTTTTCACTCCCGCAAATGAAAATTTCAATTAAGTCGTTTTATTACATTTCGTTTTTATTTGTTTCTAGTGACTTCTCATTCGAAAAAAGCATCTAATACTAGAGGAGAATAGTTTCTAATTAAACCAATCGTTTCTTAATAATCAAAAGATGGCTGAGGGTCGTTGGGGTAGCTGTATCCCTGGTGGCCCTGGACAGGCGCTGGTTGACGGACGACAGGAGCTGGAGCGGGTTTGTAAACAGCGGGAGCTGGTTGGTAGACAGGCGCTGGCTTCTGGACAACAGGAGCTGGCTTGTAGACTGGAACTGGCTTTGAAACAACTGGGGGCAAATACTCCTTAACAACTGGAGCGGGCTTCTGGACAACGGGAGCTGGCTTGTAGACTGGAGCTGGCTGGTAGACTGGAGCAGGCTTTTGGACAACAGGAGCTGGCTTGTAGACAACAGGAGCTGGCTTTGAAACAACTGGAGGCAAGTACTCATTAACGACCTTGGGGATCACAACTGGAGCGGGCTTCTGGACAACGGGAGCTGGGTGGTAGACAGGTGCTGGCTTTTGGACAACTGGAGCTGGCTTGTAGACAACTGGAGCTGGCTTTGAAACAACTGGGGGCAAGTACTCCTTAACAACTGGAGCGGGCTTCTGGACAACGGGAGCTGGCTTGTAGACTGGAGCTGGCTTGACAACGGGAGCTGGGTGGCTTGCAGCAGGCTTGTAGACAACGGGAGCTGGCTTTTGAACAACTGGGGGCAGGTATTCCTGTGTAGGTTCGAATTTGACGGCAGGCTGGCCGTAGTGGTAGCCATCTTCCTTCAGAGTTCCAGCAGCGGGTGCGTTGTAGACCGGTGCGGGTGCTTTGTAGACTGGAGCGGGTGCCTTGTAAACTGGAGCGGGTGCCTTGTAAACTGGAGCAGGTGCCTGATAAGCTACCGGAGCGGGTGCTTTGTAAACTGGAGCGGGTGCCTTATAGACTGGAGCGGGTGCCTGATAGGCTACGGGAGCAGGTGCTTTGTAAACTGGAGCGGGTGCCTTATAGACTGGAGCGGGTGCCTGATAGGCTACGGGAGCGGGTGCTTTGTAGACTGGAGCAGGTGCACGTTGGACCACTGGAGCTGGTGCGTGGTAGACTGGAGCTGGGGCAGATGCATGATATTGGGGCACATCGATCACAAACTGCTTGGCAGGCTGCTGATAATGGTAGCCATCCTCCTTCAGAACTCCAGCATTCTCATGGACAACTGGAGCGGGTGCTTTGTAGACTGGAGCAGGTGCTTTGTAAACTGGAGCGGGCGCCTTATAGACTGGAGCGGGTGCCTGATAAACTACGGGAGCTGGAGCTGGCGCTGGTGCGTGGTACACTGGAGCTGGAGCTGGAGCTGGGGCGTGATACACTGGAGCTGGTGCGTGGTACACTGGAGCTGGTGCAGATTCATGGTGTTGGTGCACTTCGAACTGCTTGGCAGGCTGCTGATAATGGTATCCATCATCCTGCAGGTTATCGCTATTCGAGAACAGATGGGAAACATCAGCGCTGACGGCTGCCACCAAAGCGAGGGCGATCAGGAGTTTCTGCGGAACGAAAGCAATCGATTGGGGTTTATGATGGGGATTGTGATAGAGGTATTAGCACAATTCACACTTGGCAAGGTAATTCGATAGTCCTAAAAAGCACATTCAACAGCTGATATCAAGCAAATATGTTTGCTTCACATTTGGTTGGATTTTTATTTTTATTTGCTTATTATTATTTTCACACAGCTCAGTTATCCTCTTTTATTATTTGCACAGTGCTCTGTATTTTATTAATTTTTTTATATTTGTTGCTTACCATTTTGCTCAGCTTCAAATTCACAACACGAAGGTTGAAATATTACTGTGATGCCGCTGAAGAGTACGACATTATATATACGTCGTCGTTGTCGCTTCAGGACCGCTTCAACAATCCAAAATATGATTTTCGGCAAAAGCAGGCAGAATCTTCTCGACAACAACAATAGTAAAACAGCCGTCATCGATTAGCGGTTGTCGAGCCAAAAGAAAAAAAGTTAACCGAACCTGATTGGGTTGGATAACTAACCGGCTATGACAACAGAATCGACGCCCATAATTTTATTATGAATTCTGATCACTCTTTTGGGTAGATCCCATACCGTTTTAGATTTAAGCACTATGAAATACCGAGATGTTAGTCAGTCAATTTGAATAAATGCCTTAAGAAAGTTTCGCAAAAGCGAATAAGCCAACACCCTTTTGAATAAAATTAAGTCTTTAAATAATTCTGGTTTTTCTTCTAATAAAATATGCCTTAAACTCTAGTGTATAAATTTTACATAACTGAATAAGGAAAAATCAGGTAAATTATAAAATGTTTTATAAGAATAGCGAGTCCATAAAATTATCATGCATATATGGAGTTGATGTTCCTGTTGGAACACCGACGCCCCAATCTTAAGTCTGAACAGAGATGCTCTTTATTTAAAAAAAAAAAAAAAACTGGTGTGACAAGCTTAACACATAAAATATATGGCATTTTATGGTTATGAAACCATATTAAAACAGCAAATCGATCTAAATGAATACATGTTTTATTTATGAGAACCCATTGAATATTAATAAAAACAGAATTTGCATGATTTAGAATTCCGGTAGACTGTACTCAGATACTCTACACACTCCGAGACAGGGTCATCCTCAATTACTCAGCGGCAACAGGTCCAGAAATAACAGTCGCAGATCTGGTTGCAACCTTCGAATGTAACACACTGGGTCACATACACATGCAGCAGTGCGTATGTGTGTAAGGTGTGAAACCAGTTTGAAAGGAAAAAGGGCTCAGTGGTGACCTTTAATTCTGGAACTGCTCAACTGCTCATGCACATACCACATTTGAACCAGAGGACTGGCATTCTTGCCCCGCTGTCGACTCTTGCACAGAACTCGAATGCAAATATTATAATTAATGCTAGTAGTTGCTTATCAATAAACAAAAAAAAAACTTTTGACCGTTGATTTGTTGGTTAGCACGCAATTAACTCAACTTAAAACTGGCCTCGCCAAACAAATAAAAAAATTCTTGGGATCATGGTATTTGTGTGCTGTAGTCGATCAAGCTGTAGCTTAATGTTGAGATCACTGACGCAGGCATAATCTAATCAAGCTCCTCTCAATGCTAAGCGAGCATTGAACTAAAGCACTTTTTGAAATAAAAAGCCCACACATACATCTTGTATATGTATTTAAGTATGCTTATTCAAAATTATCTAAAGATTGTTCTGTTTCCATCTAATCAGGGATTTCTTTTTGTCTCCAATTCTATAACAAAAATAGTTTTATGTTTCAGCATACATAATAAATAAATGTTTAACGTTGACAACAATTTAGGTGGTGCTAAAAAAAATACCATAAGCAAGTTCTGATTTGCTTTTCAAAAAAATATACCTCGTAGCGTGTAATAGAGAAAGGGTATTTTGGAAATGCTGAATGTTATGTGTGGCTACAAAATATTTGGTTTTTTATTGGGTGTTCAGGATGAAATGGTATATTGTAGAAATATATCGAACCTTCACAGGATGCTCAAACTATTCAGTTTTGTGAGCTTATGCAAATCCAAATGTTTGCTGATTCTTGGCTCAACATAGAACACGTTCTGGACAATTTCAAAATTTTGTGGCTTAATATTATATTAATTAAAATATATGCGAATTTAACTGGTTTTAGTCGCTAATTTGTCAGTAGTCAGCAGCCTAACTTAAAATGCTTCTGCATTTAAAGAACGCTTTTTCTTTTGTTATCGGGAATTTGATATCTTCTGATATATCTTTGTGGTATGTAAGCAAGAATATTTCAAAGTGGCTTGAATTAATTCTTTATTTATATAATTTTGCAATATAGGGAACGGTAATAAATTACCTTTCAAGATACTATAATGGTACTACATATATATAGTGTTTTAATATTCCAAATAATATTAGCATTTAATATTAAATGAATAAGTGCCTAACTATCCTTAAAAATATAGCAACCCTTTACATCAGATGCTCAAACTTTAAAATTTTGTCAGCTTATGTAAATACAAGAGATGGGCTCAGCATGGAACACGTTCCATGCGGTTCTTCCCCACCACCTCGAAACATTAGGGCTCATAATATCGAAAAGTAAGATATTCAAATTTCTGCGAAGCGATCATTTTTCTTACTGCGTGACAGAACAATAAATATGCATGTCTCTGACTGGTTTTCATCGCCAATCCGTCAGCAGTTGCTTAACCGTTAGTCATTGCGTGGTAAATTCGATTCTCAACGACCCTGAGGGGCTTCTTGCTCATCATCATCATCATCATCATCAGCAGCAGCAGCAGCGGGTGAATGGTCAGTGGACTCATTCACTTTTGCTTTCTGAGACTGCAATCAGCTGCTCTACAACAATTTACAAGTATCATCAGCTGTTATCTAACTGTATTAATTTTGGCCAAGCTTCCGGCATTTAAATGGAATCCAAATCTGGATTATGTTCCACATTCAAATTAGCTGCGATTACTTCATCGCATAAGAGCGAGAATTGTTTAAAAAATGTCGCATGTTAATTAGAGATGAAATGCTAAAAAACATTTAAGAAGAGAGGAACGCTAAACGAGTTTGAAGCTATTAGCCAAAAATAAATATATTGATAAGAACATATAAGGGTATAATTATTTATGGGCTTGATTGCAAAAATTAAGAGGAGCTGGAGTGACATATATGCAAATGTATACATTTAATTAATTGCATTCTATTTATATAATCATATCTATACCTAAATTAATATTTGCATCCATATGCAAAGCCTGCAAATACTTGTTGCTTGTTGTCAGCAACTGAAATAAACTGAATGGTCAAGAAATCATTCGAAAACCAAACAAAATCAAGCCAGAATAATTTAAACTTAAAACAAGTAAGGGTACTCTAATCGAGAGGAGAAAACTCGACTAGTAAATACCCTGCACCCAAGTGCTTAAAGCAGTCGGTAATCGATTCATATCGAGATTAGAGAGATGAGGAAAATCAAGTTTATTTGGGTAGGGTATACGAAAACTTGCATAAGAATAGTATGATCTGGAATATGTATACATAAAATAATGATAAATATTGAAATCAATGCATGTATATGTCTGTCTTGTAAATTTCATACTTTCCGCGCATTTTTTAATGGGTATTAATATACAGCATATAAAATATCCATTCAATGCAACCGGTTCTATTAGTTTTTGGGATTTTTATTAGTATTAACTGATCATAAATACATCCCAAATGGAATTAGATTAGAATAAATTCTTGTTCCGTTTGTTTAATTTGGTAACAATCATCTGGCTTCAATGTTGTCGAATGTTGTCGATTTAGCAAAACGTGTCAAGCCGCTTGCTCACGAAACTAGTCAACTAATTTACCAACTACCATTTGAAATACAAATACATACACTAAATTAAATTCCCCTTTAAAAATAAACAAATAAAACGCCGCACATGTCAATAATGATTTAGTCTTCACAGATATAGAAGAACTAAACACAAAACACACTCAAGCGGAACAACGATCATTATTTGAGCATATTGCGTATACGCCACATGCGTCGATATTAGCATAAACTTAAACTCTGCACTTAAGTGCTACTTAACAGAATTGGTTTGTGTCCGTGCTAAGTCTGTTAACTGCTCTCAACTGGTTTTGAATTTATTTAGTTTGGTTTGGCGACTAATTTGTTACAATTGATGAGACAACCATTAAATTTATCGAATGGTTTGTAAAGCACAGAGTGAGAGAATATTAATATGGCAATAAATATATTCACTGTTATTGTTTGATGATTCAAAATGAACTTGCTTAGCTGCCTTTTGTTACCAAAAACATCTGTGTTTGATATTCATTACGTATTCCTTAAATTAATTAATATATGTTTAGCTGCTTTCTGCTGCCATATATACATTGATTTATATGGCAATATTTACATATGTATATAAATCCCAACCCACTATTAAATCGACCGTCGAACAGTCAAACAATTTGCATTGCTTTTGAAAATTTAAATAATATATTTTAAATATCAGGTTTAATTTGCTTCAACTGATTTCTTTCTCACAAGCCTAGATCACACAACTGAGTCTGTGTACGTGCCTCCCGCCTCCACAGATCACCAAAAATTAAAATTGGTGGTCTATCAATTACAAAGTCAAGTTGTCCAGTTGCCACCTCAAACCGCTGACAATCCTGCACGCTCCACAAAATATTACCTCAGTAAAATGTTAACTGGTTTACGGTTTAACCCATGCACAGACCGCAAAACTACATTCAAATGCTAATCCGTGATAAACAAAAGGAAGAAAATAAAAAAAAACCAAACAGTTCTTTAAATGCAGATACATTTCAAGTTTTATTAGCATTTTTTAACTAAAAGCAGCAAACAAATAAAGAGAAAACACAAACAGTCGAGATACCATCATATTAGAAATATATTTATATGCATTTAGTCAGACTTATCGCTCACCATCTAGCCAAAAAGAAACAAGAATGAAATGACACTAAACTTTTTTAGGGGGCACAGCTGCATTGTTAATTATATAAATACAATCGGAATATAAACCTTAATGACATTATGCAAAAGCCAGCCATTAAAGTCTTGGCTAATTAATCAAGCTTTCGAACTTTAATCCAACTTGCTACATGGTCTATATCTATTTATAAATATATATATATACACTAATCCCTGTTATCAAATTATCAAATTAGAATATTAAATGAAGTGCGGTGCAGTGAATCAGGTTTTAGTCTATGAATATTTATATATATAAAGCTATTATCTCTATTACGTATGACAGCATAGAATGGAGAAGAATTAAAGAAGCTTTTTTCGTTAATTGACCAACACACAGTTTGGTGTCCGGCAAATGAACGGATTGGCAAACACTGATTAATGATATATGCACTGCTTCTGTTCCGCGACGACTCGTATAAAAGTTGAGTTCCCCACCGATTATTAGTTATTGTTCGAGACTTGTGGTCACAACAGCATCCCAAATGGTAAATAATTAGCTCTGTGGTATAAGTTCTTGGTATTGTTGTTGTTATCATATGCTGATTTCGCCTAATCCTTGCAGAAATACTTTGTTGTCGTTTTGGCCTTGATGGGCTGTGTGGCGGTGGATGCCGGCTACAATTATGCAGCACCAGCGCCAGTTCGTAATTATGCGGCTGCCTCGGCTCCAGTTCAGTCTTTCGCCGCTGCTCCTGCTCCAGTTCAGCATTTCGCTGCTGCCTCTGCTCCCGTTCAGTCTTTTGCTTCAGCTCCAGCACCAGTTCAGCACTTTGCTGCTGCCTCTGCTCCCGTAAAGACATTTGCTCCAGCTCCAGCACCAGCTCCAGTTCAGTCTTTCGCCGCTGCTCCTGCTCCAGTTCAGCATTTTGCTGCTGCCTCTGCTCCCGTTCAGACTTTTGCTCCAGCTCCAGCACCAGCTCCAGTTCAGCACTTTGCTGCTGCACCAGCTCCAGTTCAGCACTTTGCTGCTGCCTCTGCTCCCGTTAAGACTTTTGCTCCAGCTCCGGCACCAGCTCCAGTTCAGCACTTTGCTGCTGCACCATCTCCAGTTCAGCACTTTGCTGCTGCCTCTGCTCCCGTTAAGACTTTTGCTCCAGCTCCAGCACCAGCTCCAGTTCAGCACTTTGCCCCTGCTCCTGCTCCAGTTCAACATTCTTTTACTGCTGCTGCATCTGCTCCGGCACCGGTTCGCTGGTATGTTCCACCAGCTCCCGTTCACGTTGCCGCCGCCTCAGCTCCTGTTCAATCTTTCGCTGCTCCAGCTGCACCAGCTGCACCCGCTTTCAATTTCCAAAGCCCGGCCTCCGATGACACCTACGAAGAAGCCGCCTCAGCTCCAGCTGCCTCCACACTCACTAACTCCGGATACGAGTACAGGGTTGTCCGTCGTCGCGTCCACAGACGTCGCTTCTAATCGCATTGTTATCGACAGTTGAAAGAATTTCATATGCAATAAATATTTCAAATTGAATATAAACTGAAACTTCTATTTACAATGGTTAATGGTTGGCAAATGGACAACACAAGAATGGAAAAGATAATTAAATCAAATTATTCCTTATGGAAATGAGCTCAGATATTACAGAACAATATAGCCCGTGGCAATTTATAAGCGATAAAAATCATAGAGATTCTAAAATCTTAAGCTCTTAGACAATGTGATTATGATCATAAAAGAAAGAACTGGCTTTGAAGATGATTAAAAATATGCATAAATTATGCAAATGAAATTAAATCAGATTGACCATTTTATTCTTATTCAGCACAATTTCTACAGTAAAAAAGTCTTACCCCTAATATGTTTGACATTGTTGGCATAAAGTTGATATTGCCATTTTTCGATGTTGGTAGTTAGAGGTAAACCTAATGAGTCTCAAACGGTATGGCTATTTGTACAAGTTTTGGACATTTTAATAATATGATGTTAAACTCGTTGTTTTAAACTCCGGATCCATTAAAAATTTGCTAAATTGGGCAGGATAAGTTGTGCCAACGTAAGTAAGTAAAGTAAACCATCTCAGACTCAATTATGTAGCCATTCAACACTCGACTTATACTATAAGAAACCATAACAAGTAGAGCTGTCAAATTTAGAACAAAATTTGGCGCATGCTTATTGCTACACATACTTTTCGAAAGAATAAAACAACTCTCTGGAAGAGTAATACATTTTTTATATAACTTAACACATCTCATTAATATTTTGCAAAGTGCTGCTTTGATTTAATTGACTAACGGCTCGTGCGTCAATTCGATTCGTTTGCAGAAGAATCAGCTCCATAAATTCAATTGCCTTTGATCAGAGGCGGTGGTTTTTTTTTTGTTGTTTTGTCTTTTGTCTTAGAAGCCTCATTTGAATTTAAATTCGATGAGTCGATTCGATACGACAAGATAAATGCGCTGTTTCAATAATATACGATTCAAATGGGTCACATAAAGTGCCGCAACAAATTTCTCACGCTCCACAACGGGTTTTAGCCGGACAATGCAGTCCAAATTGGAACAATGCACGATGCAATATCGATTTCGTATATAATTGAAGTAGAAATGCTCCATTTGGCACAGAGGCAATATGGTAAGTTTCGATACGAATACGAACTTGGGCAGGTTAAGATAAGTCCAAAAATTCTTTCACAGGAGTTGTTTAGAACACTGCTCGTTTTCCTGGCAGCGTTTGGCTTGCTGGCTGCGGCAACCCCATCGAAGGATCAGAGACACCACAGGGAGTACGACAATGACGACCACCACAGGGAGCAGGAAGAGCATCAAGAACCGAAGCGAGTGGATCATTATCATCACTACGATAAGAAGCCACAAGCGAAGACTGAACATATTCATTACCAACAGCACAATCCACAATTGCCCAACGCTGGAATCAGAATCAGACCATCGCCCACTCGGAATACTGTCGGTCGACGTCGTCGCCGACCCAATCGGCTGGCTTATGCCACGGCTCCCAACTCTGTGTTCCACACACAGATCAATGTGCAGTCGCAGGACTCAGAGCTCATCTCAGGAATTCCTACAGATCCTCTGCGGCCAGTTGGGCAGTTAGCTGGAAGTACTCAGGCTCCGGCTGGCCCTCGGTTGGCCAACTGTCAATTTCCAGTACCCGGCAATGCTCCAATTGGTTGTCGTGTCTTTGGCGATCAATTGGCTGCAGATGGATTAGCTCCAGTTGGAGGCCAACGACCGGGTAATGGATTGGCCACAGGTGGGAGTCTGCTGCCGGGTAATGGATTTGTTGTAGTGGGTGGACAGTTGCCGGGCAATGGATTAGTGCCAGTTGGAGGTCAGTTATCAGTCAACGGATTAGCTCCAGGTGGAGGTCAGCTGTCTGGTAATGGAGTTGCTGCTGTGGGTGCACAGTTGCCGGGTAATGGATTAGCTCTAGGTGGTGGTCAGTTGCCTGCCAATGGATTAGCTGCTACTGGCGGACAGTTGCCAACTATTGTATTGACTACAGGTGGAGGTCAGTTATCAGGCAATGGATTAAGTCCAGTTGGAGGTCAGTTATCAGTCAACGGATTAGCTCCAGGTGGAGGTCAGCTGTCTGGTAATGGAGTTGCTGCTGTGGGTGCACAGTTGCCGGGTATTGGATTAGCTCTAGGTGGTGGTCAGTTGCCTGCCAATGGATTAGCTGCAACTGGCGGACAGTTGCCAACTATTGTATTGACTACAGGTGGAGGTCAGTTATCAGGCAATGGATTAAGTCCAGTTGGAGGTCAGTTATCAGTCAATGGATTAGCTCCAGGTGGAGGTCAGCTGTCTGGTAATGGAGTTGCTGCTGTGGGTGCACAGTTGCAGGGTATTGGATTAGCTCTAGGTGGTGGTCAGTTGCCTGCCAATGGATTAGCTGCAACTGGCGGACAGTTGCCAACTATTGTATTGACTACAGGTGGAGGTCAGTTATCAGGCAATGGATTAAGTCCAGTTGGAGGTCAGTTATCAGTCAACGGACTAGCTCCAGCTGGTGGACAATTTGCAACTAATGGCTTCCCAGTTGGTGGACAACTGGCTGTGAATCTGGGCAATCAAAATGGTGGACTTGGTCAGAATCTATTTACGCCCGCAAATGGAGGTCAGCTTTTGGTGGGGGCGCAGCCAGCTCTGGTCAATGGTGGGCAAGCAGTTGGCCAGCGTCCACGCTCAGTTCTAATTCAATTTGATCCCGCTTTTGGTGGACAATTGCCTGTCTCGACAGCCGGCAATTCAAATCAATTTATACCTATTTTGGGCGCTCAATTGGGAGGAGCTCAAACGCCAGCTGACCAACGAACCCTAGCTAGTAATACAAATCCCATCTTAGCCAATGGAGCTCAAGTGCTGGAAAATGCGAGTCCAAATCAGTTTGTAGTATTTGGACGAGATAATGGCAGACGACGCATTGGACGCTCCAACTACCAAGGCTTAAATGTGGTCCGAGGCAATGTATTTGGCCAGCCAAATGTGCAGGGACCCACAAATGCAGTTGACAATCAGCAGGACACCAATATCATCGATGGCAACTTCTATAGCATGCAGAATGGTAATCAACGTTCCCTTCTTGTAACTGATGGTGATTACTTCGATGACGACGACACTGACAGCATCCAAGCGAATATTGGACTGCCTCAGAATTAGCCTATGCCAAGTCGGAACGCAGAGGAACTCGTCTGAGGGTCAGTCAGGATCAAGAAAGAGCCTACCTCGATGACGGCTACCACTACAAGAATTCCAGGCATACTAAATGATTTATTGTTTAAGTCTTATTCGAATTTGTATGTACTTTTAAATATTTTTAAATATATCAGCGCATTTGCTTAAAGAGCAGACTTAAATCAATAATTTGTGTTGCCTACTTTTAGGCCTTTCTCTCAATTGGCAAGTTCCGTTTCCGCTTTGGCTAAGCTGAAGCTTTTAAGCAACATTTTGGCCAAGTTCGAGTTAAGCTTGCCAGCTAAAGCTTGCAACAGAGCTTTACACAGAGCTTTACACAGATCTACACAAAATTCAAATGAAAATAAAAAAAATCTTATAAAATTCAAGTGAAAGACAATATGTTTAGAGAGTAGAAAACTGATGCATATTTGAAATAAATTATACATAGATAACAAAAATTTGTATTGATTTCTATTCAGTAGAATATTTATGCGCTCGAAGAGAGAATGTGAAGTTTGTAAATCGAATATATATATATAAAATAATATATCTTTTGGCTGCAATAGCTTTCATTGAACGAAAATTGAGTTCTTTTGTGAAAAACGTTTTTGTTTACCAAGTTATCCGTACCAAATTCAGCAAATGTGTTTTTTATTATGCTGTTAAAATGTTAATTTAAAAATTTATAAACTGTTGATTACTGTATTATAAAGCTATATCATAAAGTTTTGGATTATTGTCGATATTGATTCTGACTTGTTTTTATTTGTATCTGATTTACTCATCATTCAATAGTTGATTTTGGGGTATAGCGGAAAACAGCAGAATCGATGTGTGTGCATATTAAACTAGTTCAGAGATGGGCTGACTTTGCACCACAATAGAAATATACAGGTCATGCAAGTTTTTTATTTTTTTAGTTTTGGACATAATAGAAAGGAAGATGTGCAAACAAAGCCAATTGTGGGCATAAATTAATGCGTTCATTTAGATACGATTCTCATGCAAATTGAAAAAACAGAAGAAGCAGCAAACAAGCAGAAATAAACAATATTTAACCAATCGACTGTGTAAAGAAAAAACTACAAATAATCAAAGCATTTAAATAAAAATCTAATGCTGACGTGGGTACAGCACTGAATGGATCAGAGCTAAGATGTATTATGCCAATACATATATATATATATATATATATTCATTTGCATATATATAACCGGTAAACTAAGGCGAGCCCACGCGTTCAAAATCTGCATATACATACAATTCCAAGTAATACTTTTTTTGTTTACCATCGATGTCAATATTTGGCAGCGAACACTTAAATCATAGTCGATGATTTGCTTTAGGCCGCATCAGTGTTTGCCCAAATCTCTCAAATTGGCTAAAACAGTGGCGCAGCCTTACACTTGCTGAGTGACCCGTCGTTGGCCCATTGCAATAAGCAGCTGATATTATCGCTGGCTGACCTCTGTTCATTTAAATACATTTAACTGCAATTTAAAACTTTTCTTATTTAAATATTTGATGGCAATGTGGCATGAGTAAGAATCAAGTTGAGACTTTCGAAGATTTGCCTGCTCACGGCTGAATTTCGGCCATGATTGTGGCTTTAAATATGCGAATTCTAATTGTTATGCGAATGAGTATGAGGGTATTATGAAGTTGTGTAACAAGAAGGAAGTATCTCCTTACCCCGAAAGGTATATGTATATTTATATCAGGAATATAGTTCCTGATGGGGATGAATAGTCTAATCAAGCCTATGAATATGAGAGCTCGAGAGTTTAAATTGGGAAAATAAGTTCTTGAGTTCCAAAGTCGAATACCGTTAGCAATGTGAAAGATATATCTACCTAGCATTGATATTCCGTATGTGTCTAAGGGTATCTACAATTCGCGCGCTCTCGACTGGAGCATGCTTATTTGTTTAGTGCTTTTTTTGTTATTGTAGCTCTGCAAAGCGAGTGCGGATCAGATATGATCGAGCGTTACGTTAATGAGAGTTGAGAGCAAAGTGGAGAGTTCAATGATCCGCAGCTGGTTGCCATTTGTGTACTGTGGTTGATTTTTTGTTGGTAATAGTGAGCACGCCCCGCTTAATTGGCACATCATAGTTCTTAGACTCATTTGTGCGGGCTTTAAGTTATTCATATTTATGTGTGTGGGAACTGGCCCTATTGCCCTACTGGTTGTCTTACGTCATCTTAGCCAAGATCAACAATTACATGCAGCATATGGCAAGTGATTTATTTGCTTTCAACTGAAAGCATCACATTTGAAGCATCTCCATACACACTTAAGTGCAGAACAAAACAAAAAAACACAAATCTTACAAAATAGACAATTTGAAAGGAACTTGCCAAATTTCTAGAGCCACGCGTTTGAATTTTTAATGATGCCCATCGCCGCGTGTTGGAAGTGTGCGAGATTATTATAATTCTATTTATGATTTCGTCTTCTTCTGTTGTATTTTTATTTTTATTCGGCTCTGAAGATGAGATCCATGTCTCTGTCGGCACTTTCTAGTTGCTGCTTAGATCGCATTCGAAGCGAGAAAGAAAACTGGTTTCCAGAATGATTTATCATACATTAAAATAAAACACACCAAAAAAGAGCATCTAAAGCCAAAAGCTTAATTTATTATAAAAAACTAAAACTTGTACTTAACAAGAAAAAAAACAAATCGCATCTACTCATGGACTAAATGAGTATACTCTACTCGAAATACTCGAATCGTGTGATTCAAGTTGTGATTAAATTTCTTTTTATTGATTTTTCTGTGTATAAATATTATTTCGAGACTAGTATTTGCATGCATATATGCAAATATTGAAAATATGTATTCAGTTATAAGCTATTTTAAGCAAGTTGCCAAAGTTTTATACCCCCACTTTTTTCAGGGTATGCGATTAGAAAACTAAATTAAGGCGCGCGTGTGAGTAAGGTGAAGGAAGCGAGACGGAGACAGAGATAAAACAGTGACAGAGAAAGAGAGTGCCGCTGCTGATGCAGATCTTAAATTGCTAATGCCAATGTGAATAATATTAATTAAAGTGGCATTTGCATAAAGTAAGGCAAAAAGATTTCTGTTAGACAGAGCGACGCTCGTCGGTCGCAAAAAAAAAAGATTTCAGCTTGTTGCCATAGCAGAAATATTACTTTTTGGTTTTTTGGCAAACGTCAGGCAAACAAAGCAGCAAACATGCCTACAATGCCAGCTAAAAATATAGCACAATTATAAATTCAGAGCACAAAACAATGACTTCTGTTTTAGCTGATTGAGTTTTGCTTCAATATTTAATATAAGCGATCACTTTCACAAATGACTTAAAAAACGATGAGGAAAAAATGCGTAGACTCAAGGATAATGCTGCCTGCTTGATTTGATCAGAATGAATTTTGTTGACGCAGTCGTGGATCAATTAAGTGCTGTTTAAATATTGGCAAATGTGTTGCCTTGTGCAGATAATGAAAGGTATTTCTTGGAAGAGGAAAACGCCTCTTAGCAAACCAGCAAGAAATCTAGGTTTGGCGTCATAGGCATTTCCTTAGAACAAAGTATCTGATGCCAAAATCAAAATCAATAAAAAGCGAAGAACTTTGGATTGTGATCCATTTCAATAAGATTCGACGTCTTAGTCCACAGACATATATGCAGTTTTCATTGTTCTTCAATATTAATCTTCATCGAGTATTATTTTCGAAAATTTTTCAGATTCTTCATTAATTTTTTCAATATTTCGGTATTTTTCTCAATCTCAATTATGAAAAATGAGTAAACTTTTGCGGCTTATTTTCAGCTTTCAGAAAATGTTGATAAATGTACATGTAGTTTTTTTTTTGGTGATATTCAGCTTTCCATAGCTGTATATATATATGCCATGGAATAACTGAAGCGTAGCTAAAAGGCGACTTTGTTGCTAGTTACCGACTATCGTATTCCCGTATCTTCAAGATACATTTTAATGGGATGCGCTGACTTAATCTGGAGTTTTTCGACTGGGGCTGCTAAGGTGAATATGTATATCTGTGCACATGCTTAATGTCCAATGGCCATTTGTATTATTATATTATAAGTATGGTGTGTGTGATTGTGTGTGTGCGTCTGCGTTTTTGTCTGTTCTCGATTTTGGCGGGACGAGTTTAAATAAGCTTGCTAGAAGCCATTCACTAATTTGCATATTTATGCCATTTCAGCATAAGCATTAATGCCGAAATGGCACTTTTAAGTGCTTGGACCGGCTTATCGGGGGCTGCTGCTATTATAGTTACGACAATGATGTATTGTTGAACATCGTTTGTGATGAGCAACTGAACCAGTACTACTTTCAGATAGAATACAACACACTAAAAAGAATAGAACTGCTTAAAGTGGACTTGTATATGAGCTCTGATTTAGATTTGGATTCGATTTAGACATAGATTCGATTTGGAGATTGTAAATTTTATTTCTCGTCAAGGCATCAATTGAGCCATACAGGAAATCAAAAGTAGTTTCATTGTGTTCGTTGGTTTGTGTTTATTGTTTTATATGCGACAAACAAGAAATGCGTATGCATTCAAAATTAATGCAAAAAAAAAGAAGACATTTGATGGGCCATCACAATTTGGTTTATAGCACAAGTCAATTAGCCAAACGTGTATTCAGATTAAATAAGTCTAATGCTAACCAACTTTGAACTCAAATTGAAATCACGTGGCAAAGCCACCCACGCTGATCACAATGATAAAGAATGATCGATCTTAAGTACTCGTCGCTCTCTAGCCTTGACTAACAGCCGCTCACATCAATAATTATTAACATTATGTACTTCTGAGTATCAATAACAAAATAAACTTAAAGAGCGGATATTGGATGTGTTAGACATCTGCTGCAAACTTGATCATCCTTCAAAGTGTGCGGAACCAATTTGCTCGATGGGCGCCACTAACGAGCCTGATTTGATTTTTGATGTGGCACACTTAACAAAATTCGCAATTCCTTTTCGCATCGATCATTAATCACAGCAATAGTTCATCGTTGATCATTGGTCGATTGCTGCTGCAGAAGTAGGTCTTAGATCCGATATATATGTACATATCTAATCTATCTTGGTAAATAGTGAATTTATATTTTTACGGGGGTTTTCCGTTAGATTGTTGATGGGATTAGGTGCCAACAAATCCGACAATTTGTAAAAAGATTTTTACTATTTTTCGCTCAATCTTTTATTTAAATGTGGGGCATCTTGACTTAGGCGTATTGTATTATGATCGAGTTTATTATATCCGGCATATAATCGACGCACAAAATAAACAATAGTGAATTCTGCACTCAATATAAAATATTTTCGATTCAAATGATTAATGAACAACGATGTCAACAATAAAAACAACGCTAAATCAAGGCACAATATACACAAAATATGAACATATTGAGTACCTGATCATTATCTATATCTGATCATAATAAATATATGACTTTTATCTGATACACATATGTAGATAGACAATTTGGAAATTTATGTCGAACTCGTTTTTGGCTGCTTGAATGAAAAACAAAAGATCAAATCAATTCAAGATGTCTGCGTGTGGTGTGTGTTGTGTGTGTTTTGTATGTTTTGTATGTTGCGTGTTGTCCATCAAAAGTTTTTGCATAAAATTTAAGAAACCAATTAAGAGAATCCATTCGAGCGAATTTGCTAAGCGAATGTAAACGCTAACGTCGCCGCCGCCGTCAACGTCACCGTCGCTGAGATGAGCTGAGCTGAGCTGAGCTGAGCGGAATGGTCAGTTAATTGGAGCCGTTGCTGTGGCTTAGAACTGGTGCAGAGTACGACGCCGTGCGAATTTTTACAGCTCGATCAAAGCAAATGCCGTTGACGTTGGCGCTGGCGTTGACGACGACGCCTGTTGTAGGGCCACGCGCAAAGCAGAAACAGAGGCAGAGCAAGAGCAAGAGCAATGCGAAAGCACAAGCTGAGCTGTAGCAGAAGCAGCGACGCGTTTGCGAGCAGAGCTGTAATGACCCACGAATGCCGAGAAGAATTTGTATAAATACCAAAAGGTTCTGCGTATTTCTTCATTAGAGTTTCGGTTTAACTGGTGTTAACAACAAGCTAAACTCAAGAAGCAGTCAACATGGTACGCATAACACACGCACAACCGGAATAAGTTCAACTAATCCACCTAAACCACCTATTAACTTAATCAAGTCAATTTAACTCAATTCAACTCCAACTTTTGCTTCATAGAAATTTTTCCTGATTGCTTTCGCTGTGATCGCAGCTGTCGCTGCTGAAGTCTCCAACGAGTACCTGCCCCCTCTACAGCAGGAGGCCGTCCAAGCCGTCCAGACCGTCGCTGCCCCCAGCAACGAGTATCTGGCCCCAGTTGCCAACGATGTTGAGGAAGTCGAGCAGGGCAGCCTCGCTCAAGATGGTTACCGTTACAAGACCCATCGTCGCGTTGTGCTCCGTCGCCACCGTCGTGATGTCAACGAACTGCCCTCCAACGATTACCTGCCCCCAGTTCAGGAGGAGACTCAAGTTGTTGCTGCCCCCACCAGTGAGTATCTGGCTCCCGTTGCCGCTCCGGTTGAGCAGGGAAACCTTGCCGATGATGGATACCGTTACAAGACCCACCGTCGCGTCGTCTACCGTCGCAACCGTCGTGATGTGAGCCACCTGCCCAGCAACGAGTACCTGCCCCCAGTTGCTCAGGCTGCTGCCCCAGTGCCAAGCAACGATTATCTGCCACCCGTCCAGACTGTTGCTGCCCCAGCACCAGCTCCCGTCCAGTATGCTGCCCCAGCACCAGCTCCAGCTCCCGTCCAGTATGCTGCCCCAGCCCCAGCTCCTGTCCAGTATGCTGCCCCAGCCCCAGCTCCCGTCCAGTATGCTCCCGTTCAGGTTGCTGCCCCAACCCAGGTTGTGGAGGCTGCTCCCGCTCACCAGCTCGCTGATGATGGTTACCGTTACAAGACCCACCGTCGTGTCGTCTACCGTCGCCACCGTCGTGATGTCAACGAACTGCCCTCCAACGACTACCTGCCCCCTGTGCAGCAAGAAGTCCAGACTGTCGCTGCTCCCACCAACGAGTATCTAGCCCCAGTTGCCAATGATGAGGCTTCCTACGGTCAAGTTGAGCAGGGTAGCCTCGCTCAAGACGGTTACCGTTACAAGACCCATCGTCGCGTTGTGCTCCGTCGCCACCGTCGTGATGTCAACGAACTGCCCTCCAACGATTACCTGCCCCCAGTTCAGGAGGAGGCTCAAGTTGTTGCTGCCCCCACCAGTGAGTATCTGGCTCCCGTTGCCGCTCCGGTTGAGCAGGGAAACCTTGCCGATGATGGATACCGTTACAAGACCCACCGTCGCGTCGTCTACCGTCGCAACCGTCGTGATGTGAGCCACCTGCCCAGCAACGAGTACCTGCCCCCAGTTGCTCAGGCTGCTGCCCCAGTGCCAAGCAACGATTATCTGCCACCCGTCCAGACTGTTGCTGCCCCAGCTCCCGTCCAGTATGCTGCCCCAGCCCCAGCTCCGGTTCAGTATGCTGCTCCTGCCCCAGCTCCCGTCCAGTATGCTGCTCCAGCCCCAGCTCCCGTCCAGTATGCTGCTCCTGCCCCAGCTCCCGTCCAGTATGCTGCTCCAGCCCCAGCTCCCGTCCAGTATGCTGCCTCTGCCCAGGTTGTGGAGGCTGCTCCCGCTCACGAGCTCGCTGATGATGGTTACCGTTACAAGACCCACCGTCGCGTCGTCTACCGTCGTCGTCATTAAGCCTCATCTGTAAAGATTCACTAAGTGATCGACTCGTACTCATTTTGGAGTATGAGTTCAATATACATTTAGAATATTTCCTCTTTTCGTTCCCGAAATGAAAATATAACGAAAATATCCATAATTTTGATGACTTTTATTTATTGAATTGAAATCTGAGAACCGGCTTTCCTCTAAGGGGAATCGAAAGCAAATATTACGTGGCCTATTATGCGGGCATCAATATTCACACCACTGATCGTCGTCGACCGATTGAATCGCTGCTCAAATTGAGTTAAGCCTGATTTAAATAATAAACTTATTTTGCGGCTGATCATTTTTGTTTGTTGTGTCAAATATTCAAATGCAAATTATGAAATTTGAAAAAAACCAAATGTTATTGGTTAAGAGAATCACTTCTATTTAGATTATATAATAGTTCGGATGGGGAGAATCTGTATAAATACCATTGGAATATTGTTTTAACTGCTGTGACCAAGCAACTCAATCAGACAAGAATGATAAAATCCACAAATCCACTTAATGAATTAAATACTCAGCTCATCTATGCTTCATCGAAAAATCCGACAAATAAGCGACAGCAATCTGCTAATATCTATCACGACTTCGTGCCCCCAATCTCGAAAAGGGTTAAATGATTTCCGCTTCCACCAACGAAGAAATCCGACCCACTGGGCAACCTTGAAGATGTTAGTAGACCAGTAGGCAATAATGGCGCAAGAATATTCTACTGGGGAAACCTGAACCCAAAATTTAAATATATTAAATCGATTATTACAAAGTTTAACCTTAAGTGACTAATCAGGTTATTGTTTTAGTATTATTTTTCATAATTTTAAACATCTGTAAATAAATATTGGGCAGTTACACCATACATAAACACTTAATTGCGTTCGCTTTGATTATCGTGCTTCTCTCTTCTCACTTGCTCACAGAAGCTCGTATGTATAGAAAATGTTTGCTGTTAATTATTTTCGTTCAAGATTAACGTAACTTAATCATTAATAAAATTAAATTATTAATGGTTTTTTTATTGCACTTCCTATCAGATCTTCGTATTTCTTACAGTTGATCAATAATTTGCCGCGGTTTAATCATTTTCGATCTTTGAAATTGCTGTTTTTATTGCTATCGGAATTAGATTTGATATTGATATTTGCGAAACGGGGGCAGTTTTCCTTGAACTTGATCTCCATATAGTATATGGGAACATATATTCCAAACTATCTAGCTCTTATAGCCACTTAAAGCCCGACAAACTTTTTAACGTCGATAATGGTAAACTGTAAAAATAAATATTTGTTTTCAGTCTCGAAATTGACAGGTGGAAGTCAACTTTATTTGCCAGTCCAATCTAAGTCTTTATTCATTAATTTATGCCCATATATAGTGATAACCAAAGTGAATAAGAACAAGATTATCTAAGGAATAAGGATCTTATCAACTGATTTTCGAATTGTAGAATTGCCTTTTTAGCAAGTAAAAGTGTTGAATAATAATCATAGACGCTTGCTCAGTCGTAGGCCCATATTTAATATCCTTGGGTTATGCAACACTATTTTTGAAGCACTGTCTGCCAGATTGTCTGGGTAGATAAGCAAGCTCCTAAGCAAGAGTTATGCAAATCATGCCAATTACAAATCAATAACCAGTAAGACAAAGGGAAGTGCGAGAACCCGAAAGCACTTAACTTACCTAATTGGAACAGACATTATTATTATACTGCCAAATAAAGCAATCAGTGAGCTGCAAGCTGATGCTGACATCAATATTCATACCCCACGGGGGTGTATCGTCCCCGACCGATTGAACAGCAGCGCATTTAGTATATATTTATATATAATATATATATATACATGCATTAACAATGAGAAGAGCTTGCGATCGGGCAAGCGCACAAGAAACTTGAATTAAACCTGCTCGTGAAAAAACTATAATAGATTTATTTTTGCGGCTGCTGTATATAGTATATTTTTTTTTGTACAAATTATTAAAATGCAAAATACATTAATTTCAAACAAAGCCATATGCTAATTTCATTTTTTATGCATCTGCTTCAACCATTAGAATCATATAAATATACGGCAAAAGTTTGAGAACAGCATCATTTCTTCTTGGATTCTACACTTAGTTGGAGATCAAAGCAAGCGAGCAAAAATGGTAACTAAAAGTCCTTTTTGCAGACACACCAACAACAGCAACAACTGCAACAGCAACAACAGCAACAGCAACAATATCAATAATAATAATTGCAAAACAATAATATATATTTTGTTTACCCTTGTTCGATTTGCAGAAAGTGTTGTTGATCTGCGCCCTGATCGCTGCCGTTGCAGCTGATGTCAGCCACCTGCCATCGAACGAGTACCTGCCACCCAACCAAGCTGCATCGGCTCCCGTGCAGAGCTATGCCGCTCCTGCAGCTGCCTCCTACGAGACTGCTGCCTCTGCCCCAGCCGTGAGCTACTCTGGTGGTGACTCCTACGATAATGGCGATGCTTCCTTTGGAGGTGGTTCATTTGGCGGTGCTTCCTATAGCGGTGCTGCTTCTGCTCCAGCTGCCAGCTACTCTGCTCCAGCTGCCAGCTACTCTGCTCCTGCTGCCAGCTACTCTGCTCCAGCTGCCGTTGAGAGCTACGATACCGCTGCCTCTGCACCCGCACACACCTTCTCGTCCAGCGATGGCTACCGTTACAAGACCCACCGTCGCCGTGTGCTCCGTCGCCACCGTCGTGATGTCAGCCATCTGCCCTCCAACGATTACCTGCCCCCTGTCCAAGGCGCCGCTTCCGCACCATCCGCCGATTACCTGCCCCCAGTTGCTGCTTCTGCTCCAGTTGCCAGCTACTCTGCTCCAGCTGCCAGCTACTCTGCTCCTGCTGCCAGCTACTCTGCTCCTGCTAGCTTCAGCAGCGGTGGTTCATACGGCGGTTCTTCCTTCGGCGGTTCTTCCTATACCGGTGCTGCCTCTGCTCCAGCTGCCAGCTACTCTGCTCCAGCTGCCAGCTACTCTGCTCCAGCTGCCAGCTACTCTGCTCCTGCTAGCTTCAGCAGCGGTGGTTCATACGGCGGTTCTTCCTTCGGCGGTTCTTCCTATACCGGTGCTGCCTCTGCTCCAGCTGCCAGCTACTCTGCTCCTGCTGCCAGCTACTCTGCTCCAGCTGCCAGCTACTCTGCTCCAGCTGTAAGCTACTCTGCTGCTGCATCTGCCCCAGTCGCGAGCTACGATACCGCTGCCTCTGCACCCGCACACACCTTCTCGTCCAGCGATGGCTACCGTTACAAGACCCAGCGTCGTCGTGTCGTCCTCCGTCGTCGTCATTAAGCTCCTTGAGGCTTCCGCAGCAGCCAGCCAGCAAAGACGCTAATGTTTACTTTGACTCCAAAGTTACTGTTAATGATTTTGTATGGCAATTGCCAGTGAAGGGAACAAATAAAGAAATGCCTTAAAACCGATTTAATATAAAAAAAGATGTCTTTAATCTGCTTAAATATAATTTAATTGACAATCCATTAAGCTAAAAGCTACTAAAAAAACAAAAAAAAATCAATAATAGCTGAGCTTTAATAATTAGCAAATCAGCTAATTTATCAACAAAGAATATGATTTAATAAGCTTTGCAAGAGTGCAAATGTCTGATAGTTAATTTCATTGAAAACTACATTTCATTGGGCTTTTTAATTAACTTCAAAATGCCATAACTTCGTCAAAACTGACCCTAGATTAAAAATCGAGGGCTTTTTGGTCATAGTTTTGCCCCTAAATCAATCGTACATTCAAAGTTGAAAACGTGATTTTGGCTCGGAAGACATGTAAAAATTATAGCCTGAAAATCGATATATCGACATATAGGCATAGGTCGAAACTTCGAAATACCATAACTTCGTCAAAACTGACCGTAGATTAAAAATCGAGGGCTTTTTGGTCATAGTTTTGCCCCTAAATCAATCGTACATTCAAAGTTGAAAACGTGATTTTGGCTCGGAAGACATGTAAAAATTATAGCCTGAAAATCGATATATCGACATATAGGCATAGGTCGAAACTTCGAAATACCATAACTTCGTCAAAACTGACCGTAGATTAAAAATCGAGGGCTTTTTGGTCATAGTTTTGCCCCTAAATCAATCGTGCATTTAAAGTTGAAAACGTGATTTTGTCGGAGACATGTAAAAATTATAGCCTGAAAATCGATATATCGACATATAGGCATAGGTCGAAACTTCAAAATGCCATAACTTCGTCAAAACTGACCCTAGATTAAAAATCGAGGGCTCTTTGGTCATAGTTTTGCCCCTAAATCAATCGTGCATTTAAAGTTGAAAACGTGATTTTGAGGTCGGATGACATGTAAAAATTATAGCCTGAAAACCGATATATCGACATATAGGCATAGGTCGAAACTTCAAAATGCCATAACTTCGTCAAAACTGACCCTAGATTAAAAATCGAGGGCTCTTTGGTCATAGTTTTGCCCCTAAATCAATCGTACATTTAAAGTTGAAAACGAAATTTGAAGTCGGGAGACAAGTAAAAATTATAGCCTGAAAACCGATAGATCGGTATATGGGCATAGGTCGAAACTTCAAAATGCCATAACTTCGATCAAAACTCACATGTAGATTAAAAAGCGAGGGCTTTTTGGTCATAGTTTTGCCCCTAAATCAATCGTACATTTAAAGTTAAAAACGAAATTTGAAGTCGGAAGACAAGTAAAAATTAAAGCCTGAAAATCGATATATCGATATATGGGCATAGGTCGAAACTTCGAAATACCATAACTTCGTCAAAACTGACTGTTAGATTCAAATTAAATAACGAAAGGAAGACTTTTTGGTCGATGACGTTTATGCCCCTAAATCAATCGTGCGAGTTTATCATAGTTGCGAAACGTCGAATCATGAACTTGTCGGAAGACAAGTAAAAATTATAGCCTGAAAATCGGTATATCGATATATGGGCATAGGTCGAAACTTCAAAATGCCATAACTTCGTCAAAACTCAACGTATTTTAAAAAGCGAGGGCTTTTTGGTCATAGTTTTGCCCCTAAATCAATCGTACATTTAAAGTTGAAAACTAAATTTTGGGTCGGAAGACAAGTAAAAATTATAGCCTGAAAACCGGTAGATCGGTATATGGGCATAGGTCGAAACTTCAAAATGCCATAACTTCGTCAAAACTGACCGTAGATTAAAAATCGAGGGCTTTTTGATCATAGTTTTGCCCCTAAATCAATCGTACATTCAAAGTTGAAAACGTGATTTTGGGTCGGAAGACAAGTAAAAATTATAGCCTGAAAATCGATAGATCGATATATGGGCATAGGTCGAAACTTCAAAATGCCATAACTTCGATCAAAACTCAACGTAGATTCAAAAGCGAGGGCTTTTTGATCATAGTTTTGCCCCTAAATCAATCGTACATTCAAAGTTGAAAACGTGATTTTGGCTCGGAAGACAAGTAAAAATTATAGCCTGAAAATCGGTATATCGATATATGGGCATAGGTCGAAACTTCAAAATGCCATAACTTCGTCAAAACTCAACGTATTTTCAAAAGCGAGGGCTTTTTGATCATAGTTTTGCCCCTAAATCAATCCTACATTTAAAGTTGAAAACGATATTTTGGGTGGGAAGACAAGTAAAAATTATAGCCTGAAAATCGGTATATCGATATATGGGCATAGGTCGAAACTTCAAAATGCCATAACTTCGTCAAAACTCAACGTATTTTCAAAAGCGAGGGCTTTTTGATCATAGTTTTGCCCCTTAATCAATCGTGCATTTAAAGTTGAAAACGTTATATTGGGTCGGAAGACAAGTAAAAATTATAGCCTGAAAATCGGTATATCGATATATGGGCATAGGTCGAAACTTCAAAATGCCATAACTTCGTCAAAACTCAACGTATTTTAAAAAGCCAGGCTTTTCGATCATAGTTTTGCCCCTAAATCAATCGTGCATTTAAAGTGAAAACGTGAGAAGTCGGAAGACAAGTAAAAATTATAGCCTGAAAACCGATAGATCGATATATGGGCATAGGTCGAAACTTCAAAATGCCATACTTCGCAAAACTCCGTATTTTCAAAAGCGAGGGCTTTTTGGTCATAGTTTTGCCCCTAAATCAATCGTACATTCAAAGTTGAAAACGTGATTTTGGGTCGGAAGACAAGTAAAAATTATAGCCTGAAAACCGATAGATCGATATATGGGCATAGGTCGAAACTTCAAAATGCCATAACTTCGTCAAAACTCAACGTATTTTCAAAAGCGAGGGCTTTTTGGTCATAGTTTTGCCCCTAAATCAATCGTACATTCAAAGTTGAAAACGTGATTTTGGGTCGGAAGACAAGTAAAAATTATAGCCTGAAAATCGATAGATCGATATATGGGCATAGGTCGAAACTTCAAAATGCCATAACTTCGTCAAAACTCAACGTATTTTCAAAAGCGAGGGCTTTTTGATCATAGTTTTGCCCCTAAATCAATCGTGCATTTAAAGTTGAAAACGTGATTTGGAGTCGGAAGACAAGTAAAAATTATAGCCTGAAAATCGGTATATCGATATATGGGCATAGGTCGAAACTTCAAAATGCCATAACTTCGTCAAAACTCAACGTATTTTCAAAAGCGAGGGCTTTTCGATCATAGTTTTGCCCCTAAATCAATCGTGCATTTAAAGTTGAAAACGTGATCTTGGAGTCGGAAGACAAGTAAAAATTATAGCCTGAAAATCGGTATATCGATATATGGGCATAGGTCGAAACTTCAAAATGCCATAACTTCGTCAAAACTCAACGTATTTTAATAAGCCAGGGCTTTTCGATCATAGTTTTGCCCCTAAATCAATCGTGCATTTAAAGTTGAAAACGTGATCTGAAGTCGGAAGACAAGTAAAAATTATAGCCTGAAAATCGGTATATCGATATATGGGCATAGGTCGAAACTTCAAAATGCCATAACTTCGTCAAAACTCAACGTATTTTAAAAAGCCAGGGCTTTTCGATCATAGTTTTGCCCCTAAATCAATCGTGCATTTAAAGTTGAAAACGTGATCTGAAGTCGGAAGACAAGTAAAAATTATAGCCTGAAAACCGATAGATCGATATATGGGCATAGGTCGAAACTTCAAAATGCCATAACTTCGTCAAAACTCAACGTATTTTCAAAAGCGAGGGCTTTTTGGTCATAGTTTTGCCCCTAAATCAATCGTACATTCAAAGTTGAAAACGTGATTTTGGGTCGGAAGACAAGTAAAAATTATAGCCTGAAAACCGATAGATCGATATATGGGCATAGGTCGAAACTTCAAAATGCCATAACTTCGTCAAAACTCAACGTATTTTCAAAAGCGAGGGCTTTTTGGTCATAGTTTTGCCCCTAAATCAATCGTACATTCAAAGTTGAAAACGTGATTTTGGGTCGGAAGACAAGTAAAAATTATAGCCTGAAAATCGATAGATCGATATATGGGCATAGGTCGAAACTTCAAAATGCCATAACTTCGTCAAAACTCAACGTATTTTCAAAAGCGAGGGCTTTTTGGTCATAGTTTTGCCCCTAAATCAATCGTACATTCAAAGTTGAAAACGTGATTTTGGGTCGGAAGACATGTAAAAATTATAGCCTGAAAATCGATAGATCGATATATGGGCATAGGTCGAAACTTCAAAATGCCATAACTTCGTCAAAACTCAACGTATTTTCAAAAGCGAGGGCTTTTTGGTCATAGTTTTGCCCCTTAATCAATCGTACATTTAAAGTTGAAAACGTGATATTGGGTCGGAAGACAAGTAAAAATTATAGCCTGAAAATAGGTAGATCGATATATGGGCATAGGTCGAAACTTCAAAATGCCATAACTTCGTCAAAACTCAACGTATTTTCAAAAGCGAGGGCTTTTTGATCATAGTTTTGCCCCTAAATCAATCGTACATTTAAAGTTTAAAACGAAATTTGAGGTCGGAAGACAAGTAAAAATTATAGCCTGAAAACCGATAGATCGGTTTATGGGCATAGGTCGAAACTTCAAAATGCCATAACTTGATCAAAACTCAACTTATATTACAAATCGAGGGCTCTTTGGTCATAGTTTTGCCCCTAAATCAATCGTACATTCAAAGTTGAAAACGTGATTTTGGGTCGGAAGACATTTAAAAATTATAGCCTGAAAATCGATAGATCGATATATGGGCATAGGTCGAAACTTCAAAATGCCATAACTTCGTCAAAACTCAACGTATTTTCAAAAGCGAGGGCTTTTTGGTCATAGTTTTGCCCCTAAATCAATCGTGCATTTAAAGTTGAAAACGTGATATTGGGTCGGAAGACAAGTAAAAATTATAGCATGAAAATCGGTATATCGATATATGGGCATAGGTCGAAACTTCAAAATGCCATAACTTCGTCAAAACTCAACGTATTTTAAAAAGCTAGGGCTTTTCGATCATAGTTTTGCCCCTTAATCAATCGTGCATTTAAAGTTGAAAACGTGATCTGAAGTCGGAAGACAAGTAAAAATTATAGCTTGAAAATCGGTATATCGATATATGGGCATAGGTCGAAACTTCAAAATGCCATAACTTCGTCAAAATTCAACGTATTTTCAAAAGCGAGGGCTTTTTGATCATAGTTTTGCCCCTAAATCAATCGTACATTTAAAGTTTAAAGCGAAATTTGAGGTCGGAAGACAAGTAAAAATTATAGCCTGAAAACCGATAGATCGGTTTATGGGCATAGGTCGAAACTTCAAAATGCCATAACATGATCAAAACTCAACTTATATTACAAATCGAGGGCTCTTTGGTCATAGTTTTGCCCCTAAATCAATCGTACATTCAAAGTTGAAAACGTGATTTTGGGTCGGAAGACATGTAAAAATTATAGCCTGAAAATCGATAGATCGATATATGGGCATAGGTTGATACTTCAAAATGTCATAACTTGATCAAAACTCAACTTTGATTAAAAAGCGATCGTACATTTAAAGTTGAAAACGGGATTTTAGGTCGGAAGACAAGTAAAATTGTAGCCTGAAAATCGGTATATGGGCGTAGGTCGAAACTTCAAAATGCCAATTTTTCGTATTCGATTCACTGCTGACTTTAATGCGATTAAGTCCAGGCTTAACACGAAAAGAACATCAATAAATTATATATATTTAATATATTTATTTAAATGAATTATTTATAAGATTATTACAACACTGTCCACTCAAATGATTGCTGGGCATTTCATGTTTTTATTCTTATTGGTTTTTTTAAAGCTCTTTTTAAGGCTCGACTAATTAAGTTAAATGCAGAAGGGCTCTAAGCCGTTGTGAATAATTAAAAACTACCAATTTGAATTAATTCTGTTAAGACCTCCTTTCAACGAAGGCCTTCAATCAGTTTCCAAGCGGTTGTTACCAAACTTCAAAATATGCAACATTTCGCAACTCCAAGCTTATTAAATAAAATGAATTCACAATATTGCAATTGGAAATAAGTATGCTGAATATATTGCTTCCAAAAAATAGTGACTGCGATTTCTAGCATACTTTGCTGTGCCATTTTCGTATGCTCCCGAAAATATGCTCTTCTCAGTCAACAGAGAACACTATCCAAATTCACAATATAATTCAATACTCTGCTAAGCCGAGAGTCTACGTCGACAGTCATCTAAACTTGGATCTCAACTTTACTCACATAGTCTATTTCGTCATGATTTGACCTCCAGATTAATCATATATTTAAATTGGATAACGTGATTCTAGCTCGAAGTTCGTGGTAAATTTAGATACTCAAAGAGATTTGGTTCAAAACATAACATAACTTTGTCAAAAATGATCCGATTTATCAGATGATCACAAATAATTCTCCATTTACAGTTAAACAAGTGATTCTGTGTCCAAATTCATGTCAAAAATCCTCCAAATAGAATTGATGTAAGATAACTCTGCCTGATCTGAATTTCAAATGCATGGGCGTTCTGATCATACTTTGGCCTCTCGATTCTATTCACAAAATCCGCATATGGACTCGGTGTATTATCAGATTTTGAAAAACCAGGGCTTCCTAGATTTAGTCTAATCTCTATAATAATCCAGCAGTTACAGTTGAAAAAGTGATTCTGGTGCAAAATTAATGTTGAAAATCCACAAACTCCCCCAATTCTCAAAAGTTATTGCATTTCAATAGTAATTTTTCCTTAATCGTTAATTTTTTAATTTTTAACTAAAGTAAAATGCATTTTCCAACTAAATTAAAATTCCAAAATTATATTTCATTGATTCATTCGTTTGTTTTATTTGAGCTGGATTCGCGCAGATGTAAATGGTATAAACATATTTTAATGACTAAAATTCGATTACAGAGGCCCGAAGCGCGAACTCAGGTACAACTTTAATATTAAATATTAAATAAGATTATTATAGTTAATTACAATTATTCAATATCGTATGTTCCTATGGGCACGGAGAGGCAATCGTGTCATTTAATTAGTGATTGGGCATCAGGGCAGGCGCAACGAGCCTAGTAGTTGAAGGCGATTGCTGGTTTCGGATAGGAGTATCCTCCCTCGCTCTTGGGTGCCGCTGGTGGCAGATATTGCGCCGGGGTGGGTGGGGGGAAGGGAATTGCGGGCTTGGGATAGTCATAGCCCTGATGCTTGGGCTGAGGTGGTGGCAAGTATTGTGGTTGCGGTGTCGTCCTCACTGGTGCTGGGAATGGAATCGCTGGCTTCGGATAATCATAACCCTTACTCGGCTGCACAGGCGGCAAGTATTGAGGTTGAGGTGGACTTGTAGTCCTTGCGGGTGGTATGTACTGGGGCTTAGGTGGACTTGTCGGCACAACTGGTGGTGGGAATGGAATTGCCGGCTTGGGATAATCGTATCCACTGTTAGCCTTCACGGGAGGTAGATATTTGGGTTGAGGTGGACTTGTAGGTTGCACAGGTGGCAAGTATTTAGGTGTCGGCTTAACGGGTGGCAAAGTGGGTGCTGGGAATGGTATCGCTGGCTTCGGGTAATCATATCCGCTGTTAATCTTAACTGGTGGCAAGTATTGGGGTTGAGGTGGACTGGTTGTTCTAACGGGTGCAGGAGTTGGTGCTGGGAATGGAATTGCTGGCTTGGGATAATCATATCCACTGTTAATCTTCACTGGGGGTAGGTATTTGGGCTGGGGAGGATTCGTCGGCTTTACTGGGGGCAAGTATGCGGGTTGAGGTGGTTTTGTTCGTACAATTGGTGGTGGAAATGGAATCGCCGGCTTAGGATAATCATATCCACTGCTAACTTTAACTGGAGGCAGGTATGTGGGCTGGGGAGGATTAGTGGGCTTTACTGGAGGCAAGTATGCGGGCTGAGGAGGTTTTGTTGGTACAACTGGTGGTGGGAAAGGAACAGCTGGCTTGGGATAATCATATCCACTGCTAACCTTCACTGGAGGCAGGTATGTGGGCTGGGGAGGATTGGTAGGTTTTACTGGAGGCAAGTAAGTGGGTTGAGGTGGGCTTTTTGTTACAACTGGTGGTGGGAATGGAACAGCTGGCTTGGGATAATCATATCCACTGCTAACCTTCACGGGAGGCAGGTATGTGGGCTGAGGTGGGCTTTTGATTACAACTGGTGGTGGGAATGGAACCGAAGGCTTGGGATAATCGTATCCACTGTTAATCTTGACTGGTGGCAAATATTTGGGTTGAGGTGGGCTTGTAGGCTGCACAGGTGGCAAGTATTTAGGTGTCGGCTTAACGGGTGGCAAAGTGGGTGCTGGGAATGGTATCGCTGGCTTCGGGTAATCATATCCGCTGTTAATCTTAACTGGTGGCAAGTATTGGGGTTGAGGTGGGCTTGTTGGCTTCACGGGTGGCAAGTATTGGGGTTGAGGTGGGCTTTTAGTTACGACTGGTGGCGGGAACTGAATCGCTGGCTTGGGATAATCGTATCCTTTGCTAGGTTGGACAGGAACGATCTGCTGCTGCGGTGGTGGAATATACTTTGGTTGCTCGGGTGGAAAAGGCACCGCTGGGCGTGGATAGGAATAGCCGCTGGTAACCTTTGGCTGTGGCGGTGGGAAGGCAATCGTTGGCTTGGGATAATCATATCCTCTGCTCGGTGGCGGAGTTTGCGGTGGGAATGGTACTGCTGGACGGGGGTACGAATAGCCATCCGTGAAGGGCACCTTCGGCTGTGGATAGTCGTAGCCGCCGTGCACATGATTGCTCAAATCCTAAAAAATATTGAAAGTCAGCGATGTGTTGAAAGGAATTTAACTACACCATTTACCGGCTGTGGTTCAAAGGGGGACAAGCAGTGAGCTGTCACAACGCCCAGAACGAGGCAGAGTAATTGAAGTTGCTGCAACAAAAAGAAGAAGAAGTAACAAATGAAATCGTTAATTATGATGACTGTTATTATTCAATCGACATTAACAAGATGAAACCGCTAAGCATTCATTTTAGACGGCTGAGCGACAGCTTCAATGGACAACTGAAAGTGTGAGTATTAAATTGCCAATGACACGCCACACATATCTGCATGTAATTAAGGCCTGTGGTAACTTGGCGACTGGCAATTTGTAATATTTTTAATATATTTGATTAGCCAACATGGGCTTTTAGCCAACAACAATTAAGGCTACAACTAATCGGGTCACTTGAAACAGCAGCAGCTCTCCTATAAACTACATTTGATGAACAAGCTCGAATCATTTAAAGCAGTTTATTGTGGAATGCTGATTGCCTCCCCATAAATGATGGGTCGTCCATTAATTATGAGCTAAAGGCGCCCGCATGTGGCAACAAAAATAAAATTAAATAAAAAAAAAACTGGTAGCTGTAGTTTTAACTGGTTCAATGTCAGCGCATCTGCAATTAACATGTGATAGTTAGATCCGATGTCGAAAAGTTCTAATTATATAAGTGCTAATGGGTTTTCGTTGGTTTTTTGTGTGGAATTTTCATGCTCGAATCAAGTTCAAAGAACTTTTACACATCTATGATTATTAAAGTTGCCTTAATTAACAAACTCTGCCAAATCGTCAAATCAATTTATTTAAATTGACAACAGGCAAATTGCTTAAAAGCTAATTTCTGGCAAGTTTTTATGTCAACCTTCAGACGGTGAGACAGAAGAAATCAATTTGTTGCGAACTAACTTTAATACCCTCGCTTTGTGTTTTTTATCACGATAAGAATTCAAATCAGCAAAGTGGTTCCTTCCTTTTGTCCACTTTTGCTTCGATGTTGCATTTTTTTTTATTATATGGCTTAGTCTGCTTTCAAGCCGTTAAGCTGATTGATCTTTTGAGAGGCGAACAAACAAATTCTGGCGTTTGATTTCTGTTTTTATCGCAAATGAACCCGGAATTTCGGGTCTCGAACTGAAGTACATAATTTTCGGCCGCCTTGAAGTGGGTTCTCAAAAGCCATAAAATCCTAACGACAAGCTATCAAGCCAAGCGCAAAGAACTCATCTAAATAAATAAATACTTATACAAACATACTTATAAATAAATATATAAATAGATTTCAACTCCCACGCAACCTTTTATGACTTCAGACAACTTGTCGAGCTGAAACTGATTTTATTATTAATTGAAATGAAAAAAGACACGCACACACACATAAAAAATGGCACTCCACACAGCGCATTTGAGCCAAGTTGTCAGCAGTGATTACTTCACGCGGACCATTTGTCAGCTGTCAGGTTTAAGAAAAAACAACTTAAAACAAGTCGACTCTCCTAAAGTGCAACTGCACTAAAACAATCTCTGGCTTCCTTCTCAAGTTCAGATTCACTCTATGCTGGACGACATTTATTATGGCTTAAATGATTTTGTTCGCCGCGAACAACAACTTTTGTGCTATGTTGACCACTAACTCACAGCCCAATTAAGTAGTTTTAGTTTCTTTTTTTTAGTTTTTATATATGGCTGCGACTCAGGTGTCATGCAATAAATTCTCAACGTGCCTCGTATAAGGCGTACCGCCTGCCACTTGCTTTTATTTAATTAAGCACATATGGAAATGATTTTTTTTATTATTTTTACTTTTTTTTTTGGCAAAAGTATGCGGTTTCAAGATGAGTTTTGTAGATACTTTGTATGCGTTCTAATTAAATAAAGAGAACAAAAAACAATCCAAGCTTGAGAATAAATTCTTGATTTAAGTGCAAAGTGTAGCAAATCTTATTACGTAATGAAAACGTATGTTTAAATTGGATCTTGTTTGAGCAACTTTATTCTTTACTTAGTTATCCTATCCTTTGTTCCTAAGTTGATGTTGACGAATTGATTTGAAATCTTAACTTGACTCAGAATTTCTGACTTTAAGATGTATGAAAAATTCTTCAATTAAGCTTTGCCATTATGTTTGCTTCACTAATTTTTTGTGATTTCATTTGTAAGCATTATTCTCAATGCTCTTCGAATTGTGTGATTATTATGCTGGCCCACTACTAATTACGAAATCTCTAGCAAATTGCCCAGTCATTGCAAGTGGCATAATTCTGTGGTGGTTCTGTCTGCTAACTGTTACAACAGAGCAGCCAGCTGCACCCACAAGTGGGCCGAATCGGATTGTTAAATCACGACGAGTCATTTTCTACAACAATGCGTAATGGTGACAAAAGCAACAAAAGCAACAACAATAACTATCTTTGTAGCGCGTTAATTGTCGCAATTGAGGCGTGTGAAATTTCCTTAACACTAAAAGGTGTCTGCCTCTGTGTGTGTGTGTGTGTGACGACCTTGAGAAAAATCTGGTTGTGGCTTTTTTATGGCAAGCATTAATAGTAAATTGCTCAACATCAGCACAAGTTTGTTAGTTCTTATTGTGCTCCATAAATTTATGCGCAATGTAAAGTTCAGAGCATTGCGCATACGCAACGTTGTCTGTCGGTGGTCAAACAAATTGCCACATTTGAAGCGCCACAAACTGGAGGCCAAGAACAGGCAGTCGCAAAGCGTGAAAAGCGCCAAGTGTTTGGCCAGATGGAAAGTGATGGGGGAGGCGGAGTACGAGAGGAAGGGAGTTGGGGGTATTAGCGTATTTATGAGTGGTTCCGGTCAGTGAGTTTTGCGTATTGCTCATCCGCCCATCAGCGTTGAATTCATGCGATTTTTGGGTAGCAACACTTAGTGACTCAGTCAGGCATTAGACTAAGGGTTAGTCGTTATGTTGTTGTTGTTGTTGTCATCTAGCGATATGCAACAACATAATGATTGAAGTTGTGGCAGGTCGTGTTTGTCGTTTCGTTTGCCGCTTTGCTGTTTGCTGCCACCTGTTTTGTCAGTTTTGTGTTATTTTATTTGTACTTGTACCGATTTTCCTCAATTGTAGCGCCATTTATGCAAATTTTACGTATACGTAAAATCGTGGACTCTATTCGGTAAGTTGTTTGTTTTTTCTGTCGCTTTGTTGGCAACTCTTTTTTGTTGCTTTTCGTCTTCGCCGTTGGTTGGGCAATTTTGTTTGACAGACAAATGCGATGCCGACGAGTCGAAGTTGAAGTCGTTGTCGATGCCAGCTGCCAGCGGCAAATTTGCAAGCTGCAAAGCTGCAAGCAGCAAACTGAAAAAACTGCACCCCAAAAAAGTGTGAACCTTTCTTGGATTCTAGCATTGGAGTGTCTTAACTGATATTGTTATTAGTTGATTGTTTAACACATTGAACTCACCATCTTTATTCTTGTGCTGACTGCTGTTTTGTTGCAACAATGCGTATACGTATTTTAGGATATGGTAACACTTGCGTCAGCAGCTAAAAATATATACAGACATATATATATATTATTGATGTTGATTTGTGGAATGTTTGTTACAGTCTGTTTCTGATTCTGATTCTGCTGCTGTTTCTGTTTCTGATTCTGTTGCTGTTTCTGTTTAAGGCAACACTTATTCTACCCACTTGTTTGTTGGAAGCACACTCACACTAAAAAACGCTATCAAAACGCGCGCGTTTTGCTAGCGACCACAACGACGACGACAACAACCGCGACGACGACGCACGAGAGTAAACGATGCGAACTCGAGCAGATTTGAAGTTCAAATAACAAAGGCTGTGCCGTTGTCCGCCTTATTTATAACAGCATCGGGCAACAGTAACTTCGGCCACACTTCGACTTCGAATCCGAAGCGTCGGCTCCACGCATGTGCAGTTAGTAATATTACTGTTGTTGTTGTTGTTGTTGTAGTTGTTCCCACTGCTGCAGGTGGCAGAATTTTTAGCATTACTTCGGCGGCTGTGGTTTCCTCATCCGAACTACGCCCGCTAATCGATTTATTCAAACTGTGCTGCTGACACGCATGTTGGCATTACTTCAAAGAGACCAACAATTTTGAGACACATTCCGTCAGGGTCAGCTTGATATTTGAAACAGTAGTTTACACTGTAGAAAATTGGCAGCAACTACATTGGAAAAAAAACCAGATAAGACAAAAGATAGATTTTCATATTCTTCACACATTTATAAGAAAAACATTAGTTTATATATTTAAAAAATTAATTTTCATATTTCTCAGTTACTTATAAAACAAATTTTAAAAAATTAATAATTATGCATGTTGCAAGTGAACTATTATAATATATATAATATATAAGATAAATTTAAAATATTGGGGTTCAAAATTTTCTTCAGTGTAGGCTACTGTTTCAAATCGAAGCGACCCTGACTGTCTGTCTCAAACTTGCAGCCAGAGAACTGCCCCAATAGCAAAACTGGATTTAGTTTTCTTTTTGCCAAAGAGCTTTAACCTTAGCTGACAGTCTCGATTGAAATTCGCCAGAGATTCGAGGCTTGTCAATTTGCAATGCGTGGCCATTAAAGTAATTCAAAAGGCGCAACAGATTTCGATTTCATCAATCATCAAATCAACTGAAACTAAAATCAATTCAAATTAAATACAAAACTGCACCCTAAATAAAATGCAGTTAATAGTATTTGGGGTCGGCGATTCATATTCTACAAAACCTTGTTCATATCGCTTCTAATTGCTAATTGATGTTTTCCCATTCATTAATAGCAACGCTGACAAATTATGGCCCGTGTTATCGAACGTTTAATGGATTCCTAGTTTGCAGTTTGCCATTAATTGAAAACTGTAAGTAGGAAAGCAATGCTCTAGTCGAGACAGCTCGACCAGAAGATACCCTATAGCAAGGGATATAGCTATTTCAAGTCGTAATCGTGTTTTCAAATCGTGATGTTCAAACTTATACTTGCATGGCTAAATCGCCATATTTATTGAGGCTTGTAGATGCTTCCCCCTGCCTGCCACATACTTCTGTAGAACTTCAGCATACCCATTTTATACATTTTCAATGGGTTCGGGCACTCAAAAATATTCAACTAAGATGCTGGTTGTTCGCAGCTCGTTAATAGTTTAAGCTACAATTATTATTAATAGTAACAGCCGGAAGATACGCACAAGCCAAATTCCAAATGATTTGTACAATTCATTTTGAGCCGGGCACGCTTCAAGTATTTCAACTTTCAAATGCGATAGTCTGTAGCTATCGGACCAAATAAATCCCATAAACAGCTCCAGCAAATCAGCTCGATTCTCTATGCGACTAACTATTTATGATATTAAATAAGTTGAAAGTAGAAGCACTTAAATCCGCTTAAATAGTCGCAGTCAGAATGGCTTAATTCCAAATAGTTTTAAATATTTATGGAAGTAGGGAAAATACTTAAAATTCAAGCATTTAATTGCGCAATTTAAATATCAGCACTTTGGCACTGGCTAAGTGGGCAGATTATCTCCATCTCAGTCGCTATCTCTCTCGCTCCCTCTCCCTCTCTCTCTCACTCTCATTCTGCTGCTACTGATTTGTATGCTATTCAAGTGACAGCCACTGTCAGGATGTGTCACTACGTCTAGACCCCACTATTTAAGATGCTCGTCGACTCGTCTCATAAATAATATTGAATAATATGAATTTCAACACTCGACTCGAAACTGTTACTGTGACTTCACCTGTGATCATTTCGCCAGTGGCATACAAAATGTCGTTCAATCGAAAACCGCAAAGGTAAACAACAACAGTAAGTGTAATGAATGAATCAGCGTCAATGATTTTCACCCACGGTAAATCCAAACAGTTCATTAAACTCAGTTTTAATAAATTTTTGGAAAAATATGCAATATACAAATAAATATATTGTACAACAAAATAAATAAATTAATTAGCCGGCGAGTAAAGAAAGCTGACACCACAAGGTCGAAGCTCGAATGCTCTTCGCCCAAGTCGCTTTTAATGATCAAGTTGATATTGCTAATATAGCCACCCACACACTACAAAACTGCCATCTTAAAGAGGCACATCAAAAATGTGTGTATTACAAGCTTATTGGCATAGTTGTTGAGTTCCGTTTGGACGAACTCCCATAAAATGTTAAGATGTAAAAAACATGCAAATATTTTTAATTGAATTAACCAACTATAGAAGCTGGCTGAGCTGTAACAAATCGTTGAAGAATTTGAGTGCTCAATTTATGGCTAACCGTTTTCAAATGAACAATTAACTTGGCTGCAGGAACTTTGCTTTGATTTGCATTACAAAAACATGTTCGAGCGTAAAAACAACAACAACAACAACATCAGACTCGTCAATAAAAATTTCAAGTTAATTGCTTACATTCTACAGCGCATCGAAAGCGATAATAAAAACACTTTTGCCTCAAGGTCACATAATTTACAGTCATTAGTGCCAAGAGAAGCGCTCTGATCCTGTTGCCGAGGAGGAAGCGAAACAAAAGAATTACTAAGATCAAGTTCTGGTTCTGATTTCGAATCTGAGACTGGTTCTCATTGAATTACGACGTGACCTTGCGTACAGGATTTGACCTTGTGCCTTTCTAAATGCAGCCTTTTGTGGCGTCGTTTCCACTTGAGTCATTTTTGCGAACTGGTCATATTTCAAAACTGAAGCTTCCCGTCACCATAAATACTAACAACAATATGATTTAACATTTGTGCACAGAATGTAGAACTAGCTGTTGTCTTCTTATGTCAGCCGACATGTACTTTATAAATGAATGTTTCCTTCTTATAGTGCGTTGAGATGGGTCTGATTATATGGCTCACTGAACGGCACTAATCGCTTTAATCAAAACGAGAGAATGGTTTCACAAATCAAACAAATGCCGTAAAATACACCTTATAAATATTTCAGCACCATCATAAATCATTCCAGTGGCGCTCTGTGGGCAGGAGCGCACCCACAAGCTATATATGTACATATGTATGTGTATGTAAATATTTGAGGCTTAAGATGGATGGACGCTGTGGATGGACAAGCAGAACATTGCTGCAAGTGTTCGCTGTTTGCGGAAGTTAATGGCTAATTAAAGCGCTTGACTTTTTAGAATTGCTGGTAATAAAATTACCAGAGTTGGTACAAAAAACCATTTTTATTTTGGTTGTTTTGGGCGCGTTTCTGGTCGGATGCATTTAGAGCTACTCGGTGGGCCCTCAATTGATTGCCCTTGCTTTTGCCAACTCGAGCATGGGACAAGAGATAATTAAGCTGTACTGAAGGGGGGGGGGGCGTAGAACCGAGGGGCTGAACAAAGCAACAGAACACGCATACATTCCGTTGAGCGCCCTGCGGTGCTCCGCCATTCACACATGAAGATCGCAGCGAAGATCAGCGTGCAAGGTCAAACACGAAACTTAACTGTCAGAGGCTGAGCGAGAGAGACAGAGACAGATGAGAGATAGAGAGAGAGAGAGACATGTACAAAGCGACCGCAGTTCTTGGCCAGTTGGTTGCTGCTCACCACCTGCCTGCATGACTGCCTGTAACCACAAAAGTCGCCAAATTGCCGCAACGGCAAAACAAGTTTTTGCGGCCAGTTCAATGGCCAAGTTTGAGGGTCAGCAACAGGATGAGGTTCAAGTGCGTCTGCCACTGTGTCCTTGGTGGCAAGCAGGCAAGCAGTTGCCGCACATTCCGTTGCCTATGTGCGCCACATACCAATTAAGCCAGTCAAACGAAAGACTTAAGACACGAACTGGTCGCAAACAGGAACTTTTCAACAAGCAGCTTTTTTTACATAATTTTTTTTAAGCCGACTCTAAACTGTTAATGCCACTCTGCATATAGATTGATTATTTACTCATAATTATGCATTACGCCAAGAAAGCTGATTGCATTTTAACTTCACTGCATTCAAGGCGCCCTCTAACGACGCGATTAGCGTCTAATTGAATTATAACCAAACCCACGCAATTGTGGACAAAGGAAAAATAAATCAAATTCCATATTGTGGGTTCGCTTCAACTTAAAGACACTTGCTCAGTTCCGCTCGTCTCGTCTCAGATCGTGCACTTGAACTCCAGTCAAAAATTTGTCAGCACCGAAAAAAAACACAAAACAATATATCTATAAACGATTAAGAAATGAATGCTTCTAGATACAAGCTAACAACTTGCTCATGACTTAACAGATTTTGTTCAGCTTGTCCGCATTGGTAATGAGTGTGTAAAACCCATTCAAAATCATTTTTGTGCCTTATAAAATGAAAGCGTTTTTGAAGCCGAGTCATGCTCTTTAGATTTGGGCCAATGCATCATTGCTCACTCAATCGAAACAATCAATGAGCAATGCTCCAAAAATATATTCACAGATCTCAACGGAATGCAGTCCGATTTGTTTGTTATTGTTGCTAATTGAGATAATGATCTTGTCTGTATACCCTAAAGTCAGCCAAAAAGGGAGGGAGAAGTATCTTGTATGTAATAGGTAAATAAACGATATGAGTTGGAATTACAACTTCACCGGTATAAATAAGTATAAGTAATTATAAACGATTTGATTTGTGATAGGTAAGGCCTTGAGTACAGGGTGTCTTCTAATCGATCCCTTTCGCTATTAGATTACTATTAATTGCTTTGTGGGTAATTTTAATTTATGTGTACAATGAGCACAATCTGTAAGCCATTAATGATTTATGATAAGTAAAGACTCGTGCACAGTTTATCTCCTCATCGAACACTCTCGGAATGGTTGGATTACAGGGTATCTCCTAGAGCACTTTTAATTGGTTTCTGGTTGTGTTGTGTCAATATTTATAGTTATAATTTAACTACTGCTAACTTATTTAAATGCCTTAAGTCCCATTTGCTAAAAAATTGGCAAGCAACAATTATGATAAATGCTTAATATACGATAATATTTTGAAAACTCGCATTTTGGCCACGCTCCAACAACAACAACAACAACAGCAGTAGCAACAACAAATGCGAAACGTGAGCTGCCACAGATGAAATGATAATTTAATGGCCAATTTAGCGTCATTGTCTGCAAATGTGAATATGAATACAAAACGGAACGGCTTTTGAATGAATGAATACACTCAGATGTTCTTGATATTGACAATTACAAAGCAAACTATAGAAACAAGCGCAGACAAAGCAAAAGAGGGAAATCAGCTTAGATATGGATGTGACCAAAGGTCAATAACGCATCGAATTCTTGGCTTCATTTGGCAATTGTGATTTTGGCTTTCCTTTTTTTTGTTTTGGCAAGGTTTGCACCACTCAAATTCATCGATCACTGATTGACATGTAAATTGATCGAATCAAATCAAACGGTTATTGTGCCAACATAAGTCTGTCACACTGCCGTTAATCTTGGCTGCAGTCCAACTTCCGTGACCTTTGGCCTGTGCTGCTGCACCTAAAGACGACACAGACTGACAGCTGGCCCAGACTAACGTGGCTTGTGTGTGTGTCTGTTTACTTATGGCCCAATAGCTAATAGCTAATTGTTTGCTGTAATTTGTTTGTTTGTTTGCTGTTGCGTCTTGACCAAATGTCAGCTGAGGGCGCTCTGCTTACACAACCGTGCATATGGCATATACAGCGAACATAACTCGTCTCGTCTACGCACATTTGCTTTTTATTATGCCCATAAATTACGCATACGCCCAGTGGCAGCAAAATACAAAACAAAATGAAAACAGAAGCAACCATTTCTGTAATTCTATACGTGACAACTTTTGCTCTTAATTCGATGGAAACACCTTTATATTTGAAGTTGTCGATAGCTTCGATTAATTGGATGCTTAATTTAATTACTTCAAGTCGCATTCAGGTTATATTTGCCAAAAGTAATTTTCAGTTTTGAACATGTTTTGTGATTAATTTTACCGATTTGGTTTCGGCATTATGTTTCTTGGCTAAGTTTTTATGAGCTCTAATACTAGTTATATATGTATAATACGTTCTCATTATATCTTCTTCTAGAGTTTTGATTATCTGTGTAGTCGTCAAGCTACTTTTTTTTGTGATTTTGTTGCTTAATTAAAGCAATTATGCTTGCGTACTTAAATTGAGGCTAGAGTGCAAAGTACTAAAGCGTCTAGTTCAAGATGAGGAGTGAGTTGAACAACGATTTAGTAATAGTGTCCATAGTGCCCATGATGATGGTGGGATCCATAGTAGCCGCCATAGTAGGGATATCCTAAACATAGCAAAGCAGAGTTTAGATAGGGCATTAGTAACGGATTTCTCTGGACAGGACTCACCAAACTCACCCAGGCCGTAGTAGCTGCCGCTGTAGTGGGGCCAATAGCCACCTAAGCCACCATATCCACCATATCCACCATAATAGCCACCGCCCAGGTAGGGTGACGAGTAATAGCCGTAACCGTAAGATGCTGCACCTTCCAAATCCTTGTCAGACGCCTCCGCCTCCAGTTCACTAACAGCCGGCTCCTCCTGGGGACGTGGCGCTGCCTCGCTGCCACCAAGCAGCAGGCAGAAGAAGGCGCAGGACAGCAGCAGGCAAATGAAACGCAAATTGTACATTTTTGTTGGATTAGTTGTGGATGCTAGTTGCTTCTTTTGGTGTGGTGCAAATCTTGCCACTTGACAGTGTGTGTTCAACTGACTGACTCTGGGGCCGTGCTGCATGTTTATATAATGGCAGCGATTCTTGCAACCATCGGCATCAAAGCGCAGCGACAAAACAATTGTCTACACAGCAAATTTGCCTACAAAAAATAACAAAAAGTTCCCCCCAATTGGGCTGCGTGTGCCCCAAACAATGCCCCACCAACCACCCAAGCATCCACCCACCCACTTGCCAGATTATCAATGAAGCGTACTCAGTATTCAAGTATTCACGTATTCAAATACTCGCAAGTACTTGCTGCGAGGCCTAAAGGGGTTTCCACTATTTCTTGCATGACCGATTACTAATTACAATGCTGCATCTTAGTCTCTGTCCAACTATCTCTCTCTCTCTCTCTGTCTCTCTCTGTCTGCCCCCTCTCTCTCTCTCTGTTGCACCCACAGTCTATCCATTTTGGTCAGTGGGGTCAATGTCGCAATGGGCAATGGTAAATGCGCAAACAAATATAATGCTTAAATTATTATTCCACCCGTTTGTAAATTACAAAAACCTGGTTCAAATACCTTTTAGCAGCGATTTGGGAAAGTTGATAGGTTACATAATGAGAACACGTTTTCTGGGCTAGCGTCGTATGCCCGGATTTATTTAATTTATTGCGGAGCACCGAGAACACCAACACACATTCCTGTTAGAGCACGAGCTCTATAAATTAGAATCGTATACGTCAAAGTCGCTAAACAACATTCTAAAACAATAAAAAGTTAAAACTATAATGAGCCCAATAAAAAGTTGGTCGATCGCCACTAAAAACACTAAATGCCGAAAAGAGAACGCTTCAATTTTTCGGTTTTTTATGTTTATTCACAAAATGTAACAGTTAAAATATGTAAAACATCCCATAAATAAGACAGACATGCAAAAATTGATTAAAAGCTTTATTTTTTGGCAATCCGTTTAATTAAATTCAGATAAGAGGCTGCCACGGAAGTTTTAAAAGTAATTATGCATATAGTTTAAACAATAGTTTATACATAATAATAGCGCAACATCCAAACTCGATCATGTTATTTCCTATAGTAAACATAAATAAATATCTGGTAACAACATCCAATTGTAGTTCACTTGATTCGTTCTGGCTAAAGGCCACTAGGTAACAAGGTCAACATTTGTTTATGATCTTTCGCTTTCCACTATCCTCCTCTCTCTCTCTGTCTCTCTCTCTCTGTCTATCTCTCTTTCCCTCTCTCTGTCTGTCTTCTTAGTGCAAATTGTTGACAGCTTAGCGGCGTTCTCAGCAATTTGTGTATGTTGTGCGGGGTCAGGGTTCAACACAATGGGCTTCTCGACAACAGCCACGCTAAGGTTTCAGCCAGCTAATTGCCAGTTTGCTTATCTAAATTGCCGCATTAACCAAGAACCTGCGACTCGGCCGTTGTAATTAGCCAAATTAAATGCTTGGCTGCCCCAGCGCCAAACAGATTCTCAAAACTCATTAAATACATAGAACAAGGGCTTTCAACATTTTATGTGAATTATTGAGAGCCCAGCCAAGAAATGTGTATTTAAATTTGTTTATTATACGCGTGCAGAGGGTATTAAATTTCTCACTTAAAATGTTAACGCAGATGTCTCCGGCCTTATAGAGTATATATATTCCCTATTTCCGTGTGGGTGTCTGTTCCCATTTGTTAAATAAGGTAATCTCCCTCAATATCAAAGTTATCTTGTAGAAACTTGGCAGATTGAAGTTTGAAGACGATTATGTCTTCTTGCTGCAAGCAATATGTATAAGTCTAAGTCGGATCGGATAACTATATCATACGACCGGTTGGAAGATGACATCTTTATTTGTTTAGCAAGTTATCCTAGTCAACTGACCAGTCGTGCTTGCCATTAAACTCTTGACAAATGAGCAACAGTTAATACACTTCAGATTACCATATTAATTAGCTCTCTTAAGAACAATTTGTTCATTTTTATATTTATAGTGAAATTTAGATGATGGCAATTCGAGAACACTCTCCAAGGGCATTTAGTGTTCGGCATGCCTCAGACAGATGTTTATTCCAGTTTTAAATTAATGCAGGAATCTGTAAACTAATTTGGCACGTTTGCAGATCGAATATTTCAACATTTTTGTGGCTCATTCTAATTCATTCTCTTTATGGGTTTGAGATGCCTGCCCCTCTTCTGCATTCCTGATTCTAGGTGGCTTTCTTTTATGTTCATCAGATGAAAGTGTGAATGGACATTAAGCACAAATCACCATTTAGTTTGTATCTTTATGTGTTATATCTATATGGAATATTGATCAGATGAAAGAACAATCTTAAGTAAGTTATTTTTACATTTTCATGATACAGAATATAGCTTCAGGAACTAGATTGTTTTCTCTTGCTCAGATGAAACCGTAACTAATCAAAAATAAAGCATTCGTTATTCATTCATTATCATAAATTTATGATTTATTTTGTGCGAGCCACTAGCTTAAATTAATAAATAAATAAGTATCTTAACTGTTTTGTCTACTCCAGATCTATCGTGGTTATGGGTTCGTTTGTCTGGGGCATATCTGGAAAGAGATGAAACAAGGCAGACGTTGGCTTCGATTCGCTATCCAGATGAGTCTCATAGATCATGCCCTCCTTGTTGATCAGATACCAATTGAGTGACGTTGCGGGCGTGGCAGGCAACAGCTCCCGCTCACCCGTTAATGAGGTGATGGGCGAGACACTGGGCAACTTTTTGGCAATGGCATCCAACTCTTTGAGATACACATCCAACTCACGATAGTCGCTATTATTGTGCGCTGGTGCAACGAACTGTGTGGTGACAACATCGTGCTCCTGCCACAAATTACGTATATTCGTCATTACATCCGCATAGAGCACGGAATCATCGCTGCGGGATGAGGGCAACTGCTGAAGATGATTGCGGTTATTTGCGGATTTGCGTGAGTTTACCAGGCGACTGGCCAACGGAGTTGCGGAAATCAATTTTAATGTGGAAGTTGGCTCGGCGATTGGTGCTGTTTTTGTAGCAGCTGTTGCTGTTGTTGTTGCTATTGCTGCTGCTGTTGTTGTTGTTGTGGTTGCTTCATGGCGGAAGTTGCGCCCTCGCCGCGCTGTCGTTTTTTTAAGTGTGCCCTGCTGCTTAAACAGCCGCTGGCGACGTCGTCGATTTGTGTCATAGTTGCTTGAGTTGGATTTAAGTGTTGTCGTTGTTGCTGGCTTTGTCGTTGTTGTTGTTGGCGTTGTTGTTGTTACTGCATTAGTTTCCAGCTCATCGGGCAGATAACGTGTGGCATTCTGCAGCAGCTCATCTATGTGCGCCACCAGCTTTAGTCCCTGTGCCACATTGTAGTCTCCAATATGCCGCTTCACCCGCTTGCTCCGCTTGTGCTCCTGGCTGATTGTGGCACGCAGGCGTTGCTGCTGTTCCCGCTGGTAGCGTTGCTGCTCCAGCGACTTCTGTGCAATCAGCGTGTGTGTCTGCCGCTGGATGTGGCGCTGTCTGACAACTGGTGGCCGCTGCTGTCGCTGACGTTGCAACAAGCGCTCCGTTTTACGCACCGAAGCGAGTATTTCCATGGGGAACTGCAGATGATTCTGTGTCTCCTGGGTTAGAAGATCTGCATTGACTGGCTTCAGATTTGGCTTGGGTCGCTGCTGAGCTGGTGTTGCAGGTGTTCCACGATTTGTGCTCAGCTTGCGTGGCTGCTCCCAGACGAGGGCTGGCGACTGTTGTGGCTGCCTCTGCCTCAAGCGCTTGAGCTGCTGAAAGTGCGGGGGTGGCTCAATGATGCGGATGACATCGCCAGCATCATCATCCACAAAACCGGGTCGGATGTCCTGCAAGTGTTGCGGGACACGTTTCACGGGCTGCTTGAGTTCAGGTCGCGAGACGCGATATATTGGCAGACTGACATTGCTCCTCGGCTCCTGCGCAGTGTCAATTCTCAGGCTTAGCGTTAGACTCAATTGCAGCAGGAATAACAATCGAAAAAGGCAGCTAACTTGTGGCGCCATTTACTCTCACTTTCAAGGCCAATAAAAATTAAACTCAATTGCTTTTCACTTTCGCGTGCGGTTTGTGGATTTTTGTGCAGTTTTTGAAGGCTAGGCAATTTCGGGCAACGACATCGACGGCTGGTGAACAACTGCGTTGCCAATGTTGATATCATTGCGCCTTTATAAAATTTTCCTAGTGTTTTTGCACAGCTTTTCCAGTTTATGGTCGTCATCCCCCCGCCATTTGATTGGGTTGCCATTTCTCTCTCTCTCTCTCTTTCTACCACCAACAGCAGCAGTAGCAGCAGCCATGACGAGGTGTCTTTTGCAAAGACTTCGTTTTCGTCGTCGTCGTTGTCTTCAATGAAAGCGAAACTGTCCAAAATGCAACTCCAGATGACGTTGCAAAGTCACACAACAAAAGCAGCCAACATTCAATGTTATAACCGGTCAAAGACGCCGCCGTCGTCGTCCTCTCTGTGACCCCTTTTCTCCAGCCGCGTTTTCGATTTAGAAACCCACTTTGCATATGCAAAGATCTCTTGTGTTTTGGCATATATCAACACCGACTGCTGCCACAAACACGTTCGTAATTAATTTTAAGAAAAATATGTGTTTATTTGAAGTTCATTTCTCATTAGTAGGCAGCAGGCTGACCCTAAACTTGAACTTTGTTTTGTTTGCAAATATGGGTTGCTGCGGAGAAAGCCCAAACAACAAAAAGTTATAAATCAATTCGTATTTGCATTTGAATTGTAAATCACAACTTGAGTTGCGAGCATTTGAAAATGCGCGCCTGAGCGCTGGCTTGCAGAAGCTGACAGCTACGCAGCGGCGCCACACGAAACGCTTGGAAATGGAACAAAGCAAGCTAAACGTTAAACAAAAGAAAAATGTAAATTTTGGTAAATATTCGCCAAACGAGATAAATTAAATTATTTAAAATATATGCTGAAAAGTTAAACATTTCTTGTGTGATGTACAAATAAAATTGTCTTCTTTAATTTTAATATATTATTTGTATTTTATTTCTAAACCGCTTCTCACACTTTGTTTCTTTTTTTTTGCTACACGCTACAAATAAATAAATAAATAATTAAGTTTGTTGCTTTTGTTAAACTTTAAGTTTAGGTAAGATTAGGCATTATTACGTCATACAGTTGCAAATAACTAAACAATTTTAGGTCTACAGACTAAACCAAAGTTAATAATATCAAAAAACTGCTGCAAGCGATTGTTAGAAAAGGCTTCAGGTGTGAAAAGGATTGCGAGAGAGGTGAGGTGAAAGCATGCGACTTTTGGAATTATTGTTTAGTGATCCACAACCAGCGGCTGCCAAGCATTATCATTGGCATAGCCATAACTAGCAGCACCACTGGCAGCACCGGCACCACGAACACCACCGCCACCACCAGAACCAAAGCCCATTCGGCGCTCGTTGGCCGTTGGAAACGTTTGCTGAAAGTTGCCCTTGGATGCTGTCGTGGTTGGATAACGTTGTTCCACCCGCTGTGTGGCACCCACCACAAACTCCTGCTGGTGCTGATCCACCCGGCTGTTGGCGCGCTGCTCAAAGAAATCAATGATGGGATGATAGCTGTAGTTGATGCGACGACTGCCATTGTTATGATGATTACTATTGCTGTAGATGGAATTTATATGTGACGCTGGCTGTGAAAACTGTGGTGTCGATTGCTTCTGCTGGACTGTGGTGGTGCCGGATGATGATGATAGTGGCGTCGCTGTGCCACCTGGGATCGTGACTGGAGCTGCGGGCGTCGTCGGGAGGGGCGCATAGAAGCGAGGTCGCGGCTTCTCGCCGTTGGCATAGTAACTGATCCGCTGACCCGAGTGGAAGGCAGCGTCAGATGGTGCAGCTGCGCTGGATGCAAGAGACCCAACTGCTTGATGGGCATAGGTGGCACCACCACCTGCTGCTGCTGCTGCTGCAGCTCCTGTTCGGGCTGGTAGGCTACTGCTGGTGGCTGCTGCTGTTGTGGTCTGTGGTTTGTGGGATACGTGCTGAAGGGGTATGCGTGCTGCTCCTCCTGTGGTGGTGGTGGCTGTGTGGGTGGGTGTGGAGCTATAAATACGCTTGCGCTTGATCGGCACCCGCTGCTGCGGCTGTTCCCCAGCCAGCAGTGGCTGGCCAAATAAGTTTACCTCTTGTTCCGCCTGCGTCTCGCTGCCAGCCAAATCCAGACTCAGATCCACATCGACACGTGGCTCATTGTGTTGCGGCCGCCGGCGGCTCAAATGCTGATAGTATTTTTTCGAATTGGAACTGGAACTGCTGCTGCTCTTGTGAGCTGGCTTATAGCTGTCAAACTGATTGTCATCGTCGGGTGGACTCAAATAGGGACCCACACTGGAGGGCGGTGGCAACTTGGCGCGCACCTTTTTGCTGCCCAAATAACTAAGCTCATTCGTTTCGCGATGATGATTGTATGGCGAATAACTCAAGCCCAGATCATCCTCTTCGCTCTCCTCGTTATAGTCGAGATCCTCCTCATTGATGGTGCTGTAGCCATTATCCGGCTGGTAGTTGCTTATCGGCGTATAATCTTTGGCCTGTATGGTGGAGAGTGGTGGGAACTGCTGGCGATAGCCATCCACCTGGCACGAGCAGCAGGTGGGCACCTTGAATATATCCACATGCAACCCACGCACCTTGTCCCAACTCAACAGTCGATGATAGTTGTACACCTGCGAACAGTGCGAGCGATAAGTCTGCGCCAGATACGAACAGCTTTCCCCAGGATTGCTATCAACAAATTAGAGAAATCATTAGAAATAATTAGAACAGCTTATTAAAATAATTAAATTAAGCTATTGTCAATCTTAACAATCGATTGAACATTGAAATAATTGTGAGAATTAGAAATGCTATTATTCAAATTGCTTGTCATTATAAATAGCTCTAAATAGAAGCTAAGTGATATAGAAAATTGCACTTATCATATTATTATTATATGATATGCATATGGCTTATGTATGGATCGTCTATTGCTAGTAAAAAATAAGTTAATTGATGAACTGTAAGCAGAATTATTCTACAGATCTATCCATGATTGAAAAGGCTTGGTTTTTGAAAATCGGTTGAGTTTTGACAAACTTACGGCTGTGGAAAGTTTATAGCCAGGACCATAATACATTTTTAGGCTTGGACTTGTACTTTCCTTTCTTTTATGGAATTGGTACACGTAAAATTAATATATAGGTTAACCCATGATCAAAATCGGTTAAGTTCGGACATATGCAAGACAAACCGGAATGTGGTTTCATGCTAAATGGGATTATCTTTGATAGAATATTTAAATGAGTTTCAACCGAAACCGTCTTTCAAATTGGTTTACCAAATTTAGTAAAGACAAGGTAATGACGGACAAATCGTAGGCTCATCCATTCTCCTGATATTTTTTTCTGTTTCTGGCTTAATGTATGGCTTTGATGGAATATAACACATAAGAAAGCCCCACAGCGTTAATAAACTGATTTAATTTTGATTGGTATGAAACGAATCAAATTTTAATAGAGACGCTGCAGCTGTGGATGATAATGCTGATGTTGATGATGAGTGATAGCGTAGCTAATAAGCCAGTGCGTGAGAAAAAGAGTAGTTTCCTTACGTAACTTTACGAACTGATGATCTCTTTCTTTCAAGATACAACATGTGTGTGACAAGATTTGAACACAATGAAGCAATGAATAAAACTACATTTCTAACCCACGAATGTGGCTCACCTGCATTTCTCGAGCCGCAGAGTTTGTGTGTGTTGGCCCGTGTTCACAATGAACTTCCATTCACCCGAGGCGGCTTTGGCTTTTTGGGGGCGTGCATAACGCACAACACTGTGGCACATGCCACCGGCGCTGCCCTCATCCTCACGCCTAAGAAAAGGGGTCATAAATATTATTCGTTTGGTTTGTCAATCTTTCACTCACCGCTTTTTGTTGACCACATAATCGTCGAACTCATCTCCAAGCTCAAGATTGTTGTTGGGCTTGTCGTAGAACTCGGCGAGAAGAGCACTCATCGCATTCTTGTGCCGGCGAATGCTGCCCATGATCTGCTCGCTGTGAATGTGAAGAGTGGGTTCAAGTGGATGAGTGTGTGTGTGTGTGTGTGTGATTTTAGTTGTAGAACCACCGAAACCACCAAGTGTATAAATATGTGAGTGTGCAATTAAATAGGAGCAGGTGAACCAAATAAATAAATTAAACTTTTATTTGTAGCTAAAATTCGTGACTACAACTAAACTAAACTAGTCTAAAGAAGTTGAGGAAGGATAAACGGGAACCGGGAAACCAACAAGCTAACGAAGTGGATCTTACAGCGGGTAGTCGTCGGTGCGTATGCACATATTGTTCGTAAATCTTTCGCACTTCTTGTGCGTGGCCAGCACCACCGGATTGTGGGAGCTGGCCGATGTTTTGGGTCGTCCCCGGCCATACGAAGGACTCTGCACCCGTTTGCGCTTAATGGCGGGCAACTTGTGACTCGGACGCTTGTGGTTGTTGAGGCGATAACGCGGACCGGCGATGAGTTCCTCGGGATTGGGCAGTGGCTCCTCAGCGCTGCTGTTGCTGACACTCAGCTGATAAAGCCGATCAACGGCACTCAAAGGCAACTCGGTGCCATTTAAGCCAGCAAAGGCGAGATTCTCAATTTCCTCATAAGATGGCGTTGGAGCAACTATCAGCGTGGTTGTAGTGCTGCTGGTGGTGCTTGGCAGCTCTGTGCCTGCAACGCTGGGCTGCTGAAAGGCAGTCGTATTCAGCTTGATGGTGCGTCCAGCTGCACCACCCAACAGCTGCTGCTCCGACACCGAAATGGGCGCCGAGCGGGTCAATTTGTGCACAAATTCATTGGCAGAGCGACGCACACGACTCGAAGTCGAAGTGGAGCTGGAGCTGGAGGTGGGCGTTGGACTAGTCGCCGGCTGTAGTGCCTCATTGATCATCTGCGGATCGAGCACCTCCGCTTGCATCTCATCGAAGAAGTCCTCCAAGCCATCCTCGGGCTGTCCACTCACATCAATGGTGCCCACGGTATCATCCTGCTCGGCTTCCTGGGCGGTCAGTTCATCCTTGCGCCGCAAGGCGGCCGCTGCCATCTCGCTGCCCAGTTTGATGTATTTGCGTGCCGAGCTCTTGACCAGATTGGCCAGATCGTAGACAACGGGCAGCAGCAGCTTGCGATCATTGCCAAACATCATGCGAACCTGGCAAGCGTAAAATACATATATATGATAAGAGTGATGAGGGAAGTGTAACCAATTGCCTTGCCTGCTCCAGTCGTAGCTCGTGTCCCTGCTTGGCATTCATTTGGGCCGAGATGAGGGCGGAGAGTGCCAATCGCTGCTGTGAGGAAAGGACACGCAATATGGGCATCACTTCGGCAAACTTCTGGCGCTGCGCCCGGTCCGTTAGGGCCTTGGCCAAGGCAGTGCGCAGCACCCGTTCACGCCAATCAAATTGGGGCAGCTGCTTTTCCGGTTCCGGCTCATCCAGATCCACACTAAAATCGAGCATGTTGTCCTCGAGTTTCTTTTCCGCCTGCTGCGACTGGTGCAGCTGCTGCTGGTCATCGTCCAGCGGCCAGTCCTCAAGCGAGGCTGTTGAGTCGCCAACGTTGGCAGCGGCATCCGAAAAGTCAAAATCCATTAGCTCATCCTCGCTGCTGGCGTTGACCAAATCCAAATACAGCACACAATAGAGCAACGCCCAAAACAGGCAGCTAAAAGCGCGGCCCGCTTTCATTTTCGTTTTTGTTTTTTGTTTTCTGATGACGCTGAAACGAAAGTTGATGGGAAATTGGGCGGTCAGATTGCAGTTATTAAGACGCAATTAAAATTGCCAGAAATAAAAATAATAATACAAAGGTAAACACTGGAAAGCAACAGCTGTAACCAAAAAAACAAAACACAAAACAAAACAAAACAAAACAATTTGTTGTCGCACGCTTTCAACCAACAACTGCTCATTCTAAACGAAAGACTTGGGCAACAAACTTTTGCTTTCATTCGACTTGGATTCGTTTGCTTCTGCCTTTCCACCGAAAGTAAAACACTAAAAGCCATTAGCATGCGCCTTAACAATCGCAATAAATGTGTAAGCACCACTAAGCCGCCGTCATGCCAAACACCACCACATTCGGTGTCAGTGGCAAAGTCATAGCCATATAATCATAATCAAGTCATGCTAGTGGCTATTACAGCAGCAGCTGCCACTACCACGGCTTCAGGTAATCGCCATTGCCATGGAGATGGCCATAACCATAGACATCGCCACATTGTGGCCAACGTCATCTTCGCCTGCTCAACAAGGCGTGAAGCATCAAACAACTCGTAAGTGTCGCTGCACACAAGCTGCTGTCGTTTTTCACTCATAAATCAGGCAACCTGTGCCAGCTCTGATCTCGGCAGTTAAATTGAAAAAGTGCCTTGTGTATGGAAGCAGAACAGTAATCAACTAGAACTATAATTATGCTGTGAAGTAACATAAAGAAAATAATGTAAGACATAGAAATGAACTTTTCAGACCCTTCTCAATCAGCAAAGGGGATTGGTAATGAAAACTAGAATGTATGGCAAAGATTAGATACCCTTGTTGAACAGAGTATAAATATAATAAAACTACAGATTGTTCCTATAGGAGCTGTAAGAAATAGTTGTCCGATGTTGATTATTTTGTATGTTTAGAGCTCTTAATAATAAACATAATTGTTGCTTGGGATAAATTGGTAAACAAAAAAGTTGTTCAAGCAAGAACTCATTATTTGACCGATTGTTGTTTTCATGACAGCTATAAGATATAGTAATAATACGGACGAGAGAACTTCTCTTGAAGGGTAAAAAACATGTAAATCAAGAAAATGCGATATACTTGAACACCTCTGACTGCCAGACAATTATGCTTAATTCGACGTCGACTCCCTAGATGGTATTCTACTGATTACCTCAATAGATAAATATTTATATTAAACTAAGCTGTTAAATGGATAGTTTGCTGCTTGTAATTTGTTCCATTTTAATAAAATGTTCAGTTCATGAATAATATGTCATAATCTCGGGAATCTACATTCCAAGTTAGTCTCTATTCATATAGACAGACAGATGTGTATGGCTAAATCGGCTCGACTTGATGCTGATTAAGAATGTTTAAATATATACTTTATATTTAGCTTATGGGCTTGGGTATGCTTTCTCCCGCTTGCCACATGCTTTTGCACGACCTAATTATACCCTTTTACCCACTTTTAATAAGTTTGGGGCATAAATAGAGTTGCAGATTAAAATTCGAAGATTGCTTTGTTCCACAGTGTAAGCAAATTGAATACTGCATTCTGGGGTTAACAAACTGAGCTGATTTCCTGATTATAAAGCTAAACACGCTCGTAAACGCGACTTGAACTTATCTACTCGGATTTCGTGGTATTTATTTTATTTATTTTTTGTTTTTGGGTAGGTGGCGATGTCGTCTGACAATGCAAATGAGCATGCGGCGCCCACGGAATGCAAACAATTGCAATGGAAAGTGCAACAGCGTCTTGTGAATGCCAATGTCATGGGATGGCTTACAAAATCCAATGATAGCTACACCCAGAAGACGTGGAGGATGGCCCGCGAGGCAGACTGCAGGCTGGCTGCAAACTGCAGACTGCAGCTGCAAATGCAACTGAAGAAGTTGACCTTTGGAGCTGCAGCAGCAGCATCAGTTGAAAAGTGAAAACGTGCCGCCGGTTTGGCTTTATCTGCTATCTATCGACTGGTTGACAGTTTAGAAAAGACAACGAAGCGACATTAATAGTAACGGAGCCACCAAAAAACATTCAACATACAAAAAAAGAAAAAAATATATATATACTCGTAAATAACATGCTTAAGGAAGGCAGGCGGGCGGGCAAAGTTGCCAGCAACTAGCTGAGATTTGAGCGCAGCGCCTGGGACTTGGCTTCAGGTCGTGAAGATGCTGCCATTTATTTAATTTATTTTGCACACCTGCGCCGCGGAGAAAGAAAGAGCGACCTAAGCGCTTCTGGTATTCGATGCGGCTCCTTTTGCATATTTGTGGATGCATTGGGCAAGTTTTTGAAAGTGCCATCATGTTGCCATAAATCAAATTAAGCCAATCAAAGCCTGCACATGGCTCCCACATGACTATTTTGGTTCCCAGGCGCGAACAAATGCAGACAGGCGCCCACGTTTAAGTAAAAGTGCAGACGGACAAAACATAACAGAGAGATGAGTTTCAGTTCGAGCTGGAGATTGAGATGCTGTATTTGAATGCAATTTCACTGCAGTGCAACATTCTTTGGCAACATTAATTAACTTATAATTCGCGTGCGTTGCGTTGAAAAAAAGACTTTGCAACGAGGCCAGTCGAAAAAAACAAACCATAAGCACATCGAGCAAATTAAAGCGTAGCAATAAGAGAAACAACCGCAACTAAGAAAGTCGCTTGTCGAACAGAATCCTCTAAGCAGACACAATATTGCAATAAGAACAGCAACAACAACAACAACTAACCGACTAACCTAGTAAGCAGAACCCGCAAAACGACCTAGACAACTTTGCAAGATGGAACCGATTGTCAGACCGACTGTCTGTCTGGCTGTCTGTCTGTCTGTCTGTTCTCATCGAAAGCGTTATTAAATTATTGCTGTCGCGTGCTAACGTCAAAAATTCCCAATAATTCAAATTCAATTTGTCGGCCCTAAACGAAAGACTCGGGCAACGAACTTGACACCACTTATGCACAGCAGTGTAAGCAGAAAAAAAAGCAGAAAGCAATAACAAATATATCACACACACAACACACACGACACACACTCGCAAACACACATCGAGAGCTTAACAAGTTGACACAATTTTCTTGGAAGACTGAAGAATATAAAGAAGAATTCAAATTTGTTGGTGCGTCGTCCGTGACTTTTGTTTGTTGTTGTTTGTTTTTTGAGTTTTTGTGTTTCTTTTAGAAAGTTGTTTCCATTTCACATATTTAAAGATTCCATTTTCGATTTTACGATGTGCCTCGGCGTTTTATGATTAATTTATTTATAGATTTTTATCCAATAAGGTTGCGACTCATGAAATCACCTTTGATTCGATATTGGTATCACGGTATTTATCTATATCTGAATCTGTATCTTTATCAGTATTTCACCGAAGAATCGTTCAACACTTTAAGCGGCTAATTTTCACTTTTTATGCCGGAGACTCTTCTGCTACTTGCTGTTGAGGTGTAGGCAAATTTTCACAGATTTCACACGCGTTTTGATTTTGCAGTATTTAGCTGCGATTTTCTACTTCTCGCCGCGAGCGAGAGAGCGCGAGAGAGCTGCGCACCAGATCTGTTTAGAAGGAGAGTAGAGCAAAACTTGAACTTGAATAGTTTGTGGCTTGTGCACAGCTTGCCAGCTTGCACGTCTTAACGCTTTCAACACTCGCCGCCGACTGTTTTCTGTTAACGGCCTCCTATTCCGTCTCAGTCGCAGTCGCAGTCGCCGTCTCTGGCTGAGCTGCTGCTGCTGCTGCTGATTTATGCTGCTGATTACTGATTGCTGGTTCTTCTGCCTTTGCTGCTTGCAATTTGTGGCAGCGACGTGTTTGCATTAAAGTTGCCAATTGTCTAATTGCCTTTGCTGCTCAGCACAGTTCGGTGAACCGTTAGTTGGAATTTAATTCAACAAATCAAATTAGTTAAATAGCGCGCACGTAATGCGGAAGCCTTTATTTACGCCTCATTACAAAGTTCGTGCCTTAAGTCTTTTGTTTTATTTCTTTTTTCTTTTTCTGTTTTTCTGTTCGAGTGGGTCAGGAAGCAAACACAGCTCGTGCGCCCTAACGGAAGCCCAAACCAATTTGCATAGATAAATAGCCGATACCCATAACTAACTTTAGCCAAACAGGTTGGCTGGCTGCGGCATTCAATCAGCCTCGCGCCTCGTCAGGGTTCAAGCGTCAATCAATTTGGCAAACAAGCTGCCAAACTTTCGTTTTGCCCAAAATAACCCCGGGCCAAGAGTTTAACTGCACAGTTAGCGCCTCTGCCAACTGCAACGGCATATTTAGTTGGCTTATTTTGCGGTTATTGCACGTTTAATGATCGTTTTTTAGGGGTGTTTCGCTTTTGTGCACTTTATTGTTATTTCTTTATCACTTGCGGAGAGTGGCAGGTGGCAGGGGAGGGGACTCAAATTAGACTAAAGACTTGTGCTTAAGTTCGCACCTGCGCCACACTTCAATGACCACTCGAAATTTCCTTCTTCACACTTTCTTGGTTATCCACAGTGGCAAAACGGCAGCATTTTCTTTTCTATTTCGTTATTTTTCCACGCAATGCGTTTCAGCTGTTTAAGCCAAATACGCACAGTTATCCATGTTATCGCATCGCTGGCTCTTTATTTTATTGCAGCGTCATCAATCAGTTTGACTCAAGTGACTTTTCAGCAAAAAAAAAACTTTTCCGCTAACCATCTTTATTGGCCATAAAAAAAACACCAGCAATCAACAAGACTAATTTGCAAACTACTGTCAAGTCGGGTTGTTGTTGCTGTTATGGCCAAATTAGCAGCAGTTATCATTTTAATCCACTGACTAACGACATCATTTTGTCGGTTCCTCAATTGTGCAATTGTGGCTAAAACAAGTGAACTTCAGCAAGCACAGCTCATTAATATGCAGTCGAAATGCACGGCGAATGTTTAATTATGCATAGAGACTAGTTTAGAATATGCTTCGCACGAATGGTGGCAGCTTCTTCCGCGATGGCGATTGCGATTCTTCAAGGTAATTAAACTTCGGCTATAATTATTCCGCTTGACTGAGATGGAGTCGATAAGTGCTTGAATTTGATTCAAGCTTTTAACGGCTTTCAAATTGAGGCTAGTTCACAAGTACCAGCAACAAAAAACGGAACCAGTTTGGGGGTTGCCAGCTAGCTGTAAAAATGTTGAAAGCTTGAGCAGGGTGGCTGCCTGGCAGGCAAGCAAACAGCGTTGCCAGCTAGGCAGAAAAAGATGAAAACTGTTTTGTGCCTGGCTTAAAGAGTTTGTAGACTGAAATATTTAACTTTTAATTAAATAAAAGAAAACTTGAGTTTGGTGTAACTATAATTATTATATATTTTGTGTTTAATTTATTTTGTACAATTACGTATTTCTATATCGATAACAATAAAATTAAGTCGTATTCTATTGAGATATATAACTGTATATCAAAAACTAAACGTGTGTGCCATATTGCGGTGCAGTCAACTGGACTAAAGACTACGGTTACGGTTAAAGCGGCTCAACTTGTGGGAAAATGAATTTCAGATACAGACTAGAAGAACTAAGTGACTAATATCAACTAAGCACAAGTAGCGCCATTCATTAAATATACAGCCTAAATGGTAAGTCATAATAAACAAAAACAAATATATATATATATATATATACAAGAGAGCTCGCAGAAAGCCGCTGGCAACCGAAAACGAACGAGGGGAGAATAGATATAAGATACAAGATACAAGATACAAATAATACTGCTCGACAAGCACGCGAATTTCGAAGTAATATGAATTTGGGTATGCGAATGAGCCTGATCCTACATATACATTATTTAGTTGGTGGGCAATGGCGAAGTGGTGCGCAATTGGATGCTAATGTGGTGTTTGTGGTGCTGTTTTCTTTTCTTTGAGGTTGGTGGTGTGGATGAGGGTGTTGCAGTCAACGTCATATCTCGCACTCGAACTCCGAGATGCGATGATTGAAGTAGACAACGCCATGCTCGAGATCCTCGCTGAAACCACTGACGTCCATATAGTCGGAGGCGGCGGAATCATCGTCGACCCACTTGTGCAGCGATCGAGTGATCTCCAGACGCGACTGGGCGAACGAGGGTCGCATCTGTGGATCCTTGTGCCAGCAGCGCGACATCAGATTGTAGAACTCGTGCCGGCTCTCTTTGGGCAGCTCCGGTCGCAGACCCTGCGGCACACGCCGTATCACCTCCCGTCCCGTCAGGTGAGAGTACGGCGTGGAGCCTAGGAATATGGAGTAATTAGTAAAAATCGAATAAACATTTCAAGTTTCTAGTCTCGAACAGATCCTCAATGAGGAACAGGTAATAAAATATAATCTTACCCAGCGTGGCAATTTCCCAGAGGACAATGCCAAAGGCCCAGATGTCCGTTTCGGTGGTGAACATGTGAAATTGGAGACTCTCCGGCGCCATCCAGCGTATGGGAAGGGCATGCCTCTTGCCAATGGTGTCGTGGCCATGCGACTTCTTCTCGGAGTGCGTCTGGTCCTTGGAGCAGTGCTGGCCAGTCTGGCCGAAGGTGTGCTGCCAGTGCTGCAGAATGTAGCGACTGCCAAAGTCGAACTTAAACTTTTGCGCATTGGTGCGCAGCATATCGTTGGCGGCATTCTTCTCCTGCTCCTTGCGCATCCGCTCCGCATCCAGATCAATGGACATGCCAAAATCACAGATCTTGCACATGCCATTGTGGTCCAGCAGCACATTACGTGCCGCCATATCGCGATGCACAATCTGTGGAAGGACGGATTAATATTGCTGGTCTGTTATATTCAGTAGTCTCTCTACTCACCCTGTGCCCGGCTATGTACTCCATGCCGCAGGCGATGTCCAGGGCAAAGCCTGCCAAGGTGCGCGGCGAGAGCGGCGCCAGACTGCGCCCACCCGGCACCGAAGCCGGCAAAATATTCGTTGCACTTCGAGCTGCCCGCAGCAGGGATAAAAGACGTCCTCGCATCGCATACTCCATAATTATCATATGGGGCTCTGTGAACAAATATATCCAAGTATAGATTTGCAAAATTATAACGGAAGTTTTGATAAAGTTTATCAACTAATTACAGGGTATACAAATACAAATGTCAACAACTTCATAACGTACCGCTTTCGACACAGGCACCCAGCAGGGTGACCACATTCTGATGGGAGCCCAGTTTGCGCATAATGCTCGCCTCATCCTTGAGGCTGACCTGAGCGCTGCAGGCTCTGATTGTCTTCACGGCAACGATGCGTGTGGCACCAAAATGACCACTGAGGTCATCCGCCTCCGCCTTCCACACCTGTCCAAAGTTGCCCTCGCCGAGCAGACTCTTCAAACGGATATTGCTGCGATCAAAGTCCTGAAATTCGCTGGCCAGCGAAGTTTTATCCTCATAGCGATTGTGATTGGTGTCCCTGATGTGATGCTGCTGCTGTTGTTGCTGCTGTTGCTGCTGCTGCTGCTGGGAGTTGGAAATGGGCATGGATTGCTGATGGTGATCGACCTCGTCTTCGTCGTGCTCCAGCTGATACTTGGAGTCGACTTTCTTGACCGGGCTAATGGGCAGCTGATCGGCAATGCAAATGTCAAAGACATCGTCCTGTTTGGCTTGGCGTCGCACCAAATAGTTGCGCACCAAATAGAGCACAATGGCCACCAGTGGCACCACACCCACCGCCACCAGCACCAGTGTGACCAGATTCATGCGCCTCATCTCCATACCCACATCCCGTTCATCTGATATCGCCGTGGAGCTTATGTCCACTGGACCCGCCGAGGAAGTCGAAGAAGATTCCACAATTCCTATAAAAATATTGCCAGTGGCAGCTGCTGTTGGCGTCGCTGCTGCTGGTGGTGCTGCTGTTGTTGTTGTGCTGGAGGTGGTGCGTGGATTGACCGTGGAACGCACCGAACTCAACACAGTGGTGCGCAGTATCTTTGAGTTCGAGCTGGAGTCGGTGGTGGTGCGTGGTGCCGCCTCACAGTTGGCGGTGCTATTGCAGAAGATTATCAAATTATTCTGATCCTCAATGTTGATTTCTTTGGTCAGAGATGGACCCAAGGCACGCAATCTTTCCGTATCCTCTTCAATGATGGTTTTGGGTTTGCTCTGCACCGGTTGAGTGGTTGAGGTGGTTGAGGTGGTTGTGGTGGTTGGTGTAGGTGTAGTTGTTGTGGTTGTGGTTGTGGTTGTGCTTGGCATAGGAGTTGTAGTGGTTGTAGTTGTGGTTGTTGTCGTTGTCGTTGCTGTTGTTGTGCTGCTTTTTGTTGGCTTCCTGGTGGTGCTAGGTGTTGCTGTGGTGGTGGTGCTGCTAGTAGTGCTGGTGGTGCTCGCTGTGGTTGTACTTGTTGTGGTGGTTGAGCTCTCCGTTTTTAGTTCGGGCTGCAACACAGTTGTCTCCTCCTCCGCACTCAGCACGGTGATAATGAGTGGTGTCGACGATGCTTGTGGTTTGCTGGGAGCCAGGCGTCGCACCACCACAGGTTTGACCAGCTCTGGACTCGTCTCTGGCTGGCTCTTTTGTTCCACTGAAGTCTCCGTTAGCCCTGCTGTGGGTCGCCCAGAGCCCACATACCGTGTACGACTGATGGGTGGTGCAGTGGTGGGCACCACACCACGTTCGCGCATGTGGTATTTGTAGCGGCTGCGACTACGCTCCACAGCGGTTAAGGGACGACGTGTGGAGACGGTGGGATGTGCTGTCAACTCCAGCGGCGACCCAGTAGTTGTGGTGGAGCTGCTGACAGACACTTCCAGCACGCGTGGATGCTGATCATCACCAGCGGCGGCTGTGATGGTCAAGGCGCCCGGCTTAATTGGCGGCAACTTGGCGCCAAAATATAGATAAGGCTGCAGTCCATCATTATCATCTAATTCCTCCTCCTCGTCCTCCAGGGAAGTGGGGGCAAGTGTAACCACTGCCGGCTTGCCCCGTCCACGTTGCTTGGCCACCGCCGGGGATTTGGCCACGTCTGCAATGTGGTTGAGGGTATCATTCTGCTCCTTGGCCACCACAAAGAGTCCATGCGAGGATTCGTCGCTAAAGAGTATCTCGTTGGTGTCCCGTTCGCCGGTGGCAACATTGGCCTGGCTGGGTGAACGCAGCACCACCGAGCTGTTGTTGTTGCTGGCAATGCTGCCTGCCATTGCCATGCGGGTAAAGTTGGCGCATTGTCGCATACAGCTGGCGGTGGTGCGGCGTGTGAAATTCTTGGTGCAATTGCGTATGCAAACTGTGCGTGGATCACTCGGTGATTTCGAGGTGCTCTCCACAGCAGCAGCAGCAGCCTGCGATGTGGCGCTACGGCCGGTGGTGCCGATACGCGTGCGAAAACCACCACGATGCAGGGCGGAGCGACGAGCCGCCAAAACATTCATCAATTGGCGTTCACGCTCCTGCGCCGAGTTTTGTGGTGCAATCGAGGGTCGATTGCCGCCGCCAGTGGGTCGATAAGTGGTGGGCTTCTCGGCAACCACATCTGCAAGAGAGAGGCGAGGTGGGGCAACGATTAGTACGCAACGCTTAAGAGCTCTTCGAGGTTCTTGTTACACAGTCGCAATCGGATACTTGATGCCAGAATCGTGACGCGTATTGGAAAAATAAATCGCAATCTCGATTGTGGCTTGCCGATTGCCGATTGTGGATTGGGTATTGGGAAAATAAACATTGTGCGTTCGCCAGACAAAAGCGCTAAATAAACAGAAAAACACATAAACCGAAACGAGTTCTGTTTAATTTGGTTTCAATTCGATGGCCAACTTGACAACTGGCCAACAGAGGCGGGTCGCCTTTCAGCCAAGTTAAGTGGTGCGTTTTTCGTTGCCCAGGCATAAATTATTAAATATTCTGTTGCGCAATGTTGAACGCATTTAAAATCAGTCAAAAAATATATATTTACTTATGTATATACATATATATATATATATATATATATATATATATATGGAATGTAGTTTGGAAAATCAACGCTTATTAATCAACTTAACTCGAGTAGAGTTTGTCAGCGTTCAAATATCTGCAAATCAGCGCTTACTCAACTTTAACCCATGTCTGGCCACTGTGCCTGCATGGGTACAACAAATTTAGCATATATTTTCAAGCAGAAACTCATTTTACACAATTCAAATGCGCAGTTAAATTGCTCAACAGCGACAAGTGAGCAAATTCGGGTTAACGATTACTGTTATTTACAACCTTTATTTATTTTCATTTTACTCTGCAGATTCTTTCGTAGTTTTAGCTCGTAAACTTTTAGCCAGTGTAAACTTGACGGCATTTGAAGCGTGCCGCTTTATACCAAGCCAACAGTTCACTTAATATGCAGACTAACAGACTCATTCCGTAAATTGTTTATGACTAAACATATAAACTCCATGGTTTGGCTCAGCAAATGGAATTTTGAATGAACTTGACTTATACAAGTATAAGTATAAGTATAAGTATAAGTATAAGTACAAGTATAAGTATAAGTATAAGTATAACTATAAGTATAAGTATAAGTATAAGTATAAGTATAAGTATAAGAATGAACTTGACTTATACAAGTATAAGCATAAGTGTAAGTATAAGAATGAACTTGACTTATACAAGTATAAGTGTAAGTATAAGTACAAGAGTGAACTTGACTTATACAAGTACAAGTATAAGTATAAGTACAACTGCCTACATTTAAAGCAGTTTAAAACTGGAGTCAATTTAAGTTCATTCATAAGATATTTAAGCATCAGTGGGCCAAAGATAATTAATCTCTTTTATTTGGGCTAAAAATAGTTTTATATTGTGGCCGAACTGTGCACGAACTGATTCACAATTAGCCAAGTAGACTGCTGACATGTTCGCGCCGTGAGGCAGCTGGGGCATTTGAGGCAGCTGAGGCAGCTGAGTAATTAGTTAAGCACAAATTGATGGCGACTATGCCTTTGTGCCCCTTGAGCAAAACAGCTGCCCATTGTGCATTTTGCATTTGGTAGTGGGTCTTTTTTTTTGGCTTTTGTTTATTGGCCAAATCTCATTCTGCTGTAGGCCCATGAATCATTGTGGCGATTATCAAGCGGCTGCTTGCACAATTGTTTAATTTTCACGTTGCCATTAAAAAAAACAAACTGCCAAAAAAAAAACAACAAAACACAGCCAACAATGTTAACAAACACACACAATTCGCTGCTGTCTGTTGTTGTTTGTTGTCTCAGTTGCTGTTTTTGTTTTTCACAAGCATTTAGTTCATTGGCTTGCAGTTTAGGCCAAGGTTAGGCCTGGCATCTCAAGCGCGGTGCAGCGACTAGAACAAGCGACAAAACTCGCTGCTGCCGCCTTTTGGCCAATTGTTTTTTTGTTGTCTCCTTTTTTTTTGGTTAACTCTTGCATTTGAATTTTCGAATTTTGGATAACGCTCGATGCCCATTTCGTTGTACAACACTACAACACTGTTCAACAGCGCCCCATTTGGGCGTCTCGTCACGTCGCACTGCTGCCTTCAACAGAACCCACAACAACAACACCAACAACAATGGCAACAATGGCAACACCAACAATAGCAGCAGCGGCAGAGTAGCAACAACAACTTTGAACTGCGACTGCCATTTTTGCTCTGTGTTGCGAGACGCGGGCGTTTGCTGTGCCTACTTAAAGGAAATACCCTTACTAAGGCAGTGCTGACTATTTCGAATGACGCAACCATATACAAAATAGACTAAGCATAAAAAATGAATTTGCCTATCTAAATATGTGCCTGATTATAATGAAGAAATGTAGACCATAAATTAGAAGTCAAAAGAAAGGAGAATTTGCTTTCAGCTTAAGCACAAAGAAAGAATTAGGGAATACCCTTACTAAAGCACTGTTGACTGCTTAAAATATAAAGAAAGAGAGTGGGTTGAGAGTCTCATATATATATACACTCAGTAACACTCAGCGAAAGAACGAATAAAGGCAAGCAAAGTGAAGGAAGAGCATTAGGCCATCGGTGCATTGAAATTCTTGAATATTTGCTATCATTGTGGTGGTGCTGGTGTTTGTGCTGGTGGTGCAAGCCAGGCAAACGTCAAACCACTTGGCCGCGCCACTTCTTGGCATTAGCTATGCTGCCATTGCTGCCGCTGTGACCATCGTCACCGAAGTTGTTGTTGTTGTTGTTGTTCCTGTTGCTGTTGCTGTTGCTGCTTGGCATGCGTTGTGGAATTTTAATTTGATTTTAGCCATAGACACGATTTGGTTTTTGGGCAGCGGCAACTGCACGAAGCGGACCAAAACCAAGTCACAAAAAAAGAGTTAACAGAATTCTCCCGATTCTTATTTGGCCAATACCAAATTCTAAGCAGCTTAGCCTTCAAGTGATTGCACAATAGCCAAAAAAAAGGGGAAATATTATTAATCTTCGAGATGAGCCGTGACTAATGCCAATATTTACTCAACACATGCTACAAGAATTTGTTGGCCTGCTGATGTGAAATTTAATTGCTGCCAATTTGACTGATTATCACACACAATGGACGAGCAGTGGTTCTAAGCCAAATTTACTCTTTTTGTTAGTTCCCTTCACCTGGCCAAAAACATCAAGGCTCCCATGAGCCACCGTGCGCGGCCTTTGGCTTTGGGCCATTGGATGATTTGCCGTAGAATTAAATTCAAGCTTTAATTACTCGTACTTCAAGCACAAACAATTGCAAACGGGTTGAGTGCTCATTAGTGTGGCGTATGTATATATATATATATATATGTATATATGTACACAGCAAACACTTGAATCGCATGTTTCTTTAGAACTCTTAATTAAATCCGAATAACAAACACGAGTGGCCAGCCAACTGACTGTTGTGCCCGTCGACTTGGCTAATTAGCGGACAAAAGGCTGGATTGACAAACGACAAACGACAAATGACAAATGGCAAACACACACAATGCACACTAAAATTGACTTGAATTCACTGTACTTTAATGGTGTCACTTACAAAAGTTATGAAATGCCCCTTTTGACACAATTATCAATCATACGCAACGTTGCGCATTGCCCAAATTAATACACAGAGAAAAAAGGGGGGGTGCTGACTACAACTAATTGTATTTTAAATTTTTGCTAATCACAGCGAATACAAAATTTGCATAATATAAGTACTCAAAAAATATGACGCTGCGCAAAAATTGAAATCCAATTTTTCTCAGAATTGTTTGCAAATGCAAAAAAAACTGAAAGTTTAGAACGGACGAAGGGAGAGAGGAGGGTGGAGGGAGGAGGGAGGAGGTAGGGACTCTACTCTTAGTTCTCAGTTCAATATAATGCCATTACTTCCACAAACTTGGCCCTGAAAGCGAGCCAGGCATTGTTTGGCTTACAAATTGTGACTAATTGTGAATCATTTCCGCCACACACAATCAAAGCAACAAATAAAAGCAGCAGCAACAACAACAGCAACAACAACAACAGCAACAACAACAACAACAACAAGTTGAATCAAAACTTTCATTAATACATTGGCGCTAATTCACGTCTTGGCTGCTCCAGCTTCACTTTTGCTTTTGCTTTTCTTCTTCATATTTTTAAATGCCGCCTTGGCCACAAAAAACTTTCTCTGCGCGCTTTCGTTGCAGTTTGGTTTTGTTTTTTGTTGTTGTTGTTGTTGTTGTATTTCTCTCGCATTTTGTTGCATTGCAATTTTCGTTTTGTATTGGCTTTTTGCTGCACCCTACGGCGCATTGCTGGCCAAATGCATGCGCATGGATTGGCTATAACTTGTTTGTTGGCCGACACGTTTATGGTCGAGACCGAAACGATCGAAAGCATTTCTAATGTGAAATCGAAACATGCAACAAAATAAAATGCCAAAAGCAGCCGTAGCAACAAGCAACAAGCAGCAAGCAGCAAGCAACAGCAACTAGCATAACGGGAGCAGGGCGGAGGTACAGTGGAGCAACACTACAAGCGACACTGCCAAAGTTGGCAGTTCATGTGCGTGACATTTTGCCTTAACTGGATAGAGAGAGAGCGAGAGAGGGAGAGAGCGACAGAGATGGAATTGATGCAGCTCAAGTTGGGCCTGCTTCGCCGTAGGTGCAGTTGTACACATTATGCAGGAAATGTTGCTGTTGCCAAACGTGAGAAAGCTTCAAGTAACAAATGGCAAAGGTAAAAAACAACAACAAAGACAAAAATAGCAAAACTCTTTTGCGGAAATACAAACTTTTTAAGAGTTGTCGTGAAATGCCGCTAAATGTTCGTTTGGTGATTTTTCTGAAATGCTTCCTGGTTGTGCATTAACCCTTGGCTGGGCAGCCTTGTGCACAGAATTTTTGACCCAACTGTTGCCGTTGCTGTTGCTGTTGCCGTTTGCCTTACTGACCCGCACCGATATGGGAGTGTCTGGTTTTTGTTAGCCAAATGTTTAACGACGTCAGCAATATAAGTGAAATAACAGCCACATTGGATAATTGCAAGCATTTTGTTGTTGTTTTTTTGTTGTTTTTTGATTCGTTTGAGGCTTCCGTTTATTTGTTTTGACTTTGGCTTTGGCTTTACGAATTCAGTGCGAGTCGCTTGGCTCGCTGGCTCTGAAAAGTTTTCAATATGCCCCCGCACAACATATTGTTGTTGTGCATTGAGGCGTTGCAAATGGCTGAGGGGCGTGTCACATGCTCGTCATCATCAGCCAACAACAAGAGGCAGCAGTAGCAGCAGCAGCAGCAGCAGCAGAGTCAGCAGCAGCAGCAACGCTCGCATCAGCAGCTTGTTGCACAGCTTTACGCAACTGCAAACTGATGTTTCAGCGTGTGTTTGTTGGCCCTTTTCTTTTGGTTTTGGTCTGTGACCCGCCTGCAACTTTGGCATCATTAGTTTTGGCCCGGCTTTCTTTCTCTTGTGCCACAAATTAAGTGAAGACCCCCCTCCCATTCAACTAAATCATGTAAGCTGCCAGCGCTTACATAACCACTCCCCCCCTTTCTCGGTCGTTGGGTCAGCTTCGTTTAATTAATCACATGCCATCAAATCAAAGGGGAGGTGAGGAAGAAATTGAATGAAAATTGACAAAATGAGGAGTCCAACAAGCGGAGTTCAATCAACTAGTCGCTTGTTCGTTTCGAGTTAGCCGCATTTTGCAACGCCACAGAGACTAATGAAAATGAAATTAAAAAACATTTTATGTAAACAACCAAAAATACCAGAAAACAACAGAGCAAAATAGCAAAAAGCGAAACTAAAGCCAACTAAAAAATCGGCAACAGTTTTTTAATAGCCGCTGCGAACCGCACACAAATTACGCGTTTCATTTCCTTTTCCTTTATGCGCCCAGCAAACAACGAACAACAAACAAGCAACAAGCAACAAACAACCGCAAAATAATCATTTTAAATGCGCTTTTAACTGAAAACTGAAAAATGACTTTGCAAAAGGGAGCGGAATGCTCAGTCAAATTACATGAAAATATATTTGGTATTTAGGGAAAAGTCTGAAAAACTGTCAGAAAGTGGCAAAGAAGGCAAAAACTTTCGCTTGGCTTTAAGTAGCCACAGTAACAACAGTTTGCGTTAAGAAAAACACTAATATTTATATTGATTATTTGTTGTTGTTTGTTTTTTGGGCACAAACAGAAAACACGTAACGCGGCAGTCACCGTTGCAAGAGATTCACACAAACACTTGAACAGTTACGTCTGACTGCAGAGGGGCACTTACGGCGAAGGGGGATCTGCGGGTGTCTGTGCGGGGAGTGGCCTAAATCCTATATCTCTCGAGTACCTATAAGACGTAATGCAGCTGCTGGCATTTGTATGCCCTGCAAACAAGGCAATGAGCGCAGTGACTGGTTCAGCTGAAGAGACGTGAGGGAATCGAGCAGATATATCGATACTTGTGAATAGGTATAGCTCCAGAGACTACTTAAACTAAAGAGTTAAAAGAGGTATTACATATGGAAGAAATATATTTCGATTTTCGAAAGCAAGGGAATGGATTCAGAGAACCAGATGCAGGTGAAGTATATGTTCCTCTTCAGTATAAATATACTTCAATGAATAAATATGATTTCAGATTTGAATTTATCTTAAGGCCTATGTGCAGGGTATCTTTAAGTGAGGCACTCTCCCGCTCGCTCTCGCTCTCTACGCCACTTGCACTTTTGTGGTATGGCCAAAGACAATGAATCATAATCACACACATGGAGTATACATACATCCATCTATATGGCTACACCCACTAAAGAGCCGACAAAAACAGAGGAAAAAAACCGCAGCTTCAACTAAAATTGGCAATCGTATAACGTATATAACGTATGAGGCATGCCGCCCACATTGCGCATACGTCAGGCGGTACGAAGCGACAACGCCGATGTTGTGTTGCACATGCAGCACGAAAATTGCAGACGTTGCGGTTGGCTGTTACAGTTGCTGCAAGCACTGCACTTGGCAGCTAGTTGGTCGACTGGCTGGTTAACCGAACTGCTCTGTTGCCAGTTTTGTTTTGCCTGTTGACTTTTCTGATTTTTGAGGCGCTCTTCTGCCTGCTCGCCAACCACATCTGCTTTGAGCCAACGCTTGAAGACGCCTGGTAAATGTGTCGGAAGATTACGCAATGAACGCACATGAGCAGCAGCAACAAACAGGCAGACAAACAAACAAACAGACACACTGACAGACAGAGAGACGAACGGGCAGACAATCAACAGGTAAATGTAATGAGCACACACAAACACACACACACACATCAAAGGAGACAACAAAAAGTGGCAAGTTCCACCAATATTGATATTTGCGTTGAGGATTTTGCTTTTTGGCTGTTGGCTGTTGGCCAGTTTGAGTTCACACTCAAGTGACACCTACAACAACAACAGCAGCCAGCGAACTTCGACTGAAGAACTGCATTTCGTAACTTTTGCGAGGTTTGATAAAAATCATAAATAAAAAAATATATATATATATATATATAAATACATATTCATGCAGCAGCGAGAAAGATTTTAAGCAAAAAAATATATATAAAGAAAAAATAATCAAAATGCATTAAAGCTTTTGTTTAGTTGGGAGTTTCTTCTTTCTTTTTTTGTTGGGCGCTGGCCACAACCGGTTTATGTAAGTTTGGGTAACATCACGAAAGAGTAGCCGAAGTCGGCTCATGAATAAACATGCATAAATACATACATTTGAAACAATATCTTTTTGTTCAGGTGAAAATGCAGGCCTTGGCAACTAGGCCCAAACAACAACAACAACAACCACATCAGCAGCCAACCCCCGTTCGAAGTCGAGCAACAAAGACAATTGACGCCCACGAAACCAACAAAGTAATTGCTCATAAAAATACTTGATAGAAATAACATTTAAGCACATACATATACATGTATGTGAACGCCATGGACAAAAAATGGCTAAAGCGTCTAAAGTACACAGCTGAAGCTTGGCCTAAAGTTCACTTGCAACAGACAATCAAGCGTGGAAAAAATGGAAGGCTATTTGCAGCATGCCGAAGTCATCAAAGTGTGTATTTATTTTTTTTTTTTTAAGATCTTAACAAGAGTATGCAAAATCAACATAGATTTTGATCTGCCTTTGCATATAGCTATATAGTCGTGTGCTAGAGCTTTAGATAAACGAGTCAATAATGAATACTGTAGTTGATACTTGGCCAAATAGGAGTACTGCCAACAACAAGCTTGAAGAAGAAACCACTTTGAGCCCCCATTTGACTAACGATTGTCTTTCGAATGCAAGAGATTAGCCAATGCCAAAACTTGTTGTTGTTGTTGTTGTTGCCTCTTCTGCCGCACTTTCAGCTGGCCAATTGTGTTTCTTTGCAGCTAGCCAACTCTTGCGGTGCTTTTGTTGCGCCGCTTGTTGCTGCTGGCAGTTGGTCAATAATTGGCATAGATTTATTTCGGCCAATTTTCCGAAATGTGGCCCATAATTTTACCTGGCCAAAGGGGCGCTGTTGCTGTTTCATTGTACACTCAACAAAAAGCAAATTTACTTTGCCTCCAAAATTTGAAATGTTTTCTTTTCAGCAATTTCAATTATTTTTTAGCAATATTTTTAACTATCAGAAATGCAAGCTTTCATTCAGAGCGATATTTTCTCTGAGTGTAAGTGCAACTCTTCAAAGTCGTATGTGCAATATGTGTTATAAGAAATCTACTTACCCACATCGCTGGCGCTCAAAATTTCTGGCAAACTTGCATTTGGCATTTGGCTTTCGCTGCTGGCAGCAGCAATAGTTGCTGTGGCAGTTGCTGTTGCAGTTGCAGTTGCATTGTTTTTATGCTGTTTATCCCCTTGCTGCTGCTGCTGCTGCTGTCTAATTGCACCATTTGTTGCACTAGTTTGCGTTTCGCTGCCTGTCGTCGATGTCGCCGATGTTGCCGTCGTCTCTGCGAGCGACAACGATGACAATGCCAGCAACGACAACAACAACAACAACGTCAATGTGCCACAACGCCAAAATGATTCATTGCTTCGATGAATTTTCATCAACGACATCGTTAGCGAAGCATATACCAAAGTTGTTGTATACCTAAGTTGTTGCTCTGTTTTCTTGTCGGGCTTTTCTTTGTTGTTTACTTTATTTTTTTGTTGCTTTTTCTGATTTTCTATCTATTTAGCAGTGGCAGTAGCAATAGTTGTTGCTATTGTTCGCTTGTACACGTTGCCACAATTGTTTGTGCGTCGTCGTCGTCGTCTTGCGGTTGCAGTTGCGAATCCAGTTGCCTCTTCCTCCTGTTGCTGCTGCTGTTGCGTGCAATAATTCAAGTCTTGCTGGCGACTTATCTGTGCTGCTGCCTTGGGAAATCGTACGCCTTGCTGCTGCTGCTGCAAGTAGTCGGAAATGTGAAAAAGAGTGTGGTGAAAATCGCTTTGACTTATTCCCGTGCCAGTTGTTAATCTTAAATGGCAATTAGTTTAAGTTTAAGTTTATAATTTGTGTTTGAACTTAGACTGGAAGTTGCCTTTCCACATTAAAGTGGATTTGTATAGTTATTCTGGGTCAGAATACATAAGCTGGAACAGTTATAATTAAGATGTCTGGTTAGATCAGTTACCAATTGTATATTTTACTGCTATCGGAAATCAATTTGAAACGATTCACAAAACGGGTTAACTTTAAAATTAAATAACCTCGATCTGCATATGGTAGATGTGAATTCATATACCAAATTGTAAGTTATTACCTCTTATGGTAACTGACAGACAATCAGACGGGCACACCTAAATCGACTCCGCTTTTGATGTTGGTCAGGAATATATATACCTTAGAAGAACGATGTTGCTTCCTATAGTCTGTTACTTACTTCATTAAACTATTTTTCGCATTTTAAATAAGTTATGGGTCTAAAAGTCATCATCTATGCAACACGGAGCACTTTTGTGAGTCTAAAGTCTTGCTGTGATCTTTTGAGCTTCACAACTTGAACGGATGTATATATATTTTTAATTGAGTTATACTAGAACACACACCAGCTAAAATGTAGCTAAGGATTGCACAATAAAGTTGTGCAATTTTGACGAAATTAAGATCTAAACATTTTTTTGGGGCAGCTAGCAGATTTTGCTCTTGGGCAGATAAACCAACGAGCGGCTCAATGCTGCGTTGTGTCAGTTAGTTGCCTTGTCTGATGATCTAGCGACCCATTGGCCATCGGAGCGTAGCTTCAAATAAACATACACAAGCACACACTGGCACACACTAGCACACACGCACACTCGCACCGACATCATTATAAGTCACATTAAGTAAGAGTGATAACTGAGGTCGCTGCGCCGGCTCAATAATAAAAAAATAAAAAAATAGAAACTAATAAAAACACGCATACGCCCAGCTGTACATGGGAATTGACAGTTTGGCGTTTAGCGCTTGGCGTTTGTGGCGCGCCATTAAATAGGCATAAGCAAGTATGAATTTGCCGTGGCTATAAGCAAATCGCCTGGCTTTAATGGCAATGTGTGTCATTGCCTGCCGAGAAATCAATTAAACAACAACAAAACGCTTTTGTCGCTTGCGCAAAATTACGTTGGCGAATTTCACTTGATTTTAATTTTGATTTTGGTATGCGGCAGAAACCGTTTATAAAATGCAGCTCAAACTGAATGGGTGTGCCTGCATGTGTTCAAAATAATAAAGAAATATCAAATATGTAGTTATATAAAATAAATATTATAGAAATCTATTTAGACAAATGTCCAAAGCCTAAATGATGGCCAGAGAGGCTGACAAGCAAGCAAGAATGGGGGCAGAGAGACCCATGATAGGCCCTGAACCGTATTGTGGCGTAGGAAGACACACAATACGGCTACAAATCAGGGACGAAGAAAGACAGATGCGGGAACGGAGCTGGGCTGAGACGCCAGGACTCCGACCAGCCAGAAGTCTCCTAGGTGGCTATAATCAAAAGCGATTTAAGCAAATGATATCCATGGGGAGGAATGGACTCAGAATACTAACAGGTCTATTGACAGGACATTGTAGACTGAGAAGTCACCTAACGAAATTAGGTATTTATAGCAGCAATGCAGGTTTTGCGGATACGAGGAGGAATTCTCGACGCACATCCTAACAGAATGCGTCGCCTTAACCAGGAAAAGAAGCAGCATCCTAGGGCACCATATCATGAGGCCCAAGGACATAGAAACCCTCAACCCAACAAAGATTCTAGCATTCGTGCAGGAGTTGGGATTAAGGGAAGAGCTGTAGGCTCAGTAAGGGGGCACAATAGACCTTATAGGTCGCAGTGCTAACTTTTTCCCCAATCATAATAATAATAACTGATGGCCATTTGTCATGCAGATGCTAAAGAAGTTTATGAAATGCAGGTCAACATGGAATGGGTTTGCCTGGTTATGTAAAAATCTACAAATATGAAATATATTAATATATGGAAATCTTTTTAGACATTAAGACGCTCAAACTTAAATGATGGCCAATTGTCATGCAGATGCCAAAGAAGTTTATGAAATGCAGGTCAAATTTGAAGGCCAGTTGTGTAAAAAATAATAAATGGAACTAGAAATATTATAGAAATCATTTTAGATATGAGGCAAATGGCCAAAATTAGCCGATGATCAATTGTCAGGCAGATGCTAAAGAAGAAGTCGCCAACACACACGCCACAAAGCAGTTGCCAATCTATTCATTAGCATTATTCCATCTTCTTTCCAGATATTTATATTTTCATTAATCAAAATGCCTTTCACAGAGCCCGCGAGTTCAATGATTCCTCTATATTTTTGTTGCTTTGGTGCTCGATTGGCAGCTGCTGGTGATTAATTGCTCAGATACAAAGAAGAAATAAAGTGGCAGAGTCAAGCAGGATGCTTGTGCTTGTAAGAAAAGCCAAAAGAGATTTGCATGACAGATGAGCCGAATATCAAATTCTCAAATTGTATATTAGCTAACTTATAATTTCAGCTGCGTATATTCCTATGCCGTATTATTAAATGTTTTTTTTTTGCTCATTAATTTGCCGTCAACAACCGAAAAACCAAAATCGAAATTTAATTATAAGAAAGCCATTGATTGTTTTTTTGTTGGACTTTTTACATGGCCAACGCATGTTCATGAGTTTGTTTTTTATATACCCTGTATCCGTTGGGACTTGTAGTTGAGATTGGCATTCCAAGATAGGGTCTGAGACTTCTGATATTTTGGATACCTAAAATAGTTTCCTTTGAAACTTATTTGTAAGCCAAATGAGAAAGCCAGCCAAAATATTATTTTTGATACTCATTTGGTTTTTTGAGGAAAAGTGAGTTCCTATAGATCTTCTGATCTCAGATAGAAATTTGTCATTTACCTTACTATTCTATAGCTGAATATGCACATCCAGACTTCTCAACAGGGAATCTGTTAGCTATGCTATCTCGACTTACTATTCTTAATCGGTGTTTGCAACAGGGTATATGCAAGTCATCTTTTCGTATCTTGGTTTATTTTTTGTAATTTGTTTATAACATCAGCGTTCTAAAGTTAAAAACATGCGCGCAATAAGATTACAAAAACACGGACGGACTCAAGTGAGACTCGGAGAAGCAGCTTAGACAATTAAGGCTTACGGCTTTTGGCCATTTGACTGATTTTTGTTTTTGTGTTTGCGTTTTTTGTCATGTTTGGGACTGTTTTGGGTCTGGGGTAAATCTTTGGAGCAGAGCTCAATCAACGTCAACCGCACCAAGCACAGAGCAGAGTACAATTCTGAAGTGCCTGACAATTGGATGACTTTGAGTTTGAAGTAGTTGCTTGTTAGAGTTCTCCAGTTCTGTGTTCTGCTTGAGACCCGGTTCAGTTCTTGATTGTTCGGCTGGATTAAGTGCTGGCATTTTTGATGTCAAAGACATTTTTAAAAATAATCGTGCGAAAGAATTTTTGCTGTAGTCCCAACAGCGACAAGCATCGCCCACATCAACTTTTCATCATTTTATTTAATTTCTTGTATCTATATTCAGATGGTTATTTATCATTTTAGAGGCAGACTGAACTCGGCTTATTGTCGCCTTTTGTGTCGAACAATGCGCTGATTAAACATGCGAGCTCGTGGGACGAGCCAAGAGATGAACACGATTCCACAGATTATAAAAATAATGTATGTTTATGTTTATCCATGACAAAGTATCCAAGAAACACATAAAATGTAAGCAAACCTATTGTAAGTGTTAGCTGTCATAAATAAACTTAAAATAAGATGTCACATGCTTAAAAAGATATAACCTAACAAACAAATACTTGTGCTATCAATCAATTTTATGCTGCAGAGTGGAAATACTTGAAAAAAACAAATAGAAATAGATAAAGCACAACTCGGAATGCTTAAGTGGCAAGCACGTTGATGTTGTTATGACACTAATCAGTAAGCAGAAGATTTGTTTTAATTATTAGAAAGCCTAGTAGTCGTTTCTGCTAGATGTCTGGCTATCTAATAATAGCTATCTAAGATTCAACTGGCATATCTAATAGTTGTTGCCCAACCGGGCGCCGACAAAGGTTGGCTTTGCTGGCCAGCAAGTTTCAATTAGCCAGAATGCCGCTTCCCTCACGACTAACAAAATATAGTTATTAAGCGCATAAGCACATCGTCAATTAGACGCATACCTATAACTCTCTATATATATAGTATATATGTATATATATATATATATGGCTCGTTCACAATTTGTCAGCCATGAAGGTGAGTCTCCGCGTTTTTGACGTCGTCTCAGCTTTAGTTGCGATTGTTTTAATTCCAAGCCACGCATGACAAAATCGACATCTGCTGATGTCGTCAACTTCCTTTTCCAGTTTTGTAATAAAATAATTATTATGAAGAACAAATATTAAGTAACTGAAAAACGATAGTAAAAACAATAAGCAAAAACAACTTAATAATACAAATAATGCATAATTTTGAGTCACAAAACAGACTTCGATGCCGACAATCGTGCAGTACTCGCACAGTATTAACAACAATTGATGACCCTGAACCCCACATCACAAGTTGTGTCGACTTAAATCGACTCGAGTCTCGGCACACACACACACACACGTAAGAATGCTTGTTGCTCCATTGTTAATGTTATTGTTATGTTTGCCCCCATGGATAATAAATGCTATACTACAATCATTTGTATCGGATTCTTACACGTCTAATGAAATGCACACTCGCAAACTCAGCACTCAGCAGGCTTTCTAGCTTCCAACTACTAGCAACACATATTTGCGTGTTAGCTGTATCAAATGCAGAGGTTAACAAGCAGTTTAACATGCTGTTCAACACTGTTCTGTATTAGCTTGTTCTTGTTAGTCGATGTGACCTGCAAAATTAGTAGGTATATGCAAACATGTAAGAAATTACATGCCTAGTCTTAGCCATCTAGCAAAGAGAATTAAAAATAGTTAAACTTGTTTTAATTTACTAAATGTTGGCTTACGTTAAGCTTCTTCTTGGTTTTGGATAACTTCTCAGTAGAGCAAGCAAACATTAAGAATAAAGTCCTATCAACATTTAATCATTTTTATTTACTAGCTCTATCTACCGCATCTTTGATTAGATATTACCCACTTAAGTATCACCTTAACCCAAAATCCAGGCATTCATTTCTTTGACCATTAGCTTGCCATCATTGGAAATTGAGTAACAGTTGCACTTTCAACACATTTCCACTCAATTTTACCGCTCCTCAAATTGCAATATCAATAATAAAGACAATGAAAGCGAGATAAAAAAAAGCTGACAGCTTGTGCAACAAGCTAAAAAAGCATTGCAAATTGATTTGCAGCAATTTGTCGGCAAAGCGACAGTAAAACAGTTAACATGCCAGCGACTCATTAAGCCACAAATTCACAGTTAACTGTGAAAAACGGGATGCAATCGAGGTAGCTCAGTGGGAAAAACGCAATTGAATTATGGCCAAATTGGATGTGGAGATGATGAGCTATTTGGCACATTTCAGACTTCAGTTGCACTGTAAATGGTAATTGGATTCAGTTTTCCATTTTTTATTCTAGTTGCTTAGATTTTCAAGGCTTTGGTGGCAAACTGTGATTTGATGTGGGTGAACGCTGAGCATGGCTTTGCGTGGAATCTAAAAGACGCTCCCATGAATCAGGGGCGCAGCTTAAACTCGAAGCGGGTGTGAAATGGCCATAAACACAATTTAGACAATGTTCTCAGACAAAATATTCAATGGCCATAACCACAAGTGGTTTTTAGGCCTTCGCCAGACGTAAGCGCCATTTGCCTAATTAGTTCAGATTGCACGTGTTGCTGCCTGAGCAAGCAGCTGCTTCATACAATTCTCAAGTATATAGTCATATCTTAATATAGCATTTACGTGCATGCAACCAAATACGTGTATATAAAATATATTAAAAATATAATAATGAGAGTTGTATAAGCAAGAAAGATAGAAAGACCGACACTCTTAAGTAAGACGAATACAAAATGCCCTTGCAGACAGAAGTCAAAAAAAGAATGATTGTTTCTATGGCAATTGAATGATATAGTCAGCCGATGTTAACAAGCATAACTGCTGAGGTAGGCTAAGATAGATCTATAAGCAAAAAGCTTTTCATACAGGAAAGGGAAGTTTGATTAGAATATCTTAACGAAAAAAGTCATATTGCAACTCTGCTTTCAACAGATTATTCTTATGACTGCCATTATATATTAAATAATAGTCCGATCTGATTGATTTTCGATCCAAACTGTTGAGTTTGCTTGCGATAACTTGGTAAACTCAAAACTTTCTCATACTAGATATTAGCCATGATAGCTAAACTATAAAGTAGTCACAGAGCGCAAGTTTGGTTTAGATTTCTCTGTAAACAAAAAACAAAAAGTTTCTCCCACAAGCAATCCGACTCCTACATATAACTGCCTGCAGCAAAGATACGGATGCAGATGCACTTTCATCAAGATAACTTCAAAAGTGAGAAACTAGTTCGCGTCGAAAAGACAGACCAACGAGCATGGCTATGACGAGTTGCCCAACGCTGCTGATCAAGAATATATATGACTGGGCGACGTCCACTTCAATGCTAAACAAACTTAGCGACAGCAAGTGTATATAAATATTATTATAACCCGAATGGGTGTTGACATATAGGAAGCTGTTTATGCATCACAATAATTACGGGGAAGGCGTTGCCCGTCATTGTTAGCGCGGCCAACGTTAAGCATATCAAAGAGTTGCCATTAAATGCTATTAATTTTATTTTTTTCAAAATTCACCTTCAGCCAAATTTAGCTAAGAATTGTGCAGCTATTAAGTTTCAGCAAATTCAAATGCGTTTTGATGGGAAATAACTTAACTATACAAAATACACGCTTGTGAGTTATATAAGAAAATAAACAGGAAAAAGAAAAATTTAATGAATATGACAGCATCAATTGTTGCATAACGCAACACGCATATCGCATATCGCATATCGTATAACATATATATAAATATAGGTATAAACAGTTGCGAAAAAAATATAATAACATCACCATTAACTTGGCAATTTTTTCACATGTTGCTTTTTTATATATTGTTTAGTAAATTATTATTATTTGTTTAATTAAATATTTTATTTGAAGGGAAAAACTTCAGATAACAGCGAAAGACAGTGCAGCTTTCCTCTTATCATCAATTTTAAATTGAATTATCTTTAAATAAATATTATTAAATAAATTTTACAAAATTATGGTGGTTTTAAAGGGTCTTCCTCCACTTGTAAACTTGTCTTGTGAGAGTGTTGCTATTTTTTTTCACCAGTGTATACATTTATATATATACATAACGTATACGCATAGCGGTTAGCATCTAAACGCAACAAAGTGCAACTTAATGCTTCATTGAGCGGCACATTTGCAGCCTCAACAGCAGCCGCATCAACTTCAACACCAGCATCAACATCAACAGCTACAACATTACAGCCACAATTAAGCATCATTGAGACTGCTGATTGTTTGATGTTAGCTGGTTGTTGGCTGTTGGTGGTTTGTTGGTTTGTTGGTGTCCGGTTGCCGACTGATCCGTTTACCGCATACAGCTTACATTTTACATTTTTCTACAGTTAGCTGTCAGCTATTAATAGTTAACCAACTGTTGATTTCTGATCTCTGTCCGCATCCAATTGGCCACTGTGTGTGTGTGTTATGGTTATGGCCAAACAACTTTTCAATTTCAATACAGTTTCACACAGTTTTCAATTGCATTCACAGCCCAGCCAGCTGTTGTTGTTGTTTGTGTTTTTTCCATTTCTTATCTTAAGTTTATTTTTGCAAATATGTTAAACAACTTGCCAACAACAGTAAAATATTAAATAGCTACAAGTTCTGGCCGCCTACTTCTAATGAGTGCGAACTTTAACCTTTTTTGAGCAAACTCATTAGCTGTGCTCCAGTTAAGGAAAACAAAAAGAGCAACTTCGACCACAACCGGTGGCAATTGCAAATTGGCAAATTAGAATGGCCCAGAAGTTGTTCCAATTGCCTTTAAACTGGCAACCCCCTTACCCCTCCCCGTACCCAAGCCGCTTGCAGAACTGAAACGGAGGTCAGCCGGAAAAACATGAAAAATGCTGGCAAAAGCAGCGCCATTAAATGCTGCCAGCCAGCCAGCCAGCCAGTTAAATAAACACCAAGCAAGCAAACAACAATAATCATAAAAAAAACCCAACAACAAATGCAACAGAAAAAAAACCCGTTTTATAGCGACAAGTGCAACTTACTTATGAGCCATGTACAAAAGACACAAGTCCATGCCCATAGTGCAGGTTAAAAACACATGGCCAACATTGGCAATCAATGCAATCGCTGGTGACCACTGTGGAAATCGAAGCCCAATTTGGCCCGCTTACAATTGGTATGACTTTTATTGTGGACAAAACCTGGTAATACCTACAAACATTAGCCATGTTTTTGAGCAACAATACAGCAACAAAAAAAAATATCACATTAGGGAAACGTGGAAACGAACTTGGAACTGCAACACGTCATTTGTTGTTGCATCCACATTTGTTAATTAATGAAGTTAACTAAAAAGTTAAGCTGCAACTTTTATTGGTTTTCTTATGGATTGCATTATTATTTAATGAATTCAAATATAACTTATACGTCTTAAATATGTCAAGTGAATAAATAATAGTAAATAACATAGCATAAATCATAAGTAAATCATAAATAAATCATAAATAAATCATAAATAAATCATAAATAAATATATACAATTTCAGTACATTTCACACAAGTCTCGTCAATAATAATAATCTTTTCAACATAAAATCCAAAAATAACGCATACGCATTAAAAACTTTAATCTTGCAAAAAGAAGATTCAATTTTACACAAGTCTCTTAACAGTGTTGGTAAATGCAAAAAATAATATTAGCTTTGACACAATTCTAATAAATAATTTACATATGACTCATGGTAATAATTATTTCATATTTGACGAACCCCATTATAATGTGCACGTTTTTTTAAATACCAGAAATTTGATTACATTCTTAACAAGTATACGCATAGAAAGTAGAATCCAAAAAACAACTCATACGTCTTAAAAGTGTTGGCAATGAACAAGAAGTTTAATCAAATTTTAAGTCTGATGATTCATTTCTAAAAACCCAAAAAATAACTCATACGTCTTAAAGGTGTTTGTGGATACAGGAAATTTGATTACATTTTAATCTCAAATCTCGCAAATAAATAAATAGTTTGCTAGCCTTCTGCCCACTGTGCAATGTCTGCGCTTTAAAAGTTGATTTTTTGTTTGCATGAAAAAGGTTTTTGTAAGCAGTGCAGTTCTCTGCGGCAATTGTTGTTGTGGTAGTTGTGGTAGTTTTGTATTTTGCTATTGATGACTGGTGTTTGCTTTGTGCACTCCTGATTTAAAGTTCAAAGGTGCTTTTGACGCTTGTTTTTTGGCTTGAGAACCAAAGTGCAAAAGTGTTTTTCGCTTGCATGCAACAGTTAAAGTTATATAAAGATACAGTTACAGTTACTCGCTATTCGCTACTCGATTAAATTGTGAATTTATTGCCTATAAAGATATCATTAATTTAAATAGCTGTTGCTGCTTGTCAACTTACTTTAGCTTTAGCCATTTGTGGATGCGCAAAAGTTGCTCACAAAAAGTGCAGTAGCATTTTCGATTAGCTGTGTTTTTGTGATTAGAAGTTATTCACTTGTTGCTGCTGTTGTTGATTCTCTTATTTCACTTGTTTCTCTTCTTTACACTTTTCATACTACGCCGAGCTTTTGGCGCAGCCTGTCTGTGCACGCGTGCGAGCGGGATGGCAATAGTTGCGGCTATGATTGTTTGTTTTTTTCTTTTATTTACTTTTTTTGTATTACTTTTAGGGTATTACCAAAAAAACAAACTAGGCAGTAAACAACTTAACTTTACTTAATTATTGCTTATTTCACTCGCTTTTTTGTTGTCGTATATATTCTAGTATCATTTCTTTTTTGTTTCATTTGGTTTCGTTTCGTTTCATATTTAATGCATTTGACCCGCTTTTGTTTTTTTTTTCAAGTTGTTTACATTGAATTTCGAAGTTGAATTTCGAAGTGGGATTTCCACGTTTTATTCTACGTACGACACACGTTAGCTTTTTTCGATTTTTCCTTACCACTCTTTTTTCTATTAATTAATTTATTTTTGTCAACACAATAACACACACACACACACATACACACGCACACAAGCGCAGCTCTTGGCTAAGATAATATTTTCATGAATTTCGTGAAATTTTCAGTTGCGCGCGCGCATTTTTTAGCACCCACGAATTGTTATTTGTCGCTGCTGCTCTCTCCCCCTCTCTTTCGCACTCTCTCACTCTCTATGCAAGCGTTTGCTCTCGTTGTGTTTGTGGGTGTTGCTCGTGGCGTGGAGGGTGGGCGTACAAAGTAAGCAGCGCGCGTTCCGCTTTTTGAACTGTTGGCCACAAGCTGCGCGAGACGACTAAGCGACCGAATTCTTCACAGGTGCTCTGAGCTGCGACTTGTGCTTGCAGCTTTGAGCGAAGCTTCAAAGCCCACTTGTCTGACTTAGCTTTTGACGTTTCATTGAGCGGGGAGTAAAGCGACACCTGGCGACTTTGTTAAGATAGGAAAAGCTATGGGTTGTAAAATAAATAAATGTCAATTTAATTGACAGTTTTCAAATTTATTAGTGTTTTGTGTACCCTATATTATGAATTATTTTTATGATAGTTGAGTATAGATGTGAATTATAACTAAATTTAAATAATTTTTAACATGTAAAATACTTTTCAAGAATTTAAACTCACATAACTTAGTGAGAAGTGAACCGATTTTGAAAAGGTATACCTTTTTGGTTATGATTTGATATAGGGATCAAGAATGCAATTAAATTTAGAAACACGATTTTAATTTGGAACTTAATTAAGAATTGTGTACCAAAAAATCAAAAAAATATAACTTAAATATCTAAAATAAAATCAACATTAAGTCAGCGCAGCTAACAAAAATCAAATAAAATCGATTTGCATGGGGCGCTCTGCTATTATAGCAGCAATCGATTCGAGTTCGAACTCGAGTTCGAACTCATTACGAAAGCGCAGCAAAAGCGCTCGGACACCATGCGATGTACGGCGAGGGGCGAAGGGGGGCACCTTTGTTGATCTTGGGAGGGGGGTGGAGTATTTTAAGCAATTGTTGATTTATCTCTCTGCTTCTGCCGACGCTTCGTTTGCTGCTGCTGCGACTTACTACTGACCAAGTTTATAAAACTTTGGGCCCACAATGCATGCGTCGCACAGTTGCTTCGACAACGTCGCGACGGCAGTCGGTTCGTTCGTCTTCCCTGCTCGACCTCCACCTCCCACCACCACCCCCCGCGTTAAACGAATTTTTTGGTCGATCGGCAAACGAGTTGCAGGGCTGAGGGCCAAAAAAGTAGCAGCAGCAGCAAAAACAACAACAACTAATCGCTTTATGAGCTTTATCAACAACAACAACAAGTTGAGCATCATCCGCAGCAACGAAAACGAAAGTCGGTCCAAAACAGAAACACGGATCTCGAGTACATCTCTCTCGCTCGCACACTCTCTCTCTCGCTCTCTTAACTACAGCCGAAATGTAATTAAACCGCAAAGTGAAAATTAGCCGAAAAAAAAACACACACACACCAATCAAAAACAAATATAAGTGTAAGTGTTCTAATCTCAGTGTAAATGTAATGTATTAAACAACAGTCACAAAACATATAAAGAGTCTGTGTTCTAGTCTCAGTGCAAAAACGAACCAAACCCCAAAAAATACCTATAACGAAAGAAGAATAAGAGTAATTGCTCTACAGTGTTCTGTGCTCAGTGTAAATAATCAAAAAATAACTTGTTAATTGAGTTGCGTACATAAAAAAAGGTTTTTTTTCTGCGAGTACTCTTATTTCTACAAATTTTTGCTAACACAATGTTTTTAGTATTATTAATAAGTAATAAGTATAAGTCGCATTTAGCAGCTTTAACAAAATCTGCAATTAATTCTCAGTGTTAACCAAAACAATCTTATATCTCTGAAAAAAATCAAGTTTTTTTCCTCCCACACCATTCGGTGCATAAATGGACATATTAATTTCTTCTCAGTGTTCAATATAAAAAGTACTCTTTTTCTACCATTTTGAATTTTATAATTTCTTTGCGGAGTTAAGAAAAAACTCATATCTTACTGTTACTTTTCTCTCTCTCTCTCTGTCTCGCCAATCAAAACTTGCTGACAATTCGAAATCGAATCGCACAACTCAGCATAAATAATATTATATAAAACAGATTCAAACATATTCGAACTGTTTCCCTGAGCCCATTCCACTCTCCTTCTCCCTCTCTTTCACGCTCTCTCCCTCTCGCTGATGACTCTTACAACATCTGGCAAGAAAGAAGATGGACAAAAAAAAAACTTACTGAGGAAAGCGAAATGCAAACGCGTCAACTATGCAAATAATTTTGCTTGTGTGTGTATTTTGTCTGCTGAGGAACTGCGCCCAATGCCAAAATGAAATACATATACACATAAATATACATAGCTCAAGCTCAGTCTGCGTTACAGTTTCGAGAAGCAGCACGCGACCTTAAGCAATGCCAAAAGCATGAAAAAATTCTCGCTCGCAGCAATTTAAATGTAAAATGCGTGTCCAGTTTTTTTTTCGGTTGCCCACCGGACCTACAGCTGAGCTGCTGTGCAATAATAAGCAATAAAAAAAAAACTTGGCATCATATTACGTGAGTTTCGCTTTGCGCTCAAAACGAAAACGAAAGCACCCCCCGATTCGAACTTACGGTACTCCCAGTTTTTGAGTCTGACTTCGAGTCGCTGCGGTCAGTTTGACAAAGAAGAAGCAGCAGCAGCAGCAGCAGCAGCAGAAAAAGCTCGACTCGATTGGTTTGTTTTTGTTGTTCAATTGAACCTTAAACGCTGAAATTGGGTTGAGTTATTTGTGCATTTTTGTTGTTGGTTTTCTTTTTTTGTTTTGTTTTGGTTTTGCATTTTGCTTGAAAACTTTTACTACTCGGTTTGTGCAAGAGCCGTTAAATGCCATAAACGAAAAAAACAAATTATGAGGCGCTAATTGTTGCATAAGTGTGAAACACCAACGGCCACAGCAACATGGGCAAAACCTACAAATTTAAATGCAGCAGCTGTGGCAACTGCTCAAGCGGCCTATGCGCAGTGTTCTAAGCAATTAGAGTTGGAAAGAGACAGACAGAGAGGCAGACAGAGGAGATGACATTAGGCTTAATTTGCATTGTGTTTTGTACGCATGAAAAAAGTGTGTGCGAAATATTACTAATAAATGGTAAATAACAAAAAGTTAATAGTAATTGTTGTCAACTCACCTTCAGGCCACTAAAAGTTAACTAGGCCAAAACTGTTTTTTTTTTGTTTATATAAATTACAAATAAAAATCACAAAAACAAATAAAATCAAGGCGATGGAAATGAGGCGCAGTCTGTGCTTGTTGGCTCTGCTGGGCGTTGCCAAGGGTGCCACTAATCAGAGCTCTCCAACAACAACAACAACAACATCAGCAACAAGCAACACGTGGCAACAACAACAAGTCGAGTTTTATGAACATTTAAATAGAGCTGAAAATTTGGGAGATTTCAATGAACCACATTTGACACGCAGCTCGGTTATCTTCGGGTTGACCAAAGTGGTCAACGAGAGCAATGTGAATCCCAGGTGTGAATCCCATTTGCGGCAAGTGCAACGAGGCATTCTCAGCAAACAGCCCTGGGCAATGAAAGGTGAGTGAATATCCGCGTTTTTTGCACTGTACACTCTAAAAAATTACAGATCTTTTTTAATTTAAGCATAATATTTTCTACAACTTTTAGAGTTTTATTTTTCTCCCTATTCTACAAATTATTCTATAACATTCGTTAAACATTTCACATACAAAAAAAAACATTAAATAAAGTTTATAAAATGCATAGAATTTACAACATTTCAAGGCGACTTTTTTGCCGAGTGTAGTTTAGTCTGATAACTTCCGCATTGAAAATGCAAATATTTTTGGAGCTATCTGGAATAGTTTTCAATTAAAATTGGCAACAAGTCTATTGACAAACTCGGCAAGTGTTAACTCAATCTTAACAAGTTCAGCCCCAGCTACAAATCTTGCCAGGCGACAGCCACTCGACTCTGCGTATGACTCACAACTAGAGTTCAAGCTAAAATTATGATTCCAATGATAAATAAACGTTAAAACTGCTTATATTAAAATGCAATCAAGCTAAAGCTAGTAGGAATAGTCTAATCGGGGGAGCACGCCCAGCTTGACTAGCTGAGTGTTGGATAACTGAGCATTTCTGGAAGAAAACAGCCAAAAATCAATCATAAGAAGAGAGATATTTGAATGTATGTTTTAGTCATCAGTGTTAATTAGATATCAATTCGGAGTGCTATATTCCCACAATTGTGGTTTTTATAGCTATCGTTAATCGATTATTATCGAAACCATAAGCAGATTCGTTAAAATGAAAATTTGTGTTTCTCATTCGATTTTAATGGCATTTAGACAGGAATTTTAAGCCAATATCATTATAATTGTACATATTTATTGCTATCGTTAATCGATTTGTATCGATACTATTTAATAAACTTGAGCTGCCTGCCGATTTATATATAGCATTTGCATCATTTATAAAGATAGACTTTTGCACATTTTCCTGAGGCTGCAGCTGATCAATATCAAAGGCAAACAGCAGTCAATGAGAGTGAGAGGGTTCAAGTGGGTTTTAACCCGGGTTTTAATTAGCCAAATTGTTGTCCCAGCTGGGTTATCAAATGCGTATGGATTGCTATCCCAGGTGGGATATTACATTCCCCGGCTCGGACAACAATTATTGTTATTATAGAATGCGTCTTTATATCCCCGATGACTAGTGCCTTAGGGTCATTTGGGGAACTTTGCTTGTTAACAGCTCATAGTTAATAACTTTTTCGTTGTTATTAATTGTATTATTAATTAGATATTTAAATAATCTTTTGCAGTACTCGATGCATCGGGCACAAAACCCTCCGGATTTGTGTATGGCCAGAACTATTGGCTGGGCAGTCGGGAGGCGTGCAAAGGAGTCCAGCATCCTGTGGGCATAACGCTGTCCAAGAACTTTGAGCGTGTGATGCACCACGGACTAATAACACAGCGGGCACCCTTCGAGATGGACTATCGCGTCGTTTATTTGCGGCACAATTCACCGTGGCAAGTGGAGATCAAGCTGATGTCCGAGCAGATCATCCACATTGGCCTCTGCTTGCCACGAGCGTGCACCGGTGGCGAGGTGAAACAGCTGGCCGGGGAATATGTGTCCCGTGGCATGTTCGCCGAGAATGACATCTTTGACATACGGCCGGAGGTGTTGTATCTAAAGGATCTGGAGCTGAGCGATGTTTTCTATCAACGCACCAGTTTCCGGCTGCTCGTCATTTGTGTGCTGGCCACTTGTGCCCTGATGCTGTGCGCCCAGCAGCAGATGCTGCCTGCCGGCGAGGATTTGGCCGCAGAAACAACTGTGGGCCTGGCACCAACTGAATCCGAGCTGTGGCGTGCTCTTCATTCCCTGCTGAGATGGGAGCAACTGCAGCAGTTTGTCAGCTGCTACGATTTGCCCGGCAATTGGGCAAAGATTTTTGCAGTGCGCTCGATTCCCCCACAGAAAGAGATTCCCGTGTTGAATGGGCTTAGGAGTGTGTGCGCCATTTGGATTATGATCTTTCATGTGGTGTGGTTCATGTATTTCACCGTGCACAACAAAACCGTGCTCCTTTCCTATGCGGAGCAGGCATTCTTTCAGTACGTCTCCTCAGCGCCGCTCCTGGTCGATGTCTTCTTTACCATCAGGTGAGTGGCTTGGGATTGCCAAAGGGGGGAATAATATGTAATAATAATAATACAAAATAATTTAGTGTAATTTCAAAATTGCGCTCAGTCGGTATTCTTTGGTAATATTTAGGAGTAGTGATAACAGCTGTTCCCATGTTAACAGAGAGCAGAAATGTTAAAAATATCGATATTTAACTTAACATTTCAATGCCGGCTGGCTTTCGAATTTTTTACTTTGCTTATGCATTAAAAAATATTAATAAACTAATCATTTCAGTGGCTTTCTGCAAACGTATAATTTTCTGCGCAACGTTGCCCAAATGGACGCAGTGCGTCAAAATGGCTGGCGCAAAAATGGGAAGCTCTTTGGGAAACTGCTCTTTCATCGCTATTTGAGATTGGGTCCACTTTATCTGGTTGTGATGGCTTCGGTGGATTTGGTCTACGCATATATTGGAGACACTTCCGTTTATCATATTAATGAGCGCTTTGATGAGATGTGCTCCAGGCACTGGTGGCGCAATCTGCTCTTCATTCAGAATCTCTTCGATCATCGCGATATGTGTGCTAGTTGGAGCTGGTCTTTGGCCTGCGAAATGCAGTTCTTCATTCTGGCAAATATTCTCCTCTTTTTATATGCCAAGTGAGTTGAGTTAATTTATAAAATTTTAACAGATAGCAGATTAGTTAAGAATATCGATACATATAACTTAACATTTAAATGCCAGCCTTATAATATAGTTGTAGGTGCAAATTATACAAATGGTTTCAAAATAAATATAATTAGGATCAACTAAAAAGTTTCTCTCTCAGTTTCAGCTGCTCAGTATTTTTTGGTATCTTCTTGACATGGCAATAATAGTTGTCATTTTAACAGATGTTCAAAATACCTTAACAGCAAAAACTGCTAGAATGTTAACACCAAGTAGACTTGTTATTTATGTTAAAAATACCGATACACACCTTAACATTTAAATAAGGACCCTCTGTTAATAATATCGATATACACTCGACATTTAAATACCAACCGGCTTTTAAGTTGTTTAATTTATTTATTAATTTACTGATTTTTACAGACATCCCCGACTCACCAAGGCGCTGGTTGCCTCCGCTTTAATCTCCACCATCGCTTGGACCTACATTATTGGCCTCCGCATTAAGTTTCAGTTGTCCTTCGATTCCGCCTTTGCCACTGGCACAGAGATTTACACATCGCCCTTTGTTCGAGTACTTCCCTATATTCTGGGCGCCATAACAGCGTGGCTTCTGCTGGAGCAGGTGAAGCAACCAGGAGTGGAGCTTAATGAGATGACGAATCGTTGTTACTGGCACTTTGCGCTACTAGTGTTCTTTGGCTGCATCTACTCTACGTTTCGCCGGGATCTGGGTTCCTTGCTGGCCACTTCGCTATTTGTTTTGGGCAGACTGTTCTTCTCATTGAGCATCTGCTGGATGATTGCGGGCAGTGCGAGAGGCCATGGCGTCTGGTGGTCACGCCTGCTGGAGGCCAAGGGTTTTCAGCATCTGAGTCGACTCTCTTATGCGATTTATTTGTTAAATCCTTTGGTGATTGCCTTCATATACAGCTTAACCAGCGCCAGCACGCATGCAGATCCCTTAATGCTGGTGAGCTCAACTATAAACATATTTACCAAATATTATTTATATATATTATTTTGTTTTCTAGTGCGTTGTTACCTGTGGCTTTGCCGTCATCGTCTATTTGGCGTCCATTGTTTTTTCGCTCACCTTTGAATTGCCTTACAGCAATTTGTCCAGTTTGATTTTGAGGCGCAGCAAATGGAAAAGTACCTGAGAAAGATGCTTGCTTTTGTGTAATTAATTCTATAAGGAATGCCTCCATATTTCAATTGTGATCGGTTTTGCATGTACAACAACCAAAAAACCACAACCACAAATAATTATTATCATTAGTTTAGTTGTATTTTATATGTATGTTTGTAGGTACAAAGTAAACGAAGGCTTTCAAAAATTCAAGTTTGGCATTATTTTTTGGTATTATTTAGCAGCAGTAATAACAGCTGTTTCCATTTTAACAGAGAGCAGACATGTTATTTGTACAACTTAACATTTAAATACCGGCCGCCTGTTGACTTGTTTACTTTGCCTTTGCATAAAAGAAAAAATAATGCGTAAAATTTAAAATAGCAGCTGTGACTGGGAGTAAATTTAAATTGCTTTTGCATTATTTATTATATAGGGCCATTAACCTTGTTTAAAGCCGCAAAATACTTAAACGCCTATCGATGTATCGATAGCTTGGCTTGCGCTCCAAAACATATGTTGTTATTTATTATTATAATTGGGGATATATAGCACTGCGACCTATAAGGTCTATTGTGCCCCAACATATGTTGTTAATATGTGGGGAAATATTTGCATTACGCATGCGTATCGACTTTCTCTCACTCTCTCGCTCTCTGCCTCTTCGTTGCCGTTAAATTACTTAAATTTTAATCATAGGTGGCTGTGTGTGAGTTACAGTAAGGTCTCACACAGCCATTCAGTGTTGCGCCGGCTGCTTCAAGGGAAAGTACGTCGGTTGCGGACGTGGGCAAGAATAAAGAGCGCGTGCGCGTCAAACAAAATCAACTGTTATTTTCTGCATATTTGTTGATGATTGCGCGCGTTTCTTTTGTTTTTTAATAATTGCAACAAATTTAAGCTTGCAATAATTGTGTTTAGTTAAACATACGTGAAAAAGGTGAAAAAATAAGTGAAAACACAAAGCAGCAAAAAATGTGAAAAATTTGGGAAAGCGACGCGCAGCATCTCAGCATTGAAACTGAGCATCCTTGTGAGTGAGTGTTGCTCTCCCTCTGTCTCCGCTCTCTCTCTCTCTCTCTCTCTCTCTGTGTACGTGTGTGTGTCTGTGTCCTTGTGTATATGTATATGCAATGAAATATTTCAATTTACTGAAAATTCCACTTTAACACCAAAAACAAGTAAATAAATAAAAATAAAAAAGATAAAAAAAAAATAAATACAAATAAGATGAAAACGTTTTGTTGAATGAATACAATTCAGCAACAGTAAATTGTTTATAAATGCTGCGACCCAAAGAAATTGAGCACAAATAGAGCGTATTTACTTTTTTTGTTTGCGAATGTTTTTTTATTGCTTATTCTACACACACACACGCAAGCACTTACCAATCTCTGTCTGTGACTGTGTGAGTGTTTTTGTGCGATGTGTGTATGTATGTGTGTGTGTGACCAGGTAAAGAACCTATGTTAAAATTCATGCATTTAAATTATGAATTAAATTTGCCGTGAAAATGTTATGCATACATATAGAAAGATATATGTGTGTTAGATTCTATTTTTTCCGCTTGAATCTTATTAGTAATGCCAGCATCATTGAGCAGATATTGTTGTTCTCTCGAACACACACACTACGTCGCTTTGCACCCACTCTCTCCCACTCTTTTCTGTCTGCTGTTGTTGCTATGCGTGGAATTTCTTTCGATGCTCCTTTTTGGCACTTTAACTTGTACAGTTGTTTGCATGTCGTCGTCTGTCGCGCTCGCACTCATGCAACTGACCTTGAACAAGTTCACCTGTCTTTGTTCTGTTTCTTGTTGTTGCTCCTGCCGGCTGTTGAAGCCTTGGCCTTGGCTGCAGTCCCGCATAGTAAATTGTTTGCTTAACACAGAGACAGACACGCACGTGTTCTTTGTGTGTGCGTTAGGCAAAGCAATAAGCAAATATTTGCAGTCAATTAATATTATTAAAAGCACTGCTGCTGCTGCTGCTGCTGCTGATGACGACGACGGCGCTTTCACCCCTCACGTGTTCAGCAACTTGCGAGTCTCGCTCTATCTCTCTCTTACAGCAACTCTGTCACTCAACTCTCTTTTGTGTGTGTTAATATTGTTAACATTTGCCCTCTTTTTTTTTGCCTCATTGGAAGTGATCAACACTGATCACTGTATTAAATATTAATACAAGTTTCGCGTATACGTGTGTATTCGTTCACTGAACCTCAAGCAGCAGCTGTTTGTGACGTCACAAACGTCTGTCTGGTTCGCTTTGTTTGCTCTTTTGCATCGATGAATCATTTTCTAAGTGTTGCCAACACACACACACACACACCATTCACTATGTCACCCTCTATCTCCTTATTACACAGCTTTCTTTATTTGATTAGTCTTATCAGGCAATTAAACAATAACACCGTCAAACAATGCTACCCGTCTTAAAAGGTTGAATGACATTAATTGACTGCCTTTAAGCACGGCGCTTAGTTGTTCAAGTGTTCAGCTAATAAAAAGTAACGCCAATGTTTGCCAATCGCGTTATTATCTTTATTCATTCATGAATGCTCTTGTAGAATTGTTTAAAAATGGCATATATATTTGATACATAGATACATATATATATGATACATGATATATATACATAATCCATATATATATATATATAATTTACAAAAGATGTCGCATTTCTTGACTCAACAATAATCGGAAAATGGATAACAAACAATACATACATAAATAGTATGGAATAGCGATATATATATATATATATATATTTATATATATTTATTTATATATATATTGTGAGATGTAATAATCGACCTTGTCAACGCCACAATTACAATTTTTATCTCTGTCTTTCTCTGAAACATATATATATAAATATGTATGCCACGCCTTTTATTATGTCTGCGTGCATGCAACCCGTTTCAAGCTACTCAGAGAGGTGTAAGGTGGGGGGGGGGGGGGGGTCAACTGCCCATTTTCTTGGCCCTTGGCTGTGACTGACTTGTGAACTGCGACAGCCGTGAAAATGTAAACAACAAAATGTAAATGAGCGTAATTAAATTTTTTTATGAAAGCATGAGTAAATATTTTCATAAATTATTTAGACCACCTTTTGAGCAGACAACTACGTCCCTGCAGCCCCCAACAGGGCGTGGTTCCACCCCTGTAAAATGTACTATTTGCAACAAATACTTGTTATGTGTCCCTTTTTAAATGACAATTTGTGGCTAGCACTTCTCTGCTCAGCTGACGGGCTTTCCTTACTTTTTCCCTTGCACTTTCGGTGTATACCGTGTCTAAGATTTCATATATACCAACATTTTAGATAGTATATAATAGAAGAATTTTCCATTTTGTATGGAGATTTTTTCCGAGTGTGCTTCGCACAGTTAATTACATATATATATGTATATCTGTATATACATATGTATATGTATAAATATATATAAATATGTACATATGTGCAAGGCTGGAAAACGGCTCTTTGGCAGATTGCTTCCGATGTGGGCTTGTTGCTGCTTTACGGCATGTGTGGCATATGCGCATTTTCTTGCGCCCACACAAATGCGGCCTGCTTCCTTCTCTAGATAAAGCGACATAAACATGAAAGTACACATAAAGATGCATTTACAGAGCTGCAGCTGGAAAGCGCCGACACATCCACATCCGGCACACATCTGGCCTGGGCTGGCAAATATTATTGTACACATGTTGCAATTTGTTGAGTCTGTGGCACAGCGTTTAAAATGCAACCAAATGCATCAAACTGCAGCTGCGGATTTACAATCTGTCATTGCTTGTTGCAATCGTAGCAACAGCCATAAGGAGGCACTTTTCGATGAAAGGAGCTAAGCTTGAACTGCGTTTGCTAAAGGAGAACTTGTAGTAATTACAGCGCCCCGAAAAGGGAAGAGGAAGAAGAAGAGTTTTTAGCTTCAGGCACATATTAGATGCATACCGACGGCTGACGCTTGCACGTCGGCTTGTTTTTGACGTGTTGCCACAAAAGGCAGCTGCGTGCTGCTTTTGCCCATCAGGCACGTATTGCCAACATCACACTCACACACACTTATGCCAGTAAGTGTAATTGAAATTTGCGGTGTTTGTATTATTAAGTAAGCAATTGCAAATATGTGTTTGCCACACACACACACACACATTTATACATATTTAGCATATGTTGCATGTGTGTGTGTGTGTGTGTATAAAACATACCTCTTAATGCTGCGTGCCTCAATCGGTTTCGGCTTGTTGCCAGTCGTCGCGATAAGATATCGAGCGTGTCAAGATTAGCAGCGATAACGGTTATCGCATGTGAATCTATTGTCCAATTAGTGCAACATCTAATCAATATTTGTACACATCTCTCAGTCGGCCTAGCATGCTAATGACACTTTATAGACAACAAACAAAGTTAGCGATAATGAAAATGTACAAATCAAAAAAAGGTGTCAAACATGTCACGTAATACTTCACGCCGGAATTTTGACTGACCACAATCCACAATGTTAACTCACTGTTACATATGTGGATCCTGTTCGACAGTGTCAAAATAATGAACTTTGACATATTTCGACGGCTGTTATCGGGATATCAGCGAAATGAAAACAGTTAATTATGAATGAAAAATGATTTTAATCTGCAATTTCATTAATCAAATTGCTTTTGCAATAATTTCACAATGCGAAGCTGTTTTCTTATCTACAACATTGCCACCCAAATACTCAGCTTTTGCAATAATTTCACAATGCGAAGCTGCTTTCCTATCCAATACATTGCCAACCAAATACTCTATATAGCTTTTGCCATAATTTCATAATGAAAAGCTGTTTTTTTTTAAATATATATTTGTGTTCGATTCAGTCAGATAGTTAGTGGTTTCTGTAATTCCGCTGTGCTTAAATGGAAGTGTAGATCAATATCTATTTGGGAAAGTAGCGTTATTTTTGTGGTGTTTGTTGCTTTTTTAAACTACGCTACAAGCAAAAGTTCATGGCAATGGATATTAAAGGAGCCGTCAGCAGGCAGAGCTAGTGGAGGCGGAACACGGGGCGCGGCGAGTCGAGGCGAAGCCAACGGTAATAAAGTTTTAACATTCATGTAAATAACATACAAGGGTTGATGTTGTTGTTGTTGTTGTTGTTGTTGTTGTTGCTGCTGCTGCTGCTGGTGCGATGAAGCATGGCAATGGTGGAATAGGGCGCCTAGACACGCAATTGTCCTCGCCCAAAAAAATAAACTCAAGCAACACCAACAGCAACAGCAGCCCAACAACAAGCTGCATAAGCGATGACGTCACACGTCAGCAGAGAGTGAAGAACTCTGAGCCGACGGACGACGTGACGACTAGGACTTAAGCAAATGCGGCGCCATTTTGCAAACGCCATAACTGAGCAAAGGAACAATGGAAAACTAATTACAAGTAGCGAGCCGAGTGACCTTTGACACAAGGCGAGCGCTTGCCAGTTGCAGTGCCAAGAAATATGCCTTGATGAATTATGTGCAGCTTAGTCTGTTGAGATAGAAAAAGAGAAGAGAAAGAGAAGGAGAGAGGGATACATAGTAGGAGAAACTGAGAGAGAGAGAGAGAGTGAACGAGTCTTTTTATCTGAACGAGTCTTTTTATCTGTCTCTCTCTCTCTTTCTCTATCTCTCTCTCGCTCTCTGTCTCTCTCGCTCTCTGTCTCTCTATGTCTCTCTCTCTCTCTGTCTCTCTCTCTCTCTCCCTCTAGCCCTAATATCGGAGGCACACTCAGGCTTGAATGCAGACTCTGATTACGATTCGAATTCTGACTTTCAATCGACAGAAATGCGGTTTCGATTCCAACTACGGGTTGAGGACCTCGTAAATATTTAGCTGAGTCGATGAATTACTCACTGTATGCATAATAATTGACTTTTGTAACTCACTGTAGCTTACATTGGGAATAGACTTATGCAACTCACTGTGATTACATGGCAATTATTGCAATTTAGAGTATAAATTCGCAACACTTAATTACTCTACTTGCCGCTCTCGTAAGTTGCCACACACACACACACACCTATACACACACAGCTACACACATAGAGAAAGGGGCGTGGTCAGGGGGGTAGTAGCTTCTTCTCTTTATTCTTGCATTTTGCACTCGATAAAAAATGGCAACGGAGCCAAACATTTTTTGCTGTTGTTTTTCTTTTTTGGTTTTTGTTTTTTATTGTTTGGTTTGGTTTTTGTTCAAGTCGAAGGTTAGATGACATCGCTGCAACTTTGTTGTTGCTGCTCTCTTTATTTTTATTTTATTTTTTTTTGGCGTCTATCGTCTGTTGTTTATTGAGGCTTTGACTTGCAGCAGACAGCAGACCCCCCGGCTTTCTGCCCCTCCCTAACTGCAAGTTGGCTAAAATAAATTGGCTGTTAGCCAAAAACACTTTGCTGCCACTCTGGGGAACAATGCGGGGAAAAACAAATTCACAAGCATTTCTCAATGAGCAACAACATTTGCATATCATGTGCAGCCCAGGTGTGCGTGTGTGTGCTTTGTTGTGTTGTTGTGTCTGGCTGGCAATGTAATTGATATAAATACTGGCTGGAATAAAAAGTGTGTTTAGCACCTCGCCAGGCGCTCACATGAGCCCAGATATACATACACACACACATATATATGTGTGTATATATTGGCACTTAGCGAAAGCGAAAACCCCTGTAAAAGCTGTAATAGATAATGGCTATATGTGTATACTGATTTACAGTTGCAAAAAGAGAACAACATAAAATTAATGCAGTGCGATAGAGGAGTTCCTTGCAATTCCATCAAACCATGTCCTTCGCAAACTGCAAGGATTTGGCCGACTTGAAGCTATTTTTTGGCTATAGCACGGGAATATCCTAAAGAGTCTTAAGCTGAAACATGTTTTTGTACTCGCATTGAAAAGTATTATTGATTGGCATTCAAGGACTTCCAGGATTTTACCAGAAACTTCACAGAAAATCGAAAAATCCGTTGTAACATTATCTCCAAGACAAGCTCTCTCGATTCTAGCATTATAATATAGAACAAACAGTTGTCTCCCTCTGCCACGACTTTTATCATATTATAATCTTATATTGTTAAGATAAAAGAGGAGGAAATCCGTTGAGAAGATAGCTAAAGACTTGAACAGGCACGTGCCTCTCTCCGAACTTATAGGTTAACGAGTCTAGGCGTATTTGCATCGGTATATAAGTACCTACCCAGATAATGTCCTAAGTAATAGTTGTAGACAGCAGCGAAAAACAGCAATAATTGGAGGGCATTTTAACGAGTCGGGGAATGAAAGTAAATAACTTGTCGCATATTAATGTTACTGCTGGCATTCCAATTATGATTGAATGTGCCTCAACTGATACCAAGAGTAGGTTTCTTCCTATTAATTTTGTGGTATCTTAAGTTGGCATGTGCGCAATTTGGCCATTTGTTGATTAGTTTTTGTTGGATGAGCACTCTGATTGATTGTTAACAGCAGCGTCTCTCGGTTATCGGGTTGAGCGTTGAGTACTTTGAGTACCCTCTGCTTCCATGGAAGCCAAGCGATAAGGGACCATTGAGCAAGTTATCGTGCTGCGCTTGATGAATTCAGTGTGTGGCAAGCTGGTTCAATTGACCGCACTGCACGTGAGTTTATTATGGGAATTTTATATTATTTATGTGTTTTTTTTTTGTGGCACGTGATTTAATTGTAGCAATTTTTATTGTGGCAATTTATAATTTGATTTATAAATTAATGTCTTCGCAAATACTAACGAGGTGAATGGCCTGGCCTACATAGGGGTTAAGCCCTTAAGTAATCCCTGGCAAATGTGATAAGGCTTATCGCTGGCATGCTGAGAGTTGTGCTTGTTGGCAAATTGAGCTAGTTTCTATAGCCAGCGTGCGGTGGGAAGGGGGACAGAGTCTGGCAACGATAAATTCTTATGATCTTATCAAATATATTTCTATTGCTCGGCAAAATTTGATTTCGCCTTATGTCACAGCGCCATAAATAACGAACAATATTATCGAAGTGTCCCATAAAACAGCAATTCGTCAACGACAACGACTTGGTTTGATTCCACACTTTGTTTAATAATTGAAAACTTGTTACGCAATTAATTATTGATTCTCAGCATGATTGTCATCATTTAATCAATTTATGGTCGTAATTGCATTGTCGTTGAATAGAGAGTACGTGTTAAAGCAGATATATATTTGAGTGTATTCATATTTATGGCCAATGCAATATTAAAATATATATTCAAAATATACATATATACACTGTATTAAAAAATATATACATTAAGTTTGAGTGATTTAACATAAAGAACAAATCCAAAAAGACGAAAACATAAACAGACAAATTATTTGTCAACGTTTCTTATCTGTCTTTAGTTTTTAGTATTATTAAAGACAGCAATCTACAGAACAATCTGGCTCAAGGGAAGCTAAGGAAAGACTGCTGTGGCCCTCAACACTATTATTAGGTTTTTTTTTTGGATTGTGCAACAATGAGTTGAGATTCTGCTCCACATAGAAACATAGAAAAATGTATGTATGTAGAATATAATGTAGCTGGTCGCATTTAGCAAAAGCCAAGATGCGCATTGTGGCAAGGCGAATGTCCTTTGGCCAACTTATTTGCCGACAAACATAACTGAATTGTTGCCACACTCCCCTCCCTCCCCATCGCTGTCAGCTGTAGTGTTTGCCTTCATGTGGCGTGCTCAATTAAATTAATGTTTACTTCTTATTCGCACCTCGGTCGTTGTCGTCTGATTGATGGCAACGCGGATAGTATTTCAATAACAACTCAAATTCACTTATATATATATATATATATATATATTTCCAACATCTGACGCAATTAATTTGAGTCGTTTTCTTATCTATTTTTGTAGGTACTTCGAGTGTCAATTATTAAATGGCAAAGGCACGCAGAAAACGCCATCAGGCCAAGGAGCAGCTGGAGCAGCCAAATGGGTGTAGTTAAAAACTACAACAACAACAACAGCAACAACAACAACAACAGCAGCAACAACAACAATATCACAATGGACAAACGTTCGCTTTGCTGCCTCATCATCTGTGTGAATGTGTGCTTTGTGCTGTGGCTGGTCAGCATGCAACAGCTCGAATCGGATGAGGCAGGCACACTGAGCACACAGCTAATACAGTTGCAACAGCAACAACAGCAACAGCTGCAACAACAGCAACAATTGCAATCGAGTGCCAACGGCAGTAGTAGTAAACCAAACCAAATACACGACCCTAGTCGCACTCAGCAACTTAGTAGCAACCTTAGTAGTTATTCTTCGCATTATTATTATTCGTATTCTAATTATTATAATAGTCCTAGCCAAGTAGTTAGTCTAGATAAGGCGGCCACGCCCACATCAACAACAACATCAAGATCAACCACAACAGAGTCATCTGAAATGGCCTCAGAAGATGCCAATCAGTTGATTGACTTGCACAACTTTGGCTATCTGATGGTGCAGCCGGCGTGTGAATCGCATATCCTCGCCCTAATCCTGGTGCATACGGCGCCGAGGAATGCAGAGAAACGTTCACTGATCCGTCAGTCGTGGGGCGGACCACCAATGTCGTCACAGTCACCGCTGCGGGTTGTCTTCCTGCTGGGCGCAGTGCCCGCCGAGGAGTTGGAGCTGCAGCATTCGCTGGAGCGGGAGAATGCCCGCCACAAGGACATGGTACAGGGCAATTTTCAGGATGCCTACCGCAATATGACGTACAAGCATGTGATGGCCCTCAAATGGTTCAACAGCAACTGTTCGCATGCCCAGCTGCTCATCAAGGTGGACGATGATGTCTTTGTGAATACACCCCAGCTGATTAAGTTGCTTCTCCTCCCCGAACCCTCAACTCTCAACTCGAATCTGACGTCGTCGACATCGGCGACGCCATCAACGTTGACTTCCCTGCTCCAGCAGCGACGAGAACTGCTCTTCTGTCGACCAGTGATGGTCTCCCGCGTGAAGCGATCCTATCGTGTGAGTACAGGCTGCATATATAATAATGATCTCTGCAGCGATCACAATAAACTTTGTCATGTAATTAATGTCCAATTAATGTTTACACTTGCAGTCCAAATGGCGTGTCACCTTCCGAGAATACCCCAACCATTATTATCCGCCGTACTGTCCGGGCTTTGCGATTGTCTACTCGGCGGATGTGGTGCAGCGTCTCTATCAGGCTGCCCAGCACACGGCCTACTTCTGGGTGGACGATGTCCACATCACGGGCATCCTGGCGCAGCAGACGAATACGTCGATCACAACGTTGGAACCCTTCGTCCTCTACGAGGACGATTGCCAGCGGTTGCTGAGCGGGGAGCTTGATATCGATCAGCAGGAATTTCTGTTCGCGTGGCACACAATTTCACCCGGCCAGATTGGAGCACTGTGGCAACTGTATGTGGCACAGAACTACACGTTGCCACATAGAAACGCACAGTTGGCGGAGTCATTGGATGTGACATCGGATACGGGTTGGAGCTAGCTTGAAAAGCTTGAAAATAGGAATATCTTCAATTTATATTTTGGCTGTTTTGTTTAAGATTTAGTTGTTAAACTTGAGCTGAGCTGAAGAGGAGTAGATGTTGATGATGATGATGATAATGATGATGATATATATTGTAAGTCAAGTGAACCACCAACCACCTGCCTACAATCATTCGTATCATATATGATATAGCGTATAACTGAAGCATAACGATAAAGCTAAGCGATAAGTCGAAGAGAACACACAAAGAAGCCTCTCTCTCTGGGTGATAATTACAAAAAGACACACAACATTCGGATATCAAGCACAACAACAATAGCCTGTAATAATACCAAAACCCTAATCCGTATATATACATATATATCTACATAGAAGATCTTCAGAAGATATTGTAAGATGTGTGTAGCAAAGCATGACATGTGTTTAGTCTAAATCAAATGAATCGATTCGAACTGTAATCTGTACTTATTATAAATCAAATGATGTCGATGGCAATGAGAAACTTACCAAGGATGTATTTTTTGTATTCATCTATAGCAACTAAATAACTATATCATTTTTATTTTGAATTTCAACTGCATGCAACATTTGGCAAAATGGACATTTTATATTCAGCCGCAGCACAAACAAACAAACGCAAAACGAGATAAAAGATTTCAAGTGGGAACATTTAAAAAGCCAGGAAAAAATATCAAAAGGAACGAGAAACAAAAATGAAATGTAATCTTTGTAACAAATGAAATTTATAAATGTCTAATGAAATTAACTAAATGTTCAAGTTTGTCAGAAATTATATATACACACACAAACATATATATGAGAAAACAACAAAAAAAATCCATATAAAAAAGAACTTACAAATTGTACAATGTAAAAGGAAAAATAAATCGAAGCGAAAATATTTGAATTTCAATCATACTTATGCTACTTATCTCCCTAGATGAGCCCCTTAATCCTTGAATGCAGTTCGAAAGAGGAGGCTCTTGCCATTCTAACTCATCATGTCCTTCGAAGCTCTGTATGGATTTGGCTGAATTAGAGCCATTTTTTATTTACTTCCCACAAAGCACACACGAAAAACGCGTTAAAAACGCATACAACACGCGCCAATGAACTTCTTTCTTGCACTGCTTTCTGCATGTGCTAAGCAGTTAAAGGGTGCGAAACTCTGTTAAGTCGCACAAATTTCTATCGTTTGTTGAGAAGCAGCTGACAGGTGTGTGTGAACTAATTTTTTGCATATACAGTTTGCTGCCTGCAAGCCATCCTCGAAAACAGTTCTTAAAAGTTGGCCCTTTTGTAAGGACATGAACAAACTAGAATTATTTTACTGATATGCAATAGAGGTGGCCCGAGCCAGAAGTTATTTTATTAGTTCGCCTAAAAGTATGCTTTTAAATTGTAGTTTTTATTTAACAGAGTGAACTGCTTGGTAAGCAGCACGAACTCAAAGTATATAAGCAGTGCCACAGCAAGCAGCTTTTGCATGTTAGCAAATCATTTTTAGCGGAATATTTAAAATGTAATTCCCATTAAAAAATTCTGCTCTCAACAATTGTCATTTGTCCAGCTACTCAACAGTTGACGACTTGCTGACTTTATCGTTAAATAATTAATGGCTGCATGAAAGCAATTGTTCTTTTCAACAGCTGGGCCGAAGGACATGCAAAATTTCACCCAATTATTTCAAACGGCACTTTGTACAAACTGTACGAATATGGTTGCAAGTGCAGAATGATATATATCTATTTGTCACAATTGGATGCGCTAAAGGTATGGGTAACGTAGCTCCAAACAGCCAATTGGGACTCATTTCGTCTCTTGGCCTTTCAACAGCGTGCGTGTGCTGGCCACAAATTGTTGCATTCAATTGAAGACCAAAGTTAGTATGTTATCGTGGGTCAGCGCGTGTGGACACGAATACAGGACACATTGCCATTTTCATTTGTTGCTTAACTAAATGACAATGGTTTCGGTAAGTGCAACTTTTTTCTATGCGTCCTGCCTCAAAACAATGTGGCTCGAGTGTGGCTCAGTTTGCTTGCCGCTTAACTAACTGAAGGCAACAAACAACGCACTGTGGAAAAGGGGTAATTGGTACTTGAAGCGATCACAGACAAAATCTATATATGATTTGATTAAACAAAAAAAAGCATTATACGTCACAAAGGGTACCAATTCTATTCCAATTTCACTCGAGCTTTGCTCCGCCTTTGTTTTAAGTGGATCAACAAGAAAAACAACAGAATCTGGAAACCGGGTTGAGTTTGCTCGTTGTCCTTAGTTGAGTGGCGGCGCCGCCTTCGTTAGCTGCAAATTATGAACAAGTGGATGGAAAACACTCTAAGGCAGGAAGCAGGTCCACAAACAACTTCAGCTTTTAGCTTTAGTCTTAAGTCTTAAGCTTGTAGCTTTTTAGTTGCCAAAAACTGCAAGCTGTGTGCTAAAAAACTCTCTCATTAGTTTCCCGATGCTTTTTGAAGGGGGCAAAGCTTTTTGGAATTGCCAGGAAGTGTGTCATGTGGAGGAGTGGGCAAAAAAGTTATTATACATACAGGAGTTGCTTCGACTGCTGCTCTTTTGCTGCTCCTATTTGCTACTGGTTTAGCTGCCCCTTCAAAAGCGCGCGTCGGCGCTGAAAAGTGTGCAACATTTTTCAGTTGCAGCTTCGGTTTTTGGTGTCGGTTTTGTTGGTGTCGGTTGCTGCCTGCTGCTGTTCGGCAAAGTGTCGAACTTCTATGATGCTGGCTAGTTTTTAGTACACAAAACACTCTTCGCTGCTTCGTGTTATCTCTGAGTGAGCCGCAGGGAGGCAACTGAGGCTGCTGCTCGTATCCGCTCAGGACTTCGTTTGCCAAGCAGCCAGGCAGCAAGGCAGCAAGGCAGGCCTATAAATGTTTTGTTTTTCTGCAGTTTGTTGTTAGTGCTGAACTGTGAACGGGCATCAGCGTGTGGCTGGCCACATCAACATCATCATCAACACACACATTCGCACACACACACAGTCGCGCACACCACTCACACTTGAAGCGACAACGACGCAAAATTCGAGGCAATCCTCACTTCTTTGGGTGTGTGCTACCTAAAAATAGCGCCCAAATTTTGTAAGCTGGCCAAAAAGCACGACAATCTCAAAGACAGCAATAATAAACAAGCAAAAAAGTGCAAATTAATTTATAAAAAGAACAATCGAATTTCACAAAAAAGTGCAAGCCCAAAAAGACAAACAAACAATAAAAAGACAACAGGTGTTTTTGCCAGTTTATGTTAACATTGTTTAACTAGTTTCCTTTGCCGAATGTTCCTTTTCTGATTGTGTGTGTGTGTGTGTGTGCGTGAGTTGTTTATATATGCATATGTGTGTGTGTGTGTGCGCATACACACGTGCAGCATAAGATGGTTGAAGAGTTTCTAGAAAAATTGCCTGAAATCGACACACGCTACGAGGTAAGTTCTCTTCCTTCTCCCTCTGCTTCATGGTCCTTTGACTAAATCCCAAAATCCTTATGCCGGTAATCGCTTTGCAAGGCATTGTCCTGCGTATCCTGCTGCGACTGCTGCTGCTGTACAAAGACAAACACCAAGTGGCAACAGCAGCAGCAGCAGGAGCGGCTTTTGTTTCGCGCCTGGCAGCCACCTGCTCGACATCCTGTCGGCCTGTCGTCCTGTCGTCCTAGCTGGCTCTGCAGCTCTGCTGTTTGTTTTGTTCTACAAATTACATTTGCCTACAAGAACTACGGCAATATACTCGGCTCACTCGGCTGACTCTTTGAGCCTGCCATGCAAATGTAGGCCGGATATTTAATCAGTTTGCTGTTGCTGCTGCTGCTGCTGCTGCTGCTAGCATTTACCATTGCACTTAGTCAGCAACAACTTAGTCAGCAGCAACCGCATTTGTTTTTTGGCTTCCGCATGCGGCTTAATGCCAGTTGCCTGTTGCCTGTTCCCAGTTGCTCGCTTATCCTTTGCACAGCCAGTTTTAGTTGTTCTTCATAATCCATTAGTGCTCCGTGAGAGAGACGCTTACCTGGCATTTGTGATCAGCTTTAGAAATACCGAGTACACTCATCATTTTTTATCATGAATTAAGCTTAAGTCAACTTTTGAATGTATCTTGAGTATGGCAAAGTATTCCTTAGCAAATAACACAATGCCATTTAACAGACTCGGTTGCATAGAGATCCGTAACAGCTGTACTTAACATAAGCTTAACATGAATGGGTGCATGAATATCACTCTGCGTATGAATGTGAAGCTTGAGATGATAACTAGACTTATACATTGTCAGAGGCAAAGTTTTCATAGCATTAAGCAAATAACACAGTGCAATTTAACAGACTCGTTTGCATAGAGATCCGTAACAGCTGTACTTAACATAAGCTTAACATGAGTGAGTGCAATCAAATCATGAGTAAAAACGTAAGAGAAGAAAGACTCGTGTCAGGTTCTTCAAATAAAATAAGACTTGAAAAGAAGAAAGACGTTCGTTAAACAATTTCCATAATATATCAAAGAATAGATCAATAATTGCTGTGACAGTTTTATCAGATACTTTGCGTGTAATTATAAAATTCCCTCGTGTATTTCTTGACACACTTTGCAACATCTTAAGCTTACAATCTGATAGCGTATTTCCTTGCGATATGTTAACTATGCCAAAGGCAAAGCCACTGTGGGTTAAGTCCACAGCTTAAAAGGCAATTAGCGCACATTCTGACGGGTCATGAGGGCCAATCACAACAACAGCAACAACAACAAGTCATGGCCAGAGCTGTTTAGCGTTCCCATTAACTTTATTAGCACCCAACGACTGTATAAACAACACACGCACACCCACACATACATACACGCAGTGATAAACTGGGGTATATGTGTAGTTACATATATGGTATATACTGCATACATCATGTCTACTTACATAATTATGTGCCGTATTTTTAACAATAACCCGCCGCCAGCAAGCCTTAAATGCCACACTGAAACTAATAAACATGTTGGGGCAGCCACAAAGTGTGTGTGCGTGGTGCGTGTGTGTGTGTGTGGGTGTGTACGCAATCGCGATCAATAAAATTTAATTATTCAATACAACATGCCATAAACTTTCACTCGCACTAAGTCACACCAGACAATGGATGTCTCTGTGTGTGTGTAATCCTTTGTTTGACTTTGTTTGTGGGGAGATGCACAGCTGACTATCACCCGCTGTTGAGTCCTTGCTGTCATCATCCTGTTAGCTGTTCTCGTTGCGGTCGCGTTGTTAATTTACATGTAAGATTAGCTGGCAAAGCACAACAGAAACAACAGCAGGAAAACCAAAAACTTAAAATTTAACCAACTGTCCTCCCAAAGTTGGAGGGAATAAATAACTTTGGCTGGTCATGGCATCTGGCAGCACTTAATAATTCCCCCATGCACATGTGTGCTTCATATAAATAGCAGCTAAATGTCAGCGTATCGATTGAAACGTGTCGCATATAAAATGAATTTCAAATACTTAAATATGAGCATGGTACGCAGGACATGCAAATAGCTACGGACAAGTTTCAAATATTCATCTTTAACATCAATAATTCAGTTAGTTGAAGTTTGAAAGTCAAAAAGCTAAAGTAGATATTATTTATAATTTTGTAGTATTTTATATAAATAATTATGAAATCATCATCAAAGTATATCTTTATCACAATTAGTATTGTGAGGAGCCATATAGCTTTGAGGAATAAATGTACATAAATATACATTTATTGCTTTATGCGCCCCTCACAAATAACTGCACCTCAGGGAAATTATGAAATATATTGCAGAACGACCGATACTTCAACTCCATCGAGTGCAGCGACCTCAGTGTGAGGCAAGCGCTGAGTGCAGCGATCGCAAAATGCGGCGACCGCTGACCTAATGCCATCGAATGCAGCGATCGCAAAAAGGTAGTGGAGAACTACCAAAGATCACGCCACCGAGGCGACCAGATCTATAAAAAGGGCGTCGCAGATCCGGAAGTCAGTCAGTCAGAGGCAGGCAGTCCGTCAAAAGTGAGAAATGAGTGCGAAACTCACTGTCGGGCAAGAGTAGGTCTGAGGCTCACGGCAGTCAGTGCGAAATCTAGGCGCGAAGTCCGTCAGAGAAGGTCTGATCGCCACCTAGCTGGTACATGGAACGCCGGATATCAAAGGGATATCCATTTGGCAGTTAAGATTGTACCATAGTAATAAGTGAAGCAGAATAAAAGCATCAGTTTATAATATATTTGTATATGAAGGACGAACCCATAGCTCGGCTGAGTTTTAGCCTAGCTAAAACTAAACGAACTGAAAAGGTTCCTTACAGTACGCAGGACATGCACATAGCTAAGGACAAATTTCAAGTATTCATCTTTAACATCAATAATTCAGTTAGTCAAAGTTCAAAAAGTAGTTTATATAAATAAATTAGTGTTCGCAAACAGATTTAAATCAAATATCAATTAAAATTCAGTCACTTTATCATAATTTGCAATATGGCTATGTGCAAATTTATTGGCAATTTGTGGCATGGTGTTTATTATTGATCATCATCATCATCGTCATCATCAAGCTCATCAGCAACGTTTGTGGCTGAAAAAGTTTGACGACTTTGTTTGCTTTTGTAAATACAGTTTTTGGTAAACAGATTTGTGGGCTCTGCAAAAACTGTTAGTTAAGCTGGCTGCTTGTGTGTGTGTGTGTGTGTATGTCTGTGTGTGTGTGTGTGTTTATTTGCAAACAAAAAAGCAATTTGTGGATACATTTTAATTGAAGCCCAGAACAGTACATTGCTGCCTACCTGGCTGGATGTCGTCATCCAGAATGATACCACACATGAAGTGGCACTTGGCATGCAGCCAGAAGAAAAGTTCTGGCAGGCAAGTGGCATGTGGCAACAGCAGCAGCACGACGACGATGACGACGCGCAAGTCGTTGAAAGTTTGTCACATTTTTGTTTGGGGCAAGCATTTTCAATATGCAAAAGTCGTTAATATTACACAGGGGGACGAGGCGACGCAGAGGCGTGGCATTTGAATTGCTGCTGTTTTATGCATGTTTTATGAGGAGGCACGTGGCGTATGCGTAATATGCTGCATAATGCGTATTTAGATGAAAATTGAATTGCGCATTATACATGGCGCATACGTGATGCTCATTTTGCTGCATTCTACAAATGACTGCCACATATAGTGAACATATATATCTATCTGACTGGCCACGTCTGCTATGCGACAGATTAAATTCTAAGTTATTGTCAGTTGGGCGTTCAGCTAAAAAGATGATGCCAAGATAGCTGAGCGCCGACCCAAAAAATAAATAATGCGATTTCTGATTTGCTGTTGTCGTTGCTGAAGATTGTTGTTGTTGTTGTTGCTGTTGTTGCTATTGTTGTTGTTGTCTGCGCATTTGATTTATGGGCCAGCGAGCATTTGGCTATTTACAGTCTGCATGTCGATTTCGCATTTATTAATTCGATTTTGTTTGCGTCTCACTTGCAGCCCTCTGCAAACATTGTATTATGACTTCTGCAATTCAATAGCTTCATTTGTAAGGCTGTTGAACAACAGATAAACTTGTGTAATGTGTGTGTACTTATGGGGCATTCACCATATTTCAAAATGTACTTTGAATTGTATTTGTTGTCGGCACTCAGTTCAGCTATGGTTAATTTGAGTCAGCAATGAGCTGCCAGCTTGCTCAAAATACGTTTATAACAATGCTAATCCTGCAGGACAATGGCCAAACGGGGTTCAGTGCAAATTTCATTAATAAACGTCGAGCGAGCTCACTGAATGTAATCCATTTTGCTCAATGCCCAGCAGGAGGGAGCGACGGGGAGGAGTCGAGGTTAGCGGATAAGGGTACGTGTGGCAGCTGAATGCAAACAATAAACATTGGAGAACATCACAGCCCGCTGGGCAAGAGCAGCTGCTGATGCTGATGCAGGACACTCAAAAGCTGTAACTGAAGCTTATCTATAAAAGCGTATGGATGAGGGGGTGTGAGTGTGTGCGGGCGCAGGGCATTGCCCACATAGTGGCAGCATTTCCAAAAACCGCATACAGCAAACGCTATTGTTGGCACAATACATACTCTCAAAAAACTGAATAAAAAAAACCATTTTCCTATTCAATTCTTTTTTGGAAAACTCGCACTGAACAGCGTATAGCTAGCTGGTTGAGAGTGTGTGTGAGTGTGGTATATACACTCAGAAAAACATTTCTGATATTCGAGGCGTTTTTTTTCTCAGTAGTGTGCCACCTATAGACAGAGCACACAAAAAGTGTTTGAAAAGAGAAGCACAACAGATACTAAATGGCCAACAGGACAGCAGAGCTGTCTGCTCTTCTACAGTGTTGATTGCACAAATCCAATTTGCCTGTTGCTAATTAAGTTTTGACCAACTTCACAAAAAAAATGTTGTGCTCAAATTAAAACTCATCCTGTTAGTTATTATGCAGTTGCCATCTGATCGGATCCTGTTTTTCTCATTGCCTTTGCAGGATATTGTGCCCATGGAGCAAGTGAGCTCGATGGTCTCCAACGGCGGCGGCAGTGTGACCATGCAGCGCGACGATGAGTACCGAAATCGCATCATGAAAAGTAAGTGTGTCAGCTCTCATTCTAAATATCTGTGTATGTATATGTGTTTATGTGTATATGTGTACCACAACCCCTCCTCCCACCCACCCACAAAAAAAGAAGAAGAAAAACCACCACTTTCTCCATCCCCACAGAGCCAACATATATAGAAAGGTAAATCCTGCTGCTGCTGCTGCTGCTGCTGTTGCTGCAACTGTGCCTGTGACTGCTTGGGATTTTGCATGGGTCTGTGGACAATATCCCTGACCCAGTGGCTCTGCAGTTGACACACTTTAATCCCGGCCGCCCGGTGAGCAGCAGCAACAGCAGCGGCAGCAAATAAATAGCTTTTCACATTTCGCTTAGCGGTATTTGCAAATTCGCGCCACCCCCCGCCTTGCATGCGCTGCCTGCATGCTTATCCACAGTAGTAATACTCTAGCATATGCCATATATGCACTCAGAAAAAAACTAGATCAACTTGTAACGAAAAACGTTTAAGTGTCATCCAAAAATAGCCAAAACTATTTCAAGTTAAATGAACAACGACTGTTCTCATTGTAAAATAGTTGACCATTGAAGTTTCGGTTTTTCTTTGAGTGCATATACACTGTAAGATATATAGCATACAAATGCCACCAAACTAACCAATAAACGTAATCATTTCATGATGCTTGCTCAACAAATTCGTCGTATTCGGTCGAATCTCTGTACAAATTTGCATATCAAATAACCAAATCGCATCTCGAACCACAAAATCAACCAAAAAATCAACCAAAAAATCAACCAAAAATCAACCAAAAAATCAACCAAAAAACCGACATTAAAAAATCAACAAACTAACCAACCAAATACGCTTCTCTCTCACAACTCTCTCGCTCATCTGTAGTACGTATGCTTGGTGAGTGCTGAAATTTCAAATTGAATTAAACCAAAAACTAAAAGCATAAATATTTAATTGGGTTTGTATATACAGACATATGTACAGAAGGCGCCAGCGTAAGTATGTATATGAGTCCAAACATGCGAGTGCTTAAATTGAATATCATTTCGAAATAAATTTTTGATTTTAAACTGCATTAGTTTAGCCGAAAATTGAGTTAACAAATTCGCAATACATAAATTATCTATTGCAATCATAAATGCGTGTGTGTGTGCGAGTGTGTGTGCGTGTGTGTATGAGTGTGTGCGAGAGTGTCTCGGCTACATTAGCATAACATAACATTTGCTAAGTGATGCCAAGACAGAAACTTCGCCTTGCGGCAGGACAATCAGTAAAGTGGACTGAAATGGTGGCGTATACTTGATATTTGCTTAAGCTCTAATGTGGGTTCTCCTGCAAGTTGCCTCTGGGTGCGACCTGACCAGCTTTGACTATATATGTATATATAAATCATGATAAGTTTGTGTCCACACAGAAGCGACAGGCGACATCTTCATTTGCTGTGTTCCAGATACTTGGTAATAACTGTACAGTGTGCACATTAAGCATCATCTGCACTCGCCTCTAATGACCACGTTGACCTGTGAATAATGGCGCAGCTTGGGGGAGGAAAAGTAAACAAAACAAAGCATTGACCAGCTGTAAGATACCCTGTTGAATGTTTAACGAAATCAAAACTTCACAAATACGGTCAATCGAATAAGCTGAAATATGCAAAAAACTTGAGTTAATTCTGGCTCAATCTGAAATCAGTTTGTCTTTGCCCATTATAGAAAACTTCATTTAAGTGTTAACCTCTGATCCACAAGAAAGCGTTGCTTTAAAGGCTTCTTAGGATATATTGCTAAATTTAGATTTATAACTTATTTTTAGCACATTTATTGCTTTAAGTAGGTTTGATTTTTCTCACAGCTACCCAACGCTTGAACTTTGCCTAGGGTATCTGGAAATAACAAGGACCAAGACAGTAGTCTCTGCATTTTTCATCATTAGCTAATTTGCCTGTTTCTAGTCCTGCCATCTTTAGCCCTGCCCCTGGCCCCGTTCGACTGATTAAGGGTCTAATTTAGCATTAAGTTGGCATTCAGCAGCTGGCAGCTGATAGTCTCGTGTCTTGCGACAACGAAACCAGAAGTTAAACAAATAATTTGCAGGCAAAAGCAAAAACAAAAAAAAAACACAAGACAAAAGCTAACAAATCGTGGCCAACAAACAGAAGGCCAAACAAAAGAAATTAAAACTGCGAGATTTTCCTCGGCCCGCTTTGATGACCCTTCGTCTGAGGTTTTAAAGACAAACCCAAAGCGCAGTCAAAGCCAGCGTCTTCATTTTGCTGCCAACAACTAAGCAGGAGGAGGAGGATGAGGAGGAGCACCAAGTGGGGACCCGAGACAGAAGTGGGACTTGCGCCTAGTTCAATGCACTGCCACTCAACAGCCCCGAGAGCAATGGCAAAAGTTAAGAAAATCGCCCAGCCCAACCTCAGACACACAGCAGCTTCAAACATTTGTGCTCAGTAAGTAATTTTATGTGACCGCCTGCATTTCAACTGCAAAAGTTTTCCTTTGGCTTTGACTTTTCACTTAGAGTTTTTCTCGATTTGTCCGGCAAATATTTCTCCCTCCCATCTCGATGGATGTCGTTTATGAATTCTCAAGATAAACGAGTGCCTTTTCCCATTCGCTCTCATGCTTTGATCCAAATATTTTATGATATTTGATTTTACTGGCTGCGATACCCTGCACTTAAATGTTGTTGACTGGGTATAATAGACAGAGACAGACAGACATGCACACTTGAAAAGAACAAAAGTATATTTATCAAAAATGAACCGATTTGGCAGTTAACATTTTTTCACGTCTTCAAATTATATTCGGATTTAAGTATGAATTTTTTCAGATTTCAGTGTAGGGCTAAGAACTTCATCTAGTGGTCAAACCATGGTCAGACCGCACTTTCTTTTGAAAGTCAGTCGATTTGCATGAATAAACCTTTTAAGAGTTAAATTATATATGAATATTTAGAATATTTTGAGGAGAGCACTTGGACTGGGTTCGCTTGTGGCATTTGCCTTAAATTTGAAGCATGCTCGAGGCTCTCAAACTGTTCGCAACTTTGTTGGCTGCTGCATTGCTGCATATTGAAGCAGGTATCGATCCTGGACAATGTGTGAGTGAAATCCTTTAAGTGCCACTTAGATAAAAGGTAGAAAGGAAACACGACATTTAAAGGCGGAAAATGTGTAGATTTAATTGCTTCTTTTCGCCATGCGAACCCTTACATAGACCCAAATGTCTGTGAGTAATAAAAAGAGCAACTTGGACAAAGGTTTGTTTGTGGGGAGAAGTCGGTCGCCTTGTGAAAACCCTTATTAATTAATGTCCTATTTCAGACTGCGAGTTTGCTAAGCTGCTGCCAGTTTAACACTCATTAAAGCAAAATAATGGCTTCTGCCAGTGTTAGTCTGCGACTACAGCTTCCTCTTCTTCCTCGTCGGGGTTGGCAGCTGGCAGCTGGCCAAGCGATGACAATATGGCCAAAGTGGCCAGTGCTCACAGTGCCTAACAGTTTCACAGTTTCATAGTCTCGCTCTCTGTGGCAGTCACAAATCGCACGTAGTACAAAGGCCGAGCATGGAGAATGACGCATTTGGGTGCAAGCGGCAAGTGGCAAGTGGCATGTGGCCTCATGCGGAAGTTGTTAATTTGACGCACAAAAGGCGTCTCGCAATTGTTGTTGTTGTTGTCGCTATTGCTGCTGCTGCTGTTCTCGCTAAAATGGGCACAAGTGGCGCCAATGCTGATGTGCTCGGTGGTGCAACAGGGCATATACGTATTACCCGTAATTACTCGGAAGACGGACTGCGCCCACTGATAGCTGCATGCACCATGTATTGCCCCCAAGGCAAGCTTCAACTTGTTGCCATGACGAGCACAGAACACAGGCCATCGCAGGAGTGGGTGGTGTTGGTGTGGTTGTCCAATTAACTTGCGCAATTTATTGGTCCGTGCATTGGGCATGCGAAAGGGCCACGTTGCAAAGGTGGTTTGTTGGTTAGACAGTAGGTAAATGGCCACAACACTAACAACCAATTAGTGCAATTACTTATAATTGCACGCAAAACCCACACTTTCAGCTCATCATTTTACATGTAACGAAATACTTGACTGAATAATCTGTATCCCATATATATCCCTTTTAAATTAATCCTTTCCAATTTGACTGAAGGGTACAAGATCGCCATGGAAACATTTGCGTTTGTCAGGAAAGTGGGAGAGAAATTTAATGAGAATGCTTACCTGTGTATGAGCGTCTATTATACGCTGTTTGCGTTAAGTATTTTGAAGTTCTTTTCAAAATGCAGTCACTTACATACACTCAGAAATATTTTTCAAAACTAGAAATGCAAATGAAAATTGGGCATATTTTTGCCGTATTATAATAAATGGTACTCAGAATAGAAAAACACCCTTTTGGTATGGAGACTTTCTAAAATGCAGGGTGATTTTTTCTGAGTGTATTTACAATTCAATATTAGAGCAGCGCAAGGGGATAACGAGCCGACAGTTGGCTTTGAATGGTTTCAGTTGCATTATAAAATATTCAGGCTTATGCAAGCATGTAAATGACAGAGCCGAGAGCGTCAAGAGCGTCCTTACAAGACTTTCACTTGCCGACCTCTCTGCGTCCCTGCCTGACTAACTGCATGTCTACCTGCCCACGGGAGCAACCGGTTGAAAGTCGTTATCCTTTGCCAGCTTTGCTCTTGCACCGAGCAACATGCAAATGGCCTACTTGCCCGATTGCTGTTTGCCTTTTGGCTGGGTCTTGACTTGACTCGCCTTGGCTTGGCTTGGCTCGAGTTGATGGTAGCCAACAAGTCCAAGAGTCCGCGGGGTGTGCGTGTTTGTGTGTGTATGTGTGTGCTTGTGACTCATAGGCGCATAGGCTCATGGCATTTACAATGCACACAATTACAGTTTTGGTTTCGGTTAAGGTTTCGCTCTTCCGCTCGTATCTGTTATGTGGTTTCGAGGTTCGAGATTCGAGGTTCTCAGCTCTGACACACAATAGATGCTTTTTGACATTTCCGAGGCAGCTTGACAGTCCACTTCCTTCATCCTTGAGCTACAAAACGGTACATAAGCGCAGTCCGGCCTCAAATCATATTCGTTTCGACAGCGAGCAATTAACATGTCCACTGCCAATGGCAGTTCACACAAATTGGTCGTCCATTAAAGGTGCTCTCCACTCCCCCCAATCAGTTAATCGCAACCTTTCTGGGCCAGTCCACATTGTGTGTGTGCGTGTGTGTGTGTGTGTGTGTGTGTGCAGGACACAATGCTAGAACGCAATAAATAAATTTAATAACACTAGTCGCTGTTCAGTTTGGCCTGGTCTATAAACTAAGCTGGTTGGTGGTCAGTGCACACACGTCGAGCGCAGTAACTTCAACTTCGAGTGAATTAAAAAGAAAATAATAAAAAAAATATAAAAAATATAAAAACAAAAAATTTATATATATACACATTAAAAGTGAACAGAACATAGACTCCCACGGCAACGCAAGGCCAGCTTCAACACACACAATTTTCCTCATTAAATTCGTTTTTCGTGTTTTCCCAACCAAAGCGCCATGAGCACCAACAGTCGCAGCAGTCAGGCGATTTTGGGTACGGAACGAGAAAATAAAATTTAACAAAATAAAAACAAACATTTCAGAGTAAAAGTAATAATAATTGTGGTTGTAGGAGTGCTTCCATTTATGTTTTAATACTATTGCCCTTGTTGTTGTGCTAATTTGAATGAATGCGACTGCGAAAGCGACTGCGAAAGCGACTCGCATTCAGAGTGATACTCGAGGCGTGGCTAACAACTTTGTGTGTGTGGCATGGGCAAAAGTTTGTAATAGAGTTCTTGACTAGTTTAAAGCGCAACTTAAATAAAGCGACCAGTCGGCCAAGTTATGTCCATTGGGCAGTTGCCAAATGGAGCCCCGCAACTTGTGGCAATTAGCACAAACTACATACATATATATTTATATATGTATTTCGGTTGCCAGCTGACCTGGCAAATATTTATCAACTCGTTTAGAAAATGCACACCAATTCCTAAGCAACCACAAAAACCAATAGGAAACACTTGCACATTATTGAATTCGAGATTTGAGACGGCCTCAAAATATCGGACCGCACAGATAGTTTGTGGCAGTCGACCGCTGCCAGCATGCCAGTGGCAGCTACTCAGCACCGACATGCAGCACGACCACTAAACCAGCACCACCACCAACAGCACCAACGCACTAGAGGACAGCACCGCGCTACTGCGCCACAAAACTACAACAAAATGCTGGGCAGCAACCACAGTAGTCCCCGCGAGATAAGTACCTCGCCCCGAAGGGTGGCTCTCGACACAACCGCCTCGAACGGTTCCACAAGCGGCTTTGGCTTCAGTCGAGGTAAGGTTTAAAAACATAAGCCTAGTTTGGATTACCTCTTTGCCAAATAGAGAATACTCTGGCGAATTAGTAAAGCAAAGCTTAAATTTAAACTCTGGTTTAGTTAAACTTCAACTATACAAATAAGTTGCTCAATCATATTCGCATAAGGAATTATATTTAAGATTGGTAATCGATCAATAAAATGGCAGGCACTGTTTTTGATTTATTTCTCATAGTTGTGAAATTCTTTAAATGAGTTTATTTTACTTATCTAACTACATAAATAAAGATGGAATTTGGAATATCAAACACAATTTTTGATATACATACATTAATGCCAAACCGTAAATGAAAAACTTGTGAAATATTCAAATAATTTCCCTGAGGCCTTGCAGTGACTCCTTTACCAAATCTCGTTTGCATCAGTGGATACGAGATCTGCAGCTGAAATATTTCACTCAATGAATTAATGTGGTTATTCGCAGTTAACGTTTCACTTCTCATTTGCCACATACCACATTTCACCGTCCACATTTCATTTTGCACTTATTGGGCTGCGACGACGATTTTTACTTGGGCAGGCAAAGGAAATGCGCTGAAGTGAAATATGTTTTAAAATTGTCGAGGCGTGTTTGGCAACATCAAGTGGAAGCGCCGGTAGGCAACGAAGGTAGGTGTAAGAGAGCGAGGGGGCGTGTGGCATGTGTGGAAGCACACATTTCCGCCGCATGCAGCGCCACATCCGTTCGTTCCGTGATAATTAAGTTGGGAAAGTGTCGGTGAAGTATGTAGAATATAAACGAGGTTAGAGGAGAGCTGCAACATAGTCTGGCATGCTGTGCGAGAGGAGTGACGCGCAATAGGTCTGCCACCAGGCAAATAGACCACATGCACCACCCGCACCCCCCGCACCAACCGCACCACCCACACCACCCACACCAAACGCACCATAGATACATAGACAGTGCTCGCTGGACTGCATTTTAATTGATTTTCCAGTTGGCCACGTTATCAGTATGTGACTGAATGCAGCTGCCTTCTGCCAGTTGTCTCTTGCCCCTTTGCCACATTGCCTCTGGCTCAATTGTTTATCCATATTTCCAATCTAATTGTTTGTTGACAATCCTATTGTACAGGACGTGTGTACACGCAGGGTTATCCAAATGCAAATACCCTGAAAACCAACTTAAATTCGCGTGAAAGCCGCCAGCGAGAATATCTTAATTAATTCCCATTTAGGTCAGCATCTGGTTAACTGCTTTTTTCCACTCTCTTTCCATTTGTGCAAGCGCATTAATTATTGCCTTGGGGTTCGGTTGTGGAAAGCTATTAGGTTTCCAGCGGAAAAGTTAATGAGCATCTAGTCATATTAAAGTTGCCAATTACCGAGCATTTCTTTCTCTAGTTGAATATTATCCCTAGCTGGTGGGCAAATCAATGGAATGAGCCCTCGCTAGTTTCAATATGACCTTATAAAGACAGTCAAACACAGCGCACACACCCCGATACAAGTTCGCATCAATATTTCATGGCTCGGGGCACCATTAAAGGACACTCGCAGTGCCGCACGACATCATCGGGAGGAAGACAAAAAAAGGCGCAATGATAGCCGCCAAACAGAACCAAAAAAGAAAAAATAAAAAGAGCATCAGCAGTAGACGAAGATTGAATGCTCTCGATTGAACTCATTTCTTAACTACGTTAATCATCTTTCAGCTTAGTTAGTTGAGTATGGCTTAGATTTCGCAAAGAACCACTTGTTGCTTGCTTTTTTTCTTCATATTTATGCAATAAATCACAGATTACAGAAATTCAATGTTACTCATATCAAATAGTAAGATACTTATATACAAAAGTCGGAAATTTAATCGTGCTGATCAAGAATATATACACAGCGTAAATTCCTCTCTGAATACATTGCAAAATTGATGATTAAGGTAAAATGCTCTCTTCAAGAGTATTCAAAATAAGGGAAAAATAAATTATTGGGCCGCTGTTGCCGTTGGCGCCGCCTGCCATTCATTTATTATGCGTGTATGTGTGTGTGTGTGTTTAGTGTGTAGTGTATGGCATGTATATGTATGCGAGTGAGTGTTACAGGGGCCATGGAAGTCGGTATTGATAAAGTCATGTCATGTTCATGTCCAATGGCAGGACGACAACGAGTTGCCAGAATCAGAAGCAGGACCTCAGCAGGACTATCCACTGCGAACTGAGAACTGAGAACTGAGGCTGCCACACGCTAAAATATTGCTTCGAATATTGCTTGTTTGCAGCAAGCATCGTATTTCATTTTACATTTTTCATTTCGCTTTTCATTTTTATGGCCACGGAATGTGTCGTCAATGTGCAGTTATGAATTATTGATTGAGCATTTCCCTAAGCCGGTCATTTGGGCGACTTAACAACTGTCTGCCTTCAAAGTGGCCGTGACACTTTGATAGGTGGCCATTATCAAGAACTGACTGCAATTAGTGAGCTGCCTCTGATTGCCTTTCCGTTTACAATATACAACTTCAACCAGTACCTCCTGGCAACTATAAATTCTGATCGGAAGCGAAGGCGCATTAAATGCCGCCCACCATCCTCCCTGGAGGCCAATCAGGCTTCATAAAGTGAATGCGCATATTTCAGTTTGGTCGAGCTCTATGAGATTCATATTTTATGCGAACAAGAGTGAAAAGAGAAGGCAGTAAAGAAGAAGGAGAAAAGGAATAATTGGCAATCAGCTCTCTTTACCAACTGAACTATCAGCAACGGATTAAAATTGTAAAGCTGCTCAACTATTCATGAGTGCAACAGCTTCTAAGACTATCAATAAATGTTTTACTCGGTGAACAGCTGCTGTGGTTTCTTGGCTACTCAGCTATTTAAAAGTGCAATCGTTTGTGGAACAGACCACAGGGCGTATGAGCAATTTGCAGTTATCTATTTCTTTTCCACAAAATGTGTTTAGGATGCCCACTTAAAAGTGTAACAAGGCCACAAGTTGTAAGCACAAGCTGTTGCTCTTGTTCGAGCGAATATTTACTTGACTTCCACAATCACAATACACTCACTATGCTAACAAACCAATGTGTGTGTGTGTGTGTGGGTGTCTGGCAAAAACTTTCACTGCGAGACAGGGACAGTGACCTCATATGACAATAATTCGACGCATTTGTGGCACAAGTCACAAGCCACCCACCCAAGCCGCCCAAAGCCAACCAGCGACGACAAAAAGCGCAAACGTCAACAATTACAAGGCGCAAGAAACCAACGCCACCCAGCATCCTGCACCATCAACACTCTCCCGTTAGGCCCGGGCAATTGCCATGCCAGGACATTGTGTGTTTTCTGTCTGTCGTCTATTGTCTGTTGTCTGTTGTCTGTTGCGTGGCCCGTGTACGTGTCCATGTCCGTTTTTGGGTATCTCTGCCACAGGGCTTTGCCAACTCTTCCGCTAGCATTTAAGTGCGACATATTTGCCTGGCTAATTTCAGTTGCTGAGCACCGCCGCAGGACATGCGGTCCAAAGTCCCAGGTCTCCACGTGAAACGGCATCTCCAGCTTCCGGCATCTGCTGTTAGCCACATCACTTGATAAACTCGTAATCTGACTAAGCTAGCTTCTTTTATCCCTATTCCCTGTTGTCGACGGTATCATAATTGAGTCACGAAATGTTTAGTGCTTTAGGGCCGACATATCTGAGACTATAAGATCTTTTTAATTTAGATTAGCATCTTTAGTGAATAGTTTAGATACCCATCAAGATATTCTAACCGACTAGTTCGATCGCTATCATGCTTCTGAGCGTCATTATACTGACTGAAGACTGTCATCTAATATAATCAATAGCTTAAGTACCCAACAAACCGACCAGCTTCGATTGTTCTTATGCTCATATAGTAGTCGAGTTTTCTTATTTCGTGATTCTTGATTTCAGTTCAACTAATGCCTTGAAGGGCATTTCATCTTCAGCTCTGTTGTCTTGTCACTGTTTTTGGGGGCATTTCTTAAACGCTTTGTTTTCTCGTTGTCATCTTTTGCTCATTGTCAGTCAGAAATCTGTTTATGTCCTTTTCTTGTGGCTTTTGTTTTGGGCTATTTGGCAACGCCTTCTGCTTCTTCTTCGTCTTTGATTTGTTTGTTTGCCGCCAGTTAACTGAAATCTTTGCTTCGATACGCAAAGTGCTTTAGCGCCTTTTTATGTTTGTCTATAAAAATGCTGGAAGTGTGCCTTGGAGGCGGATGCTTTCGAGCAGCATTTTCTATATATTTTAGTGTCGCTGGCAAGTTTATCTTTGCAAGCTGAGTTGCATAAATTCAGCAGAAAGGCATTCCTTGGGAGCCAACACGTGTACAAATTCCCAATGTTTAAGCTCGGGAATGTTTTGTCGCTCTAGACGAGCAGAGGAATATTTCAGGTTATTCTGGCAATTTGTCTGCCACTCGAGGGAAAGAGACACAGAGAGAGAGAGAGATGCACAAATCAATTCGCACATTAATCAAATGAGATTAATTAACTGCTGTGCCACACGGCACCGGTCCGACTAAGTTCTGTTCTGTTCTCTTCAGTTCTGTTCTGCACCCTTAAGTGGATGGGGTAGTAAAGTATTGTGTATGCATAAATGTCACACATAACGACACTCATACGCACTGTAGTGCCACATTTAACACGGCACTCCAGCATGGGAGTTGGAGTGGCGGCTAGAGGAGGCTGCCACTTGAAGACTCGGCCTGGTTACGAGTGTGAGTGTGAGTGGCGTTTAATGAAGCGTAAATGGTAATTGACGGCTCAAAGCCGAATCCCTACTGATCCCATCTCTCTCTCTCCCTCTGTCTCTCTCTGTCTCTATGTGCGACCCAAATGTGCGACAGTTTGACAAGAGATTCGAGTACGTTCATTAGAATGCCAACAAATATCATGGTTGTGCCTTCATAAGGAGTAGTCGAAGTTCTACTCGTATCCATTCCATGTCGGTAAACAAATACAACAAAAATTGATGTTTTCACACAAATTGAAAAGCGGCGCTCAAGTGGGTGATACTACACCACAATAAAAGTCGACAGCCGCAGCAGCAGCAGCAACAGCATGTGAAAAATGTCATAAATATATTTTTGTCACCTGTACACCCGAATCGAGCCAGGTGACAAAAAGGCGACTCGCTATTTTCGACTCTTTCAACAACTTTTAGTGCAGCCTGTACTAAAACTCACCAACTCAACTCTCTTACTCTCTCCCGGTCCCACTCTCACTCTATCTCTCTCTCCTGCTCTCTCTCGCGCTTCCTCTCTCTCTCTCTCTCTCTCTCGTGTAAAGATTTCCCCAGGCGAAGAAAGCTTGGTGCCTGCTGAAAGCTTTGTTCCCGAAGTTTTAAGCCGGGGCATAGTTAACGTGCCGCATTGTGCGCAAGGTCAGTGCAAGCTGGAAAAAAAGGAAAAGGTAAAAGCTGGCAGGGGCAGCTATGCAATAGCAACACCAACACCAACATCAACAGCAACAACAACAGTGCCAACCATGGCAACAGCAGCCCAGATGCAGCTGCAACGACGCAATAAAAAAGCTCTTTGATCATTTGCCATTTAGCATACGTTGAGCAATTTGTCCGTCTCCCTCTCGACCACTGCTGCTGCGGCTTGCCGTTGATAACAAAGTTTTCTTTGTACCCTCTCACGCAAAGCTCTGCTGCTGCTGCTGCCGCTTCTGCTGTGACTGTGGCAGCTACTATAAAAGGATGTGCCCTGGCAGCGCACTTTCAGTTGGATTCTGAACGAGGCAGCGACAACAACGGGACAAAAACACTTGGAGCAGCCAACGGACACAGAGGACGCCAGCCCAGGATGATGATGAGTAGGATGAGTGGAGAGAAGGAGTGCTAGCAAAACTAGCTCAGTATAGTGTGTATGTGTGTGTGTGTGCTTGTATGCGTGAGTGTGCGTGCAACATACATGCATACATACTAAACCCAGCCAGTCAGCTAGCTGGATTTGTTGTGTTCTGTCAATGTATTTGTGTTGTTGACTGCGACCCGTTGTGCAAAAGAGTGGAAAAGTGTGCGTGTGTATAAGTGTACGCGTGTATGTGTGTGTGCCATGCATTATTTCTATCCTGCTCGGCTAGTCATGCATCAAAGCTAAGACTGCCCCACCATCCAACACCAGTAGCACCACAATCTGCAATTTGAGTGAGGCCTGAGCCTCGAGTTTTGATTTGAGGCTGCTTGACGCACAGCTTGAGCCAGCTGCCACAGCCGTCGCCCTGGCGTCGTTTTGTGAGCGCGGCTTAATGCCGGACTCGATGATGGATATGGAGCATCGGGACCATCAGCTGCATCGACATCAGCAGCCGCAGCGAAACATTGCCACAACAAGCACAAGCACATTTGCACCACCGGCGCCAGCGCCAACATCAACATCAGCCGCAGCAAGTAATGAGCACAGGGATCGGGATAGGGACCATCAAATGCCTATAACGGGTACGCCAAGCATGCAGCATCACCAAATACAGCCGCAACAGCAGCAGCAACCCGTCATGCAACAACAGCAGCAGCAGCAACAACCCGTCATGCAACAACAACAGCAACCGCCACCTCCGCAGTTAAGAGAACGTGAAAATCACCACCAGCAGCCGCAGCAGCAGCAGCAGCAACAGCAACAGCAGCAGTTGCCCCTGCCACACAGTCATCATGCACTTATGCAGCAGTCGCATCAGCAGCAGGCGATACACAGAGCCGAGCAGCGACGAGGTAAGTTGCGAGTTGAGCACATAAACAAATTCCTGGAATCGCCAGGGGAAATGCCTGTATACACATAAATCTATATAGAAAATATATAGTATAGAGTCCTAATTGTATATACCACATAAGTTGAGCTGCTGCTGATGCTGGGCTCTGTGTTTTATTCTCGTTACTAATTTATATGCATTTCCTCTGGACTTGTTGCGTGACTGCGCTAAAACGTATGCTAAACTTATTCTTATATGTACATTTCCGCCATTTTGCATTTGATGACCATTACTTATCACGGCGTATTTTCATTAGCGTCTATTGCAACAACAACAACAACAAAGAAAACGCTTTCAAATCACTTTCTGCCAGCACAATGCTCCCCAATCGCTCAACAGGCTCATAATTTATTGATGCAATTTGGCTGCCAACTGATCGAAAACACAAAAAAAAAGAAAACGAAAACGAAACATAAAACAAGCAAACCACTTTTCATGTGTGTATCTGTGTGGGGCATGTGCGGGTGTGTGTGTGTGTGTGTATGTGGGATGTGTATCTATAGAGCAGGTATTCTATTTGATATTAATTTCTTTCTTTTATGACGAAAAGCTTGCATCAAGCTGTACTTTTTCCAATCTAGTAAACTTAACTATATTATGCAAATATGCGAGAGTGTGTCTGTGTGTGTGTGTGTGGGAGTTTTTGTGTGTGTTTGGGAGTGTGTGTGCTATTTCATTTCATATGCACGCTAATCGCTTCATTAGGCGCTCTGACAAAAAAAGGGTTTTTCCGTGGCAGCAACATTTTGGCCGCTTCGCATTTGGCATGCAAAATTCAATCAGTGCCGCACAACAAAAAGAAAATGCACACGTATACACACACATAACAACAACAACAACAACAATAAGAACAACGGCAAAAACAGCAACAACATTAACAAGTTGACCCATTTTCAGTGCAAAGCTTTTTTGCCAGGGGCTGCTGCTGCCACTGTTGCTATGACGTATGCGACTGGGAGTGGAAGGGGAAGGGCAAGGGAAAGGGGCAGTGGAAAAGGGAGTGGGGGTGGGGGTGGGGGTGGGGGTGTCAGTGGAGTGGAGGTGCAAATGGGTGGTAGTTGGACGCCCGGCCACTCATTAAAAAATGATGGCCTCACTGGCTGCCACGCTGTGAATTAAGCGCCGAGATTATATCCAAGAATTATGATCATCTCTCATTTTTTTCGTTAGCTTTGGTCTTTATTTAATGTAATGCTAAATTTTGTGGGTCTACACTCGAAATTGATTTAAAATCTACGCTATAAATACCTATACACGAATACTTTACTCGTTTACTTTGAAATACGCTCAGTCATGCCAACTAATTACATTTTGAACGCCACACGAAAGGTAACAAATTTTGTCTATAAATCTATTAGCAGATACATACACACTAACACACACACACACACACACACGCACACACTCACACAGACCCACATTTGTCAGCAGCAGCACCACAAAAATACACTCCTCATCCGCAACCCGCAACCCGCAACGCACAACCCTCACATCCGCATCCGCATTCGCATTCGCATCCGCATCCGCACATTCAAATTGACGTCAACGCCATTGCAATTATTTTGAAATCAATTTCAATAAAAGTTTGCTTTGGGGGGTTGGGTTGGTGTAGCGGGGGGGGGCGAGGTTTTAACAGCTTGTTGGCTTAACGTGTCCTCTTTAGGTGCCTGCCACCACACAAATACATTCCAATCATCAAAGTTGCCGGGCGCAAATTGCAACTACGAGAGTTCCACAGAGCCACAATTTCTGTTTGTCTGCTTGTGCGAATGGAGCTCGTTAAAAACACTTTGAAGCTCTGCAACTGCCACTGTGACTGGGACTGGGACTGGGACGGGGGCCTTGTTGCAAGTTCTCGATGAACTGTAATTGAAACTGAAATGGAAACAGCAACACTAATTGACACAATCCTCCCCCCCCAAACATAAATGCGATGCGAGTACTCGTTGCAATCATTCTCAAGAGGCATGGCATGCATCATCTATAATTTGATTTGGATTTTACTTTTAGTTCGACTCGGTTAACTAATTAGTGGCTTTTGCATGCCGATGACACCAGCTCCACCATAAATAAACCACACAAAAGTAGCAGCAAACCATGTCCATTCCCCAGTCCAATTAATTTTTACAATTCATTTGGTTTATCGTATTCTTGCAGATACACAAGCAAAACATTCACATGGATTTCTCTATTGTAAGTCGCACTAATTTGGAAAAATCCAAAAGTAAAAAACAAAAACGAATAAAAAAGACAACTAAAACAAAAGAAAAACCAGAAACATAATTCCTCACGTCCTCTAACAACAACGAAACACAACAACACACACAAACAATTTACAATTTACTCTTTAACCGTTAACCTTTAATAAACTGCGATTATTTCTGTATCAAGCGTTTATCTTACTCTTCTACTTGTAAGCCATTTTGCTTATGGCCAACTGGCGCGCGCTCTTAACTTAAGTATGCCACAGTTTCACATTATCCTTTTTTCTCTCTCTCTTTTGTTTTTTTTGTTGGTTTTTTCCCAAGTGTACAACAATTTTGTTTCTTTTGACTGATGCAAGGCTCTCACAGCACCTTTCGGGCTTACAAATGGGCGACTTGTTGGCCTCAACAGAATATTTGGCATTTTTTGGCATAACTTAAAGCGAGTGATTTTGTGAAATTTTAAATACATTTTTTTCATTTTTGGCAAACGCGATTTGAATTGCAAATAAATGGACTGATAAATTTGTGTGTGTATAACTGAAGCGAGATTTGCAGCATTTTCTCTACTTCTTGCCTCTTTTGCCACTTTGCGCTTTAATTTTCTGTATTCTTGGCCAATTTTCTCGCAGCGGACGAGGAAATCAGCGACAAAGCTTCAACGTGCGGCAAGTTGCTGATATTTTTATCCGTGGCACTAGTGATAATGACGCTGCCCTTCAGTCTCTTCGTCTGCTTCAAGGTAAGTCTACTACTGCTGCAAATGTATTCAAGTTATAAGTGAGTTGGGAATATTTTTGTTGATCATTGTCAGTCATTGTCCTTACTGTCTTTAACTTGAGAGTTCATTCATCAGATATCATTATTAGCATTAGCAAAATCAAATTGCAACAATAAACTAAAAAATAATTTGCTTAGATTAAATCAGTACTTCATTTATCGTAATTAAATATAATTATATCAAATATAATTCTCTTACATACATACATACATGCATTTAGTACTGCAGAAGCCATGAAAATTCATATATGAATGAAAACTAATGTAAATATTCGAACATTAAAGCAAGAAACGCAATTTGCTTAGATTAAATCAGTACTTCATACGTTTTGTAATGAAATGTAGAAAGGATAGTTGCAATTGCAACTAGCTGCAACAAAAAGTGTGGCAGATAAATATCTGTATGTATAAATCATGGTCTAAGACCCCATCAGCCGTTGAGAGAATGCAATTCTTTTAGATGATATCATCCGCGGCAATTTGTGGCTGTGCCAGGTTTTTGGCCAGTATTCAATTTCAAGCCGCTCTGCAGCTCTCTTTTCTCTCTCTCTCTCTCTCTCTCGCTCTCTATTATACACTCTTTGCATCTCTTTCTGTTTTGTCTTGCTCGCATTTCGCAGGTGGTGCAGGAGTACGAGCGCGCAGTTATCTTTCGTTTGGGTCGTCTTATGCAGGGCGGTGCAAAGGGACCAGGTGAGTAATGGGAACACGGGGGACTGGGTTGGGAGGGGGTTTGTTGGGTTGCCTATGCAAATTCGAGTGTGTTGGTTGGCGAGAATTTGTGTTAATGGCTGCACTTGCTCCAAATTAGCGCACAGCTTTTGGTTGCCGCACCACTTAAGTGATTTTGCCGACACATTTGTCGCAGATTAACCAAACTGGCCGACAACTGTACTCGCTTGCCACATAATTCATGACTCTATGCGTTCTCTCTCTCTCTTTCCCCCTCTCTCTCTCTCTCTTTCTCTCTGCAGGCATCTTTTTCATCCTGCCTTGCATTGACTCGTATGCACGAGTGGATCTGCGTACTCGCACCTACGATGTGCCGCCGCAGGAGGTAAGTGAGATATATAACGGCAACAACAACTATATATTCTATACATATGTTGTTGTTGTTAGTGTATACACACACACACACACTCACACACACACACATACACACAACTCTATCTAAACTTAAACAAGTTAAAAATGAAATAAAAACATATAAAAAACTACAACAAAAAAGAAGAAGAAGAAACTGTTAGCTTCGCCACATGTTTTATTCCCAGCCACACACAATTTGTTAACCAACAATTTCTTTGATTTGTGTTGGCCTGAAGCACACACACACACACACACTCAAACTCACAGATTTGTTGTGTTGATTTTGCTGACGAAGCACAAACACACACACACTCACACACGCACACTTGCATACACACAGGATACGCAACTAGAGCGTGAATTACGCATACGCAACGTTCTTTTTTTGTGCCTTTCTTTACGTTTCCTTTGGCATACCTCTGCGAGTGTGTGTGTGTGCGTTTTCTTTTTTTTCCTGTGTGTGTTGTTGTTCTTGTTGTTGTTGTTGTCGCATGTCATGCTGTTTACTTTGGCTTTCATATCTGATTTGTTTTTTTTGCTTCTGTTTCTTGGACTTGCGTTTTCCTGCGTAACTGTGTTTCTTTCTGCTCTGCTGCAGCAGCTTTCCACTCTCTCTCTCTAACTACTACTACTTTTCACCAGATACTTTTCTGAGCCCAAACAAACACACACACACACACAAGATAAACACAGAGGCACCGTTATACACATACAGCAGCAACAGCAAATACTTGATAACAAGCTGAAGCAGCAGCTCTACTTAGATTCTTGTTGCATTTGCTCACTTTTCGTTTGCATTTTGATATACAAACACACACACACCCACACACACACACAGACTCTATTGTTGTTGTTGTTGTTGGTAGTCTTGTAACTGTATCTGTTTTATGTTTTATATGCTATTTATCTATAGTACTTGTTGTCGTAAAATATTGCAGTTTTAATTATAATTATTATTGTCTCTAGACCGCATCAACCACACACACACACACACACAAACACACACACATTCAGCCAGACACACTCTAAGAAAAACCACCCTCCATTTATAAAGTTATTTTTCGATGTGCCCAAACTTATTTATCATTACTTTAACTCATTGCATAACTGCGTGGCAAAGTTGAATCTAATAACTGCCTACATCTTGGAGAGAGAAACCAAATAAAGCCATATGATATTACGACGTCACGTGGAGCAAACAAGAGGCATCAAGAAAGTAAATTATCCATTTGCCGCTGCTTGTTTCCACCCCCAACTTAGATAATCATTTTCATATTTTCATATACTTTTTTGTTTTTTGTTTTTCTCATTTATTTTTTATGGATTCCTCTGCACATTTGCAACTAACTTTCGACAGCATTTTCCATTCTGTTTTCAGTTCAGTTGGTTTTGAATTCCCTTTTTCTGTTTGCTCAAAACGCATGAAGGACACTGCGGCAATGCCCTCAGCATCCACACAGAAACTAAATCAACACAGCCAAAATGAACCCTTTTCTTTTCTGTATTTGTTTATGTTGCTTGTGTTCTTAAGCCGATGTGAAGTCTCCTTGTTGTCGATGTTGATGTTGTTGTTGTTGTGAAAGTGCATACGAAATGATATCGTGGATGTCGTGTGTTCATTTATAATTTATGTACGATCTTTATTTAAGTTGTTACGTGTCTTTAACTTTAACTTCAACTTATTACAATTTGCATAGTTGTACAACTCTGATTGTCTTCTTGCAATTGGAAAACGAAGCAACCCAACCAACAAATTTGAAAAGCAAGAAATGCTCTAAAGCAAATCAACTGAAACTCAACTCTCTCTCTCTATCTAACTCTCTGTCTATCTATCTCTGATTCTCTGTGTTCAGCAGAGCACATAAATGCACTACAGACTACTCCTCTTTTTCACTCTCAAAAATTGGTGGGCGGGGGCCAGGGGGGCAAATCAAAAATTAAATATGAAAAAAATTATGAAAAAAAACCTAAACTGAACAGCACAAACCAAAATTGGCTCTCTCGAATGTAAAATGTTTGTTCACTGAACACAGGGTAAAAACACACACACACGCTCTCACTCTGTACCAACCGCACACACCCACACACTCCCTCTCTTTCTCTCTCTCTCGCACACACACAGCCACACACAGGCTGTGTAGCTGCAAAGTATGCAACAGAAAGCAAAAGCCACACACTATTCATTATTGAAATACCTTTCACCACTTAAATGCACACACAAAGCGTCCTCCTCTGTCTATCTCTCCCTCTCTGTCTCTCTCTCTCTCTCTCTCTCTCTCTCTCACTCTCTCTATGTAATTTTAACTCTGTCCTGCTCGCTTGCCCGCTCGAACAAAACACTAAATAGTTTAATAAGCTGTTTAGTTCTCCGTCTCTCTCTCTCTCTCTCTCCCTCTTACTGTGTCTATCACTATCTCTGTGTCTCTTTCTGTCTATCTAACCCACGCTCTATATCTAACTCTATATATACCTAAATATATATATACTGATTTTGTTTTTGAGCTATGTTCGTTTTGTTTAGCGAAACAATTGTTTTTGTTATATGAAACCAATCGAAACCAAACCAAAACCAAAAAACTAAACAAACCCCAAAAACAAAGACAAAAAATAAAACAAAACAAAAAATAGATTACACAAAACTACCAAATGCACTTACTTTTTGACACCCCCACTCTCCCTCCTCTCGATTAAGAGTTCGAATAATTTTTGAGAGCATGCTAAGTATATATTTCCATAAATGTCTATTCTAAAAAGCTTTCTAACTGTGAAAACTACAAATAAAAAGAAAAATTCTTAAAACTCGTACTCACACATACACACACACACACACACACACACACCAACTATCACACACATACGCAAATATATATATATGTATTTGTTGGTCTTAATTAAGTACAAGTACATAATTCATGCCGTAAATGAGTCGAGATTCAAAGACACACATTCAACATTTAAATGTACAGATTTAAGTTTAGTACTCACTCACACACACACACACACACACACACACACTCAGACACTCGTAAATACATGCTTTTAGTTACGAACAACAAAAACCAAACAAGATTTATACTCGTATATTATATATATACTTATACCACTAACTAAATAACCGTTAACATTTGATCTGTTCGAGCACTAGCGAAGGACGCTTTAACGTACGCACCCCAACAAACAATGAGAGATATATCATGAATTAGCATATATATCTATACACCAGTATACAATATATCTACATATATATGTATGTATATACATACACTCATATATATATATATATATATAGATATATACGTATCTATATCAAGCAAGCAATCCATGTCGAGTTCATCTATGTGTGTTTTGCGTGGTTTAGGCTGTTTAAATGTGGGTTTAACTCGTTTAACTCGTTTACAACTATCAACAAATAACCAAATATCGAAAAGAAAATCAAATCGAAAAAGAAAATCGCACGCATGAAAAATATGAAAATGCCGCCGCCGCCCGCCAACGTTTAGTTAAGAGTAATAGTAACTAAAGTACCGTTAGCCTTCAGCAACCAAAACTAGCCAGCAACTTAGTAGCTATCAAAACTACAGCATATATATAGCATATAGAATCAATCAACTTGAATTACTTCGGCCTCACAGCGATGCCAATGCGCAAAATCACTTTGCCCTCGTTCTTTCCCTTCAGTCTTTCAACTTCTATCTCTTTTCCCCATCTCTATCTCGCTATCGCTATCGCTATCTCTATCTCTATATATCTCTCACTCACTCTAGTCAGTGCATCCAGTCTAGCTGTATAATTTTCAGTTGAAATATGATTTACAAAAAACAAAAACGATATCCAATTGAAAACAATCGAAATCGGAAAAAAATCGAACTCTGCAAATTGTAATAAATGATAATAATTATATACCATATATATTTTCGAAGCTCATTAGCTTAGCTGTTACAGTGTATAAACGAATATGTATGCAAAATTGTTAAATTCAAAATACAAAATGCAAAATGCAAAAGCAAAATGAACTCCATTTATTTCCAATCAATATCAATGAGACTATTGCCCAGTAAATATATCAATTTCATTGAATCGATTATTATTTAACTATTGTTCAGTTACGTCGCATTGTTCTTTCATTTAATCTCCATGCACACTCACACTCACACACACACACAAACACAACAACAACTGCAGTTTATCATCCAATTATTCCACCTACTATCCCAAGAACACAACCACATGAACACAATCGCACACACTCTCTCACACACACACACACACTCACACACAGACACATTGAGCACCGGCTTAATATCCGACTATTGTTCGAATATTAAGCCATTGTTCCTGCAAATTGATTTAGAGTACTGAATAGAAATGGCTGTGGTTAAGCATAAGCTCTGGGGGAATTCAAATTGGCCCCCTTCAACCAACCAAACCAGAGCTTGACTGCATATCGTATTAAGAACTTGAAACGATAACCAAACTAGTTGGCAAGTTTTTGGCCTCACTTTAGATAGCTTATAATTTAGTTATTCATGGCTGATACACACAAACTTTTTCAGCCAATCTCTCCGAATGCTGGTCAAGCAGACTGCTCATTAAGTATATATATGAAGTATACGCACAGTTGTGCATTGGGTAACGTTAAAGCTTTTCAGTTGGTTTTTATGATAATGTGGAAAAGCTGGAAAAGCTGGAAAGCACTTCAGGCCCAAACGACACTCAACAACATTGACACGAAGCCCAAAGAGCACAATAAAAAGTGGTCTAGACGCGGTCCAAGCTGAATCGCCTAGCTGAATCTTGGCCAGGTCGTAAAACCATCTCAACTTGTGCACACAGCCTTCCCCAAAAAAAAAAAATGGGCAGAAACTTTTGCGTTTGCCGCCGTTTTTGTGTATGCGGATAATAATAATAGTTTTGATGGGCTCTGCGTTTGAGTTTCTTGAATTTGTGTTTGAGTTCTTGGAGTTAACGGGGCGAGAAAAGAATCACCAGAAAGGCAATCGTATTACAAACAGAAAAACCGAAAAACCTCCCAAAATAATCAAAGACCCCCCCAAGACATTGTACAAACGAAAACATTTCTCTATCGCAATCTCTCTCTCTCTCTATATATATATAAATCTATATATATATATATATATTTCTCTACTTCTCTCTACCTATCTCTATCTACCCCTACCCCACCTCTCTATCTCTCTCTCTCTCTCTCTCTCTATAAATTTCTCTATCTGTTCTGTTTCTGTGAGTATACTCGTTATATCTTTAACAAATTAAACGCATTTGGTTTTTAAGTTGATTTCGTCGTTTAGTCTGCCTCTTGATTTGCAATCGTTTTCCTATATATATATAATACAAAAAAAAAGAAGAAAAACAAAAGAAAACATATGTATTTACTACAACTACATATGTACTATATATATATGTATATGATTTGTGCAATATACCCATACCTATATCTTATACACTGTAACTTCAAAGCTCTTGAGTTTGCTCCACGTATCGCTATCGAGCTCATATCACAGAAAGAAAAAATGACAAAATGAAACCAACATGAAAACCTAACACAAAAATAAGGAAACTGCTGCCACCATAAAGTATCCTGTATATATCCATTCATATCTGTGTGCAAAACGGCGCTTGACTCAAGGATGCCGAAAATCCGCAATCTGAAATGCAAACTGCAATATCCCCAAAAATAATGCAAAAAGTCTTTTGTGTATGGCACACAGGCACTTGAGAACCAACTAAACACAAGCAAAACACAAGCAAATAATCAAAATAAGAGCAAATGACACCATCTCCCTCTCTCTTTCTGTCACTCTGTCTCTGTCCGACACTGTTGTGCTGCATTCGTCTCTGTCTGGCGTGAAAGTTTGCACCCTGCACTTAGTTCTAATAAAGAAAACGACCACGAGTCAAGTGCATATTCTAAGCAAAAGGCTACTGAATTATTCATACATAGTTGCACAGCTACAGATACAGATACAGAAAACTTCAGCTTATGAGCACATAGATATATATATATGTACACATGTATACAGTCGCAGCAAACAATAACAAGCATAATCTGAATAAAAGAATAACCAAACAAAGCAACAATAGAGCAACAACAAAACAAAAATATAATCCTAAAAGAAAGCACAAAAATAGTAGAGACAAACAAAGCAAAAAAAAACAACAAAAAAATTCCACCCACTGCATCTTGTAGGTGCTCACAAAGGATAGCGTTACGGTTTCGGTGGATGCAGTGGTTTACTATCGGGTATCAAATGCAACCGTCTCTATAGCGAACGTGGAGAATGCTCACCATTCGACCAGACTACTGGCACAGACTACTCTACGAAACACAATGGGAACTCGGCATTTGCATGAGATACTCAGCGAGCGTATGACGATTTCCGGCACCATGCAGGTGAGTTCTACAACAACTGACAGCGAGACAAACTATGTCTATGTCTGCCTGCAAAAACCCAACCACCCCACCCCTAACCACAACCTCCAGCACGTAATTGACTTATGTGCGCCCCACTCAGCCCTTAAATCTCTCTTCTAGCCACTTGCCACTTGGCACTGCTGTTGCTAATTATTCAGCGAGTTGCAGCAAAACTTTGTAAATATTAATTGCTAATTGCAAACACATTCTTGCAGCAGCTGTCATATATAATCCACGTATCTCCATCAAAAATACAAAAGTTGCAAATTGAATGCGCATATCTGCGGGCCAGCAGCATAGGCAGCAGGAGCTCAGCTGCCAAAACTTAACCCAAATTCAGCTCAAACTTCAGCTTTTTCGCTTTTCAGCTTCTCTGCACTTTATTTATTTATTTGTATGGCCTTACTTTGAAAAAATAGTTCAAAATCCGTTTCCCTAACCCCCACCCAACCCTTTCTATCGCCTGACAAAGAAAATGGCTAAAAATCATGTTAGCTGAATGCTGGCGTCGAACATGACCAGAATGCCAAAGTTGGCAAAGTTGTTTGGCTCTTCCACTCCGTTAGACGCCAGCAAGTGCTGCATTTTTCAGTTTAGCGGTTTCAAGGATGCTGCAGCGACCCACAAAAAATATATATGTAAAAATATATATATATCTGATAAAAAAAATAATATGAAGAAAAATGCGAAATGTGAAAGGCAAAAGAGTAAAAAAAAACCATCACAGTTAACAGCATGAACAAAAAAACGTGTGTAAACAGAAACTAATGTGTTTTTACTGCTATTTTTAACACACACACACACACACACGAAATTCTACAAATACACAAATGACACACACACACACATATACACACCGACACACACATGTACCTGCCAACTTTATGTGGGCCAAATCATAAACAGGTTCAGCTCGACGAAGCCACCGATGCTTGGGGCATCAAAGTTGAACGTGTTGAAATGTAAGTAGTGCAACTTTTCTATCACACACTCGCACACACACACACTCCCTACACACACTCACACACACACACGCATACACACTTTCATGCATAAGGGTTTCTATGTCAAAATGTAGTAGGTGGTCGTGGCTGGTATTTTGTGTTCGGGGTCCACTTTTATGAGAGGCGAGGGAGTACACGGACTGAGGGACGCTCCATTGGCCTTTGTCTGCTGTCACAGTTGATGCGTTGTTGTAATTTATTATTAGCCAAGTGGGATGCTGCTCCACCCGACTCCCCATCATACAGCTGGTATTCCCTGCAACTCTTGACAGCCTGTCAAATACATGACCAACAAAATGGGGAACAGCTGCAATGGCCAAAACAACTTGACGCTTTCGCTGTTGTTTGCTGTTGTTATTGTTGCTATTGTTGCGGCTTAGCTATGGCTATCAGCCTGCGGCTCTTTTGTCAACGCTTTTTGTTGTTGTTGTTGTTGTGCCTATGAAAATTATTTCGTTTTTATGACAGTCTTATGGCACTTCCGATTTTGTTTGTTGTTCGGCAACATTTTTATGAAATTAATCAGCTGATAAATTTTGTGCTGGCATGGTCAATGAAATATGGTCGACATTTTATCATCACAGCGCCGGCAAATTGAGGAAAAGACAACAATTTAGTGGCATCGTAGAAACGAATATACGAATAGTTTACACCCTTGCAAATTAGACTATTAAATTGTAGTTGCACATTTAAGAAATCGAATTAGACTTTGACCTAGATATACGTATATATGTATATAGAAAAATGAATTGATTTAGCCTTAAGGCTGAGAGACTAGTTTGCTCGTCGACTCGGCTATGGATGCTGGTCAAGAATATTAATGCTCTTGTCTCCTTCATTGCGAAATGTTATTCTCTCCATGCAGCAGACTTTGCTGTACAGCGAGCTGCCACAAATGGCCTAGCTTTATATCAATCAAGTAAAAGAAAAGAAAGCGGCTTCCTAATGATCTCTAATGTGGCAAAAGGCTGATGAACCTTAAACGTGCCTCATTTTTTCAAACTGGAAGTTTTCAGTTCAGTTTAATAATGGCAGTTGTTAGACGTTGGGCAAAAACGTGAAGAAGTAGGCACAAAACAAATGTGGTAGAGACTCGAAAGTCGTTTACTGTTTTCTAAATGAGTTTACAGCAAGAAATGTGCAAATGCCTGCTGCGATTTGTGGGATGTGTGCAGCGATGTTAAGATGTGGCTAATGTACCTTCTTCTATCCCGGACGCCGTACAGCAAGGATGTGCGTCTGCCAGTGCAACTGCAACGTGCGATGGCCGCCGAAGCGGAGGCAGCTCGCGAGGCACGCGCCAAAGTTATTGCCGCCGAGGGCGAGCAGAAGGCGTCCCGGGCGCTCCGCGAGGCATCCGAGGTGATTGGAGATTCACCAGCAGCACTGCAGCTGCGCTACCTGCAGGTATGTATGTCTGATGAACCATTGGTAGTTAAAAAGTTATGAGTTCAATTCCAGTTATGCTTCAATGTGAGGCAGCCTTTTTCTCTGATTGTATTGTTCATTTGCCACCCTAAATTGAGGTACTTATTGCAACTTGCTTCTCGCTTGCAGACACTCAACACCATATCCGCTGAGAAGAACTCTACGATTGTATTCCCGCTGCCCATCGATTTGATAACGTATTTCCTGAAAACATCGGAGGCAACCACGCAACAGAATGCGGCAGCTGCGGCAGCGGCCCAACAGCAGATGCAAATGCAGCAGCAGCAAATGCAGATACAGCAGCAGCAATTCCAACAACAACAAGCTCAGATGCAGCAGCAGCCGCAACAAATGCAACTGCAACAACCGCTGGCGCTGACGCCCCAGCAACAACAACCACCAACAGTGCCGCAGCAACAGCAACAATACCAGCAGACGCAACAAATCTCATCAGCCATGTAAAATGGTTAAATAATTATGTTTTCGGCATTGCCGAATATTGAATGCGCTTCACAGCGAAAATAAAATAAAGAGGGCACAAAACTCAAAGCTGCAACACTGCCATGTTGTTTAACATAGCCTTAACATGCTGTCAAGCAGCAGTACATTAGGGGTGCTCAGTATTTCGTGCAGCGCATTCCACACCCACACAAACACTCACACACAAACAGATACACTCACACCCACACAACAGAAATTTTAGATATAGACACAAAAAATTAGTCGGACTTTCTTATCTGCAGAAATTTATATATACTTTCGAGTGCATGTTGAAATGCTAGTGAAAAATTCTAAAACCAACCAGTTTGGAAGATATCAAAATGGATTAGACGATAGGTTTATCTTAGTCCTATCAGCCAATACAACTTGAGATAATCGAAAATGGTTGGTTTGGTTTTGAATTTTTGTAAATCTGGTGCTTAGCATGGCTGAGATGTAGACGTTCTGAACATCGAGAACATATTCGCCTGAAGATATTATCACTATACCTATCTTGCTTGAGACCCTTTATATGCTAAAGTGTTTATGGCCGGAGAAAAGATTTAATTACATTTAAATAACCAAAGTTTAATATATAAAATAACTTTATCTTAATTTGATTAAAGAAAGACCAGCACCACTGGGTCAGCGGCCAATTCAGAGGAATTGGCGTTCAGTTAAAAATTCATACTCAGTACTATATATCTACATGGATAATACAGTCTGTGGACATTGCCAGCCGTTGGTGGCAGCATCAAAAATTCACAAAGCCCGGAAACCCACGAATTTATTGTAACCGAATCCAGGTGGCAAACACACAGAACTGCTTACCCATTACTCAGATGGAACTGTGTATATATAGTGCTCAGATGGAACTGTGTCTATATAGTGCTCAGATGGAACTGTGTATATATAGTGCTATTATAGTATTGATACATATATAGTACAAATATTCTTGCATGTGACTTTGGTTTCCGGTGTCCAAAAGCCGAGGCAGAAATCGGTTTTTGTCAACATCCTGCGAAATACACAATTGCAATTGCATAGACTGCATCTCTTGAACATCTGTCGGATGTCTCTGGTCAATGGCAGTTGGCTCAAAGCACATGTGAATACGGTTTAAAAGGATTCAATAAAACTTTTCAATAAATTAATCTATGTCAGATTACACGTTTAGAACATTAAATACAAATAATAGTAAAATTATATATATACAATACAAAAGAGCAATACATATTAGTGTATTGTGATTTTTGCCTTTGAACAATTTTTAAATGAAACGATTTCAATATTACTTATATACTTATATATATTAGAAATAATACAAGTACAATAAAACGCAACTTTTTTGGTATCCAAAAAAGAGTAAAACCCAAAAAGAAGACTGTGTTCGTTTTTCTCACCAGAGCATTGTAGACGAGGCCCTGAACCGTAGAACCGGAAGACACACGATTCGGCTACAAATCAGGTATGAAGAAAGACAGATGCGGGAACGGAGCTGGGCAGAGACACCAGCCAGAAGTCTCCTAGGTGGCTATAATCAAAAGCGATTTAAGCAAATGGTATCCATGGGGAAGACTAGACTCGGAATACTCACAGGTCTATTGACAGGACACTGTTGACTGAGAAGTCTTAGCAGCAATCTATGCAGGTTTTGCGGATACGAGGAGGAATCCTCGATGCACATCCTACCAGAATGCGTCGCCTTAACCAGGAAAAGATGCAGCATCCTAGGGCAGCATATCATGAGGCCCAAGGACACAGAAACCCTCAACCCAACAAAGATTCCATTCGTGCAGGAGTTGGGATTGATGGAAGAGGGGGCACCATAGACCTTATAGGTCGCAGTGCAGGTCAAGGCTGGCTGGAAAGTAAATGAGATCGGCTGAGATTGAAAACACATTAGTTTTATTACATATCTTTCAGTTTATTGATTTACTTGTATGCATTTTCGTTACACATCTCAGCTAAATTCAGTTTGCATTTATTATGGGGGCGAGTCTCGTTGTGGAGCTCGATATTGTTTAGTATTTATAGTTAAACATATGACAGTGTTTAGTTATACAGATTTGCTTGATCAAGCACAACAACAACGCTGACGTCATCGGCGGCACGCCTCCCAAAGGCCGAGGCTGGAAAATTTTAGAAATCTGTCCATTTGATTGTATAAAAAGTTGTCAATTGTTGTTTGGTTTGGTTGCCACATTGCGTGCCACAAATGCCGCTGTTTGTTGTTGCTGTTATTATTTATTATATTTTAGTTTTAGTTGTTAAATCAATTCAATTTCATTTATTGCTACACGTTATGTCAAGTATATATATACAAAAATTCATCAACTACGCTAAACAATTTCAGTGTTGCCTTTTTCATTTCTCATTTTTAATTATAACAATATTAATTATTTATTCATTTATTCTGCTTTTACCGTAATGATTTAGTTCGTTTAGATTTAAGTTTACGTTGAATGCAATTTCATACAATGATTTCTTGCTACACGTTTATATTTAAGCTGCCTTATTTTCTCTATGTATGTGTGTGTAAGTGTGTGTGTGTGTGTGTATGTGTGTGTGTGAAATGCATTAAGTTGCCGTATAAATGTTGTTCTTTACAAATACATATATATATATTTTAATACGAAATGCTAAACTTTGGTTTTATGCTACAGATGTGCACACAATGGCCAACACATAAATTAAACGCTCCAACTTAAGGCTACAACAAAAATAATATAATAAATTAAGAGAAACACAATTTGCATACATATATATATATATATGGAGATATATTTACTGTACTCTAAGATTGGTAAGAAATATTGTTATCATTATCTGATATATGCTTGTTTGCTTGTTGCATTTTGAAACCCTTGAGACTGCAATCAGCTTTCATCATGGCTTTTGACTTGGGTTACTCGAGCGGATCTGGAGAGGAACTAAATGTGAGCTGGCAATTAGTACAAGAATGCAGATTAGGCTATATATATATATATATATTACATATATATATATCTGTGTGTGGACTGTGCCCAACTGAAAGTGCGTTTTTCTAACATCATTTTATATAATTTCACTTGTGCTCAAGTATATATATATATATATAGAAAAACTCTTATAATTTTGGCATAAACTTAAGTGTACTATAAACATTCATTGGTTTAATTACTAATACAAAACAAAAGTGTGTACGCAAATGTGTATTCTTTTTGCTTCTTCTTTCTTCTGTTTTTTGTCTAATGTTTTATACAAAATGTTTTACAAATTTATATAATATATAATTAATCGAAGGACTTTTTATCCAGCAACTGCTCAGATGCTGATGTTTTATTTATTAGCCTCAACTACTCGTAGAAGCAGCAGCAATATATTTTTTGTGATCAATTGAAAACGATGATGTGAGACTTGGAAGTAGAGATAGGGGCGTGGCGCATCGGTAGGCGCCGTACAATATGTTTAAATGCCATCATTGCAAGATTTTCTATTAGCTGAAAAGATCCAACAACTTTTTGATTGTGTTAAATAATACTTGGTTTTAGTTTTGTGGAAAGTATCAGGAATAAAATTCAGCATTAGAGTTAAAGATAATAATTGGGATGGATAAATAGATTAATAGATAGATAGATAGATTGACAAAAATCTAAGCACCGATTAAAGTAGCATAGTAAATTGTTGTTGTTGTAAAGATTCAATTGCATTCGATTAGAAAAAATAAATCGAATTGCCATTTGCGTTTCATATAATTGTTGTTTGTTTTGTTTTTGTTGTTGTTTTTGTTTCTGCTTTTGTTTCTATTCATCATCTTCTTGGATTTGTTGTGGTTGTTTTTGGTAAGCTTACAAAACTAGTTAAATACTTGCTATTTCAATAGTACATACAAGTAGTTGGTATATAAATTATAAAATAGTTTTTGCGTGTAAAATATAAAATGTTGCATTTCCATTGAAATTCTTTATCATATACGCTTATACACAATACATATATATATATATATATATCATATACATATAGAATTATGTAAATGTTATATGTTACTGTTGTTGTTGCTGTTGTTGTTGTGTATGCAACTAATGCCTTGCCATTTTAAAAAGTCTTAAGAATTATAGTAAATATGTATAAATGTTTACGTTACATATATATAACGCTATTATATATAGATGTGTGTGTATGTGTGTTTCTGTGTGTGTGATGTGAGTGTTGCTGTTGTTGCTTAATCCTGCACCTCCCGATACGGCACCTCGGACGTCACCGAGAACGACTCAAAGTAGTGATTCAAGAACTCAAACGTTGGCCTCTTCTCGGGCACTGCGTCCCAGCATTGGAGCAGCAGATGGTAGATATTGTCGGGGAAATAGTGATTTGTCGGCTTTGGCATGCGGAAACCGCGTTCAATATTCTCGATGACTTCGCGACTATGCATGCCCGGATAGGGCACTTGTCCGTACGTGAATAGCTCCATTAGCAGTATGCCATATGACCAGACATCCGATTTGATGCTGAACTTGCCATAGATAATCGCCTCGGGCGCCGTCCATTTGACGGGGAAACGTGAGCCCTGCTTGGGGCAGTACTCATCATCGGCGATGACGCGCGCCAAACCAAAATCACATATCTTTGCCACATTATTCTCGCCGATGAGCACATTGCGCGCCGCCAAATCGCGATGGATGAGCAGCTTGGACTCCAGATACTCCATGCCGCTGGCCACCTGCGTGGCAATATAGATGAGATCCTCAAAGTGCAAATAGCGACCGTCGCCTTCACGCAAAAAGTCCAGCAAGCTGCCCTTGGACATGTACTCCTGCACAATATAGATGGGCTCCTCCTGCAACACACCAAAAGATATTAGATATCAAATGAACTGACAGAGAAGAGGAAGTTCATTTTACTCACCTGCGAACAGACAGCGTAGAGGGCCACAAGGCGATTGTGTCGAAACTTTTTCATGATGGCCGCCTCTTGGAGGAATGCCGCCGTGGACATGGTGCCCTCGCGCAACGTTTTCACCGCTACATCGATGCTGTTGCGCCACTTGCCGTAGAAGACCTCACCAAAGTTGCCACGACCCAGTTTGCGCAGCAGTTGTATCTCTGAGCGTGGAATTTCATACTTGTCACGCAGCTCGGGCCCCAGATCCCACATCTGTGGCTGCGGTTTGGAGCAGGGACGCGACAGAATGTGGCACAGTCCAAGAGCGTTTTCTACGAGGGAAGGAGAAGGCGAAAATGAACACTGGTAATTGATGACCTGCTCTGTAGTACTCACTGCTGTAGGCCATGACGAGGGCCTGGAGCGAGGGGAAGGTTTGATTTGTGGCTATGTAGTAGCCGCCGTTGTCCAGCGGCTTGATGCGATAATGCTTCACATGATAGCCACGCCCATCCTCCCAGTCCTTCACCGACAGCGAATAGCCGTTGGGATTGTGTTCCGAGGGACGCACTAAAAATGTGCCACGCGGATTCTCCTCAGCCAGCAGCAGCTTGTCCGCCTCCTTGCGTAGCACGTTCTCAAAGAACCAGCTAGTTGGAGCAGATAACACACATTATATTTATTTATATAATCATATATATAACTTGAATCTTTGAACTTACTCTTCACTGTTGACGCTGCGCTCCTCGGCAACAAAGTTGAGCGGAATCAGGCCCTCCTGGCGTGTGGTCAGATTGACGACGCGCCACCAGTCGGACTCGGTGTCATCGATGACCTCCATGCGGTCGCCCTTCATAAAGCTCAAGTCGGACTCATCGCGCGATTTATAATCGTAGAGCGCAACAACAACCCGTCTCTTTGGCAGAACACCAGGCACGCCAGCTGAGAGAGAGACAGAGAGGGTGAAAAAATTAATATATATATAAAGAGATATATAAAAAGCTGAAATGTAACTGATTCTTAGAAAAAATCCTTTCTGAAATTTGGAACTACTACTACTACTATTTGGGAGTTCAGCTGTTGTCTGCTTTACAGGTCGTATCGAAGGATCTCGAGATCTGGAATCCCCTCGAATCCTGGGAATTAAACATATTTCTTTAAAATTGCAAACCCTTGTTGGCAGAATGCTGATTTTTTTTATGTGAGTGTAGCAAGCGTTGGTTGCAGGCGGCAAATACATGGATGCTAAGTTAGTGGCAATTTTCGTCTGGCTGATGGGGCAAATTTGATTTGCCGTCAGCGAGGCGAGGCGTCATTGCCTTAAACTGCAATTTCTGGGCGACAAATTGGCAAATATAATTTTATATAACATGCCCCGCACGCAAATCGAGTCAGAATCTAATTGGAAGTTAATGAGTTGTGGCACAGCGCAATGTACTGCAGTCAGGCAAATGTTCAATTTTGTCAACCATCAAATAGCAGGCGAGTTGGCCAAAACAATACAATTTCATTTCATTTCTTGCCAAGTCACATTTGTTTTCCCCATCCCATTTTGGCACTGAATTGCATTTGGCTAATTGATTTAGTCCACGCGGGGACAAGTTGGTCTGCTGCCTTGTAGTTTTGCTTTATGTTGCAGTTGTTGTTGTTGTTGTTCTTCTTCTTCTCTTTATTGTTGTTGCCTTGTCCTCCATTTTGGACTTAAATGCTGACAGCGGGCCAAATGCTTAAATCTCAGCCTTTGTCAAAGCATTTGTCGGGTTTACACGACCTAAGCAGCTTTCCTCAACGGAATCTGGACACACACGCAACGCAAATAAAATGCAATGCTAAATGCCAAAAGCCAAATGCCAAATGCCCCAGCTAATCGACTACAAACAGCGATGATTAGGCGCATTCACTGCTGAGGAAGACACCTCCTCCTCAAGACTAAAGATTGAATAGGGAGGAATCTAGCAAGACTCAGAGAAATAAGTTAACAGGCTTTCTGTTGCCAGTTTGTTCAATTTGAAAATATTATTTGGTTAAGACCTGCTTTCAAACCAAAAAAAAAAAGGTTATCGATCCAAAAACGCAGCCAAACTTTTCACCAATGAATTTTGACGGTCGGCTTCTGAGATTGCAAAACTGAAACTCACTGTTAGCCGGTGTGCTAAGCTGTTGGCTTAATCGACTCGGCTTTCAATACTGATCAAGAATATATACACTTTATGTGGGCGTGGAAGCTTTCTACCCCCTTATATGCTTTTTCACCTCTTTTTTTGACTTTGACGGCGTCAAAATGTTTGCTTATCAAGGATTCTACATGCAAATTTCCCAGAGAGAACTTTTCCTTGGCATTCAAGCATACAAAACTTGTTAACTGTCCACTTTAATGGCAAAAGAAAATTGCTTTTCTCTTTTGCGCCAACTACTCGCATTGGTCAAAACATTTCTTCATTTCCTGTTGCTGTTTTCCTTAACGACTTGCGGCAAGAGTCGGACTGAGAGTGGAACTGTAATTATGCAATTTGCAGCTAAGTTTGTCAAGCGACACACAACCAATACACACACCGCTGACTGGTCAAGGTTAGCGCGAAATGGCAAACATGAGTGTGACCTTCTGCACCCCAACCCACAAGTTCAGCTCAGTCGGATCAAACCGCTTCTTGCCCCAAGGGGGAGAGACACAACTTTAATTACATATGTGTGCTTTATAAATAGAAACACTCGCATTCAGCAGGTCGAAAAGGCAACAGCTGGCAAAGCCACAAGGAAAGCAACTCAAATAGCTAATTAAAGCGAGAAGGTCCCCCAGGTAAACATAATCATAATTGTGGGTGGTGTCAGGTGCTGCACTCAGACAAAACAAAACACCCTGAACTTTAGCATACTTGTGGTGCCAATGGTTCCACCATCACCTTATTATTCAGATAGTGAATTAGTGAAAATTAAGGTTGAACTTTCCAAAAGCCATGATTCAGATTTTTGCACTTCTACTTTGTAGAACAAGAAGAGAAACTTTCTAGTTTTCGGGGCGATTTTTTTTCTGAGTGTGTTGCTGGTGGTTGTACTCACTCGGCGTGGTGCGCGTGCGGATGATGTCGACACCGCCCTTGGCGCCAATTTTTAATGGGCCACGATTTGGATCTGGGGTGTAGCGTGAATCCAGCGAGCCGCCATTGTTGTGCTTCTGGCCAAGAGCAGCTGCCACTCCGCCACTGCCACTGTTGCTGTTGATGTGCGTCTGGCCGAAGGTGTAGTCGGATTTCTTGTAGCCACCCGTGGGATAGGCCAAAGCCAGCTCCTGATCCTGTCGCTTGCTGCAGCATTTGTTGCCCATGTTGCAGCTGCTGTGTGATGAGTTATTATTGTTGTTGTTGTTGTTGTGGTTGTTGCTGCTGCTGCTAGTTGCTGTTGTTGTGGTTGTTGCTGCTGCTGCTAGTTGCTGTTGTTGCTTGCTGCTGTTGCAAGTTGTTGGATGTTGTTGTTGTTGTCGTAGAATTAGCAGCAGCTGCAGCGGCAACGCTTGTTTGGCATATTACGAGTTGGATTCTTTGTTCCTTGCAAATATTTACTTAACAATATTTTTTTTTAGAAATGTTTGGTTTGTTCCGCTGCTGCTGCTGCTGCTCTTAGTTATTGTATTTCGTAGTTTAAACTATCAGTCAAGTTGTGTGTGTGTTCTGTTTATGTATGTGTGTGAGTGTGTGGTAGTGTGTGTGTGTGTTTAAAGTCGCCTTTAAGCTGCTTGCATCAAAAGTTGCATGGAGGGCATTGCCTTTTTTTTATGTTTATAATCGCTTTCAAAAATGCATTTCATGTATAAAAAAAAATGTTGTAGTTGTTGTTGTTGTTGTTACAGCTTAGCTGGTTGCTGTGCGTTGTTGTTGATTATCCTTGCGGTTGGTGTCCTGCCAGCGACCTCAGCCAGCAACTGTCTGCACATTGTTCACGCTTGTCTACCTGCAACAAAAACCAAAGTAAACAAAACCAAAAATTAGTTAGTGCTCAGCGCATATAAACATTCATTAAAAGTTAAATAAATTAAGGCACTCGAGTCAACAGGGAACGACGAGCAGATATTCTGTAAGCAGCTTCTATATATATAGTTCTTTAATGTATAAGTGAGAGTCTCACAGCTGGAGGCTTACACCTTAAGGCCTTACTCCGCCTAAAATAGGCAACTTTTTGACTGCTAACTTAAGCATACCCTCATTGAAATGGAAAACAGGGTAGACTGCCTAAAGTCAGTGACCCATGCCCAGTCAGGCAGAGAGAGAGAGAGAGAGAGAGAGAGAGAAGAGACACAGGAAGAAAGAGCAGAGTTATGTGCCGCTGCTGGACAGCTTTGCAATTGCCTCTGTTTGCCTTGCTGTGCTGCATAATGTCCTGTTGCAACAACTGCTACTGCAGTTTGTGCCTCTCTCTCTCTTCTCTGGTTCTTAGATAAACGTTTTTGGCACATCATTTCACTTGGCTTGGCAGCAGGTTGACCAGAGCACAAGCGACAGTTGCTGTTGTCGTCGTGCTGACAACAACAGTTGCAACTGAAGCAACAACAACAACAGACAGACAGAAACCACAACAATTGCCCGTCTGCCTGAGTGGCTTGCTTGGAGCAGCTGTGCATTTGACGAAGAGTCCTAGTTGGTTATCATTGTCTATTGACTTAAAGGCTGGCGGGCATCTGTTTATTGTTCAATTGGATAATTATGGGCTAGTGCGTGTGTGAGTGTGTGTGACAACAAATACCACAACTGCTGCTGGTGGCTGGCTGCAGCATTGTTGCCACACTTGCGCACCCTCTAAAATAGTTTAATTGTTATCGTTGCGCATTTGTTTGTTTGCGTGCAGCTGGCATGAAATTGTGTTGCCAGTTGGCAGAGGATGCATGCATTTAGAGGCATTAACTAATATCCTGGCATTATCTGGTCGTAAGCCAAGCCAGTCAATTGTCAAAGTGCCACTTAAACTGCATTAAATTTGGAGACAACAAAGAAATTGAGAGGGTTCAATGAATATGGATTGCCAATGGACAAAAGGACAATGGCATCAAAGTCTGCGCTCGTCGAGCGTAGATAAGAGCAAAAAACGCGCGCGTCGCGTTTTAAATGCCAAACAAATACAATAACCAAAAACTTGCTACACATTTTCTTTTCTTCTTTTTTTTGTGGCAAGTTCATGAACTGCGCCCAGCATCAGCCCCCAAAGGATCACTCAGGGGTCAACAGCAGCAGCAGCCACAGCAGCAATAGCGACAAACAATGAGAGCCATAAAAACTCAAACGCAGACGGATTTAATAAGCTCGATAAAATCCTTGCATTTTACAACCTACAAAAAGGTGCTTGCAAAGCAAAACACAAATTTAAAAAAATAAACAAAAAAATACTTAAAAAATAGTTAAAACGCTATAAAAAGTTTATTTGAACACAATCAAGCAATAATGAAGATAACCTCACATTGTGATCATGTATTATTATAATTGGGGATAGTTTGCACTGCGACCTATGAGGTCTATTGTGCCCCCTTACTGAGCCTACAGCTCTTCCATCAATCCCAACTCCTGCACGAATGCTAGAATCTTTGTTGGGTTGAGGGTTTCTATATCCTTGGGCCTCATGATATGCTGCCCTTGGATGCTGCATCTTTTCCAGATTAAGGCGACGCATTCTGCTAGGATGTGCGTCAAGGATTGCTCTTCGTATCCGCAAAACCTGCATTGCTGCTATAAATACCTAATTCTCAGTCTACAATGTCCTGTCAATAGACCTGTGAGTATTCTGAGTCTATTCTTCCCCATTATGACCATGTAATAGCAGATGAATTGGTGGGTAAAACAGTCCAAGCAATCGAAGGGATTATGAAAGTGGATAAGATAATATTCAGATTTATATGCATAAGCTTTTATCTGGATATTCACAAATTGTTTTTCACAAAATTCATTGATTGAATCGTAAGCGTTATAATTTCCGTCAGATGTTTTGTGGTTGTTTTTTTTTGTCGAACACACTATTTGTAATTGGCACAACACAGACCGCTCCACCGGTCGACAGGTGGCGCTTTGGCATTGCGCATGACATGGAAGAAAAAAGCTGACTGAATTCGCATCGGTTTTTGCTGTGTTGTTGTTGTTATTGTTATTGTTATTGTAAGGGATGTAGGGACGGAGAATTGAAACCGAAAATATGAATATTTCATTTCGTAGCTGTAGCTTTACTTCTGATGGCAGATATGGAACGAAAGGGGAGTGGCACTGGGGTGGTTCTGTGGCAGTTCCCAGTTAAAAGTCCAAAAGCTGACAGCGTCATACTTTGCAATATATGTGGAATACACACACTCGGAGAGTGTGTGTGTGTGTGAGTTTGGATATGACATGAAATTGTAGCTTTGCGTTGAGCATTGTATTGGTGTCGCCTCTTGTTGTTGTTTGGTAAAATGTCCAATGTTCGAGTTGACAAAACGAAATGAATACTTAATTGGATATTGTGGCTTTGAATGCGCCTGAAAGGCGGCAATGGCAGTGGCAACGGCAACGCCAACAATAACAAACACAAATCGCAAATGCATGACATGAAATTCATATTGATGTGATGTTCTACTTGTTGTTGTTGCTATTGTTGCTGTGGCTGGTCAGCAGGTTTATAAAGTGCGAGGCGACCATCAATCAACATCAACAACATTAACTTTTAAAAGGCTTCGTTCGACATAATACAAATTATGGTAAACTAAAAGCTTTAAATCTGTTAAACTAAAACTACAACTTTAAACGAAGGAAAAAACTTGCCTTAAAATGGATTCTGTGATTCATAAGAATATGTCAGGGAGTGCCTAATCGGACCACAATCGTGTTATGGCACAGGAAAATATACAGTACGGCAGACGAATATGTAGTGTCCTAGGCAAACAAGTTAACAACTTGAAAGAGCTTAATAGCAGCAATATAATCGAATCAGCCTCAATAACTTATTGTCTTAGCCAAACTATATATTAGTTTGTCCTTGATAAGCTTTATGCTGATCAATACATAAAAGTTTTTTTTCTGCAAGAGCTCAGCTTTCCTGTAGATAATTTATATGACAGCAACATTTATTATGCTTGCCACAATAAAAGGCAGCAAAGTGGTCTCAAAGGAATTGTTTTTGGCTTACATTAAATAAATGAATAAAAGTAAAAATATATATATGCATGACATAATCGGCCAATACACTTATAAACTGACAATATTAAGCGAGATGACGGCAAGCTAAAATAAATAAATAATAAACACAAATTAAATGTTAAATCGAAGCTTTTAATTAAGTAAATAACTTGAGCCACAAAATATGGGCTTAGTGCCTGGTTTGTTTATACATAATTCCCACATTCCTTTTGCGTACCAAATAAATCTCTTCTTAGCATACAAATTGTGTCGCCCCGTTTCTTCAATAGTAGTTTGTTTACCACAAAAACAAATTCAGAGACAGAGAAAGAGAGGCGCCCCCCCCTTGGCGGGGGGCATAGCAAATCGCCGCACATTCCATAAAATCAAATTAAATGCAAAAAAACAAAAATGAAAAGGCAAAAAATAGAGGCAGACGCCATGAAGGGGGTCGTGGGGGGAGACATTTGGGCGCGTTGACTGTGCGACGGTTTGGGGCTAGGCAAGCCATACTCGAGGACATAAAGGCATTAACTGTAAATGCCGTAATGCCGTCATTTCCTGATGACAGCCCAACAAAGCGAGATACACCCACAGCCCATTTATATATGTACATATTTATGCATGTTCGTTTCAAGATTTCCATACAGCTACCATTGTGGTGGGTTGGTGGGGCATGCTAATGTGGGTGGTTGTTGTGGTGCTGCTCAGTTTTATTATGCCACATTATTACAATGCCGCGTTCCTCCCCTTCTATCTTCTAATTGCCAGCAGCTGAGTTGTGAATGCCTACTTAAAAAGTCAATTTTTGTGACGTAGCCGAGTTCCTTTTGCCGTGTGGCAGGCAAGCCTCCACCTGCCCCGCATTCTATCTAGCGTCTAACTGTCAGTCGTTCACCCTTAAACGTCACGTGCTATCGATTAAGACATACACACACCCACACACACACACACAAACATACACTTGTACTTGGCAACAAGCTATGCCCGAGCACGTTGAAATGTGGGCCAATGTGAGGCAAATAGCTGCTGCTGCTGCTGCTGCAAGTAACAAATATAAATGTAGATTTATTTATCCCCAGTTGCGAATAAGTTTCTCGTCTTCTCCTATTTTGTTGTGCATAAGCAATAAGTGAAATATTCCCCAGTTGCCCCATGCAAGCAGAGTGGCAACATTTTGCCAGCTATTTCCCAGCATTTGCCCCATATTGAAATTCAATTTGCTTGTCACGGGGACAAATTGCATAAAATATTATCTACGATTGCGACATTGGCATTGGACATTGGACATTGGGCTTTGCTTTGGCATCTCTATTATAATTCAATAAATAAATGCATAAATCTATCACAAATAAATAAATACATTTATTTTAATATCAACATCAACATCCACATCAATATCTATATCAATATGAATATATATTTTCGCATTTTTATAATTTATGCGTCTGCAAATAAGTCAAATCAATACACAAGTATTCCGCAGCAAATAATATTTAATGTAATAAACATTTCATCGAATCGGCATATACCGACTGCAGCATACTCTGGAAAGGCAACTACTCTTGTAAAAACTGCAGTAAAACAATCAAAGCAATGTTTTTTAGGATTACATTTCTTGAACAGTATTTAAGACAAACACATTTAGGATAAACAGAACTCAAATTGGAACAGAAACAGAATCGAATTTCCCGAAAGTAAGCTGCAAATTTTCCTGTTCCAAAGCTGTTTCCCTCTGTTCGGTTTTGGTAATATAGTTTCGCTTACTGATTCTTTAAAAAAATAAATTCCAATTCCGGTTAAAAGTGCAAAACCTTTCCCCAAAACAAAAACAGCGTATACTAAAAAAAATGTTATAAATACCAACTCAATTGAAATAAAGTTGTTTGGGAGAGCAAAACAAAAATGAGTGTAAAAATAAATATGATTAAATATTTATTCAATGCGGGGCAATGCGATGGCGATGGCGATGGCTGAGAGTCAATTACACGTACAAAGTAAATACTTTTTGTGCGTTAGCTTTAAATGAACAGATGAACAGAAATAGTTTGGCAAAGAACTCAACTATGAATAGCAACAAATTAAGTAAATTGAGGCTGGATGGGAAAGGGATGAGTAAAAGTACACTTGGAGAAAAACCTAAATACAGTTGCTGACTATTCGCAGTGGACAATAAATTGATGAAACATATTTATTCCCAATCTGTTTGCAACTCAAATTGTAAACACTCGAGGATGAGAGCGGAAGAGGGGGGGTGGCAGTAAGGGGGGCTGTCAGCTGAAAGGTCTTTGGGTGTGGGTGTCAGGTCTCTGGGTCGTTTTGGACCATTTACGTAGTTATAGTAATGACAACCACGCAAGGGCAGGCATTACATTAAAATGATTGCCGCCGTCAGCTGTCGCAGCTTTGGAAATGCCATTAAACAAATGAACTCTAAAAGCAATAAGCATAATAAGCCAGAGTTACGAACTGATCAAATACACAACATATATAATGTATATATATATATACGTATATTAAATATTATGACCGACTTCAGGGCCGGCGTGACAAGTTCATGTGACAGAATCAATCAGATGGCCCTGGCAGCAGCAGCAGCAGCAGCCAACAGCAGCAGGCGGCACCCATATGGAGATTACAATACAATAAGCCAAGAGCGAGGGGTGATGTGTGGGGGTGGCAGAAGCAAGTACTACATATGTACACATGTTTATATATCTACGAATATGTTAGTTCAATTAAAAAATAGTCACGTAGTTGCGCAGAAAAAAGAGCAGCGGCGATAAACTCAATGGGAAGCACAACACAAAGTGCAAAATTCTGTTTGTAAGCCTTTAAATAATGCATTTATTAAAATACCCTGTAATGAATGGGGCGAAAGAGTTGCTTGAGAGCGGAAATGCAAAGTGTCGTCATTAAAAATAACTCAAAAAGATTTAAAAAACAAAGTTTTCTGTGTATAAATCTGCATGCAAATTGAGAAAAAACTAAAACCAGAAACACAAAGTAGTTTCAAGCGTTTTAAAGGGTATCTCGTAGTCTACTGCACTATTTACAATTGAAAAACCAAAATCTATTGACAAAAGGCACAACAACTAAGCTGTTTTATACTTTTAGAGGGTATCTGCTAGTCGAGTTAAATTAAAGCAATCATTTTTAAAGATACACTAAACAAAATTCTAAGCTAAAGGATAGAGGGTATCTGTTAGTCGAGCTACTGCGAGATCTACATACTTTTTAGCCTGTCTGGCGCCACAGTGCGTGTCACAAAAGAACTCACAGCTGGACGCAGACTAGAATACAAGTCAAAGTCTTGGAATGCAGACATTGCCTGCTGCTGCTCCTCCAGAGGAACGTGACCAAGGCAGGGGAGGAGCCTCCAAATTAGGTGAGGGGCGAGACATGGGGTGTTGGGGGGGTGGCGGACTTGTGGCATTTGTGGGCGTGTCGCTTGTAACGCACAATTTGACGCATTTTTATCGCCGGGCGCTGCCTTAATGAACGTGTGAAGTTGCCAACTGCAGCAGCTGAAGAAGGGAGTCCAAGTTGGAGTCAGAGCAGGCAGGCAAAAAAGAGTCAGAGTCGGAGTTGAGAGTGTGGAGAACGTGACCCAGGCAGGAAGGAAATGCTGCGTGCCCGCGGCACATAACACTTGCTGCCTGATGACTGCCTCGTGTTGGGTGGTTTTACTTTTTGTGGGTGGCTGCTGCGGTGGTGGCGGCAGCGGCGGCGGCTGGCTTTTGTCAACCTCAACATGCAACTAGGCGACATGACGAGATGAGCTCATTACTTTAATGGATTCAACCCACAAAAGCCAGCCCGCCCCTTTCCCCTCGCTGACTCTCTTGACTGAGTGTGTGTGTGTGTTGGCAGTCAGTGGCCTCAGCCTCAGTTTGTTGCTACTAATGAAATATTTGTTTATTATGCATTTTACTTAGTCTAAAAATCATTTTAGCCACATTATGTCAGCAGGCAGCTCCAAGTGGCTCGGGGTCAATGGAAGCCAGCCAAAGGATTGCGATGAGCGCAATTCACCCAAAAATGAAAAAACAGTCAACGACGTCAAGTAATTAGCTGGCAAAACAAACAAGAAACGAACAAACAAGAGACAAGCAACAACAACAACCGGCAACAGCAACAACCGGCAGCACGAACAAACCTCAGAAAATGGCAAACAATTTAAAACAAAAAAAATTAACCCAGAAATCTAATTAGCGAAAAAAACAACAACGATAAAACGAGGAAGCCGCGGTGAATTTGGAGAGCTGCGTGTTTAGGCTGCAGAAAAGTTGACCGGACTAGCAGATGCCCTGTACTCATCAAAAACGATCAAGAATAACTTGCTCGATCTTTCAATTCGTTTAACTCTGTCAAAAGTAAACCGATTTCGAAAAATCATAGCTTCGTCTATCGGATGTTTCAATTTGAAAAGGAGATTCTGTAAGCCAGTCGAAAATCATCATATGACTTCCTCAAAAGTAAGCTGATTTTTGGTCTTAGTTTGGTCTATAGATTAATCCGACATCTAACTTGTAATAGTTACTATATGTATATATATGGATACATAACATTTGCTCTGACTGATTGTGCTTAATTATTAATGCAAACAGCACATATCAAAGTCAACAGAAAAACGCACAACAGCAAACAGCAAAACACACACACACACACACACACATATATATACACAACAAACACACGCAGACACAGCAAAAAAAAAGGGGGCGTTGATGTTGTCAACGATGACGAAATCGAGACGATGAAAAAACTAGCACAGAGCGGAGGAGAGTCGAAGAGTGAGCAAGAAGCAGGGCAAACGTCATTTGTCGCATGTTTGCTAGCTGCTGGGTGTTGAAGGGTAACCTGAGCAGTGGCATGCCACGTCCTACGCTGGGGAACGACCACGACGAAAGTAGAAAATTGCCGGATCCGGATAAGCACACTATGTTTCTGCTGCTGTTACTGCAATGGAGCCAGCAATTGTCGGAGAGAGCTGCTGTAATACAAGTTTGCCATTGTTGGTGCCACAAACAACAAGAGTAGCGGTCAAGAGGGGGGAGAGGCTAGCTGCTGCATGAGGCATTCAACTTAATTGCATGTTAAACAGACGCAGCAAAAAAAAAAAAACAGAAAAAAAAGAATAACTTAAATTAATAAAACAATATTTGAGCGCCATTGAAGCGGGCAGAAGCAACCAGTAGTGGCAAAGGAGAAGCTTGCAACGCCTGCGAAGAAGAAGAAAATTGCAATGCAGCGTTAATGGGCGACTTGGCTCCAGGACGACGCAGGACACGACGTGGGGAGTCCTGTTAGGTGGCAATATTTATACGCTTTATTTGTACAAACGGGGCAAGAGTCGATGGCCATGACGACAACAAGGACGACAAGGATAATTGTCAACGTTGTCGTTTATAGCCCGAGCGTCCAATGTCACACGCGGCATTAATGTGGCAAGTGGCATGCGGTAGGTGGCAAGTGACAGACACGAGGCAACGCCTCCTCCATGCGCACGCACAGCTAGAGCTGGACTGGAGACTGACTGACAAACTGACTGTGACTAATTTGGCCACTAATCAACAAATAAATATTTGCCACAACAGCCAAAGAAATAAATGCAAAGCAACCGAAGTTAATTGGTTAAGAACTGAAGAAAGAGGCCTAAAGAGGTGCAGAGTTGTATATATGTATTCCATCTCTATGAACTAGGCACTCTTAGAGACAGTAAAGTAAAGATATAGCCTTTATATATAACATATCCCGACATATTGTTATTCATCTGTTTAACTTGTTTTGAATATTCCTTTCAGTACAAAAATGTTGGGATAGAAGTGTTGGATGTTCGAAGCGACCACTGTATCTGTGGATACTTTACAATCTTTCTAGTATCTATAGTTTAGTATCGGCAGACACTTTATTTGTACTCTATATATTATCTGTAGATTCTTTAATTATATTTATTTACAATCTTTTCAGTACCTATAGATACTTGATCACCACTCTTTAAAGTATCGATAGATACTTGATGCGCACTTCTTATAGTATCTATAGATAAAGTACAGAAAGGTGAGTATCTATGGGTAAAGTACAGAATGGAGAGCATCTATAGATACTTTATTTGCAGTGTTTATAGTAGTGATAGGCGACACACACACACACACACACATTAATAGCCTTCATATGCTCTGTGGATACACTCTGTATAGTGGCTGCATCTATAAATACATGATTTACACTCTTAGTAGTATCTGTGGATACTTTATTTACTATTAACCCCAATCGTCGCTTAACGTACATTTAACGTGTTCATCTCTGCTGCTTATGGCCATTGTATTGCCTTTTATCCTGTTGATGCCCACGTTCCCCCTCGTCCCTCACTCGACTCCTCTCACGCATGGAGTTCGCTGGGTGAGGTCATAGTAAAAGCTGTATATATATCGTGCTGGCATTTCATACACCGAGAGCAGAGCAGAGCCAGGAGTCAGAGTCAGCATTAAGCGACATACAATGCGGCTATTTTAATACTCGAGCTATTTATGTACCCCGAGTGGAGCAGGGGAATGGGTAGGGTGGGGGTAGTGGAGAGGTGGGCCTATAACCGCTGTGGGTCTCTCGAGTGCAGCAATTAGTCAAAGGCCAGAAAAAAAAGTTCGCTTTTCGATTGGGTTTCGATTTTTTGGTTTGAAACATCTTTTGCAGCATTGGCAGCCGTGCCTCATTTGTCTTGTGTGCCACAGGCAATTGGGTCAAGCTTGGCATATACACACGTGAGCATGTTAACCTCCCCCCCCCCCCTTTCCCAAGGAACCTCACACCCCTCTCCATATTGCTCAGGGGGCACACACTGCTGTTATCGCCGTTGCGGCGTCAATTATGGCCACCAGCTTTATCTGCCTACCGATTGGGAAATAACAACGAAATACTTTCTGGTAAAATGTTTGCTGCAGCCGCAGCAGTCATTAGCTGAGCTCAGCTGACCCCAAAACCCAAAAGAACCCCCAAAAACAAACCCAAACACCAAATGAAAAATTGTATTTCATTGTGCTGATAGCAGAGTTAGTTGCATGTGGAAAAGTGCAGAGAGTTGGGGGACAAGCAAACTCTTATCACACGCACCAATAAATGGACAACAAAAAAAGTGGAAATGTGATGTGATGTGTAAATACACTCGAAAAACAAAGGGCACTGAATTTTCGAAGATTGCTATTGTTTTGGCGAAAAAGGGCAACATAGAAAGTAAATGTATTTATTTTTAGAAAGTATTACTGAGTCGCACAAATATATATTATGTTTTCCAAATATTAGGATTTTCATTTCAACTTTTCCATTTTCCACTTCATTCCATTTCGACAGCGTTTATGTGTTGGTAAATCAACACACAACAAGGCAAAGCCGCATTATTGAACTTAAAGTTGCCACATGTGGCAGCTACCTCCACTACTCGGCATGAGGTCAACATGTGCAGCAGCAGCAGTAGAAGTGGAAGATTAGGGCATGCAGCATTTGCATGTATAGTGGCAACAAACAACAAGATGACAGCCATGCTCCACATTTCTGCGACATTTGCAGCCGTCGCAAAAGTGATACATGCCACGAAATGTAGCAAAGCTGGCAGCAAGTACCACCTAGCAACTTGAGACCCAAAATGTAATTTCAGTTTGGACGCGTTTAAAAATTCAAATTTGCAAATATGCAATTAATAAAGCCAAGCATGAACATTTCCCCAGACGCGGGGGGAGGGCAGGTAGAGGAATTCCGTTGCAACTCCTCCTGCTCCACATCAACCACGATTGAATAGAATAACACAGCGAGCAGATAGTCGAGTCGGTTGGCAAAACCCAAAACTCCACAAGCGGAACATTCCAAGCGGAAATTTCAGCAACATCCGACTTGAGTATTTAATTTCCTTACGGCGCATTGCAGCAATCCGGCAACTGATGTCATTCCGAGCCACACGTTGATACCACGTGCAACGTGTGGGCACAGACAACTTCAGCGGCTCGTGAGGCAGACGTGATGTCGCATATGCAAATGGTTGGTGACGGGAGCGAGGGGTGTGTTGCGCACAGCAGACAGCAGACAGCGCAAGAGCTGTAGGAGGATGTGGAGCAGGTGCAGTCGTCCCAGAACATAACATAAATATAAACAGCCACAAAGCCTGCCAACGCGACAAAGTTCCACCATTCAAGCAAAAACCCGCCCGCATCAAGGATACCTGCATGCAACATACACACACACACACACACACACACAGACCCAACATAGTCAAAGAAACAACCCCCACGCGTATGCGGTTGGAATTATGAATGAAGCCAAAGATAAGCAAAGCTTGCTGAACAAAAAAAAAACAAAAACTAAAAACAATACAACAAAATTGCATGCAACGTCGAGCTGCGGCTGCTTTAAAAAGGAGCGACACAAACTTTACTGAAGTATCTGAATTCAAGCTGAATTTTGAGCTAAAACTGAAATATTTGCTAGTATTCCTAGTATCTTTAAATAGAATCACTCAGATAAGTTATCAAATTTGTTGTGCCACTTTTTATGAAGATCAAGATCAAGAACTTATATGTACTTTATCCTTCAATGCGTTGCAATGGTACACATATAAACTTAGAGCCTCTGTTAAATAGCCTTATAGCTTCTTCAGTAGTTTTCTAAGAATCGCTACTCCTTATAAACATAAATATATATCTCCCTATAGCTTTAGATGCACGCCATTACCCGTCGAGTCACATTCTCCTTAACGTTAGTGAACACATTCAGTCTAAGAATACGCTTTTTACTCAGAAAGCTCAACACATCATGCTGCATCTGTTCCTGTTGCAAGAACAAATTCACATTGGCCAGCTTACGGGTGAGTTGCGTCATTTTCATGCTTGACAACTTCAACAACAACAACAGCAACTGCAAGATTAAAAATTGTATTGTGTGTGCGCTGCTTGGGACTGTGTGTTGTGCGTGTGTGTGTGTGTGTATTGTATTGTGTTGTGTACGTGTGTGTGGACTATGGTCTGTGAGGTCTGTGCTACCTTTACTTCTTGGAGAACAGGATGCAAGTCTAGGGGCATAAAACTTTTTAGCACTTTTATTGCTGTTGCCTGTTGTTGTTTGTTGCTGTCGTCGTCGTTGTCGACAGGCGACAGGCAGGCAACACTCAGACGACAAATTGTCAGCTTGTTGACGAGCGAACAGCAACAGCAACAACAACAGCACCAGCAACAGCAACAACAACAGCTGCCTCAGACATAAACATTCAGCTAATAAAGCAAACTAAACTAAAATAAACAAGAGGCAGTTGGGGTGAGGGGTAGATAGCAGCTGCTTCTGAGCCTGGCTAAGCACTTGAACAACATTAAACTCAACTCAACCTTCGCTGCTGTGATTATTACATGTTGCATGACGCCTCGTGTCGCATGCCAACCTTAAAGTGGGCACCGTCAAACTCAAAGTGCGCTTATCAACGCCCAAAGCGAGATTATTGCCAGATGAGCAGAGGCGGTGCAGGCAGAAAGAGGCGCAACACTTGGCGGCAAGTTGCAGGCGAATATATTTTATAGAGCATACATGATGGGTGCCTTTGGCTACGCTCTCTCAATGCCTGCTCAGTGCGGCGACTTGACACAATTTTGCAACCATCCCCCCCACATCATGTAGCAAGCGTTTCAGCTAAAGTTGATTTATGCAACAGCTTGCCACAGCCAGCCAGCAGCGAGCAGCTTGTCCTACACTTGTGCAGGCGGCATAAGCATAATATTATAAACTTGAAGCTTTTACACCTATTAAAATGTACACAAATGACGGAGAGTGTATGGGCATGCGTGTGTGTGTGTGTGTGCTTGCCACTCAAAAAACTAGCAGCGCAAAATTGGATTTAATCCTTGTGAGCAGAGAGACGGGGCATGGAGAGGCAGAAGGAGGCGTTGCCTTGGTTGCAGTTTTCATTAAATTTGTTGCCACTTGCAACACTGCACAGCAAGTTGCACTTATGTGTCGTTATTTTATGCATGAAACCAAATAACGGCACACCATTTTAAGGGCTTCCTCCTCTCCGTGTGGCAGAGAACTTCCCATGGCGCATACATAACTTCATTAGGGCAACAAATTGAGCCAACCTTGAGCAGGAAGGTTTTTCCTAATATTTTCTAATAAGAAATTATGTTATTATAAATATATATATATATATATATATATAAACACTGTGCATATGTGAACTCTAAAAAAATAATACTGCAAATAACAAAACTTGTAATGTAAGAATATTATCTTTCTCTGAGTGTACGGAATCTATAAGAACCTAAAAACCCCCAAGCACAAACCTCCACACAAAAAACCACCCTTAAAACAAAGAACGATATGAAATAGAAATACAAATATGAAAAATATAATCCTCTCGAATTCTTGTCGCGAGAACCCGCTTAACCTTATCACCTTACCCGACGACCCCGTCCCCGACCCCAGCGCTGACCACGCCAAGTAATTAGCCATGGAAAGCCGAGCAGCTTGCAACTGGAGACACTGCCTCAGAGGGTCGCTTCTTATCTAGGCAACCTTCCACAGAGGGGCGTCTGCCCCAAAAGAAGACAGAGAGATAGAGAGAGAAAGAGAGGGGGGAAGAGCAAGAAGTGATTTGAAACATATACAGCAAAACTACTCAAATCTCAGGGGGAGGGAGGGGCAGCAGGGAAACACTTCACAACTTTAGCATGCGACGACGAAATTGAACAAAATTCATTGCGTGTTGTGTGTGCCAGGAAAAAACACAACAATTCAATTAATGCCTAAAAAAAAAAACAATTAGCGGTAATTAAAAATAAAAAATCATCACATTTTGAATAGTAAAAAATAATAATGCCCAAGCGAAGATAGAAAACGAAGATTTCATTATTATTAAGCATCTAATGAATAGTTAAGAAGACAAAAGCTTATGTCAAGGTCGTTTCTATGTCAGCTCGCAATGAATAACAGATTCAAAATTCAGCTCAGCTTTTTGGGCCCTTGTGAAGGGCACTTTCGCTTTGTTGTGCTGTTTGTAACGCATTGAAGTAGCCATTAGAGAGCCCATAGCCATATATATTCCTGATCAGCAGTATGTATTCGTGTGAATTTAGTTATTTTAACATTTGCATATGACATATAAACACCATACCTTATGGCACTCATTGGAACACTAATTATAAAGAGTTTGACTCCATTCCAAAAAGGGTATCTAGCTTCGGCTTGCCTTACGCAGTATCTTTCTCTCTCTCTCTCTTTCTCCTTCTCTCTCTCTCTCTTGTTATTAACCATGACAAATCGCTATACACTTTGCTTTTTGCCCATAAAAACAATAAATTTGACTCGGCTCTGCAGTTACTTTTCTACTCACGCCAAGCGATTTGTGTAAAAGAGTCATTAAAAGCAACAGCTTCAAAAGCTCATAAAATAAAAGCGTTGGTAAAACCAAAAAAAGAGGCTGGTTATAAAATATACATAGGAGTTGTTCAGGCTATGCAGTTAAAAACTAGGCCTAACTCAACTTGAGCTGCGGCTGCTGCTGCTGTTAACCTGGCTGGGCAAGTGCCGAAAACTCGTTTTTGGACTCGACTCGCAAAAGAAGTGGAGCACACGCGAGGCAAGTTGAATAGCAGGCAGCAGCCTCTTGGCTATATAGCTGGTCCAAGTTTTTTTTCTTTTCTTTTTTTTATGTATTTAATACGGAATTGGGCACAAAACGAAAAGCGTGCTAAAGAATGGGAAAATACAGAAAATCTCTTTCATTTAACATGTGGCAGTGTAGCCACACTCAAAAAAAAATACGTTTTCATATTTTTTTTAAATAATCTGTAAATACAAAAAAAATTGTTTCTTAACATTATAAATGTTTGTCGACAATCAGTCAAACTATTTTCTGATATTAAGAAAAACACTTCTAAGAAGCAGAAACTGTTAGAAAATTCAGAAACAAGTAATGAAATTTACTGGCTCGCTGTCGTCATATTTTTTGTAAGCTTTAGAAAAATCCACACAGAAATTTAGAAATGCAAACCCTACCTGAGTGTAGGTAAAGACAAAAACCAATTCACTCTTAGAATTTCAATCATACACAACAAACACTCGAAAAGCAAAGATCAAAGCAATGAAGGAAGCTGCTCACAAAAAAAAAGAAAAGAAAAACTGGAACTAGTTCAAAAAGTGCTTGCGGCGAACTCCGGCTCAAAGTCCAGTTTATCTCTCTCACTGCTCTCGGCTCTCTGCAGATGTGTGTGAGTTGAAGCGATTTAAATTCGAATTAGTTTTCAATTTGCATAAATAAAGCAAGTGCGCTAGACAACTAAACTAGATAAAAACTGGATATATAAACTAACTACTGCTAGGCAAATAAATACAGTAAGCAGAACACACGCATCCGTTTCACATCTGCCTTCTTATCAGTTGGAGCGAGCGAGCGCAAACAATGACTATGACACAAAATACTAATAAAATGTGCAAATATTGATTTTTATTTCCTCTCTCTCTCTCTTTCTCTCTATGTGCGTGTGTGTGCGAGTTTTATTATACATATGTGTTAACAGGCAGCAACTCCATTTCGAGCTGCGAATGCGTGGCTAAAACAAAAACGCAAGCAAAACAAACCAGAAAACAAACAAGGCTTAACTTATTTCAAACACGTTGGAACATTGAAAGAGAAACAGAAAAAAAAATATAATAAAGGCAACGCGTTAAAATCTAGCAACATTTTTAGCGTGTTTTATTTTATGTGTGTATATATTAAAAAACCGAAGAAGAAGAAGCAGCGAAATAAACCTAAGAATAACAACAACAACAAAAAACACGCACGAGGCCAGAGCAAACAGAGAGAGAGAGGGAGAGAGAGGACGAATGACAGCAAAAACTGGCGTTTGAAGCAATCACATTTACTGCCCCTCACACCCCCCCTCAACGACAACAGACGATTCAAACTGACAGACTGAGCAGTGGGGGAGGGGGTGGAGAGAGAGTAAAGCACAACAACGGTACAAACGGCACCTCTCTCCCTCCCACTCGTTCCAAAAAGTCTTAAGCAATTTAGCTCACGTGACCTGCTTACCGAAGTCAAAGCGAAGGCGCAAAAGGAAACGGTTGCCGCTGCTGCTCAGGATGCGCATCACTGACTCTCCCCACCCCCCCTATAGAGCCAACAGCACATTTCGTATTTATAGAGCGAGAGGGCGTCGCGGAGAGTGCGCTGCACTCTTAGACCTACCAAAGCAAAGTAAATGAACCCGACCCTTTGCAGAGATGTATTACTTTCGGTTTTCTTTCTCGCCTTTTGTTCTTTTTTTTCGCCTTGTCAGCTGATGAGCAATCGCTATCCCTCTCTCGCTCTTTATCACTCAATTTATATTTCAATACTCAAACACAGACACCCCTTATTATTAATATGTTGGTCAATGTTGTTGCTGATAATAATCGCATAAGGTCAAACAGAGGCGGTTATATTTTGAGTATATATATGTGTATATGTGTATGACAGAGGTGTGCTTGCATTTCCCACATGTAGTTGATTTATGACGTGAGTTACGATACTGCAGAGTCGAGAGTGCTTGACTCTGTATCTCTGCATGAGTGATAAGCAGATAAAAATACGATTTTCTTCCTTGCTTCTTTAGCGATGTTGAATTTGAATTTGTACAGATGATCCATAATATGTCTAGGTATATATATTCTTGATAAGAGAGGTAGATCTTTAAAAATTTTGACTTTTATCGCTGTCGGTAATCGGTAATCAATTTTTATTGATATTAGCAAAACGGGGAGAGTTATTAATCAAATTGAATAAACTCGATCTAGATCTAAGGATTTGAATTTGGAACACAAGTTTTTCTCTGCCTTTTTCACAATTTAATTATATACTTTTTTATCATTTTGAAAAGATTCAGTCGATTTGGGAATGAGAAACTTAACTTTCAATTCCTTTGATCTCTTGAATCTAAGGTTAAATATACTAGTATCCATTAACTATCCCCTTGTTGAGTTGCCTGAATAATTCTGTTATTTTGAACAGCACAACTAGCAAAGCCATGACAACATTTGCACTACTCTATAAATCCACTTGGGTATTCTATGCAATCGTGTTCAGTGTTCATAATTAAAAGGGTTATCGACTCGTGTTTTGTGCAACTCTGCTGTTTGCAGTAATGTTGCAAGCAGTAACAACAAATCGCAGATGAAATGGTCTCGAGTAGCGCAGTTAGACAATCAAAGACTGAAGTGGGTTGCAATAGTAACAAGCGGCAAATATGATATATATATATATATATATATATAGAGGTAAAATAATTCTGAACATCAGAGAGAGAGAGAAAATAGAGATAACGAGAGAGAGACAGAAAGAGAAAGAGAAAGCAGACCCAACCCAATCCAAACAAATTCGCAACAGCAAATGCAACAAACTAAATAACTTAACATGCAATTTATGGCATGCCACACAGAGAAGTGTGCGTTTGCAGCAGACACAGCAAATGTGAACATGGAAACCGTTTTTTTGCTTTTGCGCCATTTGGTTTTTGTTTTCGCAGTTTTCACAGTTTTCGCATGTGGTGGGAAAATAGATTTGAAAATTGGCTACGCACAAAAGTCACATGCATTAGGAAATATATGTAAATTTGGACAGTGTTGCAAATGTTGCACAATTGAAAATAACATACACACATCTCTCTCTCTCTCTCTCTCGTAATGAACGGAAATCGAGTTAAGCTAAAAGTGGGAAAAGCTCCTCTAATAGCCAATTTGCGATTTTTATTTGCTGTTTGTTGCCCAGTTTGGCTTGAAAATATTAAAATTCATTTGTATGCATATACACACACAGGCACACTCACACACACCACAACACACTTACACACACAGGTGCCTGCTTAATTGCACTGAGTTGTATATGCAGTTGAAGAAAAAGTATTGAGCATGTTCTGCAGAAATGCAGGCATTATCAAAATCTAGGCAAAGTTAAGAGATGAATCAGAGAGTAGTAGTAGAGAGTGCTCGAATCAGAACTTATTCAATTATTTATTATTATTATTATTATTATTATATCAAGTACTCGAATGTTCTCGAGCTTAATGAGTTGAGCGATTTTCGCTGAGTGTACAATCAGCATTATTTCTCATCCCATGGGATATCAAGACACTGACAGGCCCTGACACAATTGATATTGATTTGGATCTGCAGCTGAAACTGTGTCAATTTGATAGCAACTAGCAACAACAACAAAAATAGCTGCAACACTTAACACAAAAAAAATAAATGCAACAAATAAATAAAACACAAAATGAGTAAAAAAAAAAAGAAAAATTGAGACAAATAATCAGCAAAGTGCTTTGTTGGGAGGGGGTCGAGCGCCTGGGGAGTAGAAGGGGTAGGGGGTGTGGAGGGGGTTTTAGCTGCCACTTGGAGCATGCCGCTGAATGCCACACACAATTGCAGCAGCAGCAAAAACAGACTGCAATCCACTCGAGACAAATAGTTGAGTTCAGGCGGCAACTGAGAATTGCGAATTGAGACTTAAGAATTGAGAATTGTGGCAGCTGCATTAAAAAAACAGAAACTGTAACGGAGATTTCGCTCTCGGCGCAATCACAGCGTGATATTTTCTATCCGTACGGAGAGACAGATAGACAGACGGACAGATAGACAGACTGTGAGCCGGGCAAGACAAGCACCGACTATAACAATAACTTTTAGCAGGCGCTACGACAAATTGCAAGCAAGCTGGCATCCTTCAGCTTGCTAGCTGCTATAATTCCACCTACCCCCTATACCCCCCCTGCAACATATCGCGTTGCAAGTTTTTGCGGCACGCTTGGAGAGTGAGTGGTGGCATGCAGCATCGCTTGAAATATGCTTGAAAATTTGTAGTAAATGTCCCCGTTGAGCGCATTCCTATTATTCACGAACGGCAGAGGGAAGAATGTGCTACTCGACTACGAGATACCCTGTAGCTAGATTGTAAATATGTATATGCCGATATGTATCAGCGTTATATAATGTATATACATTGAATTATATGGCAATTGATATTCAAAGTGTGTATTAAGCGATTCCTATCGATATTTGTGAAATGGAAAGGGTTATTGATAAAATCAAGTAACGATATAAAGTATTCCAAATTGCGAGTCTTTGGCTCTTATAGTCCCACTGATCGACTTCTTCAAACAGATGGACAGACTGACAAATATATATATATATATTAAACCCGATTAAACTTTTTTAGAAGAGCACAGGGAATGCCAAGAACTTTTTCTCAGCGCTTCCATAAATCAAGCAAAGAAGGTAAAGAATGTTAGTCAATATATGTTACTAGCTCAGAAGTTGTTAATGTGCGAGTTTCCCAAAGAGCGTGATGCATGAACTGACCTTTAATCAAAGCTGTAAACGTATTTATATATATATATGGCATAATAAAACTAAGCCAAGTAGTTCAAAGTTCTAATTAACATGTTAAAAACGTTCTTCAACATGCATAAGAAGTCTGCTTTAGTTCAAGTACTGAAGAATCTCGAAATATTCTCAAAACTATGTCATTCAAGCGCTTTCAACAAATGCTACAAAATAAGTTGCTTCCACTTTGCCCAGTTTTCCAAGTTTTCTTTCGTGACATCTTCACACACTGAAATTAGTTTTTCCCGCATTTCTTTCTTTTCAGTTGCCAAGTTTTTCCGTAGCTGAAATTTGAAATGAAAGCAAAAATTGTGAAGCGACAAGCACTCGACTTAGTTAAACGTTCTTTCCTTTTGATATGGGTTTGGGGGTTGGAGTTGGGCATTCAAAACCAAAGTTGAAGTTAAACTTTTTAATTTCATTTAAAGATCTCGCATGGGGAGGGGGCGAAGATAAAGGGCTGTGTTTTCTTTGATTCCGGCCAAGTGTGAAAGGGGTTGTTCTTGGTTATGATTTCTCTACAAGTTTTTCCTAGGGCTGGTGGTTGATAAGTTTCTTTTTGGGCATGCAAATCTCCGCATTGAATTCCAACCGTTTTATTATGTTAAGGAACTTCCCAGGCACCCCTTGTGCGAAATGTTTTCTAACCACTATCAACATTTCATACATTCCTCGATGTCTACAGTATGTTAACAACATTCCGAGCAGTCAACATTCGTAAATTATGTTATTAACGTGTTTAATTTAATTTGTTATTTGTAATTTATTACAAATTATAATTTTTAATTTTATTTCTTATTGTATTTGTTTCCTTCCTATTCGTTTGCAGATGAGTCTGTCTCACATTTTAATGAGTTTTATTGCCATCTATTTCGACAAGACAAAGAAAACTAGGCCAATCAACTCTTTGAGAACAAGTGCTTCAAGGCAACTGCCCATTAAGCCAATCAACTCTCTTAACACAAGTGTTAACTTTGCCACTCACACGTTAACGCAGACTCATAATGGATGAATGTTGGGCATAGCGTGGAATGAGATTATTAAGTAGATAGATAGCTTTTCTTCTTTAGGTAGATAGCTCTTCTTCTTCAGTATCCATCAGAGCTATCTAAAGAAGAAGAATACAGATAAGTAGCTCTTCATCATTATCATCACCTCCTAATTTATCGCTCTTCTTCACCGTCTTATTCTATTAGATAGGTCTTCTATTCATCCTCTAGCTACCTAATAAGATAGCGCTTCGTCATCAGCATCATTTTTGTCATTTTCTTCAGATAGTTCTTCTTTATCAACTGCTACATATATATAGCTCTTCTTCTTCATCTTTAGATAAATATCTCATTTTCTTCTTCTATTGTGTGCGCTCCAGTTTGTTATGTTTATGTTTATGTTTATTCTGCCCTGACTGACTGACTGCAAGTGGGAAAATGTTGCCAGGCCAATTCACACCTTGGCCTCTGCTGCTTTTCTGCTGGGTTCAATGCACCCCAAAAATGCCATTTGAATATTAGCTTACCACAAACAGATGCCGCAGAGCGAGACAGACAAAGAGAAATAGAGAGAGAAAGAGACTGAGACTGAGAGTAGCAGGCATTATATTGAATCGATTTGCAATTTTGACTGTCACATGCGATGCTCCGTTCGCATACTTTTCCCACCCACTGTTGTTGGGTGGTGCATGCAACAACAATGTTGCCGCATGCCACACACGACTGTCGACTCGAATCGCAAAACGATTTATTGTTTAGCTGCGATTTCGTGGGCATTAAAAGCAGCAACTTTTTCGGCTGTAGCTTCAACTGGATTTGGGTCCATAAACATATACTTTTTTTGGGGAACCTTTTTTTTTTACTAGATAGTTTGACTGCAAGTTGAGTTTATTAGTTTTTTGCTGTGTTAGTTTTTTTGTGATATAAAGAAAAGCCTTCGAGGACTTTTCGTATAATAAACTTTTATGACGCTGTTGCTAAACCCTGTAATTAAAAAGTTTTCCCTCAAATCAGAGCAGATGCCGTTTTATGGTCAACTTTAAGTCTGGTCTTCTTTTCTAACCCCTTCAAAGTGGGTCATAACAGCAAGTAGCAAAGACAAGGGGCAGGGACGGGGAGAGGCGATGAATTTGAGCTTGACAAGAATAATTGCATTAATTATCACTCTTAAAAGACTTAAGAGTTCAATATAAAGGCAAACTTTAGTTTAAGAGTTGCTCTTAAGTCGACAAGTTAAAAATCTGCAAATCTTTTTAAGGTATACCAAAAACCAGAATATAGAAAATCAGAACAAACTTGGATTCATAATTTCAGTTTGTACTTTTATCATCATAAACAAAGGAAAACGCCAACTGAAATGGAAGCATTGTCGAAGCGCTGCCAATTAGTGCAAACATATTTCAAAATTGAAGCCACAAATTGATAGTTAGTTGCAAGTTGCAACTTCTGCTGCTGCAGCATGCCACACAAGCAAACACACAGAGAGATTAGGCGGCATATGAAATAGAAGCCAAATGCAAATGGTGAAACTTTAACAGCTGCGTCCAATTAATTGGGAGTATATAGTACACTGAGAGAAAAATCTTACTGCAATTCGAAGAGTGCTGCTAAACTTATTATCCAGAAAGTAGGTCTCCAAAAAAGTATGTGTCCATCAATGTTTTTTACTTTTTATCTATTTTTTTTACTTTTTATCTATTTTTTTACTTAAATTACTATTTAACATTTTCGATTTGACATTTACCTAACATTTTAGATAGTTTCTAATTTTAGGAAATTTTAGAAATGATTTCCAGATATCTCAAAAACTTTCTTCGCTCTTAAACGAAAATATTTAAGGAGTATTTTCATTTGGGATCTCTTTTTTGCGAGTGAAGTCGCAAACTTTTTGGCCGGGCCTTGAATGAAAATCAATAAAAACCGAAACTAGCCAGTAGCCAGCAACCACCACAGCGAAGCACACACGTCACACACACACACTCGCACACACGCACACACACACACTGGGCACATGGAGTGTTGTTGCTCGACGTCGGCCCGGAAATGTGTGTGCGCCCGTGCGACTCTGAGCCAGGAGTAGACCGACCTGGCCTGGAATGTGTGTGCAGGCCAAGGTGTGGAGAAGGGGAAGTGGGAGGAGTAGAGGCAGGGGTAGGGGGCAAACCGGAAAACGTTGCCGCAGCTTTCAGCGAGTGCGAAACAACCACCGAGCAATGTTTTGTTTGGACCAGGCCGGATGTGCGCCTGAAGTGGCGAAAGGAGGAGGGGCTGGGTGTTGTGGGGGATGGAGTAGAAGCAGTAACTGTAACAGCAAACAATGCAGAACAAATAAAAAAGCAGTAATGATTTTTGCACGAGTTTTTTTTTTGTAGCATGTCCTGCTGCTTGACCTATCCTAATCCCCATAAATCTAATTGACCAGGCCCCAGAAGCTGGCTTATGGGTTAGCCGGTCAAATGAGAACTACCTCCATGCACCCCTTAACCCACTTCCCCCTTGGCAACAGACCATTAAATGCGACTGCAAACTTTGCGTAATGACATAAATTAGAAAGAACTCTGTTGCAACAGCTTTTCCGTAACGCAAAACAACCGAAATCAAAATGATCCAATAGACAACAAAAAACAATAAAAAAACTGAAAACCAGAAGTATAGTTCTTTTCCTGTGTCGCATTTTTTGTTGCACTTTTATATTGCTGCTGCTGGCTGCCACCTGTCAAGCTTGGCAAAAAAAAAAACTTTAAATTGCCCTTAAGCACAAAAAAAAAGCAGGGAAAGAAACTTTTGAGCGCCCGTTGGCCCATGTCTCGTAGCCAAGTGGGCGTGGCAGACGTGGGTCAACTGCAACTATAAAACGACCATTAACCACACACCCCCTCCCCCATCTTCATCCGTATTTCTTCTCCCCCCGCTGCGCTATCTCTGAACTGTGTCAATTGTCTGCAGCTAAATTGACAATGGGCAGCAAAAAGCAAAAGAAGTTGAAGTTGAATGAGTATTTACCGTAACAGCACTTCTTGTGCAGCGTTGCCAACAGAAAGAGAGAAAATTAACAATAAGGCTGCCATCAGCTTGAATACAATTTACATTTATATATCAAAGATAAATTCGTTTAGAATTTGCAGAAAAATTGAGGAGTGTAAATTTGCAAAGACAGTGCTTTTAAGAGATAAGGCCTGTTTACAGTTCGACAGAAAGTTATCGATAATGAAAGAATATATATATGAAAAAAGTGGTGATATGGCGAAATTTATCTTTTTTTTAGTTTTGAATTTATCCAATTTGGCGTCGGCTATCGAGCCACCATAAGACCACATGAAAGCGACAAGTAAATTGCGAGGGGAAAATTAATTCATTCATTTTTTTTGGCTCTAAAGCAAACATTTTATCTATCGCTATTTTTTTTCGATCTGTAAACAATCTTTGATATTAAAAACGTTCGATAACACAAACAATCGATAGTTTTGACACTTTTCTTACGATAAACGTGCTCATCTCTCTCTCTCCTTCATGCTCTCCCTCTCCACTTACTACAACTATTCACACTTGCTACACACTTTCAATTTTCTTATCAATAAAAGAAGACGCTGCTTTTGCCGATGCTCGGTTTCATTGTGTTGTAAGTGGGCGACATAAAAAAGAAGAAGAAATAAAGCACAAAGCACAATTGAAATTTCTACTTGTCGGCTACTTTTTCACTATTTAGCAGTTGAGTTTTTTTCTTTTTCTTTTTTCGTAATTTGGCCATTTTGGCTTTTGTGTGCGGTCGTCGAATCGTAAGCGCTTTGTAAAATGCAAATAAAAGAAGCGACAGAAATTGGCCGTTATTCTGAGTTTTGAGAGGAGAGCTAAGCAGATTTACCGTTTTGGTCATTTCGCAATGATTTGCGAACGAAGCCAAAAAGGCATTATAATTGCAAAGTGCGCCACTCCAAATGAACTCTGAGTGAAAAAGAGTTGAAAGGGAGAGAGGTGAAGAATTGGGAAAGTGGAAGGGGGAGGGGAGTCAACTAGATGCGAGTTTATATATCTCGTTGCTTTGGCAGAAGCTAACCTCAAAAGTGCCGCCGATAAGAGAGAAAGAGAGAGAGAGAGAAAGAGTGACGATAGGTAAACAGACAAACATCAAAAAAGAACAACCACAAAAAGAAGAAGAGCAGCAATGGCAACCAACAAGTTGGAAGTTGTCATCGGGTCGTAGAATGTGTTAATGAACATTTTTATTCGAACTGATGAAAGGTTAGAAGGTGGTAAGGGGGAGAGGAGGAAATGGGAGTGTACATAACTTCAGTACTACAAGAGCAGATAAGCAGATACGGCAAACAAAATAAATCAAGTAATTCTGTTCTTGTGTCAAGTAATGAATAATATATACCCTGTAATATGCATTTTTATGATATTCAAGCAAATAAATCTAGTCTCAATATAAATAAATAATAATAAACCACTAAAAATAATGAGAGATATAATAAAGAAACAATAATAATAAAATAAATAATAATAATAATAATAATAAACAAATAATATTACAAATAAATATATAAAGTAATACTGCGCCAGTGGAGAGCGTACATACATACTTATACCCACTAAATTGCATTCACATATTTTTTTTAAATATTTACTAATATTTTTTATTATTTTTACTTTTTTTTTAATATTTTTGAAGCTGTGTACACACTCATTTCCTAAAACCTGCTACCCATCTGATTACATTTAACTGTTACAGGGTAAAAGGCAATAGAAGAAATAACGGCAATTGTGTGGCTTGAACTTCAAACGGCGACGATGCTGCGCGCTGGGATAACAAACAGGCCAAACGGCAAAAGGTAAATAAATAAAATGCGGCAAAGCGAAAGCCCAAAAATAGAACAACAAATAAGCAACATAAAGCATAAGCACAACAACAACAAGAGCAATCAGAGAAAAGAGACAGCGAGAGAGAGAGAGCGAGTGCAACTGCAGCTGCATTCTGCATGTGCCTTCTCTTTCTTGCTTACGCAGTGCGATGCGCAGACGACGACAGCTGGTTGCTCGACTGGTTTTGATTTGCTTTTGGTTTTGGTCCTCAACTTAAATTACAGACAATTACAAGCAGCAGCAGCCGCAACAATAACAACAAAAATGCTCTTTGACTTTTTAAAACGCAGCAGCAATATAATGAATTTGCTTTTTATCAGCAGCAGCAGCGCAAATAGAAAATGAGCAGCGGGAGAATTTACACTAGTTTATTATGTTTCTTCTTCTACATCTGCTTCTTCGTTTTGTTTCTGCTTGATATTTTTATGCTTAGTTTATTTGGCTGCTGCGTTCATTGGCTTTTGTAACGGCACTTTGCTGTGATGCATTTTTGTGCCACTTTTCGAACGATGCGTTGGCCACACTCAGCAGATAAGCGGATGAAGGTGTGTAAAAAGGAGACGAAACAAGTTTTCAGGGCAGCTGTAAAATAGCTTCAAAAAAATAAACTAAAGCGTTTTAAACACTTACCTTTTTTTTAATTAGACGGAATAATCAATTTTTTTTGGCTGCTTCTCGCTCGCTGATCGTATTTTATTGGTTGCGGCTGGCTAAGCCGCGTTTACAGTTACGGCTACTTCAAAAAAAATCGCAGTCGCTGCTTTTGTTTTTGTTCTTTTTGCTGCACGTTCTTCTATGCAAAAGAAATAAATAACAACAATGGGAGTTTTGCCCAAATTGCGCTAATTGGGAAACGAAAGACAGAACGGGAGAGAGAGAGAGATGAATGTGAGATGGCTGAAACTATAATTAAACACGTACGCGAGGTAGGCAGGGGGAAAAAATTATATCCTGCGGGCACATTGAACAAGGCAGAAAGCAAAGAAATGTAGAATGGCAACAACAAAAAAGTAACAGAAACTTTCAATGCGAGGCGTTGGTCGCGGGGGCGGCAGCGGCGAAGCAGCAGCAGAGACGTCTGCAATCGGTAAAAAAATATAGAGAGCGGAAAGCAGAGAGGGAGTTGGCAAAACGAAGAGGAAGAGTCAGGCGGCATTTACACTGCGCAGGATATTTCAAGGCGTTTATCTGCTTTATATTTTTATTTTAATTTTATTTATTAATTAAGATTAATTTTATTTTTCTTTAAATTAAATCCAAACTTTGAAAAATTAATTTTTTTGTTTTTACTTCACTTTATTTCAGTATTTTTTTATTTTCTCTCCACTTCTTTTTTCGCTGGCCTGTTCATGTGTGTGTGTGTCTCGCTGCATTGGTGTGAGTGTTGTTGCTATGTTTGTGTTTCCACTGCAACTCCGTTGCTTCTGCTTGGAAACTGAAACTTCTTTCTCTTTCACACACACACACGTACACGCACACAAACAAACTTCACACACACAAACTGAACTCCACACAAAACGCAATAAAAACTTACGCGTCGCTTCAAATTAATACACAATTTTTTTTTTCATTACAATTGCACAATATTTCATCAATTTAGTTTGGGTTTTAATTCCTATTTTTCAGCGGGGGAAAAATACCGACTGACCGACCGACAAAGCAAAACGCGTACAATTCGTTCAACGGTTTTTTTCGACTAAAAGTGTCTTTTGCTCCTCCTCTCACTATTTCTCTCTCGTGAACACAACAACCAAACATGTGTGGCCAGAGCGCTTTTTAATTTATACCTAAAAAAAACTGGATAATACCATGTCTGCCATATGGTAAACCAATTGTTTTTATTGTTGATTTAAGTTATGTCTGATTATTAATTATTATTACATTTAAAACAAATGTGTTATGCTATTTAATATAAACGATAATACTGAGAAAATACTGTCATCTGGCTAGTCTGTGCTGAGTGAGTGGCAACGCTTTAATTGCCTGTAGTTGCCACCTGACCATTGTCATTTCACAGCGTTTTCTTGCGCTGCGCGGTTGTGTTTTTCTTTTGCTGTTTTAAAGTCATATTAAAATTAAAATCGCGGTGCTTTACACTTGCATTCCAGTTTAATACACGTAATACAAAACATTTGCGGACACACAAAAACCCGATAAAACTACGCAACTGAAAAAGCCGGGTTAAATGCAATCTCATAGCAAAAAGCGTGTTTGTTATTATTACGACAGTAAGTTAACAATTACTATCATAGTTTCATCAAATTATGCAGAATTAGTGTATTATTTAATTGCCACACTCATTTGTTGTTTACGTTGTCAAATCGGCATTTTTTGTTAGCGTTTGTGTAAATTTCATATTATACGGCGACTGTACAAGCATCTTGGCACAGCACACTTTTTCCAATCGGACGCAGCGCATGCAACTCTGTGTTGTGTCGGTATATGTATATGTGTGTGTACCTGTGGGTCTTTGTTTCGTATGGGGAAAGTGCGCACTGCGGTCGTTTGCGACAAAGTGCGGTGTGCGCGCAGACGCCTCGCCCACCGTCGCCGTAAAATTTTCATTTTGCAAAGCGTGCTTTTTTTCACCTATAAAAATGAGTTAATTTTATATTTTTGTCTATAGGTGATATTGGCAATTATTATTATGGCCAGGGACATCCGATGAAGCCGCACCGCATACGCATGACACACAATCTGCTGCTCAACTATGGCCTCTATCGCAAAATGGAAATTTACGTAAGTCCAAATGGGAATTTAATTGAATTGCTAAGTTAATTAATTGTATTATTGATATTGTTATTATAGCGCCCTCATAAGGCTACCGCCGATGAGATGACCAAATTCCATTCCGATGAATATGTGCGGTTTTTGCGCTCCATTCGTCCCGATAATATGACGGAATATAATAAACAAATGCAGCGATTTAATGTCGGCGAAGATTGTCCCGTCTTCGATGGACTCTACGAGTTCTGCCAGCTGTCAGCTGGTGGATCTGTGGCAGCTGCCGTTAAGCTCAACAAACAGGCGTCGGAGATCTGCATCAATTGGGGCGGTGGATTGCATCATGCCAAGAAATCGGAGGCATCCGGTTTCTGCTATGTTAATGATATTGTTCTGGGCATTTTGGAGTTGCTGAAATATCATCAGCGTGTGCTCTACATCGACATCGATGTCCATCATGGCGATGGCGTCGAGGAGGCATTTTACACCACAGATCGCGTGATGACTGTCAGTTTCCACAAGTACGGCGAGTATTTTCCGGGCACAGGCGATTTGAGGGACATTGGCGCTGGCAAGGGCAAATATTATGCTGTGAATATTCCACTCAGAGATGGCATGGATGATGAGGCATACGAGAGCATCTTTGTGCCCATTATCTCCAAAGTAATGGAGACCTTTCAGCCAGCTGCCGTTGTGCTGCAGTGTGGCGCAGATTCCCTCACGGGGGATCGGCTGGGCTGCTTCAATCTGACTGTGAAGGGGCATGGCAAGTGTGTGGAGTTCGTGAAGAAATATAATCTGCCCTTTCTCATGGTTGGTGGCGGTGGCTACACCATACGCAATGTTTCCCGCTGCTGGACTTATGAGACATCTGTCGCCCTCGCTGTGGAAATTGCCAATGAGTTGCCCTACAATGATTATTTCGAGTATTTTGGGCCCGATTTTAAGCTGCACATCAGTCCGAGCAACATGACGAATCAGAATACGTCGGAGTATCTGGAGAAGATCAAGAGTCGTCTGTTTGAGAATCTGCGCATGTTGCCACATGCGCCGGGCGTGCAGATTACGGCCATACCTGAGGATGCAATCAACGATGAGTCCGACGACGATGAGAAGGTCGACAAGGACGAACGTCTGCCGCAGAGCGATAAGGATAAGCGCATTGTGCCCGAGAACGAGTATTCCGACTCGGAGGATGAGGGCGAGGGCGGCAGACGGGAAAATCGTAACTACAAAGGGCAGAGGAAGCGGCCACGACTCGACAAGGAACCCATCATCACCAATTCCAGCAACAAAACATCCTCGGACGCCTCCAGCGATATTAAGGATGAGAAGGAGAAGGGTGAGCTGAACAGATTTATAATCTATATATATATATATGAAACTCTCTAAACTGCCCTCGTTTCGTTTTGCAGTTGAGGCCGTTGATGGCGAGGAGGCAACTGCAGCGGCGACAACAAACAACACTGCAGGCGGAGGAGGCAGCAGCAACAACAACAGCAGCAGCAGCAACAACGCCGGCAGTGGCAGCAGCAACAACAACAACGCCAACAGCAGCAGCAACAACAGCAGCAGCAGCAACAAGGGCGACAACGATGCGGCGAGTGTGGCAACAACGGGTGGCGCCTCCGCGACAAAGGGGGGCGCCAAGGAGAACAACATTTGACGTGGCGGCCGCAATTGGTTATAGAAGCCAATTAAGCGACCGCCCAAATATAAACCGCCGGATTTTAGCTAATCCCGTGAAATTCCGTGAATCCGCAGCGCAGTCTCCAAAAGTTTTCTTCCAGTCTTCATCAACTGATCCGCTGTCCACGTGGATTACCCAAAAGCAGTCTCCCCATCGACCCCTCAATCGTCTCCACAGTCGAAAACTACAACTGAAACTCATTGTAAACTAAAATACACTTTTATTGTGAGGCAATAGTTTTGTTGCAGTGTAAAGCACACTCGCTATTAAGCTAAGATACACCGAGAAAAGAAACAGCTACATTTAAAGTACAGATACACACACACACACACACACATTTTACAGATACAGATAAAGATAAGGTTAGAGATACAATTACTTACCGTAATATGAGCGACATCCATTTTTGGCGATCGTTGCTTGCAACTAATTTGTAATCAATAATCCTTTATAAATATAAATTAAACTAAACTAAACTCCACTTTGCTTATGGATGTTATTAACTATTAAGTCCAGCACCAGATATTTATGCTTCTATATATAAAGCCTTGGTTTTACATATTTTAATGTCGATGTTCAGTTTTAAATTCGAGATTTCCATATACCTAAACTCTTCCCATATAATGCCACAGATTGATTTTTATTATTTTCAATTTGATGTGTTGTGTTCTTACCTATCCAAATCCTTTGCTTGGATTATGTTCCATTGACATCCAATTTTCCAGCTAACTTACATTTTACTACTTCGAAATTATGTATTCTAATTTAATCAGTTTTCTCTGTGGACTTACTACAATAAATTTAGCACCAACTTGAGATATAAGGCAACATTTTTGGTTTTATTCGAAATTCAGTTTCAGTTCATATTCATTTTCTGATTATTTCTTTAGTTCTTACCCAAAAACTGCCATCCAGCACCGATTAAATAATAGACGTTTAAAATTTCATTTATTTATTACAGCGAGCAAGTTTTGTAACAATTCGTTTCAACAATTAACTAACTTAAATTCCAAAAAATAAACTAGCTAAATTAATAGGGGACGGAATCCAGAAGTCAAATTTGCTTCAAGCTTCAGTTTGTCAGATGAGTTTTTGTGACTAGCCTTGTTGTTGTTGTTGCTTTTTCGATGTGTTCGTTGCAGCGGCGCTAATCCAGCGATAATATGGAGTCGAGACTGTTGCGATTACTGCGCGGCTGCAGACGCGGTCCGCCCAAATAACTAATTGGATTCGCAAACTGTCGTTGCACCAATGCATTCTCTAAATAAATGGGTGGCAGCGTTGGTAGTGGTGGTTGGTGGCGTTGTGCTCGTCGCATGGTGAATTCTGAAAATGTTATGGGCGCCTTCCCACTCGCACTCGCTGCGGCGACTTTGACGCTGTTAACATCAAAGGGATGCTCTTCGCTGGATTTGCCTTTGTGCTGCTGCTGCGATAGATTGGTTGGGGGTAGTGGTGGGGAGAGGGGAATTTATATGGTTTTTTTTTTTGGGTTGTGCGGATTTAGATATCAAATATTTTAGGGTTTAATTCGATTTGGCTGTAGTTTTGTGAAATGGAATGTAGAATGAAGGTGTGACCAGAGAGAGATGTTTATAAAATATATATTGTAATTACAACAATACGAAAGATTTGCTCAAAATGGTTCATATACATTAGTATAGTGGGAGGGGAACATGCGAGAAGTTTCACATTGCAACACCTGCGTTGAATTGGTACATTTGAATGATAGAAAAGAGCGTGCATAGTTGTGAGTGTGTGGGAGCGAGAGAGAATGAGCGACAGATGAGCGCGCGTTGTAATGTTAACAGAACGTATAACTTGTGATTAATATAGACTGCTAAAGTGATCGTAACAGCGTGGCCGACTGTAATTAACAGCTATCGATAATTAGTAAGTATTATTTTTGTTTATATATGCAAATGCCAAGAACATAACATAACCTTCACATAAGTGCTAAACTTGCTCTACTTCTATTTTTCTTTGACTAAACGCTTCAGAACATGTACATTTTATTTTTCTCGTTTGGTTTTCTTGGTTTCAGTTTTTGCTTTGCTGCTTTAACTCAATTCATTTTAGTTGTATTTTTGCTCGATTTGAGTGTTCTACGTTGATGGTTATAAGAGCAATAGCGAAAAGCGCAACAAAAGGCAAACAGCAAAACTTGCACTTTCACGCACCCCATTACAAAGCACACACACGCAATACTACTCTTGTGTTCTTCTTCTTCGTCTTATGCTGCACTCGTCGAGTGTTTGTAAGTGTGCGTGTGTTTGTGTTTTTATGTGTGTGTGCTATTACTTTTTGGAGGCCATATAAACATTGAGCGCATTTTTCATTGCATACTGCGCGAGAAGAGAGAGGACAAAAGAAAAAAGCATCACTGAGCGAAAAATATTACTTTTCAGAATTGAAGTTGTAGATTTACATATTACATATTAAATGTACAGTTACTATAACTATATATAATATATGTATAATACACATAAATTAATTATTTTGCAAATGCATTAAATTTCCCTCTTTGTTGCAGTGATTTGTGGAGGGGGAGGGGTGTTTGTGTTATGTGTATGCATTTCAAATACTTTGTGCAAGTCATCATTTGCTTGACTGCTGCTCTGCTTCTTGTTGTTCTTTTTGTTGCTGCTCGAGCCTCGTATTGCAATTTATTACCCACCTGACAGCAAAAATACGCAAAACACACCCACACATACAAACACATTTACACACATACACACACTCACACATATACATATATGTATATATACACTGGCTCGAAGCTTATTCTAATCAGTGCCAAAGAAAAAATGGAATTGCCTGCCATAAGCTAACCATTGATTATTTTTCAAAAATTCCAAAGACCGATGGTAGGTATATATATTAACCACCAAAATTAATATATGACCCCAATACACTGGGGTTTCTCCACCCGCTAGGTAGGATTATAAAAATGTAGCATGCTTTTAGGCATATTTTTCATTTGGAGCAGGTACATTGTGGACACCTGGGTGCCATAAAACCCGGATTTTTTAACTAAAGTTGAGTATTTTCGGTATAAGTAGACCAATCCTTCATAGTCAGTATAGTTTTATCCTGCATCTCTGGTGCAATAAGCCAAAAAGGACTATGGACAAACAGACTATCATTGAACTACGAAAACTCATCCCGGAACACCACAAAAACGGATATGCACATCGCCAAATAGCTGAAATGGTCAATCTGAGCAACTCAACTGTGAATAACATCATTCGGCACTTTGTCGACGCAAATCGGATTGAGGGCAAGAGCAGAAAGGCACCAAACAAGATTTTCACCGTAGAGGAGGAGCGAAGGATCACCAGGAAAATAAGGGGAAATCCAAAGATATCGGCTCCAAAAGTGGCTCACCAGGTGGAGGATGAAATGGGGAAAAAGTGCTGTGTGGAAACTGTGTGCATGTTTCTGCGCAATCTTGACTTTAATGCCCGAGTACCACGGAAGAAGCGCTTTATAAGCGTAAGAAATAATGGCACTTGGATGACGTTCGCCAAAAACCAGTTGGACAATGATTTGGAGTTCTGGAACACAGTCATATTTGCAGATGAGTCCAAATTCACAATTTATGGCTCAGACGGACGGAATTGTGTGTGGCGACAGTCCAATACTGACCTGAATCCCAAACACGTAAAGGCAACAGTCAAGCATATTGGAGGAAGTGACATTTCAAGGGTATGTATCTCGTCAGCCGGATTCCGGAATTTTGTGATTTTTGAAACAACAATGGACAAGAATGTGTACTTCAAAATACTAAAGGGAAATTTACTCCAAAGTGCGGAGAAGGTAGGAATCCGACGTACTTTCCGGTTCAACCAGGACAACGATCCCAAGCATAAGGCCAAGATAGTACAGTCCTGGCTCATCAGGAACTGCCCCCACATGATAATTCCACTGGCCCAGTCTCAATATTTAAATGTTTTTGAGAATTTGTGGGCTCTCCTGGAAAATAACATCCGGAAGCACAGCATATCCAGCAAAGAAGACTTCAAAAATGCTCTGCGGGATGAGTAGAGCAGAAGCTACCAGGAAGGTGGTATCTTCCATGAATAATAGGTTAAGGGAAGTGGTTAAGGCTAATGGATATCATACTAAGTATTAACAACCTTATTTAAGTTTTTATAATGCAAATATATTATTTTATTTATACTGATCCAAATTAAATTTCCCCTAAAAATAGGGTACTTTTTTACATAACTCTACCTAGCGGGTGGGGAAACCCCAGTGTATTGGGGTCATATATTAATTTTGGTGGTTAATATATATACCTACCATCGGTCTTTGGAATTTTTGAAAAATAATCAATGGTTAGTTTATGGCAGGCAATTCCTTTTTTTCTTTGGCACTGATCAGAATTAGCTTCGAGCCAGTGTATATATATATACAGAGAAGCACATTTGGCGCTTGAATGTATTTATTACACATGTTTTACATTGTTGCTTAACGGCTCGCTGACGATGGTCAACAAGGAAAATGCTTTGTTAACCATTATGGGCCATGTTTTAATATGCGAACAGCAACAACAACAACAGCAACAACAAACAATAACTTTTCACATTAAATGCAGAGCGAGACAGCTAGAGTGCGTGAGCGAGTGACCGAGAGAGAGAAAAGAAAAAGTTTCAAGTTTTTTTCATATCAACTTTCTTTTTCAGCACGGAAATTAATAACAAATTGCTTTAAGGCAGCGTGACGATTACACACACTCCAAACGAGGGGTAAGGGGTGTGCGTGCGGGGGGAGGGCTAGGAAAAACTTTTACTTAATCCACAATAAACACTTCATTGCACACTTGAGTTAATTTGTCAAGTAGTCGTCGTCGAAAAAATTATTAAAAAAGTTTCAAGTTTGAAGTGGCTTGCAAAACATTCCCGTTGACATCCTTGATGGCTTTTCATTAAGTGGCAGCGACTTCTTCGCCTGGACGACACCCAAAGAAGCCAAAAGCAAAGCCAAACCCAAAACCAACGCGACGCTTGTAATTGCGATTGTTGTAAAACATGAATAATGCATGCTCGCCTAACTTTTATTAGAATGCATAAAAACCACAGTCAGCTAACCAAAAAAAAGAGAATCGAGCTTAAGCCGAAGTTCGCATACTCTTTCGAACGCTTACCAAGTGAATCCAACGATTTCGTCAACATCTTTCAACGTTTGTTTTACATTTTTTGAGCACTGAGATGTCTCCTTGAATGCGACACAATTATGGTACCCTCTGTAAGGGTACACAGAAAAAAAGGGTACAAGAGAACTCGAGTTTTTATAGCTGTCTAAATTTGATGCTAATCGAATGCAGACCAAGCAATTGGCTTTTTTTCTATGTTCTCCACAAATATATATAATTTTTTATTGTCTGTCTATGTTTTGGCTTTATCCTATCCATTTACACTTTAATCTTTATTTTCTCTGTTTTCGTTCGTTGACAAATTGATGGTTAAATTAAATTGTACAAAATTTCAATGAAACTCAAATGAGTTTGTTGGAATTTGACTAAAACTGTAATCAGGTCATGAAGTTGAGCTACGATAATCAATAGACTAAAGTTATAGTATTACTAAAAAAATTGAATTTATTATTATTCATTCTGGAAGATAAGCACTCATCTGAGGCAAGATGCGAACTCTTGAATAAGTGAATGCTTCTGGGTGCTGCTCAGTGGCAACAACTTTTGTTCAAGCTCCTAGTTGAGTTTACTTTATTCTCGAATGCCTTTTTGGCCCTGTTTGCTGCTGTTGCTGTTCAATAAACTGTAATTCGTGCCACTTGAGTGTGCGAGTGTGTGTGTGTGTGTGTGTACATTCATTTGTCGCACGAATACACACACACACACACACGCACACAGAGATACGCACACACACACACACGCACACAGAGATACGCACACACAGTCAATTGCACACACGCAACAACTCAGGCTGCACACACATATTGTACTTGGCATACATGGCGTATGAGTGACATTTAATTAAAATTTATGCAGTCTAAAAAGGATAGAGCAAAAGGAGAAAGCCAGCTAGGATGCGACAGACGAGAGTGCTCGACGAGCACATAATCTGCAGCCAGCACGAAAATGATTGAAAACACTTTATTTAATATGGAAAAATAAATGGTTTGCTTGGCTGAACTTGATGAAATTTGAACTTGATTTATAATATGTCTGGGTATAGAAGGCTATATTTATATAATTATGATTCTTGTTTCGATCGTGTATATACTTTATGGTGTCGGGTAATACTTCCCTCTGCCAGTTGCATACTTTTGCAGCACTTTATCATACCCCTTTTGGCCATTTGCGAAGGGTTGAGGGTATAACAAAACGAAGTGAGAAGCATTTGGCGCACTCTGTTGGCACACGTCTTCTTCTTCTTGCTGCTGATGTTGTAGTTATCTTTGTTGTTGCTGTTGTTGTTGCTGCTGCTGCGCCTTGTTCAAATTTATGCAACGCGCCATTTTGTTTGAGTTTTATTAAACGCTGGCAGTTGTAACTCGGCTTGGTAATCATGTGTAAATTTGTTTTCACACTATTACGAACAAGTAACAACGAGCGTAGGTCGACGGCAGTTAGAAGTGAGTACCCCTACCTTACCGCACACCCTACCCCACCTCTCTCTGTGACCTTCTGTGCTCTGACTCCAGCAGATAGACAATGTGGAATGCATTGTTATTGCAGTGGTGCAGTGGAAATATTCTAATATTTAAATGGGAAATTGTATGCTTAGGACATAATTGCACTTTGCATTAGCAATGTGTGTGTGTGTGTGTGTGTGTGTTGTGTGCGCGTGTGTGTGTGTATATGGTGTGTGTGTATCAAGCAGTTTACATTTGAACAGCTGCATAATTGGAGACGGCTGCATGCAACTTTTGCTGTCTCTTTCTGCGAACTCAAGATTACCTGCGATAATCAAGACCAGACTTATTCCAATCTATACCTTTACTGTTATGTGAATACATTTAGAATGCTGTTACTATATTTAAAAATGTAATATTAATCTTTATTATTATTATTTAAAGCATTTTATGTAAAATTAGACTTGAAGTTTTCCTAGTTTCTTAGTCAGTTTATCACTTCGGCTGTTATCCCATCCATATCCATCCATCATCATCTCTGATCACTTTTGGCTGTTCTCCTCTGACAATTGCTGCTCTCGCTTTCTCTCATTGCATTTGGTTGCCAACCAGGCGTGCAACTGCTGGCGTCTGTAGTGCAAATGCCGTTGCATCCTCTTCTTGAAGATCGTCTCCCTGGCCAATATCTGCAGATCCTCGTGGCTGCATTTGCCGATGTTCTCCTTGGTCCTCGCAATCAATTCGCTGGTCAAGTGTATCTTGGTCATTGAGGCACGTGCCGAGCGCGCCTTGTGGCGCCTCAACTCCTCGCGGTGCAAGTACAAGGCATAGGCTGCCGTGGGTGATTTGATTGGCGATGTATTAACTGATAGATTCTGTGGCTGCTGCTTCATCTTCTTCTGCTGATTGCACATCTTGGCTAATGGAATGCTGAATTGCGTTTGTTGCCGTTCGAGGCGACGCTGTTTGTTTTTATAGCCAAGTTCAACATAACTGACCTGCTCCTGTCGGCCATTCATGAGCAAAGGGGTCAGGGGTCAGGTCAGACGCAGCCGTTCTCTCTCTTTTTTATGAGCGCGCAGCCTTATCTCAATCGTTGCTTTTTTTATGGTTGGATTAAAAAATGTAATCCCATTCATTACCTAGAAAGTGTCGTAAAGTCAGCAGCAGCAACCAACCACAACAGCGAGGCAACAACAGTGTGGCAACAACAAGAACGTGGCAACTACTTGCATTTCGCTGCTGTTGCAGCTTCTTCACACGCTAATCCCGGATTAGGGCAAACAGCGTAGAGTTTATGGGTGAAGTGACAGTTTGATGTCCGCTACACACGTTGCACGTCGTAGCACGTTGCACATCGCACGTTGCACCTCATTTGCGCCTTGTTAGCTAATCCATTTCACTCTTCCTCATTTTTTTGTTGTTGTTTTTGGGTCAACTCGCAATTAGCCTCATAATGAAACGACAGCTGATAGCTTTTTGGTTTTTGGGTATTTCAACGCTGACCAAAAAGTATTTTGGCCAACACTGCCATCTGACCTAAATTCTAACCAAAGCTAACCAAATATTTGGTATTAATCGCGCGCTGCTCATTTCGATGACCATCAAAAACATTGACGTATTTTAAGTTCGGTAAACGTGTGTAATTAGGATAATAATATACAGACCCAAGTCCTGGAATAAATGGTGTTTCTGCTCACACTATCTCAACATTACTACCACCATTGATATCTTTCATGTAACCTTGTAAAGCGTATTAAGGATTGTAATGTCTTGAAATCGACGACCCCATAAAGTATTTATATTCCTGGCATGTCTGGTCATCCTTCTGCCTGTCTGTCTGTTCCTTAACCCTTAAGTTTTATAGCTAAGTGGATGAAACTTGCAAAATATTGATGAATGATGAATGCCATAGAAACAATCGATCGAAAAAGGATTCTGGTTTGAACACCTTTTTTGTTATCCAAACTTATCCAAGCCAAATACATCAGTTATACGCTCTGTTTCTGCCCTCGCCAGAGTATCTCTCTGTCGTAACCAACTTCAATACGAGCTCTAAGACAAACAAATAATTGGCATTAGCCATCATCATACCTATATTGACACGTATAGCCTTTGCGTAGACTATCTCTATGAAGAATTCATATTATGATACCCGTATCTTCTGCTCCACACTCTCCTTGAGCTATCTCCGGTTCCTGCTAATCTGCATTCTTTGCAGATTATCTCGCTTCTTTTGTGGCACTTTTCAACAATGACAAAGTTTTGCTTATGCAAAGCAAGTGTTGGTAAAAATCTCGCTGCTTTATCAACGCTTGTCGCTAGCCGCATAAATTGTGCTGGCATTAAGGCGCCGACATTTGGGGCGATAAAAGTCGTAAACTCATTAATTTTTGGCATCCTTGTCATTGGCATCGCCATCGCCATCGCCTTGCTCATATCAGCAGCAGTTTTCAATAAGCCAGCGCGCCAGCAAAAAAGCCAAGGAAAGCCAGCTCGTTGCACCAATTTTTGTATTTCATTATTTTTACGGGGGGGGGGGGGCAAGAGGCAAAAAGGAAAAGGGGTATTCCCCCATTGCGTGCGAGAATCACAACATTTTAATCTTATAATCTGAATTTATGAGCAGACTCAATTTCGTTATGCTTAACGACATTTTATGCGGTTATTTTATGTAGGCAGCGCTCTAAAGGCGATGGAGCATACAGCTAGCTGCCATTCTGACCCAGACACACACACGAGAACACACACCAGCACACACGCACACACATATACATGTGCTCTGCGGTTTGTTGGCATCCCAAATGGCAGCCATGGAAACAGCAGCAGCAGCTGCAAACTACAACAACAACAACAAAATTTAAGTACATTGAGCGAGTGTGCCTGAGTGTTGTAGCTATGTGAGTGTGTGTGTGAGTGTGTGTGCGACTGTGTTTGCGTATGTGTAAATGGGTGCTTGAGATTTTGTATGGTCACACAAAACACATTAGTTGAAAGTACTGACCAACAAAGCCACTAACAAGCTGTTGGTTGCCTGCCTTTTTGCCCCTAGTAGCCCCTTGCCACGCCCCCACTCCACACACACACACACACAAACAACCATACACAGCCTCAGCTACACATCTTACATATTGAAGTGTCATTAAGAGTGCAAAAATATTTCCATGCTCATTTTCATTTTTTCATTTTTGCTGCTGTTGTCAACATTTTTCGCTTGAAACTTTTTTAATAAAAATAATTTAAATAAATGAAAATTAATATTTGCGCGCGTGTGTGTGTATGTGTGTGTGTGTATACACACTCAGTGTGTAATTCTGTTTAATAAGAAACAATTTAAAGTTGCGCTTTTTGTTTGGCAAGTTTCGCAGGCAGCGGAAAAACTTTTATTACCTTTCAAACATATATCACAACACACATCGGGTGCAGGAAGACAGTTATTTAAACTTAATACGCATGGAAATGGAATTTTTCCATCACAAACTATATATATAAATGTATTCAAAGATATGTATATGTATTTTAACCGTCAGCCGAGTTCGTCTCGAAATACAAAAACTTTCGACACATGAAATCTTAAAAGTTCGTTTTGCAATTATTATGGAGACTTGGAGAAGGAGGCTTATAATATATATACGTGTATATTCTTAGTACATATCAAGTATTTGTATACTTATAATTAAATTCGTTTTTATAAAATGAGTTGAAATCATATTTATATATATACTTATATCTACTTTTCTAGCTGCGCCTGTGCTATTACATTTTTCAGCTAAAGATGTGTTTGAAGCTTTTACAAAGTTGTCCGATTTAAAATCCTCAGGTTTTATGCAAGGGTCTTTAATCAACGGCATGTCGTAGTATAATAATAATACAAAAACACATTTTGATTGAAGTTTCAGATAACTCTTTCAAAACTGCTATAGCTGCGCGCAAGCAAGAATGGGGGCAGAGAGACGCATGATAGGCCCTGAACCGTATTGTGGCGGCTATACGGCTACAAATCAGGGACGAAGAAAGACAGATGCGGGAACGGAGCTGGGCAGAGACACCAGGACTCCGACAAGCCAGAAGTCTCCTAGGTGGCTATAATCAAAAGCGATTTAAGCAAATGATAGCCATGGGGAAGAATAGACTCAGAATACTCATAGGTCTATTGACAGGACATTGTAGACTGAGAAGTCACCTAACCAAGTTAGGTATTTACAGCAGCAATGCATGCAGGTTTTGCGGATACGAGGAGGAATCCTCGACGCACATCCTAACAGAATGCGTTGCCTTAACCAGGAAAAGATGCAGCATCCTAGGGCAGCATATCATGAGGCCCAAGGACATAGAAACCCCCAACCCAACAAAGATGCTGGCATTCGTGCAGGAGTTGGGATTGATGGAAGAGCTGTAGGCTCAGTAAGGGGGCAGTCGCAGTGCTAACCTTTTCCCCAATCATAATAATAATATATAGCTGCGCTAAGAATGTAATGCTATATACAAAAGGACTTGTTAAACTATATTTAATACTTTATTCTACTCTAGTTAAACTATTTTTGTGTATTTTAAATATGCATTTAACATTTCTCTCTAACTTTATTTACCTGCATTTCCAGATTATCAATCTCAATATTTGTCAGTATTAACCACGTCTAAAGTATATATTAAACTAAATGTCTAAAAACTGGAACTCGCTGTCTCTGACACGAAAGGAGACATCAATTTCAAGCAAGTCGCCAGTTGTAAGCATGAATTTCTCATGAAAAGCGGAAGAAGAGTATAAAAATACCGTTGCTCTATTATGCCGGAACAAACATCCTTAAATAAACATAAGGATCCGTTTTATTATGTTTTCAATATGCTTACGCACACTTTTCTTGGTTTTCCTCTCCTGTTCCTGCTCCTTTAATCCATAAAAATTGTTATTTCTGTTTGTTTTCGCTCTCGACTTGCTGCTTTCGTTTTCGACTAACTGTTTATGCTTTTGTATTTATGTACATGCTTATATATATTTATATATATATATATATATATATATACTCTTTTTTTTTGCATATTTCTTTTGTTTTGCTCAGTTGCGAGTCGTTGTCGCCGCTGCTGCTCGTCTATTGACGCCGTGATAGCCATTTTGCTTGGTCGTCTTGCGGGTTGAGTCCTTGCCACCGCTTGTCGCAGCTGCTGGCAAATCTACATCCGTTTCCGCAACGATTGGAGGTCCCCATGAGACTTGTCGGCGCACAGTTGGCGCCGCACTCACCGCTGCCCCCTTGCGTCGTCCCTTTGTGTTCGGCTGTTGAAGCGTTGCCGCTCTTTGTAGCGGCTGTCTCTGCTGCTGAGGTTGCAACGGTTGCTGCTGCTGCTGCGGCGGCGACGTCGTCAGCGGCGTCGTCGGTTGGATTTGATTTTCATGTTTGTGCTGCTGCTGCTGCTGCTGGAGATGTTTTTTAGCAATCGCATTTTTCATTAAAAGCGTTTTTTGTTCGTTTTCATATTTTTTCTTAATTATTCTTGCAGCATTCACGTGTCGAGTTTTTGTGTGCGTCTTGCATATTCTTTAATTAGTTTTGGTTGTTGTTTTGTTGTTGCATGCTGGCAATTACTGTTGCACTCAGCTCACAGTTAACCATGCATAGTTATTTTTAATTAACATTCCACACAATATGCGCCCTGCTTCTATTCATGTGGCATGCATTGTTATTTTCCACATAGTTCAAATGGTTACATGCCTTATATTTACACCGCAAACACCGCACTCCCCCTCCTTGCCACACTGCCACACCTGTGTGCCCCTGCTCAACCGCATGCTTGAGTCAAAACGCAAATTTTAATGAACCCCTAATTGCAAATGGCAGTCGAGTTAACGCAAATTAACTTGCAACTCAATCATGTGCAACAAAATACAAGCCAAAAGTGCTTTAATTTCTCAATTTCCCTAAAATCGATAAAAATCGATTACCGATAGTAATTAAAGCATCTCTTTTGAATCTCTCCACTGCTAAACATTTTCTTTGTGCAATTTAACCAGGCAAACTTGTGAAATTTGATAAATCAAAGGAAAATCTTTGATTACTTTTCCACTCTATTTTCCTATATATGAATTTCCCATTGATTTTGCTCTTGGCTTTGTTTGATTTGTGGTCTGATTGCGCATACGCCGCGTTGCCCGTTTATTGATTATTTGTGTGAGGCGGTTGTTTTAATTTACACATCATTAGCCAGACTTTGTGCCTTCATTAAGGTTTATTGAAGAGTTGCAAGAACACACACACACACACACACACGCACAGATATAAGTAAGTTTAAGTATTATGCACCTAGAGAAAGTTGCTGTTGCATTTTTTGCTGTTGTTCATTTGTGTGTCTGCTGCTGCTGCTGCTGCTTGAGGTTTGTTTTGCTGGCTTTTTGCATTCTAAGCTCGTAATGAGTTTCACCGCAGCATTGTGGTAGCTGGTAGCAGCAAAAGTTAAGTGCGTGCAGCGTTTTGTGGCAAAGCCCAAATGAACAGGAGCTGCAGTAGCAGCAGTAAAGAAAATGCAAAGAAACAGCCACAAGAAAAAAAAAACAACATTTGAAACCAGGCAGCTAGCAGAGAAGGAGGATCTGTGGCAGCACAACAGTTGTGCAACTTGTACTCATTTTTTAGCTGCTGCCGCTTAAACAAAAGCTTTGACTTCTTCCCCCCGGCTACTTCCCCTTGTCTTGCGGCTGTAAGCGAAACTTTCTGATTTGGGGTGCGATGCCCAAAAAAAATACCGAAACTTTTTAGGATGCGCTTCAATTTCGGGCTGGCGTTGCAATCAGCCAGGAAGACGCAACCAAACGCCGCAAGTCAGGCGGAAACGGCTGCAAGGACGAGTGTTGCACAATGGTGCACAGACAAAGCCGCACGCACTTTGCCCACACAACTTTCGCCATTTCAAATACCCATCACAGCTGTCGAAAATGGGTGACTTGGCTCAAAGTAATGTTTAACTTTTATAGAGCAAATAACTAAAGTGGTAGCTGTAGTGATTGACACACTTACAGGGTAACTGTTAGTCGATCACAAGCACACCACTGTCGTTGAGCCCAGGGCTCTAGATTTGCAATGCGAGATTCGAGATTGGGGCTAGCTGTTGGGAAAGCAGCTTGGGCAAATTCAATTTGGTTGCAGCTTAAGTTCAAGTCGGGGAAAAGTACATGCTAAGTAAGCTCAAAAGTAACACGCCATACCCTCTCCCCTCAGCCCCGTCCACACTCCCTCGATGGATACTTTTGACGCTGAAACTACCTAAAAGCCAATAAGTTCGATATTTTGCTTTTACACAGTCAGTAAGCTGAGAAGAGTGGTGGCAAAGTGTAGTTTTTCAGTCGTGCCGAAAAGTCAGTTTTCAAGTTTCTTCAAGTTCTTTGGCCACACACATTTATAAATCATGGGTGTTCCTCGATATACAGGTAGCCGTACCTGCTTTTAAAAATATCAACTTTTCCCTCCACCCCCAAAATGATATCACATAATTTGTGACTTGGCTTGCAGCAATTGTTATCATTGGTTTGGCTTTGTTTGCCTTTGTGTGCAACATCGTTATTTTTCCTTGCCTCCTGGTCTTTGTTCCCATTTGCTGGACTTGGTGCATTTTATTTGCTTTTTTTTTGTTTTGCCTCAACGCATATTAATTTCGAAAATGTCTTTGGCAACAAAAGGCAGCAATTGCAGCAAGCCCTGCCACAAATGCAGTTCAATTTTTTACGATTCCCTTTGCGGAACTTTTATAATACCCTAACCAAATTGGGAGGGGCATGTTGAAGTTGTTTTCAAAGATGGAGCAAGCATCTGAGAATCCGATCAGCATCGATAGCTGATTCGATGCTGTCCGCATGAACAAGCCCATCTCAGATACATGAGAGCTACAAATTTGGCATATAAATGTTATCGATAACTGCGCCCGTCTCGCGAATATCGAAATTGACTAACTATAGCAACAAAAGATATATTATTGATCAACTGTCAAAATTTGATTAAGTTTTGATTTTGATAATCATATTAATATCAAACTACCATCAGCAAGCCTATTTAACAACTTCAGAGCATCTCCTAGTCGAGCGCTCTCGACCACAACCTTCTTACTTTGTTCTCTTAAATACATTTTAGACAATTGCACACACACAACACACACACACACACACATTTAAAAGAGTGGGCAATTGTCGGCAACAATCGCCACAAAAGCGCAGAATTGTGGCCAAGAAAATGAATTGCTCGCTACGTGGCAAATGAATTGCAACAAAATGTGTCGTGCATCGGGTAAAAATCGGTAAAAATCGGGTAAATTAATAGTTATAAATTAATTTTCCATATCTCACAAATTAAATTCCATTAAGTTAAACGATGAGTAATAATACAAATGAAAGCATTGTTTTTGTACAAGTTGCATTCTTGGCTTATTAAATAATTCATTTTTAAATGCAACAGCCTTATTGCCACATTGCAACAACGGTTGTTGATGCCACATCCTCCATACGAGCCCATTAAATGCTTTGGCCGTTTGCTGGCGGCTTGTTAGCCAGTTCTATTTTCGTTGTCAGTGCCACGCCCCCTTTAACTAACGCCCCCAGATGAGTTTGAGCTGATTTTAATTAAGCATTCGCATAATATTTAAACAACAATTAAAACAACACGCATAAATTCACGGGGCAACATTAAACAACAACAAACAGTGAAATGGGGTTGCTTGAGCGTCGCCATTATCTAATGAGAGGTGCTTTTACAGGGTATCGCACAGTCGAACACTTTTGCGCTCTTCAACTGGTTTTGTTTGTCTGCCTGCAGAATACAAACAAAATGAACGACAACAAGTTGGCTGGCATAAAAAAATACATACACTCAACACACACACGCACACACACAGACTCATTCACACACACACAGACTCATTCACACAACATAAGCACGTTGAGTATGCGAAGAAAATGTTTGGATTCAATTTAATTTGCATTGTTTTCGAATATATATTTGTTGATGTAGTTAAATCAAGATATGTGGAAAGAAACATTAAAACAATAAAGTAGGAATGTAAGAAGTGAGCGATTTGTTCCTATAACAGCTATATGATATAGTGAGCCGATTCGGGCAACTCCAATTTATGTAATTATATTTATATATACCATGTGTCATGAAGATAGATTTAAAACTGAGGGATAGAAACAGGCAAAGAGATGGATAAGATCAAATCGATGCTGATCATTAATATATATATTTTATGCTATTCTCGATAAGCTGGCCAGCTATTTTTGAGCTGTCATAATCTGGCCTAATAAAGCCAGGAATCGGATTCCAGAGGAAACATGCAACATGCGCTTTATTGTGACTAAATCAGAGACCCATGATTGAAATAATGGCAAAAAAGAAGGAAATGCTTAGTAAATGGCAGTTGTTGTTGTTGTTGTTGTCAAAATGTCAAATAATTTAATAATGATAATAATAATTTACAATAACAATGCTATGGACTAGACGTAGTAGTAGTTGTTGTATATTTATAAAACATAAAATTGCAAGCAGCAGCCAAGGAATATCGAATATCATATTTAATAATAATTGTTTTTCAGATTGCTTTCTTGTCATTGGTAAATGCATTGTGTAATGACATGCTATGTTGGTAGTTATCATGTTATTTACATGGGTGTGGGCAGAAGGGGGTCTAGGGCTGACTCCGCTTACAGCTCATGCAAGTTCGTCTCACTAATTGTGACGAGCGGCGCCAATTTGTTTAAATTTACACGGCTTACCGGTAGCGTCGTTGTTGTTGTGGGTGTTGTTGCTGTTGTTGGTGTTGTTGGTGTTGCTGCTGTTGTTGTTGTGTCTGCGACATCCGGCTGACCATTTTGCAGCGTGCTGGCTGTTGACTCGGCAGCTGGAAGCAGATAAAAGAAGATGCTAGTCATCATTTTGCATGGTATTTTAAGTAATTTACATGACGCACAATTTGTGGCAGGCGCATCCTCTGTGAGGTTAAGCAGCTGCTGTTGCAACGGCTTGGATGTTTCCTCTTCCTTTTCCTGCTGCTGCTGCACAGTGGTCTCCACATTTGTCTCCTCTTCCTCATCTTCTTGCTCCTCCTCGATGCGCGTGGCAATGTCGCCATTCTTTGTTGCAGCTATGGGCGTGCCGGGCGCAGAGGTGGCTGGTGGCGTCACATTGCCATTCTTAAGAATGCCTACCAAGGGTGCACCGTTGCCTGGCTTCTTGCTGTCCTCCTGCGGCAGCTGCGACAAAGAGAGAGACAGAGTGATGCAAATAAATCTCATTAGAGCTGCGGCATCAACAACATTTTGCTTACCGCCTTGTAGCTGTATGCGGGCAGGCTGCTGTTGTGGCCTGCCTTAATGCCCGTATGGCCTGTGGATGATGGCCCTTTCACAGCCGGCGATTCGTGCATTTTGGTTGCCTGCTCCTTGGACCAAATGATGTCCTCGTCCGTTTCGCGCTCGATGCGCTTCTTGTAGGCCAAATGGCTGCGATACACCTCGAGCAGGCAGCACACAACAATGATGACAAACACACTGGTCAGCGTTATGAAGAGCACCTGAGTCGAATCCTCCTTCTTGTCCACATCATAAACGAATTTCGATATATACGGCACTCGTTGTGGCGGCTCCTCGACCCACGGCTCGGGTATCTACCGAGAGGTGAGGTGGATCAACAAATAGCACAAATTTTACACTACGGACGGAACACAGATGCCTTTCTGTGTTGAAACTGGGATTTTTCCATTTTGCATAAAGCGGAACCAACAATTTAATGAAATTAAGCCCGAAATGGGAATTTAAAGCAAATAATTGGGTGTAAACAGTGCAAGAGAGAGAGAGAGAGAGAGAGAGAGAGAGAGAGAGATTGAGAGGCTTATTGCTTTCATCTCCCTTTGTTCATTTAAGTTAAGAAATTAAGGAGAGAATGAACCCATTAACGATGGGTGGAAGTTGGTGGAAGGGCTTGAAAAGGCAGAAGGAAAGATCTCGGACCATATAAAGTGTACATATATTTAATCGGGATGTACAGCTGAGTTGATTATGGCATGTACGTCTAACGGACTCTACCAATATGCGGCAATCAGAGACTATGAGAGCAAGAGAGTTCAAATTTGGAATATAAACTCTCGTTATGCCACACACAGATCAAGTTTATCTAACTGCATCCGTTTCTGTGTACTTAGTTAGTCATTTTTAATTATAATAACTAAATAACTACACAATTTGGCACAGTGTATTAAGTCAACTTGACTTACCATGCTAACGTTGACCATGGGCTCCTGTGTGGGCTGCTCGCTCACATCGAATTTGGCATTGCATTGTGCGCTGCGTACGCCCTGCGGATTAATGACCGTTATGTTGTCGGCGCCGGATTTGGTGAATAGCATATACTCCTCGAGTGGCTTCATAATGTGTCCATTCACCTGGATGTAGATGTCTGCGTTGCGGTGCCAATGGGGAATATTGATGAAATTCTCATTAGTATTGGTCATTAATTCAAATTGAAATGCAAATGTGTTGCCGGTCAATCTTAGGATCGTCTTCTTGGGCTTGAAATTGTTGTTGTTGCTGTTGTTGTCGTTGTTGTTGCTGTTTTTGGGTGTCTGCCTGGGTCGGTGACCATTCGTGCATATTTTATGACTTGCCGAAATTAGCAATAAAATTTGTAATGCCCCAAAAACATTAAAATCCCCTGCTATTAACTTGTGACTTGCACTGCACAAAAAAATTGGTAACTATTTACAAGTATTAGGTTACTGATTAAATTAAGCTACTGTTCAGTTGGCCAACTAAAAAGTCAAGTTAGTATCTTGTGTCGCTAGACGAACACTCCAATTGTTTCTAACTGCATTTAAGCGAGTTTGAAAAAGGGAAAAACTTTTCCAATATGCAATTTGGCAGTTTTTTTGGGGGCGGGTTTTGAGGCAACATTTTCGACTGCCCTGTTTATGGCCATTGGCATACACAACGCGATTCGATGGCGCTTTAATAGTTGGTCCATTTAACAGCTTGCACACATACAGAAGGCGTTGCAGGGGGCTTGGCTAGAGCTAAACTACCAACAGCTGGCTGGCGAGAGAGTTGAAAATTTTAATCAAAGTGCGGTTGGCTGTTGTTAAAGCAGCAGCAAAAGCAGCAGCAAAAGCGACAAAAGCTACAAAAGCAGCAGGAGCAACAATTTAAATATGAGCCACTGTAAATCTTGAGAGAGCAAAAACTGACAAAAATTTATGGCAATAGCCACGGAAATGACTTTTTATGGTGCGAATAAATTTAATTCTTGGTCAACAGAGTGCTGCAGCGTCTCCCTTCTTGTTAGCTTGCAACCGCTGACTGTGCCACTTGATGAGACCACACAATAACAATAACAACAACAATAACAACAACAACAACAAGAAAAACAATAAACTCCGCAATTTGAGTATGACGAAAAACCATCGAAAAAAGTTAAAGCTTTTTTTGAGGGTTGCAAAATTTTAAATACTCTTTTTTAAGTGCATTTTGGACGGTCGCTGACCATAAGCTCTTGTTGAGAGCAGGCGATTTGGAATATTTCGAAAATCAAGTTATTAAATCGAGTTCGCAGATTATGGAAAACTTTTGCCAGTAGAAAACTCAATCCTTTAAATTACTGTTAGTTATTGCCAAAGTGCGAGAAGTCTAAGAGCAGTAGTAGTACCAGATTTTAAGCCTGGTCAGTTCTTTTTCGAAAACATATATGTTTTTCCAACAACAGCTCAATTTTGCAAGCGTTACATATTTGGTGAGAAAATCATAGCACCCACTGCCATTTTATACAAATTAATGGCAAGTCGAGCTCAAATTTACGACTCCAACGACAACTGCAACTGCCACTCCACAGTGGCAGTAAGGGTACACAGCTGCACCCCATTTACTCACTTGACAGACAGCCGCTGTAGCTTTTGAAGACCGCAAAACGAGAGTCTGTGGTATTGATGCCGCCGATTTGGGCACGATTGGCGCCCTCGTCCAAGGTGGTGGTCAGCACGCGGACCGCGAAGTCCGTGAGGGGCACCTGTTCGCGATCGATGTAGAGCACGGCTTGGGTTCCATTGCGCACATAGTAGACCGAGTGCCTGGCACTGTTGAGGAAATTCCGATCGATGCGTGCTCCCACAGTCTTGCCCCTTTCGCGATCCTCCTCGAACTGCAGATACCCATCCGAAGTGATGGCCAGCAGTAGGTAATAACTACGCTCTGCGGCTGTCTGCAGCAGCAGCATAATGCGATTGGCTCGCCTCAAGTCGAATGAGGAGAAGGCCAGCTGGAGGCGCACATAGTTCACACTGCCCGAACTGGGCAGCTCAAATTTGCGTTGTAGAGTGGACTCCCCGCTGAAATCGGCGCCCTTCTCCACCGAACAGAACTCGCCCAGGAAACTGGTGTGCTCGCAGTCGCAGGTGGACATCTGTTCGGCAAAGTGCTCCTTGCAAATGCCGCCGTTCTTGCAGGGCTCCGCATCGCATTTGATTTGGCAATTGGGCAGTACACCTTCCAAGGCTGTGGGGATTGAGGAGATGATTAAAGATCAGCTAAATATGTAGAAGTTTGGTTGGTTGTAAGTTGTGCTACTTTTTCGATTGTCTGAATTTCAATGCTATATTTTTTTTTGGGAGTCTGGAAAATTGTTTTCCAACTTTGTTCCTCGCGCTTGCCAATAGTTGATTACCAATCTGGTTGAGTCAGCGCATTCCGCTGGCTATAGATAAGGATAATTCATCGCTGGTTGGATTAGTGGCAGCAATTCGTGATACTTAATCGTATCAATGTCAGCAGGCAATTTCCGCGCCGTGTGTGGCCGTGTGGCTGCATAAATCATACGCCGCGTAGGCGGTGCTCTGGCTGCGTTTATCGAATTGGCATTAATCTTGGAGCACACACCACACACTGCAGCAGCAGGCCCAATAGTGGCAGCACTTTGCGGAAATTGCCTGCATATTAAGTTGCAGCAGCGTGTGGCAGCCACAACACGAAGCAGACAGCCGAAAATAGTATTAGGCTGCTGCTGCTAGTTGCCTGGCTTGGCTGTGGCACTTAGTGAAAATTGATTTATACTCGGACTCGGACTCCTACTGTACTTACTTGGCGCTATATTCCTTTCATTGATTTCCGCCAAGTCGATCAACTGGGCGCCGATTTTGAGGCCGCGCACACAACCGATGTAACCCTCCAGACTGGGTGCATCCAAATTTGGGCGTAGCAAATTTGCCGGATCGTAGCCGCCAACATGGAACTGAAAGTACTCGGTGGGCGGGGCGGGCGGTCGATGCGGCGATAGGACCTCTGTAAATAAACAACAACAAAATCAAATGAGGCAAACAGCTAAAGCGTTTCGGACACATTTCGACCCCCTTTCTGTGTGTGTGCCCCGTACGGAAATGAGCCTTCATTGCTGTGTGGCAATTGGGTTTTGTGCTGGAGTTCGCTTTTGGCGTTTGAGTCCAAGTTTGTCTAATTGAAATGTTTGCAGCAAGCCAGTCAATTCCTGGCCCTGGCCCTGGCTCTGACTGCCTCTCTGTCTGCCTGCCTGCCTGCCTGCCAGTCCATAATTTCCAGTTAACGCATTTAATTGCATAAGTGCTCATGTGTTATTCTCCCTGCAGAAGTATTGACGATTTTCAGCTCTCTCTCTGGCGCAATTTTCGATGTCTAATTATGATTGATTCTCTGCCGGCTGACTAGCTACACCAAATTTGCTGGTAATTTGGTATGCATTTGCTGTGCTGAACACGAGTTCTTTGATTGATTTTTGGGCAAATTTGCAGATTTCCATTTCAAGTGCCTTAAGCCAAGTGTAAAACGCCTGCCTGAACTTAATCGACTCTTAAGTGCAGTTAAACAGAACCAAAATTGCTGAATTTGCTGGTAAAATTTAAACTACTGAATCGAAGTAAGTGCAAAATGTTCTTTAAGTTTGTTACTTGCATTATTTTCATCAATCTAAGTAGTTTTACTGAGGAAATAAATGCACTAAAAGCTAGATTGTATAAGAGATTATTCAGAGAGTCCATTCAAAATATATTTAATATATAATCAGACGTATTTTTTTGATCAACAGACCCGTGCTATATAATAGTTGTATACAGGGAAACTCCTCCCTCCATCAAACTTGTTCAATGTCGAATTTGTACGTGATTTTCCTTTTCAAAAAATCGTGTTAAAATTCAGATTTCAGTTTCGACAAAATTATGCAAATTTTGCACTTCTTTCTATAGATAAATTTGGAAAATAGCAAACGACGAGAAAATGCGAAAGTTATCAACTATATGAAATGAATATGGCTGTAAAACTGAATTTCAATTTGATTTTAATACCATTGAAACGCAATGTTTATTAAAAGCTAATCCAATGCACAGTTGGAGTGTGTGAAAAAGCGATTTCCGCTTCAACAAATCAGTTTTATTAACATATTCGGGCAAACATTTTCCAAACAACTATAAAGCAGCTGAATGTTTTTACGCCACAGAGAAAAGTTTAGCACTTCGAATTGCTTTCATTTCATACAACAGTTTATTTGTTGTTGTTTTTTACTGACTCTACACACACATACACACAATCACACACACACACCCAAATTCCACTCACAGAAACATATTTGAAGTGCAAATAATTTGGCGATCGCAGTGCACACAGATTTTGTCCAGTGTGTTTTTAGTTTTTTGTTTTTTTTTTCTTTTATTTTTGTGTGTTTGAGATTTTTGGCATATTTGCAACTTTACTTGCCAAACTATTTGGAAACTATTTTGCATGCTGCGCTTGGCGGCACATTGAAAAAAATAAACAGACTCCAAGGATTGGTCGGTCGCAGAGCGCGGAGGTGGAAGGAGGCAGGCGAAAGTTGCCAGTGGCAACCAGTTGGAGAAAGCTTTGTTGGTTCAATAAAAGTCGCACCGCTCGAAAATCAAACAAGTGACTGGCAGCTAGGCAACGCCCTGCAATGCGCGGGCTTGTCAGGATGTACGGGGGCGGCGGTGACGCCTCAACCGTGAATTATGGAAGCGCCGGACCGGTGAGCGATTGGACGCAGCGCATTGCCAGTCTGCAGCCGACAATCGAGCGGAGTGTTGCCACAATGTACGGTCGTCTGCCAGCCACAGTTGGCAATGGTGCGACTGGTGGTGGTGCAGGAGGTGGTGGTGGTGGTGTTGGCGGTAATCAGCAGTGTCATGACCGGATAAAAATTGGCTTCTGCACGGATTTGGACAAATCGGTGCTGGTGAACAATTTTGAGAAGCGTGGCTGGCATCAGGTAAACGGCGACGATGATTGGCATTTCTATTGGGCTGGGGTGCAGACTTGCCGGAATATCTTCAGTGTGGACAGCGGCTATCGGATGCACGACAATCAGATGATCAATCACTTTCCCAATCACTATGAGCTCTCGCGCAAGGATCTGCTCGTGAAGAATATCAAACGCTATCGCAAGGATCTCGAAAGGGATGGTAATCCCCTAGCGGAGAAAACTGAGTCAAATAACTCGAGCGGCACTCGCTATCTTTATCTGGATTTTGTGCCAACGACATTTGTGCTGCCAGCGGATTACAATATGTTTGTGGAGGAGTATCGCAAATTTCCGCTGAGTACGTGGATTATGAAGCCGTGCGGCAAGTCGCAGGGCGCTGGCATCTTTCTCATCAACAAGCTGTCGAAGCTGAAGAAATGGTCCCGCGAGGCCAAGGGTCCTTTCCATCCACAAATCGCCAAGGAATCGTATGTTATATCGCGATATATTGATAATCCGCTGCTGATCGGTGGCAAGAAGTTCGATTTGCGACTGTATGTGCTGGTTGCCTCCTTTCGACCCCTAAAAGCATATCTCTTCAAGCAGGGATTCTGTCGCTTTTGTACAGTGAAATACGATACGAGTGTCACGGAACTGGACAACATGTATGTCCATCTGACCAATGTGAGTGTGCAGAAACATGGAGGGGAGTATAATACTCTCCATGGCGGCAAGTGGTCGGTGCAGAATTTGGCACTCTATTTGGAGGGCACACGTGGCAAGGAGGTCACCGATCGGCTCTTTGGCGCCATCTCCTGGCTGATTGTGCACTCGCTGCGCGCTGTGGCTCCCGTGATGGCCAGCGATAGGCATTGCTTTGAGTGCTATGGCTATGATATCATCATTGATAATGCTCTGAAGCCCTGGCTGGTGGAGGTGAATGCTTCCCCATCCCTAACCTCCACAACGGTGAATGATCGCATACTCAAGTATAAACTGATTGATAACATTCTGTCGGTGGTGCTGCCACCGGATGGCTTGCCGGATGTACGCTGGAATAAGGTACCCAGCGCGGATGCTTTGGGCAACTTTGAGCTGCTGATCGACGAGGAGCTGGCGGCTCAGGATGAGGCACAGAACAACACCAGCTCATCATCGCATGTGAAGTCTTCAAAACTCAGCAGTCGCTGGAAGTGACGAAGGTAATCTTCAAGCAGCTCAGCCATTTTCGAACTCAGTTCAGTTACTTAAACTGGACAACAATGAGGATAACGTGGGTTTTTTAATAAACAACTTAGTGCACAATAAAATTGTTTAAATCCAAATACTAGGACTTTGACATTACTTTTCGACTTAGAATTGCGTTTTCTAATTCAACTATAGTTGTAATCTAGAGATCAAACTATTATCAAAATGCCTTTGATTTTTAAATAATGTTTGTGGGAAACTTAGACTCATTTGCGGCTAAGAATCACGTTTTCAAATGTAGGATTAATATAGAGACCAATCCATGATCAATCGACAAAAATATAAATAAATAAATAAATTATTTGAATGGTTTTTTGGATTGCTTAACTACGACTTACCCTTCTCGGGATTGCTCCATGGCTTGTTGGCGTACTCATCGAGGAGGAGGGTGCCCCGATCTATGCTGACACTGCGCTGATTGACATGCATGCGAGTCTCCTGCTCGTCCCGCACAATGGCCACCTGAATGCTCTTCAGGTTGCTCACCAGGGTCTCGTCGAGCAGCGTCAGGTTGACAATCTCATCGCCATAGTTGTAGAGGAAGACAATCTCCCTGGCCTGACTGATGTACAGATGCACAAAGTTATTGTAATGATCGTTGGCATAGAGCACCAAGGCATTTGTATCGTAGGTGCGCAAATTAATCAACAGATTCTGGCTGAGAATCCCCTTGAGCATCTCTCGTTCATCCTCAGTGCCATGGAGGAGTATCGCTGGCGTCGAAGTCACGCTGAGATAGTTTCGCATCAGAAACGATTCGCGATTGATGAAAGTCAACGCCTTCTCATTGATGTCTACAAAATGAGGGGGAGAATTCAATTAGCTGGCGTTAAGTTTGTGTTTTCTGTCTGATTCTATTTACTCGTCTCGCAGAACTCGCCAATGTGTGCCCAGGGATTGTTGCAGACGCACTTGAAGCTGCTCCACAGCTCCTTGCACTGGGCGCCGTTGCGACACGGCGAGGGCACACAGGACGGCTTACAGTCCTTAATAATCTCCGACAGATGCACAGACATGTAGGTGTAGATGTCGAGTATCTCGCCATTGACCACCAGGCCGCGGAAGCAGCCAATAAGACCCGCCTTCACAGACAGCTTCTTCAGCAGGTCACTGTGGATATGCAATTGGGATTAGGGATTACTTTTTATATATACTTTATGGCGACTGTCATATTTATTCAATAAGTCGACCAGCTGCGGCAAATAAAAGAAAATGTCTACTTCGAACCTTTTGCTGACATTATGCAAATATTTTTTGTCAACTCTGCTGGCGCACTTGCTCTACAAATCCCAGAGCCCAAACCTCAATGTTGACTTGGCCGCGACGCCTTTGGGCATTCAAATTTGCCGCTTTGGAAAATCGACGAGCAGATGACGACAGCCAAACCGGAGCTGCGATGATGGCTGCCGGCTTCAAATCCGGCGGCCGGCTTTAATCGGCCAAACAGTGGCAAAAGTTATCCCTACTGAGAACCATTGGATTCCCCCTTTCATTCAACCCGGCTACTTTAGTCATTTATTTTTTGTAGTTTGGCGTCCTTTTTCTTTAAAACTGCTTTGCACACACTTACTAAGCGACGACTCCACTGATTTATTCATTCAGTATGTCGCTAGCAAACGAGAAACATCGGCTACAAATTTAGAGTCCAGAATACTGACCTAGAAACTTCAACAGGGACCACTTGAAACAAAACGTATGTTTAATTGCTGCGATTATATTCCTGCCTGTTCGAAGGAGTATCATAGCTTTTTTTACTTTATTCAAAATATCTGGTGACATCCCAACGAGTGTGCTTACTTATTCTTAGAGTATCCGCACATTGTTCTCATTCAGCTAACTCTTTTTTGTGCCACTTTTACTTTTTTTTCACTTGCTGTATTCCTGCAATTTGCAAGTTTCGTTTGCTTTTAACTTTTGTGCACAGAATTCGAACCCTCCCAAATGCTCTCCTCTCATTGCCAGCTCCACTCCCCTTTTTAGAGCTCTCCATCTTGGTCTCGCTGTGTAGCTAACAACGAATTGGCCAATAAAATCTCAAGTGTAAGCTTTTCAAAATTAAAGTGGCGGAAATGTCTTGTTTATACGCGTGCAGCGGCAACTTCTTCTGCTTCCCCTTCTTGCCCCATCCCCCCGCCAACAGCAAGCAGAGGAAGAAGCATAGCCAAGAAAGTTGCTCAAAAAATGTCTTTCTAAATTATGTAAATTTCATTACAAGTCGCCCGCCGCATTCGCTGAGTGTTGTCTGCACAAAAAGCTCTAAGTAAAATTAAAATTCTTGTTTTAAATAAAAGAAATTCCCAACTCTGCACTTTCTTCGTTTTTCTTTCGATACCCTTATAGAAGGTCTTATGGCTTTTGCTTAAAGTTTGTAAGGCACTGAGGACTTCATGCTGCGAGTGCAGTTGAAGTTCGGCATGTCAAAGTTACTTTTTCATTGTATTTCATTTTTTGTAGCTTCTGTTTTTTTTCCTCCATTTTTTATTATTGTAATTTATTTTCACTTTGTCGCCGCTTTGGTTTGTAATTGTTTGCTAAGTTTCGTAATTGTTCCGTAAGCGCGAAACTTATTGAATAATGCCAAATGAATTGGCAAGCAGGCAATAATCGGGGGAGGTGCGTGGCGGAGAGAGAGAGGGCGGTGCAGCCAGACCTTGAGCTGCGTTGTGTCCTTTAACGTAATTGCAATCTGCAGCTCTTAAGCTGCACAGCTATTAAGTCATTAGTTTTTTGCAACGTGTGCTGCATGTGGCACATGTTAATTTTGATGTTTGTAGAGAGCATTCGCCGCATGCACCATGCACCACGTAACGTGCAACGTGAGTGCTCGTTGTTAAATGAAATTTAGCGTTTTGCCTTGCAAATGATGGCTGGCTGCCGCGCTGACACTTGGCTAAAAGGATTTGCGCGCTGCCTGGTTGGCTGGCCATTTGCCGAAATAAAATAAAAGTGAAATGTGTACACGAAATTAACGGCAATAAAATGAAAGAACTTTGACAGCCCCCACATATACAGGAGATACAGAGAGAGAGAGAGAGAGAGAGAGAGCGAGGGGATGCAGGATGCAGCTGAGCAATGCGCTGAGCGGAAATCCTATTAACGTTGCAAACGCGCAAAGTGCGAAGCAATTAAGAATTTATTTAACACCGTCACAAGCAATTAAGCACTTTTCATTCATTCATGGGCGCGCGTGCAACACTCACACACACACACACACACACTTGCCACACACCCACTTTCGACAGTGACACATTTTCTCCCGCGGCAACGACTACTTTTGGCCACTGTCCTCTTTTTCGTGTCAAATAATTCGTTATTTTTGGGCAGCCAGTTGTCTATGTGTCTGTCGGGCTTGTTGCAGCTGTAACAGCTGCCGCATCTGCTGCTGTTTCTAAACAACATGACACGGCAGTGGAGCAAACCGCTCTTAAAAAGTGCATTTACAACCTTCATTAGTCAGTTTGAATTTTAAAGCTGCTTTTTGTGGCAAAGGCAAATTGTCGGAATACGTTGCAAGTAGAAGTTTTTTTTATGATTGAAGATGAGCCTAGAAGTTTGAACAGAATTAGTTTTCATTTGGGTCATGGTCTCTCTCTCTCTCTCTCTCTCTCTTTCTCTCTCTCTCTGATAAGGTTAGCTTCATTTCAATGACATCTTTTATTTATTGCCTTTATTGCATTCCGCTTAATTAATTGCCGCATAAAAATGTCGCACATGTGTGTAATAAGATCGTAATGTTGAGCTTACACTGGAAATTGTTGCACATTAAAGTGGACCAAAGAGTGCCTCGAGGGATTAATTGAAATGCCATCAGTTGCAGCCTTAATGTGCCCCACTGCGTTAAGCAACAGACTCTTCGCACCTCCCTCGTCCCTTGTCGTCATTGCCGCGTCTCCCGACGCCTGTCTCGCCGTGTCTGCGTCAATATGTTGATTAACTCTTTTATTTATGAGCTGGCACTGATTTCGCTTAATGGCTTACACTGCACTCGGTACAGTGCGCACTTTAGCACCGCTCGCAGCATCCTTGCCATGGCCTTGCCTTGCCTCTTGCAAGTGCAAAGTGCATCAATATTTGTATACCCTGTACTTAATCAGCGTAAAACAAGCTCTTCATTAAGGCCATTCCTGCTTAATGTCCTTTTAATGTCCCAAACTTTGAGCGAAGGCACATGATTTTCGACTTTGCAACCATTTTTGCTTATTTATTATTATCATTTTAAGTTTTTACATTTTGTTCTCCTCAAACTTTAAACTTTTTGAACTTTTGCTGAAGTGAATCAATTTTAAAGGGATGAGGCCATTTTTGTGATTCATTTAACATTCATTTGTATTATTTATTTAGTTATTGTTTCATGTTTTACAGAGTATGGTCACAGTCGGGTCGCTTCAACCGTCGCGCTTTCTGCTCGCTGCCTTTAACGGTTCTTCAATTCATCGAGCGTGCAATATGCCTGCGCCATTTTATGCCCTTACGCCTTGCAGGACATCTACGGATCCATAAGGTATATATATTCTTGTTCAACATCAGCAGTCAAGTCGATATAGCCATGTCCCTCTGCCGTTGTGCCTTTGTGAAGCTATCTTGATGAAACTTGGCGTGTTTCCCTTTTATTACGGATCGAATTACTATATCATATAGCTGCCAAAGGCACAATCGGTCAAGTTATTATTTGGATAAAAAATCATTGAGATCGCCCTACTATATCATTAAGTTTGTATAGGAAGAACCAGCATAAGATGTCAGCATTTCGACTCCACGCTGTAAGGGTATTCAACCTTCGGCTTGCGTTGTTCTGCTCTGTTCTTTCTTGTTTTTCGTGGTTGTTTCAGTCCTTCTTTTATTATATTTTGTTTAAATAAATTGAGATCCATAATTGGCTGAGTGAAAGCTGCTCGGCTCTGTTGGGTTTCGACCGGGTCTATATAAAGCGCAGCACTTTACCGTTAATTACTCTGCGTGCTTACCGCTCATCGAAATTGTATGAATGGGTCAGAGGTGTGTACAGTGTGGTGCAGTGGTGCATTTGACGTTAAGTGCAAATATGTACGGACTTTGGTTTTAATTTTTCGATTTTACTTTTTAAATTTGATTTTACGCAATTATCAATAAATAAACCAACACACACACACACACTTGAAAAGGGGAATTCCTTCACGCTTCTATTCATGAGTGTGCACATCTGCTTGTCATTGCATGTGTCTGTCTGTGTGTGAGTGTGCAGAAAAAACTTTATAAATTATGCCAATCAAGCATAAGCGCGTTTAAAGTGCGCCCTGCCAAAGGGGGAAAAACTCGACTCGCCGTAAAAATGGGGGAAAAAAACCAACTCGCGAGTTGTGTGCGACTTTTGGCAGGCAACCCCCCTTTCCCCTCACACTTCCCGCATTGCCATGATTATTGATAATGACTTTTAAATGAATTTCCAGCGGGAAGTTAATTTGATTATGGCAATTCTTTTGCTACGAGCACTTTGTCGATTTTTTAAGCACATTCTATATGCGGCGCAAATGCGAGTTGGCTGCAAGTTGCCAACAGCTACGATAACAGCATTCAGCATATAATAAACAACTGCTTAATTACTTATTAAACAGCTTACAACTATATTGCAAACAGTTTCGTTTCGTTTCGTTTGGTTTGAATAAGCACTTCGATTGAGGTAGGTTGAAGTAGGGCAGTTGGTTAAGAGATGATTATGAAATATGTAAAGATATTAATCACAAAAGAGTAGCGAGAGCTCTAGTTCATCCATAACTCTGAAGTCAGACTTAAAATATACATAAATTATAAATTGAATTGAATTGGAATCGTGAATATATACATATATACTTTGTGGGAGTGCAGATGCTTATCTCCGCCATTATTAATGGGTTCAACTTGAAATCTTGCTAGTTTTTCATTTCGTTGTTAAGATTTTTGCAAAATCCAATATAAAATTGATGAGTCTACAATATTAACGAGCATTTGCGAGGCGCCTCGATTTGCGTCATAATCAACTAGCCGCGTAAAGTAATTTGCCAAAGATAATCACTGGGTATGCCCTCAAATGGGCCCGGGGAGTGTAACACTCATCAGCTCAAAATGAGTTGCCCTTGGGTCTCATACTGAACGCCTTTGAGTGTCTTTTGTAGAAAATAGACTGAGTTGCTGTTGCTGTTGCTGTGGCTGTTGCTGTTGCTGGTTTGCTGCTGCCAGCTTGCCAGTTTTGTTAGTCGCGCGTTTATAATTAAAACGTAATTGCCGCAATAAATTGCACAAACCGCAATGGCCAATGGGCAATGACCAATTGAGGCACGCTCGCTGGCTTTTGCACAGCGGTTATTATTACAGCTGCTGCTGCGTTGCAAGCAGCCATAAAAAACGACTGGGAATGCGGCTATGCCAGGGCTGATTAGATCCTTGTACATTCAGAAAAAGAATTGTCATGAAAATCGCCCCGAAAACTAGAAAGTTTATCTTGTGTGTCCTGAAATTAAGGACAGAACAATCCTGATTTTTAGAAACATACTTTCTCCATAGTGATGTGAGTTACCCTTGCCGCCAAAAGTAAAAGTAAAGTTGTGCTGAAACTCTGAGTGATTTGTTTTTCTGAGTGTATAAGAGTCGCTAGTACTTACAATGTGGCGCCACCGATGTACATGCTGCCCTCAAACGGACCAAACTCCTCCTCGGGCAGAAGGTCGAGCATCTGGTAATCGGTGTTTATCATGAAGCGCACATGATATTGATTATAGTCGATCCATATTTTATGCCATTCGCCGCCATTGAGCCTGCAATTCAAACAATCCAATATAATATTTGTATATACAATATATATATTTCTCTGTCATGGCTAATTGATGGATGGGTGAACCACTTGACCCACCTGCGATGTGAGTTAATCACCAGTTCCCGTGTGGTGCCCGTGCTCAGGGTGAAATTGAACGTCAGCTGATAGTCACCCGTCAACGCCACCATAAACGACGGATAGTGTGCCCGAATCGGTGGCTGGAACAACAGGATGGCCTTCTCGCCGGTGGTGCGAAAGGAGAAGGCAATGTCGCCCTTACGCCAGCCAGGCACCTCAATATACGACTGCGATGTGGTAAAGGTGACCACGTACTTTTGTGTATCTGTAGCCCCAAAAATAAATAGATGGTTACTTTTGCAGCAGTGTGTTGTGGGGCAACTCACTTGTCTCCACACATTCGAGTGGACCGAGTGTAATGCGTCCCTGGGCCTCGTCGTCGAGGTCCTTCTGCTGCAGGAAGTACATGTTGGTGATGCCCAAACTGTGCGGTTCCTGATAGTAGCCCTCGTCCGAATTCCATTTGTTCTCCTTCACGTCGCAGTTGCATGATTGATTCGGGTCCACGCAAGTCTTGTTAACGGAGCACGGGCAAGCGCCTCTGTGACCAGTTGGTCATGACGAACATAGATAGAGAAAGAGGTGGACCGAGTGATAGAGAGGGAGATAGGTTGTATAAAAATAGGTGAAAGGTCGTACAAAAAAAAGTAGCCACGGCTTGCATACATTTGCATCTATTTGGAGGCGACTCAGTCGACAGAGCTGCCGGCAATTTGACGAGTCCACTTTAAATGAATGGGGCTGTGTGTGGAGGGGTGGTGAGGGGTTGAAATGAGGGGTGGATGCCATTTGGTTTGTGGTATTTCTTTTGTCGATTTATTGTCGGTATTTTTGTTTTGCTATTCTTAAGTGCCGTGGAGAGCTTTATGCGGTTGTATTGTTTATTAGAACCCGTTTGTAACATGGCAATTATTTAAGGGTAATTTTAAATGTTTGGCTTGTTTTTCAGGCAACTGTTTCAAAGATGCTTCTTGAAGTGATTCCCATTTATTAATGTTTTTTTTTTTAAAGATATAGCAATTCCCTTAAGATATACACATAATCATAACATTTTGTCAGTTGAATAAATTAAATTGACGAATTCAGTAGAACTTTTGAAAGGAAGAACATCCCAGGGAAGTGAATTTCAGAAGTGATTCTGTTTGGGTCGCTTTGTAGGCAGCTGTGTTTGGCACTTCATCTTTCCTTTACTTCAATTACGGAAAAGCTCTTATGTCTTAAAAAAATTTACGAGTATTGATTTTAATACTTCACATAAAGTATTTAATGGTTTCAATTGATTAAATTTAAGTGTGGTTTTGTTATCCTGCTTCCTGCCGCTTTCATTAGTTGCAAGGCTTTGAAATGCGGGCTTCGTTTAATCGAAAAACTGCAGAGCATTGCTGGCAGCGATAATGTTGCTCGTCTCTGTGGCTTTTGTGTGTTTGTGGCTCGTGTGCGTATGCGGTTTGGCAATGCATGTGCCACATCCGTTTCCGGTTCAGCGTTGCAAGCATAGCCACAGAGCAGCACAGCAGGAATATGACCCAGACATAACCCAGAGCTGACTCCAAAGCCAGAAGTGAGTTTTGTAGCAATAGTGGTAGTAGGAGTAGACCACAGTAGCAGCAACAGCAACACACAAACAAACGATGCTGTCAAATTTTGAATGAGTAAAGACAAAAGTACAATCCAATGATGGATGGCTCAATGGGTTGCCTGCCTGCCCGCAAAACTCACGTAGAATCAACAAAAAATGCAAAAATAAAAAAAAATAGAAAGAGTTAACTCGCTTCTTGTTTTTTCGGTTCAACTCTACTCTAAACAATTTTAGATAGTTTTCTGACTTTATCGTGAGGCTTGTAACAGCTTTTAAGGTATACATGTTCTTGATCAGCATCGATACTTCGTCATGCATTGGAACAATAGGTAGACATGCGAGTTATTGAATGAAAAACTTTAGTTAACCTATCCAAACTCATTACTTATTAAGCTTCTAAAATTTGGACAGTAAATCTTCAATATCGGACATCTATATCCTATACCTCCAAGAGGAACAGCCGGTCGAAAGATGAATTCTTGTATGAACCATTTTCTTATATGTTAACATCGGAGTTTTATATCATATAACTTTCATAGGAATTATCAATATGCAATCCGACTATTGTCTACCAGGGTGTGTAATCTTCGACTTACCCAAGATGGCCGTTCTATCTAGCTTTTTGTTGCTGCTGCTTCTTTTGTCAGACTTTGACTGGACTATATGAACACACACTCTCACACATTCATATAGATACACACACACACACATAAATAAATTTTGTGTTTGAATTGTGCTAAAGCGCATTTTGATATTCCTAGCCAAGCAGAACGCCATTCATTTAAGAGCAGATCCACACTATAGACCAAAAAAAAAGACAGCTGCTGTTTAGGCTCTCGAATTGATTTAGTGAAAGCGGAAATTAGTGACGCAAACCGAACACAAGCAGCAACAAAAACAACAACAGCAGGAAACAAAAAAAAGGGGTTTGGCCAAAACTGAAGGCAAGTTTAAATTGCTGCCAGCAGCTGTTGCCTACTTTGCTGCGCATGATGTATTGTCAGAGTCCTCTTGCCCCCCTTGCCCACGTTTGTCATGCCTTTCACATTTTCACTCTTTCATCTCTGTATGAGTCTTCTTTCTTCTTGTTGTATGGGGTTTGAAGGGGGTTTGGCAAAGAAATTAGGCGTAAAGACTAAATTTGTGCACAAAGCCATTCATTTTAAAAAGGCAGCCATAAGAAAAATTACCAAGCAAAAGTTGAAAAAGAGTTGTTCGACAATATGGCGGCAACACACACACACACATACACGCACATTCACACACACACACACACACACACAATTGGGGCTCAGTCATAAACCTTATTAGCGCTGAGCCGGAAACATATTTGCCCGACATAAATACAACTCTGCCTTTTATGCCCATCTCTCTATACATATATCTGCAAGTGTGTGTGTGTGCGTGTGTGTGTGTTCTTGTTTTGCACTTTTGCAATTTTATATTTTGCTTCATATGTTTTACTTTGGTATTTGCCATAAATTTTTTGTTGCGCCCTTTTATTTCCAACTCCCAATTGGGCATAAAGAGTGTGTTGCTTTTTTTTTTTTGGAATGAAACTGATACTTTTTCAAACCATTAAAAAATGTTTCGCTTTGCCGGTTTCGATTTCAATAAAATTGATTACGGACTTTTAAGCAATTTAAAAGTGAAATTTACAACTTAATTTAAGATATTGAAAATTTTCCAATAATAAATACTAATTTGGACAGAGTACTGCTTAATCGGCTTTGCTCTCAGTTTCGGTTGGTTGTGCAACATTCGTTTTGGGTTTTCAGCGTCGTAAAATGTTGTGCTCCAATGAATAGAAACAAATGCCGCACATATAACTTACACACAGAAGGGGGTGTGGTGGGTGGAGGGGCAGAGGGGTTATGACAAGCAGAAGTCGGCAACAGTTTCGGTGTTTTGTGCTGCACATATGAAAAATCAAATTTGAAGAGCCCAACCAACAGCAGGCGGCAGACACTTGATTGTGTTGGTCAGCAGGCCGAGCAGCATGACAAATGACGCAACTGACAAGCAGACGCACACTGAGAAACAAACAAACACACACACACTCACACACACATACGCACAAACACATCCAGCTGCAATAGGCACTGGCATAAAGATGACAATTGTGGACGTGGCTTACAAGTTGATGCCTCGCCTAGATGCAAGTTGTTGTTGCAGCTGACACAAATGTACGCAAATCGAAGCATTATGAAAGTGAGCTGCTGTGTGTGTGTTGTGCCACACAGGTCTGTGGGCTGCCTTCCCGTGTGAATAAATATGTCAGTTAACATTAAGGGTATGCCCAGGCGCCTATATTATGCATGTTCGAGCAATTAATTTAAGTTTCGTTTACATATCAAATGCCTGTGGGTGGTGGGGTGGGGTGGGGTGTGGTGTGAGGCAGGGTGTGTGGTGGGTGCTGCTTTGGTTGGGTTAACAGTAGTTGTAACCATCAACTATGCAATTGCCCCAAACTGCCAGCAGTTTGAATTGAAGGATTTATACTCTTGGATAACCGCACGTACGCAAGGAGGGCGACAGAAAGAGAGAGAGAGAGAGAGAGAGAGAGCGAGAGTGCTCGTCATGCACTGGAGCAGAAATGTAGTCACTCACACACACACACACACACACACACCATACACAAACATTACGTCGTTGCTGCCCAGACCAACAAGTTAAGCAAATAGACTGCAACATTAATTGTGTGGCATGCGGTGGACCGAGCAGCAGCAGCAAATGCAATGGGGAGCAGAATGGAACTAGACATGTGCCGAATATGGGCGCACAGTGGTTCAAAAATGCTCGAAAATAAGGCAACAATTAATTGTAGAATTCAAAAAAAGGGAAGACAAGCCGAATTGTGTGAGTTTAATGCATATTATATACAGCTGTGGTCGGAATAAGTGTGGTGCTTTCTCAATTTTTTTATTTAACCTATTTCTACCAGTGTCATTTTGTGGCACGCGTTCGCAAGTAAATCACAAAATGCCCACGAAATGACAGTTGACCAGTTTGGTTGACTGACCGACTGACTGACTGAAATCGCTTACCTCTTTACATTGCCGAGAAAGTCAACGGTGAGATTCTTGGCCGACGATGTGAACCACGTGGATGAATGCAGTTCCAGCTGGGCGCGATAACAGTCGTATTTGATGTACTGGGTGCAGTACAGCGAGTGCGAGATCAGCTCCTGCAACATGTGCGGCGAGAACTCCCTGTAGCGTATATTGAAACTGAAGTCCGATTCTCGAGCAGAACGCACATCCACCTGACTGGGCAGATTGTGTTCGACAATTGTTTTCGTCGCATTCTCGAGACTCTGAAAATCGCACTTGACGTGAGCGGGCGGAAAGACGCCGTTGCCATCGATATCGATGAGATACACATCGGACTTGGTGAAGCCGAGCAGGGCGAGTTCCTCGCACGTCTTTCGGTACTTGGTAAAGTGACAGTTCTTGCCAATATACCCGGTGTGCTTGCAGTCGCAGGTGACGCGATCATCTTTCACAAAACACTTGCCGCCATGCTCACAGGTATTGGGTCGCTTGCACGGATCAATATAATTGCAATTATCCAAAGCCACCTCGCCGACAACTCGCTCCGTTTTGACCACATGCCGCGGCTCAATCAGATGGCCATTGATCTCGATATCCCGAATGCAGCCAACTAAGCCCATTGCTGCGGACTTGAGACTGCTGCCAATGATCAGTTTGTCGCCGATGTTAAAGGTCAATCCGTACATCTGACTCAGAGTGTGACGATAGTCGACGGTGAAACGGATCTCGTCCTGTTTGTAATCCAGCTCGACGCTGTGCCAGCTGGTGGCACGATTGATTTTGATTGTTGTCGAATGGGTCACATTGTTGTTGGCGTCGGGCACCAGATCAAAGCTTAGCTTGTCTGAGCTTAAGCGTATCTGCAGCAGCGCAGGAAACGACGGCAGCCATTTTGTAATTTCCGTTAGTTTTACATTTCCGGTGCACGTTATTTGGGTGTGTGTGTGTGTGCGGAGTGAGTGAGTGTGTGTGTGTGCGGAGTGAGTGTGTGTGTGTGTGTTATAGACAGTTCGATTTGGGGTTTGCAGTTGTCGGTTTTATCGCGTCGTCAACGGATGTTGCACGTTGTGTGTGTTTTTGTGTGTGTGCAGCAGGTGGCGCAGCCCCACGCAACATCATTCGCAATCCGCAGCATTAACGTATTGCCAAATATTAGTTTTGTCATCGCAATCGAATCGCAAACGCAGCGCATGTAAAATAGACAGGAAAAATACAAAACTCTGTTAGCATTAGAAGTTCAAGTTGCGTATGCGTGTGGAAAAATAAATCAAAATTGTCAAATTTCAGCAAAATCCGCAATGTGCAAAAGTCTACAGCACAATACACACACACACATACACTCGCGCGCACACACACACACATTGATCGACGCACACTCGTGCGTATATTTCAATTTGCAATATGCCTTTGTGCATTAGCAACGCTTAAATCATATTAAGCATACGCCGCGTAGCCGCGCGTTGAATGCATCAAAACGGGCAGCTGGCAAATGCGGGCCTGTTAAATTGTTAGCCAGCCAAATAAAATCGTGTATTTGTAGAGGGGGGTGTGGCATTGTGGCAGTAGATGGTGGCATTTATGACACGACCAATGCCCAATTCGATTAAACATGCGCGTCGCTCCCTTCACTCCCCCTCGCTCCACTCTATTTCAGTGAGCTGCATAATTGTGTATAATTTATGTGTGTGTATTTAACGCTCAAATACGGGCCTTAACAGCTTAAGCCCTATTTATAAGAGTGTGCCACACTTTTTTGCTGCCCTTTTTTTTGGTATCTGAGTTGTGCGCGTTTATTTTTATCTTTAAATGGCTGTCAGTTTGAGCCAGTTGACAGCCAGAATGCCAAAGCAAAAATATATGCATATGTGCACTATATGCAGAATACACTGTTGCTGTGTTTACCATGCCCTCAACACTGTGAAATTTGTTCAGAGGGTATGATAGAGTTGTGGCAAGATTGGTAATAGGCAGAGGGAAGCCTCTACGAGCCTATCAAGTGTATATATTCCTAATCAGGTAGAATACTCGACTCGATTTAGCTTTGTAAGTCTGTCAGTCTGTATAAATATGCTGATATGTGTATATCGATACAAATCGATTTGCGATAGCGGTAAACGATACACTATTGATATAAACTAAACCCAGACATATTATTGATCAACTATGAAAACTTTTGTAAGTTTGTATAAGAAACATAGGAACAAATTACTCTAAGCAATCCTGCTATATATTTAATGGATATCTCAGAGTCGAGCACTCTCGACTGGCGCATTGTAACTTCTTTGCTTTTATTTTTGTTCACTGTCGAACGGCCTGTCGCATTTATTCCAAATGCCAAATACTCAAATTTTATTGCATATTTCATTAGACTTTTGGCAGCGTGTTATATTTAAAGCACAAACACACACACACACACACACACTCACACCCTAGCTGACAATATTTCAAATGGGTTTTATTTGATGGCATTGTTTTTCTACTGTTTTCGCCCGACAATAAATTCGATTTGCGATTTGCGATACGCGAATTTTAGTTTATATTTGACACACCGCCCATTGTCAATTATTTGAGTTGACGTTCGAAGCTGCATATTTTTTTTGTTAGCCATTGTGCCATTCACTCTGGGCATATTTATTAGTTTTGGCGAAACGTTACGCAAATCGGGTAGGTGGTAATTTTGTGGCCAGATCGACAAACAGTTCGTAAATAAATAAATAATAAAATAAAGTGCACAGCCGCCAGATAACTGATTCGTTCTTCAAATATGCATGTGCCTAACAGCGGCACAGAATACACACAATAAATACTGTGCAATTCAATGGTAAATTGTGTATATTGCATATACGAGTATTTGGGTATTTGATGTGCTTATCACAACATTTGTCCAATTGCCATTTGTGACGAAAAATATGATTAACATTTTTGAATTTTTTGGGGCATATGTGGCAATCAATTTCGTATTAACTTTGTGGCTATCGACTATAAATCCGGCTGGCAATTTCAATAACCCGAAAAGGCAAATGGAAAATTAAACGGCTTTTGAGCATAAATATTCATTGCTATTACAACATTTTACGAGATGGCCAGCAATTTGCTTTACCTTCAGCACTCAACTCGCCCATCCACCCACCCCCTTTGAGCAGAGTTCTATTGACAATTGAGTTTATTGCTGGGGGCGAGGCAGCCTTGCAATCAAAAGCAAGAAAGTCAACAATAAAATGCAAATAAATATTGCACACACTGCATCCACAGCACACACACACACACACAAACACACGCATCCATCCATATAAATTTACATGCATGTGTGTGTGTGTTGTGTTGTGTGTGTGTATGAATTTTCCAAATATCAAGTACCCAAATAAGCGTTTTAGGCCAGGACGTTTGTTTGTTTAAATATAGATAAATGCCACTGACATTTATAAACACAAACATGCAAATATATGTTGCATACTCAAGTGTCAGTATGTTGCAAGTATTTGTGAGCAGTTGCTGCTTCTGTGTGGCATGGAATAACAACCCAGTTTTATGGGCAAGAAATTCATTCATTGGCTTTGCTCAATTTAGATTTCGCAATCATAATAAATGCATCATATTTTGATTCTAAATGGTTGTACAGATGTCGTAAATATTGTTGAAGCACACTGAATAGATAAAACCAAATATAAAATTGTGACACGGATAAACAGAGCGAGAGAGAGAGAGAGAGAGAGAGAGGGAGAGAGAGAGAGAGGGAGATGTGAAGACTTACTGTGCTATTCTGAGTCTCATCTATCTGAGCTTATGGATTAGAATTTCTGTAAACTTCTCAATTTCAGATTAAGCAAAAAAATAATCCTTGAATCAGTAAATAAGTGAGTATATTCCAAATTAAATTCCACAAGTTGTAGACAAAGAGAGGGTTATGAAAAAGAAGAGCTCAACTTACGAAGTTGCTTATCCTGATCAACTTTTATTGTCTCATATTCGTTTTTAATTGATAAGAACTCATCTGTCAGAGATGATGGATTATAAACTACTTTATTTCAGATTTAATCACTGAATCAATAAATAAAAGAGTGATTAAACTAAAATTCTATAAATTTAGTTTTCGAAGTGTGTGTACTGCGTTTGCCATAAATCAAATAAAAAAGTGTGAGTAAAGTTTTTCTCCCTTGGCAATATTTGATTTATGCGCTTCGTTTTAGAATGTGGTTTATATACAAAAATTTAATTATTCCGACTAGAATTGTTTTTAGTTTATAATGTTGTTTATAATTAAAAATTTAACTATTTAGCAATTTGTGCTTTCGTTTGAAATGACCGCAACTTTTTTAATAATGTCATCAAAAATAAAACTAAATATTAAAAAAATGTGTGCATTTGAAGCAGACTGCATTTTCCCATGAGAAACTATGTTGTGGAATGAGCCAGTTGCAATTTCGCAAGCTTTGCTCGATCACACACCCAAACACATACGCACTTAGCTGCATTTCCATACTAGCAGACACACACCAGCAGCACACACGCACACTCGCACAGCAATTTATGTACATTTGATTTGCATTTAGCCTTGTCCCAAAACATCGTTTGCTAAGTCGTCTTAAGCACACGCTGCAAATTGCTGTCGCTGTCGCTGTCGACGTCAACCTGCTTCATTCATGCTACGACCAGTCCAAACACACACACACACGCACACACACACACACACACATGTGTTTGTATAAGCCTGCTGGAATATGTGTATGCTTGAATGGTTGAACGAACACTTACCTCCCAGAAGCCGTTTCCGGCACTGGTCGTGACGTCACTGTAGGCCAACACTGCGCCGGGTCGACTGCTGCGGAAATCGAATTTAATATTAAATTCTTGGGCGTGATTTATGGGCCACCAAATGTGTGATGTCGCAAAGGGATAGGTGATGGGTATGACATTCACTTCGTTCTCAAAGAACTCCGCCTCCAGCACACCTGCAACGAGCATACAGCAAAATGGAGAATATGCAAATAGTCAGCTCCACTAAATTCCTTGGCCATAGTAAGGAATTCAGGAAACCAAAGCCAACTTTTCGGCATGCCGAATTTAACACATCGTTTGTAACAAGAGGTAGTTCACTTAAGCATTTCATTACATTAGACAGTAACTTGTAGCAGTAGATTAGTTCCCATAGAAACAGACAGACAGACAGTTGATATATGTTTACAATGTGGATTAAGATTAAGATTAAGATTGTATATAGTTGATAGGAATTTTATTTATATATAAGAGTATTCAAAAGTATTTAAAGGAGAAAACACCCAAATTCCTCCTTGCTGTTCTAGTGGATTTCTCACTTAGATGCTGTCGCATCCATCGCATCCTTTGCTCTTGGAAAACACTCACCATGATAGTGCACCTTTGGATTGCCACGTTGCAGTTCGTACAATATGGAAATGTCATTGTAGTAGACATACTTTAGGCTGCCCACAAAATTATTGTGCGAGACGAGACCCTTCTTCTTGTTCAACTCGGGACCACCGCCAAAGTAGATTTCCGGGTCGAACAGTAAATTGGCGCTAACAGTTGCCGGCAGCTCGAGGATTTTCTGCTGTTGATCGAGTATAATCCTCACTGTGCGCTGCTCATGCAGTATGGTCAGATTGTGCCAGTAGCCACGCGTTAGGTCATCTGTTAGAGTGGCAGACATGACATTGTCACCAAAGTCCATTTCCACATGGATGGACTGATTCCGAATGGCAGCAGCAATATACTGATGCTTCAGGGCCTCTCCGCTCGCATAGAAAAGCGCCGAGTCGTCAAAGTTGGTGCGGAACATCAAACTGATGCGTATCGTTGAGGAGTGCACACGATCCTTCCAATCATAGATCCTATATGAAACATAACTGGCACCGCGCAGTGTAATTATTGTGGCAGCTAAGCGGAAAATTGAGAAGATTGATTTTGATTAGCAATGTATTGAATGGAATTGAAAATTGCAGTGGAAGTTGGCAACTATTAAAACTATAATTTTTACTTGTCTTCCGACCCAAAATCACGTTTTCAACTTTAAATGCACGATTGATTTAGGGTCAAAACTATGATCAAAAAGCCCTCGCTTTTTAAAATACGTTGAGTTTTGACGAAGTTATGGCATTTTGAAGTTTCGACCTATGCCCATATATCGATATACCGATTTTCAGGCTATAATTTTTACTTGTCTTCCGACCCAAAATCACGTTTTCAACTTTAAATGGACGATTGATTTAGGGGCAAAACTATGATCAAAAAGCCCTCGCTATTGAAAATACGTTGAGTTTTGACGAAGTTATGGCCTTTTGAAGTTTCGACCTATGCCCATATATCGATATACCGATTTTCAGGCTATAATTTTTACTTGTCTTCCGACTTCAGATCACGTTTTCAACTTTAAATGCACGATTGATTTAGGGGCAAAACTATGATCAAAAAGCCCTCGCTTTTGAAAATACGTTGAGTTTTGACGAAGTTATGGCATTTTGAAGTTTCGACCCATGCCCATATATCGATATACCGATTTTCAGGCTATAATTTTTACTTGTCTTCCGACCCAAAATCACGTTTTCAACTTTAAATGCACGATTGATTTAGGGGCAAAACTATGATCAAAAAGCCCTCGCTTTTGAAAATACGTTGAGTTTTGACGAAGTTATGGCATTTTGAAGTTTCGACCTATGCCCATATATCGATATACCGATTTTCAGGCTATAATTTTTACTTGTCTTCCGACCCAATATCACGTTTTCAACTTTAAATGCACGATTGATTTAGGGGCAAAACTATTATCAAAAAGCCCTCGCTTTTGAAAATACGTTGAGTTTTGACGAAGTTATGGCATTTTGAAGTTTCAACCTATGCCCATATATCGATATACCGATTTTCAGGCTATAATTTTTACTTGTCTTCCGACCCAAAATAACGTTTTCAACTTTAAATGCACGATTGATTTAGGGGCAAAACTATGATCAAAAAGCCCTCGCTTTTGAAAATACGTTGAGTTTTGACGAAGTTATGGCATTTTGAAGTTTCGACCTATGCCCATATATCGATATACCGATTTTCAGGCTATAATTTTTACTTGACTTCCGACCCAATATCACGTTTTCAACTTTAAATGCACGATTGATTTAGGGGCAAAACTATGATTAAAAAGCCCTCGCTTTTGAAAATACGTTGAGTTTTGACGAAGTTATGGCATTTTGAAGTTTCGACCTATGCCCATATATCGATATACCGATTTTCAGGCTATAATTTTTACTTGTCTTCCGACCCAAAATCACGTTTTCAACTTTAAATGCACGATTGATTTAGGGGCAAAACTATGATCAAAAAGCCCTCGCTTTTGAAAATACGTTGAGTTTTGACGAAGTTATGGCATTTTGAAGTTTCGACCTATGCCCATATATCGATATACCGATTTTCAGGCTATAATTTTTACTTGTCTTCCGACCCAAAATAACGTTTTCAACTTTAAATGCACGATTGATTTAGGGGCAAAACTATGATCAAAAAGCCCTCGCTTTTGAAAATACGTTGAGTTTTGACGAAGTTATGGCATTTTGAAGTTTCGACCTATGCCCATATATCGATATACCGATTTTCAGGCTATAATTTTTACTTGTCTTCCGACCCAATATCACGTTTTCAACTTTAAATGCACGATTGATTTAGGGGCAAAACTATGATCAAAAAGCCCTCGCTTTTGAAAATACGTTGAGTTTTGACGAAGTTATGGCATTTTGAAGTTTCGACCTATGCCCATATATCGATATACCGATTTTCAGGCTATAATTTTTACTTGTCTTCCGACCCAAAATCACGTTTTCAACTTTAAATGCACGATTGATTTAGGGGCAAAACTATGATCAAAAAGCCCTCGCTTTTGAAAATACGTTGAGTTTTGACGAAGTTATGGCATTTTGAAGTTTCGACCTATGCCCATATATCGATATACCGATTTTCAGGCTATAATTTTTACTTGTCTTCCGACCCAATATCACGTTTTCAACTTTAAATGCACGATTGATTTAGGGGCAAAACTATGATCAAAAAGCCCTCGCTTTTGAAAATACGTTGAGTTTTGACGAAGTTATGGCATTTTGAAGTTTCGACCTATGCCCATATATCGATATACCGATTTTCAGGCTATAATTTTTACTTGTCTTCCGACCCAATATCACGTTTTCAACTTTAAATGCACGATTGATTTAGGGGCAAAACTATGATCAAAAAGCCCTCGCTTTTGAAAATACGTTGAGTTTTGACGAAGTTATGGCATTTTGAAGTTTCGACCTATGCCCATATATCGATATACCGATTTTCAGGCTATAATTTTTACTTGTCTTCCGACCCAAAATCACGTTTTCAACTTTAAATGCACGATTGATTTAGGGGCAAAACTATGATCAAAAAGCCCTCGCTTTTGAAAATACGTTGAGTTTTGACGAAGTTATGGCATTTTGAAGTTTCGACCTATGCCCATATATCGATATACCGATTTTCAGGCTATAATTTTTACTTGTCTTCCGACCCAAAATAACGTTTTCAACTTTAAATGCACGATTGATTTAGGGGCAAAACTATGATCAAAAAGCCCTCGCTTTTGAAAATACGTTGAGTTTTGACGAAGTTATGGCATTTTGAAGTTTCGACCCATGCCCATATATCGATATACCGATTTTCAGGCTATAATTTTTACTTGTCTTCCGACCCAATATCACGTTTTCAACTTTAAATGCACGATTGATTTAGGGGCAAAACTATGATCAAAAAGCCCTCGCTTTTTAAAATACGTTGAGTTTTGACGAAGTTATGGCATTTTGAAGTTTCGACCTATGCCCATATATCGATATACCGATTTTCAGGCTATAATTTTTACTTGTCTTCCGACCCAATATCACGTTTTCAACTTTAAATGCACGATTGATTTAGGGGCAAAACTATGATCAAAAAGCCCTCGCTTTTGAAAATACGTTGATTTTTGACGAAGTTATGGCATTTGGAAGTTCCGACCTATGCCCATATATCGATATACCGATTTTCAGGCTATAATATTTACTTGACTTCCGACCCAATATCACGTTTTCAACTTTAAATGCACGATTGATTTAGGGGCAAAACTATGATCAAAAAGCCCTCGCTTTTGAAAATACGTTGAGTTTTGACGAAGTTATGGCATTTTGAAGTTTCGACCTATGCCCATATATCGATATACCGATTTTCAGGCTATAATTTTTACTTGTCTTCCGACCCAAAATCACGTTTTCAACTTTAAATGCACGATTGATTTAGGGGTAAAACTATGATCAAAAAGCCCTCGCTTTTGAAAATACGTTGAGTTTTGACGAAGTTATGGCATTTTGAAGTTTCGACCTATGCCCATATATCGATATACCGATTTTCAGGCTATAATTTTTACTTGTCTTCCGACCCAAAATAACGTTTTGAACTTTAAATGCACGATTGATTTAGGGGCAAAACTATGATCAAAAAGCCCTCGCTTTTGAAAATACGTTGAGTTTTGACGAAGTTATGGCATTTTGAAGTTTCGACCTATGCCCATATATCGATATACCGATTTTCAGGCTATAATTTTTACTTGTCTTCCGACCCAATATCACGTTTTCAACTTTAAATGCACGATTGATTTAGGGGCAAAACTATGATCAAAAAGCCCTCGCTTTTGAAAATACGTTGAGTTTTGACGAAGTTATGGCATTTTGAAGTTTCGACCTATGCCCATATATCGATATACCGATTTTCAGGCTATAATTTTTACTTGTCTTCCGACCCAAAATCACGTTTTCAACTTTAAATGCACGATTGATTTAGGGGCAAAACTATGATCAAAAAGCCCTCGCTTTTGAAAATACGTTGAGTTTTGACGAAGTTATGGCATTTTGAAGTTTCGACCTATGCCCATATATCGATATACCGATTTTCAGGCTATAATTTTTACTTGTCTTCCGACCCAATATCACGTTTTCAACTTTAAATGCACGATTGATTTAGGGGCAAAACTATGATCAAAAAGCCCTCGCTTTTGAAAATACGTTGAGTTTTGACGAAGTTATGGCATTTTGAAGTTTCGACCTATGCCCATATATCGATATACCGATTTTCAGGCTATAATTTTTACTTGTCTTCCGACCCAATATCACGTTTTCAACTTTAAATGCACGATTGATTTAGGGGCAAAACTATGATCAAAAAGCCCTCGCTTTTGAAAATACGTTGAGTTTTGACGAAGTTATGGCATTTTGAAGTTTCGACCTATGCCCATATATCGATATACCGATTTTCAGGCTATAATTTTTACTTGTCTTCCGACCCAAAATCACGTTTTCAACTTTAAATGCACGATTGATTTAGGGGCAAAACTATGATCAAAAAGCCCTCGCTTTTGAAAATACGTTGAGTTTTGACGAAGTTATGGCATTTTGAAGTTTCGACCTATGCCCATATATCGATATACCGATTTTCAGGCTATAATTTTTACTTGTCTTCCGACCCAAAATCACGTTTTCAACTTTAAATGCACGATTGATTTAGGGGCAAAACTATGATCAAAAAGCCCTCGCTTTTGAAAATACGTTGAGTTTTGACGAAGTTATGGCATTTTGAAGTTTCGACCTATGCCCATATATCGATATACCGATTTTCAGGCTATAATTTTTACTTGTCTTCCGACCCAATATCACGTTTTCAACTTTAAATGCACGATTGATTTAGGGGCAAAACTATGATCAAAAAGCCCTCGCTTTTGAAAATACGTTGAGTTTTGACGAAGTTATGGCATTTTGAAGTTTCGACCTATGCCCATATATCGATATACCGATTTTCAGGCTATAATTTTTACTTGTCTTCCGACCCAATATCACGTTTTCAACTTTAAATGCACGATTGATTTAGGGGCAAAACTATGATCAAAAAGCCCTCGCTTTTGAAAATACGTTGAGTTTTGACGAAGTTATGGCATTTTGAAGTTTCGACCTATGCCCATATATCGATATACCGATTTTCAGGCTATAATTTTTACTTGTCTTCCGACCCAAAATCACGTTTTCAACTTTAAATGCACGATTGATTTAGGGGCAAAACTATGATCAAAAAGCCCTCGCTTTTGAAAATACGTTGAGTTTTGACGAAGTTATGGCATTTTGAAGTTTCGACCTATGCCCATATATCGATATACCGATTTTCAGGCTATAATTTTTACTTGTCTTCCGACCCAAAATAACGTTTTCAACTTTAAATGCACGATTGATTTAGGGGCAAAACTATGATCAAAAAGCCCTCGCTTTTGAAAATACGTTGAGTTTTGACGAAGTTATGGCATTTTGAAATTTCGACCCATGCCCATATATCGATATACCGATTTTCAGGCTATAATTTTTACTTGTCTTCCGACCCAATATCACGTTTTCAACTTTAAATGCACGATTGATTTAGGGGCAAAACTATGATCAAAAAGCCCTCGCTTTTTAAAATACGTTGAGTTTTGACGAAGTTATGGCATTTTGAAGTTTCGACCTATGCCCATATATCGATATACCGATTTTCAGGCTATAATTTTTACTTGTCTTCCGACCCAATATCACGTTTTCAACTTTAAATGCACGATTGATTTAGGGGCAAAACTATGATCAAAAAGCCCTCGCTTTTGAAAATACGTTGATTTTTGACGAAGTTATGGCATTTGGAAGTTCCGACCTATGGCCATATATCGATATATAGATTTTCAGGCTATAATTTTTACTTGTCTTCCGACCCAAAATCACGTTTTCAACTTTAAATGGACGATTGATTTAGGGGCAAAACTATGATCAAAAAGCCCTCGCTTTTTCAAATACATTGAGTTTTGACGAAGTTATGGCATTTGGAAGTTCCGACCTATGCCCATATATCGATATACCGATTTTCAGGCTATAATTTTTACTTGTCTTCCGACCCAATATCACGTTTTCAACTTTAAATGCACGATTGATTTAGGGGCAAAACTATGATCAAAAAGCCCTCGCTTTTTAAAATACGTTGAGTTTTGACGAAGTTATGGCATTTTGAAGTTTCGACCTATGCCCATATATCGATATACCGATTTTCAGGCTATAATTTTTACTTGTCTTCCGACTAAACTGTGATAAAAACTGTTATCTACTTCAAGTTTTTAATTTAAATTAACTTTTTCAATTCCGGCATAAGCTTTATCTCTAACAGCTAATAATTTCCATTAGCGCCTGTTTTTTGTTTAATTGAACCTTTCCACTCTCGGTGTTATCGTAATCTCTAATAACTACTGACAAGTGAAAGGTCTTTCTGCTGTTGAAAGCGTTTCAACTTTGCCACTTTGTCATTTAATTCAGCTGTTGGCATATTTGCACTTGGCTGGCTTCGTTCGAAGCTTTCCGCAAAAACCCAAGCAAATTTAAACAACTTTTTCAGCTAAATGGTTTTTGCTTTTTTCTTCGGTTAATTTTTTGCTGCACCACTGTGCACGCTGGTTCAGCGATGTCCTTGCTAGCTGACCAGCAAGCAGGCTCTGTGCCTGCTGCATTATCTGCATGGCTTACAAAAAACGTTGAGAGGGCGACACAGAAAAAGATTATATTGTGTGTACCATGACTGTGTTTGGCCTCTAGGCGTTTATGCTAGCAACTTCCCCGCAACTCTCCCCCCACCCTGCTCCACGCACCCTCTTTCTCTCTCTCTCTTTTTGGACAGAGTGCGACAGTAAAAATCGTGTTGCTTTTTTATACCCTGTAACTATGAGTTGGCCTGAAAGGATATGTGTAGATGGGTAGAGGCAACGACAGGGAAAGAGAAAGAACGAGAGAGAGAGAGAAAGAGAGGGAGGGAGAGAGGGAGAGCGAGAGAAAGAAAAGGAGAATGATAGAGAGAGGTAACGAAAGATATAACAACATTGTCATAGAAAGGGTAGAGATGGACACGAGTTATGTAGAGACAGGGAGAGAGAGAGAGCGAGAGAGAGAGAGAAGTAAAGAGGGGAAAAAATACAGAGTGAGGAAATGGAGAGATATTTACCAATGGAGATAGATACTGAAGGATACGTAGAGCGACAGAGGTAGGGTGAGTCTTGTTTTTCTCTCATAATTTCTCTCGATCATATCGTTTTATATTAGTAACATAATTCGCCTTTGCTTGATCTTTGACTTATTAATAAAAGTTTTAAAAGTAGCTACATCTATTAATAAATGTGTTTGCGATACAGGGTATCTAGCAGTCCACTCTACGCACAGCCCCTAAAAAATCTCAATTTTTGTTGCTTTACCCGCTTGGGGCCGCAGTGACAGCGAAATGTGCTAACCGCTTATCTGACACACATTTACCAAACACAGCCACACACACCAACACACACACACACAACCACACACACACGCCCACTCACGTGAGAGTAGGTACCACGCCCCATCGATAACGCAATGCAGGCATACTTAATAATTTTTATGTTGGCAATTTGTTGCAAATGTGTGCACAGTGCCACTGAAAAGTATGCTACAGATTTTGTAATCGCACTGGACACCTTGAGGCACAGTTGCAGTAGTTGCTAGAGCAAACCACACTGGATAACATCAATGCAGTGCTTGTGTTTGCCAAAATCGCGACACACGTCGAGCAGCCACAAACGTTGCAACTGCACCACGGCCAGCGTCTTGAAACCTCGGTGTAGAGTTGGATAACGATGCGACCAATTGGTCCATAGCTACGCACCGCCAGCTCAAAGTAGATGAGGGAACGCTGCAGCTGCTTGGGGTTGGGTTCAGCCAGGTGCATATAGCACCTCAATTTATGAACTAGATGAGCACTGTCATCTCGAATTGTTATGGATGGACGACTCCGGTTGCTGTGCATGTTCAGCGTGAACTTAACACTTATGAGGCGATAGCCCAAGACTTGCGTTGACTTTGATCCCAGTGAGATTTGTTCGCCATAAGTTGTTGCTGCTGTTGAAGCACTTCACCCTTCCCTGCACCCTTTGAATCTCAATCGTGCGACGCAGCATCATTAAATTGTTGCGTATCATGTTCTGCTTGTAGACAACATCACGGAACCGGGTCCTAAAGTCTAGCATGCTTATCGTCGACTTTACGCTCTTTAAAATATTCCAATCCTGGCGTTTTTACTGCAGATCCCAAAAGTTCCGATAAACATTCACATTGAGTAGCTCGAATCAATTTTTAGTGTGCACAAAATGCACCAGCTGCTTGTATTCCCCAAAATTGAGTGGGCGATTCTTGGGCAAAGTCTGCTCCGCTTTTTGCCATGTTGCATTAGCTTCTTTGCCAATTGGTAAGAACGGTTTCGCCGAATAGTTTGAGGAGCGTACATTTAAATGATTCATCTCCATGCGACGTGAAGTAAAGCAATAACAACAATAGCGAAAGTTGTACTCGTAATATGAATATTATTTGTTGCCCCTTGTCGCTTTGCAACTGACCAACTTTGACTTGAACTTCAGCTGAGCAAAAAACCGCTTCGCACTGACATTTGAAATGAAATTGTTGCGCAGCCAAGCAGAGTTGCCCAACCAACAAAGTATAGAGTTGCCCAGCCAACAGTGCTGCCAAAATGAATCCGGAAGCATTGCCTTAAAGTGAAGGGAATATATTCCAGAAATGAGAATTATTCACCAATATGCGAATATTTAACAAGCATTTCAACAACAACCCCAAATTATAATAAGAAGAACGCAAACGAGCTCAAATATTGCTTCAAAACCCCTCAAAAATGATTTGAGTACTGCTTATACTTATTGCACACACTATTAGCTCTAAAGGAGCTAAAAGTTGGCCAGAAAAAGCTATTGCTGCTTGAATCTCGACTGAACCGTCTCTGCCGGATCTGTTGTCTGATGTCTGCCAGGCGACAGCTGACAGCTGAACCAAAGTTGAGTTGAGTTGAGCTGAGCTGAGAGCCGGGCAAACCACGTTTGACAGCGTGTACCACACTCAGCTACTGCTACTGCTGCTGATGCTGCTCATGCTTGGGGGCGTTGGGATTTCATTCCGGGCTTATGCCGGACTATGACAAAAAAAAAGAAGCAAAATCTGGCAGTCGCTTTTCGGGAATTTCATGGCTGGGCTAATGATTTTCACGCTCTTCGCATACCGTTGACACTTGTGTGGAGGCCAAAGACAGAGAGGGAGCGAGAGACAGAGAGAAATATATCAGACAGTGCTTGTCGCCTGCTGCTGTGGCTGTTGCACAGACGGGCAGACAGAGAGAGCATCCGATGGTTGTCATTTTAGTTATTGCATTACAGAAGCGTCTGCGTTTGATTATGTCGCACATTCATGTTCTCGTGCTACCTACATGTTGGAGTATCCTGCTGCTGCCATCTCCCGTTGCTGCTGCCCCCATTGCGCGTTTTAATGGCCTGACACTGTTTCCGTTGCAACAGCAGCAACAACAACAACAACAACAACAATAGCCGAAAATGTCGACAACTGCAACATGCAGCTAACGACAACCGGTCCTCGAGGGCGGTCCTCGGCGAAGATGGGGTCATGCTCCTCGACTACATCTGTGCAATTTGCTTCCAACTTGCCATATATACCTATCGCTCCCCTCTCTCTCTCTCACACTCTGTTTCTCTCTGAGTCTGTCTGTAAGTGTGATCAGTGTCGCACACGTCACGGCGCCATTTGTCCTTGACAGAAGCGTATTTCCAAAATGGCTGCCACATGCCGTTTGCCCTGCCAGCAATTGTGCAATTTGCAGCTGTCCATTGCCTCAATTTGAGTTTCGCGCTTTTATTAGTTGCCGCCGTTGTTGCAAGCAAGCATTCTGCACGTTTCTTGGCGCATTGTTGCACAATATTTCCATGCACATTTGTAACGAACATTTCTAACGGAAATAAGTACCTTTTATTTTGTTGAATGTTGCACGTGGCATTTGAGAAAATGAAAGAGCAGCTGACTTTGAGGTGACCGTTATTAAATGAGACTAAACATACGATATACTCAAAAGATCTCCAAAAATAACGCTCTTTTTTCGCAGAAACCTTTTTTGTTGTACAATCTCATTCTGGAATGTGGTCAGATGAATTTGAAGCGACTGGTATATTAAATGAGGTTATATTTAGATTTAATTAATAGGTTTGATTTCAGATTTATATTACATTAATCTCAAATACGATATAGGAATAAGATCTCAAACAAACAACGTTCATTTTTTAAAAATACAAATCCAATTACCACTTTCCATTAACAAACTTTTGTAATCTACGACTAATTTGAGGCTAATTAGTGTATCCAAGAGTATGCCTAAATCAGCTCAAAATGTGTATAATATATACCCTCGTCGCACAGCCCTGTCATACCCTCTAATTGTGCAATGCCAAAAAAGAAAAAAACCCAAATGAGCCGCTCAATTTTTAATGGCTCTGGCATTTTTAATGGTCTCGCGTGACTTAATTGGAATTATGTCGGCGTGGAATTGGCTTTATGTCATTAACTAAATGCCTGCCAAACTGGCGAATGACAGCTTGCGCTGGGAGGGAAGCTGTGCGAGGGGCATGGGGCAGGATTTAGTATGGTTAAGGCCAGTTAGTATATTTAGAGCTCAACAAACTAATTTTGCACACATTTTGTGCCCGGCAGTCAAAAAGTCAAACACTATTTTGCATAATTTATGGCCAGGTCATTAGCGTGTTTGATAACTACAGGCAGGGTTGCCGCGCCCGGGGGGGTGGGCGGTAGAAGGCAGGAGCTGTCGGTTAACCGCAAGCAAACAAACATAGTTTATAATTAAAACAAAATGGCGCCAGCAGGACCTCTCACTGCTGACTTCCTGACATTGTCTGGCCAAACAAACACATGCTCACACTCCGGAAAAAAACACTTACACTGAAAATTACAAAATCAAACTAAAAAACATCCAATTCTGGAGCTCAGATAATATATCTAGATATATGAAAAAATTATTCGCCTAATAAGAAATACTTTCAGAAAAATGTCGAAATAAATTTCTAAAAATTATAAAGGAAACGATTTCTTTTCTCTGAGCGTATCACTCGCACTCATGATTGCACACGCACACTCAAACTCGCACTCATACTGATACTCACTGTAAATGTCGCAGTGCTCGCCCTCGTAGGGGGTGCCAAAGCAGTCGCAGGAGATGCCAGCAAAGTGGTTGATGCAGTGGGAGCCGACAAAGCACAGATTGTGCCTCGAGTCGCACATATCGGAGCAGCCCTCGTTGACGTTCTCGTGCTTGGTGGCGACCAGTGGTGCTATTGGCAGCAGATCGGATGCCGCCTTGCCTGAGCTGAGCACCACATTCCTGATGCAGCCGACAAACGATTCCGTGATATATTTGACGCCATGCAGCTTCTCCTCGGACGAGAGGCCTGTGTATTGAAATTCAAATTTCGAATTAGAAATGCTTCGCTTTTTTTTGTTTGAGTTTCGTATTAAATAGTTTGCCATAAAAAAACACACACACACACAAACAAGATTAATTAACATGAGCAAAATATTTGCAAGCGGATTTAAGTTGAGCTGTATTGAAAAACAAAATTTAGTTTGCAGTTGAAAAGTTTTTAGATGGGCGGCGCTTAAATTGTGTTTAATTAAAAAAGTTGAGGGCATTGTTGTTGGCCGAAAAATGTGGCCGTGTTACCAACTTTATTTATGCCCAAAACTAGTTGGCCAGCCTTTTTAAATTACACAATTGCCATGTAAAGTGCAGGAATGCAGCAATCCTGCAATTTTAAGCAGCAAATCTCTTGAAGCGGATTTAATCGATATTATCTGGAGTTTGATTAAAAAGTTCTTGGCATCAAAATTGTGTTGGAAAAATCCATTTTGAAAAAACATTTTTTAAATTTTTGCTCGATTTTCCATCAATTTTGTGAGCTCTGCATGCAGTTGCTGTGTGCGGCGCTTAATAATTTAATTTTCATATAGCACATAGAAGCAGATATGAAAGTCACGCCCACATACACACCCATACATACCCACACACACACACGCACACATGCACACATAGAACAACTGCAAAATGCAGAGCTCAAATTCAATGGTAAATGAGCAAATTTGATTTTCAGACTATTCATTTTTATTTTTTATTTTTTTGTGTTCTACTTTTTTGTGTATGTTCCAATAGCTGTTGCACCTAGCATAGAATCAGGTGCCGGCTTTAATAGCAGCAGCTATATTTGGAGGCACACTCTCACACACACACACTAGCACAATTGATTTAGCACTCACCTCCGACCAGCACCACGGATGGCAGATTCGTGGAGACGCCGTAGTTGTACTCGTGATTCAGACCTTTCAGATAGACCTCCTCCTGACTATTGTCGACGCGTGCAATTAATCTTGCCCCATGGACATCGATGCGCACCTGTGCACCAGTCAAACACACACAGAGAGAGAGAGAGAGAAAGAGACAGATAGAGAGTGAGTGAGTAAGAGTGAGCTGGATGTGAAAGATATTGAGCATAAAACCAATAAACCTAGCTAGGAGGCATGGCAGTCGCGCCCAATCACACACACACACACTCAGACACACCCACACCCGTTCACACACAAAACTCACACACAGTCACACCCACACAGACAAATGATAAAAATTTATGAATTTATGCGTTTTGGTTCTGAATTGAAGTTGCAAGCGGTGTGCGATAAATTGTTGTTGCTACTGTTGCTGTTGTTCTTGTTGCTATTACAAATGTTGTTGTTGTTGTTGTAGCTGCTACTTTTGTAGTTGTTGTTGTGGCTTGTTTGTTGCGCATGAAAAATCTACGAAAATGAATTGCAACTGCTGCGCGCACATTGCAAGGATCAGCTGAAATTCATTAGGAATTTGCGTGTTATTTATGAGTGCGAGTGTGTGTGCGAGTGTGTGTGTGCGAGTGTGTGTGTGTCTGTGTGAGCCGGCATCTGCCTGGGTGTGATTAGTATAGTGGATATGTTTGTTTTAAATATGAATACACGCAACGATTTGAATGCTTCATGTAGTGCTTCCACCTGGGTATGATGATGACGATGCCGGTTATTGATGATGATAGTGGTAAACATGGTGGGAGGTCCTTAATACATACTACTAGACAACTGGACTTTGAATGAACCAGCACGTCCGTTAACAAAGTGGAGCGCTCATAAATCAACCAGCTTGCTTTGTTAGAAAACTTTGATAAAGCGTTCAACAGCAACAATAACAACACTCATTGCAATCTTGCTAATTGCTTGCTGAACGTATGTGATCAAGACTGTATATGTATGCCTATGTACGACTAGCTCTTATGCCCTGGCAGCGTCCTTATTCCTTTGAGCGACTTTCTTGTTTCCTTAAAACTCGAACTTTGGCAAATTGATTTTACAGCGAAAAACTTTTTTATATACTGCACTCATTTAAAATGGGGACTTAGCTTAACTTGGGCTAACATCTGTCAACTGTCTACTTTCGGTTTAATTTTCCAAGTGCAACTCTCTTATGTTACGCTTTTGGTTATAGTCCATAACCAGCAGAGTACTTGTTAGCTCCGTTTAGGGTATCTCCAAGTCGAGCTCTCTCGACTATATAATTCAAACTTGTACAAGTACCAACTCTCGATAGACCACTGCTTGTTTAGCTGTCTTGGCAAACAGCTTGATCTAGTTGATATGCCCGCTGTGAGAGCAACAACTACAGCAGCAGCAGCAGCAATTACAGAAACATCGCTTAGCACATGAATTTTCAACTGTAGGTCGAAAGGAGAACAGCACAGAGCAAAAAAGAGCAATGGAAAACTTGAAGCTCAGCTGGAGTCAAAGTCAAAGTCAAAGGCGACACCAGACAATGCGGATGTGGAAACTTGCAGCAGCCAGGAGAGGCAGGCAGACAGCCAGGTGGCATGGGGCATGGAGCAGTTTGTAGTGTTATACTCACCATAACACTGTGCCATTCATCTCGATTTAGACTCTCGCCCACAGTGACACTCGTTGAATGCTTGCCAAAGACATGTACAACCTTTAGCTGACCCTTCTCGACAATCACATAGAGTGCATACGGGTCCAAATTAATGCGATCCGGATTCTTAACGTTGTGATAGACGAGCAGCCCATGCGGCAGTCTTGTCCGAAATTGAAATGAAATCTCACGACAAAGTCTGTAGATAAGAGAAAGAGAAGCAGTTAGTAGTATAATATAGGATAGAGAGAGAAAGGGAGTGAGCGAGAGGCCAGCTCACTGCCTGACAGACTCTTAAATTTATTAGTTGGCAGCTTCTGTCTGTCTGTGTGTCTGCCGGCGACAACATGAGTTACAATTAAAACTACAGCCCAAAATTGCCAACAATGATAACAACTTCTGTGCCACAAAGTTGTGCATGAATTTTATTTGACTTGCCACAAGTCTGCACGTCCTAATGTGTGTGTGTGCATGTGTGTGTGTGTGCTTAAATAATATTTTTATCTTAATTTAATATGCAAATTGCAAAAGCTTTGCTCAAATTGAATTTTAAATTTTGTGTCCAACTGCAAAGTTTTTGGCAAAGGTCCTGCTGCAATTGGGCAGAAAATTTAATTTTGAGCAAGTTCCCAGAAGCTAGCATATAACTATTAAAACACTTAATTGCCGAAACCATTAAAGACATATGTTAAAGCTGGCAACATTTTTACTAATTGCACCTGCCACACTCCGCACTAAGACTGTTAACTCACTAAGGCAGCAATTTGCAACTGGATTTGCCTTGGGTTAAGCGGCTGGTTTTATGTAATTTTTTTTTTTAATTTCTCCTAAGACACAAACATGAACGTATAAGGAGTCGAAGCGATCCAGCACGTTGATACAAATTTATATATATCTATATATATTTGACTAGCATGCTAGAAGGAACACAATTTTCATACAAAGTTGAAGGCGGTGTAATGTGACTTTCAGAAGGAATCAAAAATTTGGACAGATCAAGTTTATTTCATCTAACAGAAAACTGTTCTCAATTCGCGTATATCAATACAAATCGATGTCCGATAGCAATACAAGTGTCAATATTAAGGATATCGAATGATAAGCGCTGATTGTACATCAGCCACACAAATTATACCACTTCACAGCAACCTATTTGGAAAGTGGGTAAAACTAATACAAGCGTCAACCATTTCAACTCATAATTGTATTTATTGTTATCGATTCTATTCATTATGCAACCCTCTTAATATATTCAGAATCGTACTAAGAAAACATTAGGTCTTTAACATGGTTCGTCTCAGGGCCGCAAGTTTAAAAAGTTTAGTTTGCTCGAAATGGCTTGTTGGTTTTTTCGTGTGAGGGAATATCAAACACATTTGAGCTGAAAAGCCAAAAATCTGGCAAATGACGCTCGATTCGCGTCGGGGCTTTGTGGGGGGAGGGGGGCATGAAATATGCAAAAGACTTCAAAAATGCCGCACAATGAAATTGAGGTAAGTGTGCCGGGCGAACAGTGAACCGAACTGCAATTGCTGGTCGCCTGTTCAGGCTGTTGAATCTGTTGAGGACACTCTTTGGCGCGTCCACTCACCCACTCACCGTAATTGAAATGTCTGTATGATGTCGCCGTCCATTTGGATGAACGTGTTGTTTTTGGCGAACACGAAGGTCTTGTCCTGACCCGTTTCCGCAAACGTCAACTCGGGACCACGCTGCTCGATGGGCACCGGCGTAGTGCCAACGCCCACACCCATGCCACCGCCACCACCACCACCACCACCGCCCAAGCCACCCACACTGTAGCCCAACGGCGACTGGGCAGGCGATTGTGTGTAGCTGGTCAGCATCGACTCTGTGGTACTCGGCTCACGGGTGGTCGACTGCAAAAACGGTGGCAAAGTGTCTGCAACGGGGGGCAAGAAGGGTTCATATTAAAATTGAGTGACAGCCCAGTTCAGTTTCGAGTTTTGTCGTTGCGCTTACGTGGTCCGCCAATGCAGTGGAACAGACACTCGGCCTCGGTGCTGAAGCGATTGTGCGGATTGCCATCGCAGCCACCCCAAATGAATGTGGTGCATTCGCCGGTTGTTGGCTCGAAGCGCCACTTGTAGATGTATTGCTTGCAGGGCCCAGGATCACCGGGACCCGTGCACCGTTCGTATAGCTTCTCTTTGGGTGCCTGCATCAGCGCTGAATTGTTGCCGCTGCTACTGCCGATGCCGCCGACGCCGCTGCTGGCAATGGCGCCCAACGTGTTGCCAGAGCTGCCACCCGCACTCGACTCGCTGTTTGATTGAGCGCCAATGCCGCCAATTGTTGGATTCGCCCCACTGTTTGCACCACTGCTGCCGCCACCACCACCACCTCCAGTACCGCTGCTGCTGTTGTTGCTCCCACCAGCACCTAAGCCAACGCCAAGTGTTGGCTGATTGACAATGCCGGCCATGTTGCCATCACCCAAACCCACAACAACGCTGCCATTTGACAGACTCAATCCCAAAACTGGGCACATAAGGCATAGCAGCAGTGGCAGCAACAGCAACAACAACTGCTGCTGTTGCAACATCAGCGAAGACAGCACTTGCGGCATTCTGAGCTAATTCTGTGTTTGAGCGTTGTGCGTGTGGCTCGAGACTGCAAATAGAGGCAAGAAAATGCATTTTAGTTTAACACATCTTAAAGGGACTCATCTTGAGGGTGAGTCTTGAATAAAATTAAAGACATGATGCTGGAAAGATATGTCTTATGTTATATTGACCAGCATTTGTCTTTGATTTTCGAATTTGAATGAAGTATTAACCTAGTTTCTAAGCCATATTCAAAACATTTTTGCTTTTGGTAAACTTATGGCTCTAGAAAGCTTAGACCTATATATATATACCGATTTTGAGACTAGGATTATTACATGACTCATTGGATAAAGGATATATATCTCTTTGAAGTACTCTGATTCTTTTTGGAAGCTTATCATAATGAACATTTATAATTATTATCTATAATTAATATCGGGCCTGATGTGCTCTTAAAGCTGTCACAACTTTGGTTTGCTTTCTTTGCTCGCTGCCCGATGAAGTATGCAACATAAGAAATGGCGCTGTCAGCGCGAGTTCCGACTGCCTTCCCCTCTGGGAATGCCACGAGCTCATTAGATTTGTGGTAATTGTACTATAAATTCAGTGAGGCAATTTACTGGGTGGCGCGTCACAGCAGACAAAGCACAAAAGGAGCTATCACAGCTTATGATTTCAGCTACTTGTTAAACTTGCTTTATATATGGGTGTGTGTGTGTGTGTGTGTATGGGTGCGTGTGGGTGTGTGTGTGTGTGTGCTAAAGCAGTTTACTATTGTCATGGCGCACTATAAATCCCATTTACATCATCATGCTCATCATCATCAGTCAATGTCTGGCTGGAAAATGAAGCGACGTTGCATTTCTTGCTGGCATTTAACGAAAACGAACTTTTGTGCTTACACTTCCGCCGGAAATGTGACAGCACACACACACACACACACCACTACACACAGCAGAAGTTGCTGCAAAGATGCGTGTGAGTTTGAGCTTGAGCTTGAGTTGATTTACAAGTAGCTTATCGTCGTGGAAAAAACTGTCAAAATCTAAAAATAATGATGCGCAAGAGTTTACACTAAATACCCAGATGGGCGTTACCGGTTTTAGATGTAGACAGAGCGGGGGGCGTGACTGACTGCTTGATGGCCAAAATGTCAAAGCGAAGTGGTATAAAAAGGGAAATTAAGTTTCTTGCTCTTGGCCAAAACTTTTATCAGTTTTGCATAACGTTCAAAATGGGCGTTTTTCTTGGAAATGTAGTACACGGTAAAAAAATTTTGGGTTTTTCACCTAATTTATGTCTATATAAATTGTGTAAAAAATTTAGATTTGACTAAAACTTATTTGTGATTAAACGACTAACATCGAAAGGCAGAGACGGATAAATTCCAGAATATATGCCTTTCAAATATGAATAAACTCAAATTTTGTACCGTGTAGCTAGATATCCTATTTCCTCCTTTTTGTAGACAGTTCCGTTTCATAAGCAATTTTTAATTGCGGCCTTAGCTACTCGGCTAAAAACCCAACCCAGCACGGCACGGCAGTGTCCTGCAGCATGAAAAATGAGCATTGCCAAAGTTCATGCAAATTAATAAACCTCAGCAGCAGAGGGAGGGGGAAGGAAATAAAAGCGACAGAGAGAGGGGAAAGGGGACACGAACGTTGCGCGTCAAGTTTTTGTGTGGTCATGTCAAGAATGCGTCGTTGGCCAAGTTATGGATGCATGCCTGCGCCGGGCCAGGCCAGACCCGACCAGGAACAGGATGTGCGTATCCTCGACCCTTTCGTGAAAATTTCCAATGCATTTTGCATGCAAAGTTTTGCGTGCTGAGTTTTTACTTCTAGCCAAAAGTTTGCCTAACTTTTAAGGGCCTGCTGCCTCTGAGTGCAGCAAGGCGACACCGCATTTAATTCAGTGAGTGTCCTGCATATGCGCGGGACTTGCCTAAAGTGCATTAATGCCACAACACGTAGCCGGAAAACGTGGCACTTCACATGATAACAGCTGCTACCTGTGGGGCAGGCTGCTGTTGCGATAACAGTTTAACAGGTACGACAAAAAACGACACCCCAAAGAGTTGGGCATGAAAACTCATGTGGAACCAGCCAACCAGATTCAGGCAAAAAAAAGGGTACAGGTAGGCTTTGCGCAGTCAGGTCAGTGCAAGCAGGATATAAAAGACGGACGTCCCTCGGCAATCCTTACACATTCACTGAACAATCGTCATGGCAGCAACTAACTCATCATCGTCATCTTCTGCAAGGACAGGCTATGCTCTGTTTTTGCATCGCGCCGAGTTGCAACGTCGCCGCACTCATTTCGCCAAGGTGTCCCAGACGAAGATTCAGTTAACTTGCCAACTGATTGCCAAGGTGAAGCAACGCATGGCCACCTGCAGCTACGAGGATCTGCAGATCATGGTGCGGGAACAGCAGTTCAAGCGTCTGCTCGAGAAGAAGCTCAAACATCGCTCCAAGCAGCTCAAAGTCCTGGAAAAACAATCCCGCAAACTGAAGCGACTACAATAACCCAATTGAGGCACGGATTCGGCATAAACTAGGATTATTCCAGCTTTAATCAACTATTAATTAGATTTATATATATTCACTAATGACAAGCAAAGAAATTCAATTTCTCGTGCTACATTTATTATTATTACGAAGCACTTTGCAATGCAAATATATTATTTAGTTATAGTACATAATATAATCCAGCTTTAATCAACTATTAATTAGATTTATATATATTCACTAATGACAAGCAAAGAAATTAAATTTCTCGTGCTACATTTATTATTATTACGAAGCACTTTGCAATGCAAATATATTATTTAGTTATAGTACAGATTTCTCTTTAAAGAACAGAATAAATAATAATATTTTAAATAGAAAACCGACCAAATTGATTAATAATGCTCCATAACTAGATCCTAGCTCCCATGGGAATAATCATTCGATTTCATTCGATTACTCAACTTCTTCAGAACTTCTATTAACGTAAGTATAGTTTCAGTTGCCAGTTTTAGTAGCACTTCTTAGAGTCAGTCATAAGCAGTCGCTTGAACGCGCTTTATGTGCTCTATGTGAATTCGCAACGGTCTACTAATGTTATGTTATATGAAACTGTTAAAAGTTATCATTATAAATATTCATTTTGCTTAGCTGATATGATATGTTTAACAACAATTTAGTGTTGAGTGTGGAGTGTGTGCACGCCTCGTGATGTGGCAAAGTTTTCCCCCGTTTCGCTGTCCCCTCCAACGAAAAACGTTTTAAATTATGCGCGTGTGTGCGTCTCACAACAACAACAACAGCAGCAGGCAAAAAGCGCAGTAATAACAGCTATAACAACAGAAACAGCTCGCAGTTAACTCCCAACGCCCCCCTTTCCACAACCAACGCCCATCCACAAAATTGCAAGTTTTAAGGCAAGCGTCGACGCCTTCGCTTGAAAAAATGCTCATAGGCGGCGCAAGGGGAAGGCAAAGGAAAATGAACGCAAAGGCGAAGGCGAAGGCAAATGCGAAGAAGGAGAAGACAAAGACGAACAAATGAAAGCAAGTGAAGTCAAATTAAATTAAATGACAGATGTCTGACATTTTGTCTTTGTGTGTGTGCAAATAACACACACACAAGCATACATGTATATATGGTAAGCACGAGAAATGCATACAAATGGGCGCAATAGGGCGTGGCCTGTATGTCATTGTGTTGTGTGTACTGCATGTCTCCAAAGTGTTGCTCGCGTAAGCGTAATGAATTAAAATAACTTGATTGCTTCAAATTGCACGAATTGTGCTGCAAGAGAGAGAGAGAGACAGACAGAGAGAGAGAGAGAGAGAAGACGTTGGTGGTGGAGGAACCTCTGGGAACACGCAGCAACTTGCCTGCATGTGTGTGTGTGTGAGAGTGTGCGTGTGTTTGCGTGTATAAATATTTACTGAAATTTGTATATTAAGTGACGTTGAATGCGGCGCCAGTGGCTGTTGCTGCTGCTAGTTGCTAGCAAATCGCATCATGCACACACACACACACACACACATACACTTCTCATATGTATGTGTGTTAGAATGAAAGCACACAGAGCGCGGCTAACTGCATGGATTGGTGAGCGAAAAGGGAGAGAGAAAGGGAGAGAGCGTGCGAGCTTCGCTGCGAAATGTGCTGCTCTGCGTTTCGATAAATAAAATTGTAAATAGCTTAACAAGGCATCTCTCTCAAAGCTCGTAAAGAGAGAGAGAAAGGGAGAGAGTGAGAGAGATACATATTGTGAATAGCTTAAGATGCCCCTGGCTGAACTGCTGACTGTTTAATTAATCGCCTCGTCACGACTGACTCAAAGATTCTCTTTGGCTGTGGCTGCTTGACGACAGCTTCGACTGCTGGCCGCTTGACTTTTGCACTGCTCACTGACCGATTTCTGCTGCACAGTATGTCAACTATAACCGATCCTTACTCACGATCTCTAAGTGTCTGCTATATAGTCAAGCAGTTACTGAAAAGTTACCTAAAAATATACAAGTCAAAACTAACAGATGAATAATTTGGTTTCGCAATCAGTTTCGAGCTGTTCTTAGCGCATGTATGCGCATAAATTGCTCACTTAGTCAAGCTGCACTGTGTCAACAATTTGCACTAATAAATTAAATGATTTTCAAGCACCATAATAATTTAATGGCATTAACTTCAGCTCAGCGTCGCCGTCAAAGACAATTCCATTAAATTAAACAACAAGTGCTCGAATTTCGCCAAAAGTTTATGCAACTTTGAGATACACACACGCCCATACACACACACACACACACACACAATTTTAAATGAACTTTATGTGGTTCGCTGAGCTCTCGACTTTTGCATGTGCGAGGGTGTGCATGTGTGTGTGTGTGTGCTTTTTTGTGTATTGTCTTTGGTATAAATAATTATTGTTTAATTTGCTTACATGCACCACGTAGCAGCAGATGCTTTGTAATGAAGTTGTTTGTTTGACCATTTGCCGCTGACAGACAAATGACGTCGAGTGCATTGGCCAGCAGACAGCCAGTGTTGGCCAACAATAACTACAGTTAACCAATTATGCAAATCCAGCTGAGCACTTTTTAATGCGCTTCACGTCCCAGGCATTTAAATAGAGCTCTCTCCACACTCGGAAAATTGCAATGAAATTTAGAAAGTCGCCTTAAAATTATAAAAAAAAATGTTTCTAAACTCCAGCAGATTTTTCTCTGAGTGCACAAGCCATATCTGACTTTATTGTGGCCATTATAAATATACTTATAGGCATAAGTAATTACAAAGCAAAGACTTTAAGCTGCTTACCTCGCCCCCTCTCCCGGCAGCCCGTTTCCATGTCATAACTTGGCCATTGACAGAGCCTGTTGCATCTTCTCAGAGTTGAAGTTTATGTGTTGCACTTTTGTTAGCAATGTATGCACACACACACTTGCACTCACACACACACTTCGTTACACACACAATAGTTTCATAAGCAATTTCTTAATTGCTTGTTGGCTTTTTCTCCATATAAATCTCACTTGATTATTTCTGGAATTTATTTTATTCTTAGTTTGTTTGCATTTGACTTGTGTATTTATGCACTCAAATTTATACATTCATTTTGTTTGACATTTATTTATCACATTTGTTTACCTTTACTTTATCCACTTAAGATTAAGGCCCAATCTTGACTTCATCAAGTTAGAATGCGACAGTCGAGAGTGGTCGACTTGGAGATACCCTTCAAGTCATCAATAAGATGAATGTTTTTTGCTTATATTTTTACAGTTGATTATTAATATTTGCGGGTTAACTATTAATCAATTTCAATGCATTCTTATCGATTAATCGATTAAAACAGGTGCGGTTATCGATAAACCGAAATAAACTCTATATACGATAATCCTTATGCCAAATTTGAAATCTTTAGATCTTTTAGGCTCCGAGCTTGGGTATGGTTCAATTGTCTAGGTTGCTGATGCTGTTCGGGAAGGATATTATTTGTATATATATATATATATATATATTATTTATTACACTTTTGCAAAAACTCATTAGAAATTGTTTCATTTTCAGCTCATAAAATGGCTTCTTCAATTTATAATTTTATATTTTTAATTTATGCACTGCAGAAAATAAATCATTTTGCTGCCGATTTTTAATCACTTTTATTAGTTGAAAATTAGCAATTAAAGCATCACATATACATATATATATATATATGTATATATAGATGTGTAATTTTCATTAAAAGCTGAAAATTGCGGTTTTATGTCGCTCGTTCTTTTTAATGGCCCTTCGAACAACTGCACTCACTCACACACATATTCATAAATATTTATATATATATATATATATATATATATACATATAGATTAAATCAATTGATTCGTTTTGCAGATACATATATTTTTATTAACTGATTAACTGGCTGTGAATGGCTTAATTACTTGCAATGCACACAAATTGAGAGCAAAAAGTGTCGCATTTAAAATTGGCAAAAAGCGAGAAGCGTTTCACATGCTTTTAGTCTGCTTAACTGTTTAACTGATGATATGGGCCAGCTTATTGATTTAAGTCACTTCCTGCACCGCACTGATAATACGTGTGAGTGTGTGTAGGGTTGTGGGTGTGTGTGTTTAACACACTAACACGCTTATATCATTATAACGAACACACACACACGACAAAAATAAGAAAAAGGAATTCTGTGCAAACACACTCAACATGCTGGGTGGGGCTGGTGGGGGTGGTGGTGGTTGAAGGCGGTTCATTTTCCCGAAATGAGGTTAAAGTGTGCACACGCTTTTGCGTGAGCGAGGTTTCAAGGATATGCCTCGCTGCAGTAGTATTGCGTTTTATTCAAACATATATTTTCACTATTTTATTTTCTGCTGACGCAGACGAAAAAAAGCAGTAGCGATGAGTGTGCATAGCGAGTGTGTGTGGTGTGTGTGTGTGGTGTGTGTGCGTGGTGTGTGTGCTTATATCCTGCGGCTGATGAAACCACGTTTGCCTTCGCTCAAGTCACGGAACACAAACGAAACGAAATTCGTTGCGAAAACAAAGGCAGAGACAGCGTTAAAGTCGAGGATTACATTTGCGTGAAAATCAGACACAATTGAACACAGCCAATGTTTTCTTTTCTCTCTCTCTCTCTCTCTCTCTCTATCTCTCTCTTTCTGTTGTTTTCTTTCCTTTTTGTGGGTCCTTATGCGCCCGGCTTGATTAAACGAATCAGCTCAGGCAGCCTGTGGCTGGTCAACGTGACGTATGCGCAACGCAAAGCCACGCAACGCAGCCTGTGACTGCAACAGATTCCTCATTGAATCCTTTGAGTCGCCATTTCAACCTTTTAGTACTAATTGCTTGGCCCACGAGCTAACGAGCAACTATTCATCTCTGAGTGTGTGTGCGTGTGTGTGTGTGTGTTTTGGGCCAAGTCTTTCACTTGGCTCTTGGGTTTTGTGCCACTTAATCCACTTGCTTTGACCTACGCGGTGCGACTAAAGCCAGCGCAAATGTTTAACTTAAAGCGACTGCGTGCGACGACGCCGACGACGACGACGTCAGCTGCGGCAGCGACGCCAGCTGCAGCAGCGACGTTGACTAGTTAACACGCTAAGCAGCGGCGGCAACAACAGCAAGCGGCAATAACAACAAGTAGCAGTTAGCTGGCTAGCTGAGCGTGTACTAGACGCTGAGATAACCTGCAGTCAGTCATAAAATTATTCAATTGCAGTTATTAAAACACTCAGAGAAAAAATTGATACTAATTTTCAGATTTTTTAAATTGTTTCGCCTATTTAAAACTTTGGAACTCTCTTTTGGTTCCATCTTTTCGGCACATACAAAGTTGGACTTGTTTGCTTAATGCTCAAGTGACATCTATAAACTTTAATGTCTGCTTCATACTAGAGCGCAACAACTTTGCGAATGATTCGTAGTGATTACAGGGTATATAAACAACAGCAGTGTGGCACGCATATGCCCACAACTACAACTACAACTACTACAAAAACCACTCTGCCCCCTACTTCAGATGGGAGACAACGCTTGTCGTGCGGTCTTCTCTAGTGGTTTTGTAGTGGTGTCCACAAACACACAAATACACATAGTAGTCACACACACCCGCACACACTCACACACACACACACTGACATTGTGGGTGAGTTGAGGTTGAATGTAGTTTGGGTGTATCTGGGATTGGCCCGGCGATTTGCTGCGGCTTAGCCATTAAACTGTGCACATTATTAGTTTAGGTTCGTCTGGACTTGGGTCACTGCTACGATTAACCGTAATAGGCGTCAATTGGAAAATTGCCACTGATACTTGCCGCACACCCAACTCAGCCGAAAGTCTCAGACAGAGCCACACATAAGTGTTTATTTATTTTATTACATATATATGCAAAGAGCACTCGAATGGGGACCCTGAGCTGGTGCAAGGCTAAAGTCGACCTACGCAATACACACAGCAGATAAATCTGCATCGAGTTGTGGAAAGGAGTTGCAAGAGAAAAATATGCCTTACACGAAGTATCTAGAATTTATTACAAAGTATTTATAATTATTTATTATTATTATCATTATAATTGGGGATAGTTAGCACTGCGACCTATAAGGCCTATTGTGCCCCCTTACTGGGCCTACAGCTCTTCCATCAATCCCAACTCCTGCACGGATGCCAGGATCTTTGTTGGGTTGACGGTTTCTATGTCCTTGGGCCTCATGATATGCTGCCCCAGGATGTTGCATCTTTTCCTGGTTAAGGCGACGCATTCTGTTAGGATGTGCGTCGACCTTATAAGGTATATATATTTTTGATCAGATTATCGTTTATCAAGCGCGTACTTAATTTGTTTTATTTTTTCGATATCCGCACACATTTAGTGAATATCGATACAAATCGATTACCGATAGCAATTAGAAACACAATTGTAAAGATAAATTATTGATCAACTGTAGAATTTTCATATTGAACAGATGACTATCGGGGTATTGTCTGCTATGCAGCTGTGCTTAGGGTATCTCCTAGTCGAGCACTCCAGCGCATTCTTGCTTGTTTTCCCTTTCTATGGAGAGCAACTGCCAGCCGATGTTCACTCCAACTGTCTGCCACATTTGACACTGGCTTCGGTCCAGTGTTAAATAATTGATGGCATTTGTTGAGGCTTGCATCCAGTATTTGGCACCCCTTTTGATTTGTGCTCCTTCTGCTGCCGCTGCTGCTGCTCATTGAAAATTCAATTTACTTTCAAGCCAAATTTGCATAGCTTTCTTTGTTTTTTTTTTCTTTCTTGTTGCTTTTGTTATTGGCATTGATTTGTGGCAACGAGCTGAGAAGCTGCTGGCCACAAGAAGACGTGACTGAATTAGTTACACACGAGCTTATATCATTCATGGCGCAATTGTCTTAATTCGAAAATTGCAGCTTCTCGCAGCTGCTAGACAAATTGTAGCCACATACATGCACATATCCATGTATATAATATGTATATATATAGTCGGATGCACGCATCTGGCAATGATAATCGTGTATCTTGTGTCTGAGAGATGCGACTGTCAACAGTCGACAGTTGACAGTCGACGCTTACGTTGACGTTGATGGCGACGTTGACGTTGCCGCTGACGTTGACGCTGGCGTTGACGTTAACGTTTTGCTTATCTACGCTGGCCATCGCCAGTGACATGCTGACATGTTTAACCTTTGACCCTGAACTGGCTGGCTGGCTGGCTGACTGCCTGGCTGGCTGCCTGGCTTGCGGTCGGCTTGCTTTGCGTGCTTTGGTTCAATATTCGCCAGCGCGCTGCATAATTCATCAACGTTGGGCAGAAATGCGACATTAAGACTCGGCGCACATTTCCTCGGCCTTAATTGGCTTTAAGCCTTTATGTTTATTAGTCTTATGATTATTTCACTTTTATGCTTATTAGTTAATTGCATTTGATGGCTTATAAATTATAAACTACAAATTTGGTGAAGCTTGCTTGAAAGTGGTCATGTGACAAAACCGCAGATCGCCGACTGAAACAAAAGCCAGACAGCTGGCGAGTCGGCTACTAAGTCAACGTCCAGTTAACAGCTATAACAGGCAACAACAACCATAGACAACAACAACAACAACAACACAGACAGACTGACAGCATCTGAGCTGAGATCACGTGCGATTTGTTTGTCTCGCTGTCAGTCTCCAAAAATACACATGAAACAAATCGCAAATGCAAAACAGCAAAAGTCGCCTGAACGGGTTAATGCCCTGTAACAAATGGGTATACCTGACTGTGGAGTTAGCCAAATCGTCTTAGATTTGTTTGTACTGGGAAAGATATATTTAAATTATGAAAAGTGTTCAGCAAATAATTAATAGTTTTATTTTTGTACTTTAATCTTTATTCCTACTCGATTTTCTCAGATTTTCCCAGCTATTTATATTGTGAAAACCCGTCGCCGCATCTTTATCTATATAGATATATACAGTTAGAGCTTGAACAAGAAATACCCAATGCAAAGTAAATTCCAGAGATTCTACAAATATTTAATTAGCAGCGAATCGATCAACATTATTCAAATCAACCATGTACGACTATCTGAGGCACGCCGAATATGATATACCCTCACAGAGATCTGAATTCCGAATAAAGCAAGTAAGAATAAATGTTCCCCTGACAGCTATATGATATAGTAGTCCGATCTTGATTTTGAGCATAATTGTTGAGTTTGATTATGAAAACTTGTTTTTGTCTCGCATTGCAATGCTGATCAAGAATATATATATATATATATATACTTTGTGTTGTTGGCGACTGCATAACTCAAATCAGAATATCCTCTGCCAACTAGGGACTGGGGCATATGCAATTCTCAGCTGTGACAACAGCTCCGTTTAACGGAAAACACAGTTTGCGCCAGTTTGTTGTTGATGTTGTTGTTGTTGTTGCGTGTGTGTTTGCCTTGTCAATTGACTGCTTATTAAATGCTCTAGCCAATTATTAAGTCAATTATGTGGGGGTTTCACTTCAACTCGATTTTATTGTGCGATTGTAATTTAATTGGATTTTTTGTACTCACTCGATTTGCAATTCAACAAATCGCACGCTTATGGTCGATTCTATATATATATATATATATATATATGTATATGTATAAGTATATGTGTGTGTTGTTGTTTATATATATGATATATTTGTTGACAAAACGCGCGCATGAAAAGTATGTCTAATTAGCCAGACCACAGTCAACGAGACAGTTGTTTAAAATATGTAAATTCAATTTGATGCCAGCGTTGGCCAGAGTGTCAAATTAATTGCACATCCAAAATAATACCCAACTAATGAAATAGCTGTAATTATATAATGCAATTACCAAAATTCGACTGGCAGTAAATGAGCTTAAATTAACGCATAATTCAATTGGGAAATTCATTGCATTAGTTTCCGTTTGCTGCAAAGCTGCATGCAAACATTTGCACATTATTCGGTTTACCTCGCAGCACTGTAATCAAGTCAGCTGATAGCTTAGAACAACAATAACAAAGCCAAACTGATCTTGGCCAAAACTGGCAGTCTTTATTTATCCATTATAAATCAAATGTAAACACAGCGTTCTTAATTGCGATAACAAACAACAGCGGCAAATTGAGGCCCCGAGCTGCTGACTTTGGGATACTCTGCTCAAAGTTAACAAATCACTTTCAAATACACTCTCTTAAAGTTGAACTTATAGTTAGGGTATAGCTAGTGTTAGGGTATAGCTAGTGTTAGTGTATAGCTAGTTGATCAGAAGTTAGCAGGGATAGGGATAGGGTATAGCTAGTTGATCAGAAATTAGCACTCGGATGTCGGTGTGTATTGGCACAAAATAATCCGCTTTATTGTCTGCTTTTCTAATCTGGGCCACATTATCCGTGTGTAAATATTGCCCCGTGTTCCAGGCGTCATTGGCAATACTTTTTCTCATTATCAGCCACATTCAAAATCTATAAGTAAATATCTAATTGTTTCTGCCTCGCAACCGACTTTTTTCGATTTTTTCGCTTCTTCTCACTTTTGTCAGCCAGCAATTAAGAATGGGGCACGCTGCATGTTAATCGAATGTGTCAAAAGGGAGACGCCGGGAATAGCATCTGTCAGTCTCCACTCATGAACAAAAGTTGCGCTTATGTAAGCATACGCGTAAGAATGCGCTAGTCGAGAGTGCTCGACGGAGGTATACCTCTTAAAGAGAGTTAGGCTCGCAGGGCTTTAGTTTTGGTCTGTGTTTCTTATGCGATCTTAAATAAAATATCAATATATCACTTCGATATCTTTTACAGTTACAAAGAGGTACATTTATCGATAAAATGGAACTAACCTGATATATATCCTTCTGCGTGTGGCAAACGCTTTAAAATTGAAATTTATGTAACAAATAGTTGAAAAAACTTCAAAATGTTTTCATTTCCCATTTACTTTATTCATATTAAACTGATTCGAATCAAAACGGCACACACATTGACAATAAATCAGAGAGATTCATTATACCCATTATACACTTTTCAAATTTGAATGTACGATGTAATAATTCACATTAGTGTGGTATTATTAACAAGTGACATGCAGTGCCACCCAAGTCATTCAACTTTATTGTCAGTCAATAAAACTTCATTCAAAATTGATTAGCAATCTAACGCAGTCATAATATATCACTTACCTACAGATATGGGCGATATCGGAGATATCTGTTTGCCGCAAAAAAATGAAGACGAGTTCTCAATTTACAATGCTTGTCTTTGCACAATAAATAAATCGCACGCGGTAATTAATTTATCAGCTGAAACACAATTTATGGGAACAGATAGCGGCAGATAGGTCTCTGCCTCTCCCTCTCCCTCTCCCTCTCTCTCTCTCTCTCTCGCTCTCTCTTTCTCGTATGTAGAGGTTGTCGCTGTTGCTTCACAATGCCAAACACTGATTTATCTCAGCCGTATTTAGGCATTTAATTAACACTTCCGCGCTGCGAGGCGACGCTTTAGATTCAGTTTCGGATTAAGCTTGAGCTGCAGCAACAACAACAACAACAACAACAAAAATCACATACTGACGAATGTCAGTTCAACGGCTACTTGAAGATTTAAGTGGCTTCAATTTAGCAGAAATCTTTTAGGTTTAGCGCCACACAACAGCCTCGCTGCAACACTGCCACAATCACAATGCAACCGAAAGCGTAACCGAAACCGAACCGCACAATCGAGCTGCTGAAACCCAACTGACTGCAAGCTACACACTGATAACACACACAGATCGCACGCGATCTACAGTCATTCGCACAACACACACACACGCACACACACACACTCACAGCTGAGAGTGCGAGTGTGCTCTCTAAAACATATCGCATGCGATACATGAGATAATCTCAACTTGCAATTATTATTTTCATAATGCCAAGCCACTGCCAAAGTTTGAGAAGCAATTTCCACTGCTGCTATAACGACTACAAGATCTACTGGAGAGGTTTTAGCCACGACTGCTCCTCGACCAGGACATACTATGTGTATTAGGCTCCGTAGAGCTGCTCGAGGAAGACTAAGGCGAGCACCGAATATAGCTCATTGCGGCACAAACGTGGCGTAAACCCCTTCCACAGCGAAACGATGCCCTCTTTCCGGATGACCTTGATAATGACATCCAACGCACCGCAGTACTCCAGCTGGCCATCGATGAACCTTATCTTGAGGCAATTGTGGTCAACAGACCCCACATCATGCTCGACCCAATATACAGCCTGAGACCCTCATCGATGTAGCGCCTAAAAGCCAACTTGAACTGCTAATAGGCGGCCAATTGAACCAAATTTGTTGCCTTGGTTATTTGGGTTGTTGGCGAACTGATTTGAATTGTGGCATTTAAAGTCGAGCACGAACAGATCAATTAACAATTGTTTCTAATTTTGCGCACTTTTGCGATAATGGACGAACTTTGTCGTTTCAACTGACAAAACAAGTACAACACACACACACAGCCGCACACACCACCCTCACTATGTGTGTGGTGTCATCATTAGATAAGTGCAGCAAATTGTTTGCCACAGAGTCGAGCAGCAATTAGAAGAAAAACAATGTTGTGGTTGTAATTAGGCGTGTACTTTAGCTGTGTACTCAAATATCGGCAACTCATTGTGCTCTAATTAAGAACACGACTCGACACGCAAGAAAAGCAGCAACAAAAATTAAGTTGCAACTTTTCGCGTGAGTCAAGCAAAAATCGCATGCAGCAGGCAAAATTCTCGATTAATTAGGGTCTGTGGTTGCGATATTGGCTAAATTATGAGTGCAAATTTGGAGTCTACTCTTAGGCTGCGAGTGTAAAAGCAGATCGCTGTTTGCTGCTTGGTGTTAAAGTAAAAGTGGAGCAAATCGATTACGATTGCCAATTAGCAACAAACGCAACAACAACAACAACAACTAAAGCAACTTATATATAAAAACGGGAACTTATCGCTAGCAGATTAGTTATTAATAAAAGTGGTTACAGTCTTGCCCACAAAGCGAGTGTAAATTTGGAGTCTACTTTTAGGCTGAGCTGAGAAAAGTAAATCGCTGCTAAATTAAAAGTGGGACAACAACAAAAAGAAATAAATCGATTTCGAATGCTAATTGTGAAAATTGTAAATGAATATGTGCAACAAAAATGACAACAACAAGCCAATAACAACAGCAACGTCAACAATAAAACAGATCATATCGATAGCAGCCGGTTTTGCGGCAGCAGCAGCCTTAAAAGCGCCACAAGAGAAAAACATTGTTGACAAAGCGCCGTTTTTTTTTTGATAAGCGCTAAAAAACCGAGCAGCGAATGAAAACCGCAGAAAGTGCATAAAACTGAAGCGAAAAGCAAAAATGACAATAACAGCTGCAATTGAAAAGGTTAGTCGAGGAAGGTGGATCGGGGGTTGGGGGCAGCGTGTGAGCGGCGTGCAAGCGACAAAAAGCGACTGCAAAAAGTTCACGCACGCACACTTAGACACTCAGAGGAAAAGCAGCAAAGCATTAAGTGGCGAACCGTTAAGAAGTCATTGGGTAGACGAAAAACCTGAAACAGCAAATATAGCAACAGCGACGTCAGCGTCAGCGTCAGCGTCGGCTTCACTTAATGCGGCAATTTTGTAAAGTAAACAGAGCAAACTATCAAAGAGAGTGAGCAGCAGCGGAAGAAGAAGCAGAAGAAGTAGAGCTGTGCTCATAATTGCAGCAAGCCTGAGAGTAAAAGTTTGTCAGCAAGAGAGAGCGAAAGAGAGAGAGAGAGAGAGAGAGCACACGCAGCGAAAGCTGCATAAAATATGTTTAAACTAAGCGCATAAATTTAAATGTGATCAGCAAAAATTATATTTATTTATTTAATAAACAAAGGCAACAGAAAAATTATATATAATAATAAATAGATTAAATTTAAATTTAAAAATACAATTATAAAATTTATAAATATTAATAATATATATAATATATAATATAATAAGAATTATTATATTAAACAAATATTCACATATATATTTAAAGCATAATTGTATAATCTCAAATGGAACTCAAATAAAGTTATTCAAATGTGTGTCAAATTAGGCCGGTTTTCATTTTGTTCGTAGGCACAACAACAGGTCAATGCCGAAGAAGAAGAGGCCACATATTGAACGCACAATGTAAAAAACAGTTATAGTTCCAACAACAATAATAAACCAATAGGCTAGCAACACAAAAACATCCAAATTCTAAACGAATGACTTGAGCAGCAAACTTGCGATCATCTAGTCTCTCTCCCTCTCTCTCTATTTTTCGCTTGATCGCTCGCTCTGTTGAGCTTGCGCTCTCTGCCAAGTTCGAAAGAGAGCGAAGCCCGTTTCGAATTCGTCTGTCGCACAGCAAGCTGAAGCTGCAGCCTTTTGGCAACTTGCAACTTTTGGTCATTCGTCAGTGAACCGTCGTGAGGCCAGCTTGATCTCGGTCTTCGTCGTCTCAATATCGACACACACACACACACAGCTATAGATATCGAAAATTTCGTAGCGTCTTCTTCTTCGCCGAAGAACGAACGTTTTACTACTACTACTACTACCACAAGCAAAAGCGTCGCTTATCGCTGCGTGTGCATGTGTGTGTGTGCAAGTGTTTGCATCTGTGTGTGTGTGTTTTGTTACCATTTGCATTTTCGGCATTTATATTGTTTTTCTGTGGGATCTTTTCGTCGTCGTTTTCAGTTTTCGCTTTTGTGTGCTCCAAATTTTAACGTCGCGCTCGCTTTGCACTGCTGCGCTTAAAGCGCATTTTTCGTTCAGTTTCGTACCGGTTCAGTTTTCGTTCAATTTCCAATTGTGTTTTCTGCCTAGCCTTTCAAATTAATTACTACAAAATAAAAAATGAAATGAAAATTTCATAGTGTTGAAGAAAAAAGTAATAAATAATAAAACGGCACAAGTTCAGTTTAGCCATTTTATTAACACTGTGTTCATAATTCTAACACAAATACAAATACAACAAATATAAATAGAAAGCAAACCAAGAAAACGGAATAAATCCAGAAACTTAGCAAAAAGGTAAGTAAAAAAAATAAAAAAGATGCAAATGCTGCAACGTGTGGCAATGGAATACAGAAAACGACTGTTTGATGATTTAATTGACAGGAAGAACCGGAAATTCTGTCAGTGAAATTGTTAACTCTCTTATTTTCCACTTATAATTTATATTTAAACAAATGTATTCATTAAAGCATTTCTCTTTTTTCGACTTTGATTTGTGTTCGAAAAGCTTTTACAAAAAAATACACTGAGAGTTGAATAGGCAAGAAAAGGCCAAAAAAATAACACTTGCTGTGCACGATTGAACTTTAAGCCGCATTCTTCTTCGTTCAAGCTGAAGTTGTTGTTTTAGTTGTTGATACTGAATCTGAAGCTGGCCAATTTTCGCTTCGTGGGAACTGTTCGACTCTTCTGTCTGTCTGTCTGCCCCTCTGTCTGTCTTACTGGCATTTGCCTGTACAAAGCGACGACGGCACACATTTTACTGGCCCAGACCAAACAGGCTTTAAGAACAGGCATTTCCACTCCTACAACAACAAAAACTAGCAAAAATACACTCAGACAATATGCAGATTCGTTCTTGCAAGTACTCAAGTTATGACCAAAGTTTGTTAAGCAAGCATTTTCTTTAACTAAGCATATTTAGTTTTTATAGTTTACCTAGTAAACTTACTTGGCCCATTCCCATTGACTGATTTTTTCTTATGCACCTTTCTTCGCAAAGTAATTTGAGTAATTTGCAAAAATTGTGTTTTTTAAATTAAAATTCTTTGATTTTTAATCGTCAACAATTAAGATAAAATAAACAGAACTACAAAGTAGTATATAGCATATATAAGTGATTAATAGATATATGGATATATCCCAGATTCAGCTAGACAAATATTTCCGGTCCAAAGAGAGCCACCTTTGACTCAATTAACGCTCTTGGCTTGGGCGGCGTGCGAGGAGATGGTTGAACTGGCGCAAGTGAGGGAGAACTGCAAGTGGAACTGGAAGCAGTGTTGCACTTGCGTCGTCGCAAGCTGCGCAGTTCATCACGCAATTGTTCCTTGTAGACGAGCTCCCGTTTGCAGGCTTGCAGCTCCTCAACGCTGCATTGTTTGAGCTGGCGAATTGTTTTCGAGACCAGATTATCAATGATGTGGATTTTGGTGCGGGATAAACGACTTGGTTCCGCATCGCGACGGGTCAGTTCACTCTGATATTGAAACAGGAGATAGCCAACACTGGGACGAGCACCACGACGATGATTCTGATTGTTGTTGCTGCGTTGATTTTCCATAACTGCAAAATTTGCTTGGCACAATTGAAATCAGAGCTGTGACTGCTGGGCAGGATGAGCTGTGAATGATGTCCTGTTGTATTTCACCAGGATTATTTATATCGGGGGGTAGGCGCCTAGCGTAGCTTAGCGACGTGTTGCAACTACCTGTTGACCCTGCCACAACCTGCGAATTTGACCTGTTTAATTACCTGATGGCAAAATGCGTGCGTGGATAAAACCCTCTTTTTTCTCGATCTGGCGTTGTAAAATTGTTGTTCCTTATATATGTCTCTGTCTTTGACAAGCCTCACAAAGGTGTTTGTGTGTGCTATATATGAGTGTGCCTGCGTATGTGCCTGATTTGTGTGTGTGTGTTTGTTGTGCGCTTAGCTTAGCGGCAATTGCAATTTATAATTTGACCTTTGCATAAATATGCCAAAAAGGATACCTGAGAAATCGCTGATGCCTTGAACGCTAGCTAAATACTCTGCAAGAATATTATTAAATCTCTGAGACGGACTTCGGACTTGAAGTACGCAGGTCAAGTTTATATTATCTTAGTGTGTCTTGATGAAATTGGGAATATATTCGTCCTTTTGTGACAGGCAATACATAACCCAAAGCCGACCGAATCTGATCACTTTATTATATAGCTGGCATCGATTGAGAACAATCGAGAAACTTCTCCTAACGATACACATTGCTCTACTAAATCATTAAGTTTTAACTTAAGTGTATTGTAAATATCAGATAGTAGTTCTTTCTTGTCCTATTTGGACTTAGTGTTGCTTGTCCCCTAGAGTCGAAACTTAAACGCAATTTGCAGTTAACAGCTTAAAACTGGAAGCGTTTAAACTTAATGCTTTAAGTTAGCAGAGTGCAAGTTGAAGCGCTAATAAATATACCAACATTTTCACAGGAATATAATTCGCTGACCCTCGTCTCAGAAGTGCTTATTAAATATTTATTTGTTAAGGAATTAATGGCACACGACCCAAATGCTGCCCCCCTTCAAATAGCGGGACAGACAAGGGGGGCGAGGAGGGTTAGGGTTGACTTAAAAATGGGCTGTCGCATAATTATCATTTTCACTTAATTTAATTGAGATAAGTGTTCCAAATGCACTTTTCAACTAAACGGTGTCAGCTTCATTATATTAAAATGAGTGCGCAAAAAATAAATGAAATACGAGAAGGAAAAGTGAAAATGTTGTATTTGGCCTTTGTTGGTGTTTCACTTGTCAAAATTCTTTCCAGACTGCAACAACTGCAACAATGACAATTATATCAAATGCATAACCGGAGTGAAAGTTGAAGCAGGTCACAATTTAAACCCTAAGCTGCATTCACAATATCTATATATACATAAATATATATTTCTATGCTCTTACTTAGTTTTGTGTATATTTAATGTTAATGCCTTGCTTTTGAGTCTGTCTGTCTGTCTGTCTGTGCATACTCATATTTTAATACACTGTTCAAATGCAGCGGGTTCTGCCCCTCGAGGCAAACAAACAAAGGCGTTGAACGACCCATAAAATCAGACATACAAAATCTGAAATGTGAAAAGTGTAAAGAAAATCAGATAGAAAAACAGACAAACTAACTAAAGTAAGACGAAGATCAAATACTCTACAATATACTGTACACTGGAGAAAATCCTGATCTGCCTGCATATATTGTTATCCTATATTATTGTCGTACTTTTGATTGTATACTTTCTTTACATGACTTCTGCTGCCTGTTACATAACCTTGCACAAGTTCATCATACCCTTGTTACCCATTAAAAATTCAGTGTATAAGAAAAAGATATTGTTGGCTCATCCATTGCTCTCGATGATACAACAATCGTTTTGTTGACTTGATTATGATGATTGTGGAATCAGCAGCAGAAAAAGCAGCAGCCACATTAACAGTTGGGCGAGCCGATAAATTGGTGTAGCATGTCTGAACACGCACAATTCCCGAGTAACTGCCTCGCCTCTCCCCTAACTCAAGCTGCTGCCTCGTCTTGAGATGCTCATTGAGTTTTTAGGAGAGCGCGTTGAATTGGAAGCTGTCTGCAGAGCTGTCAAGCGCAACAATCTGCTTGCCCCGCTTTGTGGCTGCCTTTGACCTTTGGCCGTCTCTCTCTCTCTCTACCTGGCCCTGGGCTAAGCAGCATGGTAGGGGCGGGGCAGCGGAGGCAAGCGGTCATAAAACACTGATGCATATCTCGTATTTGCTTATGCTTAATCCGGCGCGTGGTCTTTCCCAAAGTTGTTAATCCGTCTGCGGAAACCTTTTGTTTTCCACTCACCCGCATTTCCCGCTACTCGATGCAATTATAAAAGGATTATGCCATTTTCTGACCTGGCTGACCAAAGGGAGACTCTGTCGCCACTGTACCTTTTCCCACCCTGCTGCCACTTGCAGTTCTCATTATGATCAACTTTAATGAATTACCTGGAAGTTGTTAGGTGAACAAAAATGAAGGCCCAGCATTCGGAAAGTTCTCTCAATGTCCCACAAGCGGTGCAAGTCCCACAACAATGTTGCTCTTACACTCACAATGGCTTTGTGTGTGCCTGTGTGAGTGTGTGTGTGTGTGCTAATGAGCTAACAAGCTACAATGCGACACATCATGACACACATGACAAACATGGAAATGAGGAAAAACAGCCAGCGGAGCAGTTGAACCTAAATAAACAGTTTTCAAGAAATGTGTACAGCGTCTGTAGCTTTAAAGAAGAAGACAGTCTGAGCACATATTTGTGCAACTACAGTGGTCGATCGTTAAACGGAACGTTTCCTTATCAAGTTGTATACCTATACTCAATTTTATTTTTATTTGATTGAAGGTCTGAATATGCGATTTATGCTTAAGCAATTTGGCATTGCCCATTGATTAGTTTCCTCATTTCCTCAGTTCGATCAAAATGTTTTTTGTATACTATTTGTTGTATTTATTGTTGCACTGTTGTTTGTAGAGATGTTTTCTTAAACGTTTCACATGAAATATTGATAAAGATCATAATGTTAACAAGTTGTTTAAAAGTTGATGAATATTCACCAAACTCGATTTTTTGACGTCATGTGAAGAAAAGTTATTCAAAAAATGCTATTTGACATAGAAACCATTTTCAATTGTGCTCTCTTTTTTTGCATTGTTGATTTTTCATCTCAAGTGTGCTTTAAAAATATATATTTTCATTTCTGGATTATATCTGTGGTAGTTTCAGTTCCTACTAAAGAGTTCAACAGTTCTGCAGCTAAACTCGTTTTTAGTAGAAATATTGATAAACATACTGAAAGTAAAAAAAAATCAAAACGAAAGAAAAACGATTAAATTTTAAATTTATTTATTTTTTCATCTAAAAATCTTTTTCAATTCCTGCATTATATCTCTCGTGGATGCAGCATTAATTATCAAAGTGTATTTCGCCTGAGTGCTGACAAGTTCTTTTGTTTAGCTGACATTTTAACTGGGTTGGTGACCTGTTTCGACCTTCTTAATCTCTCTCCATATATACACATATATCTGGCTCTCTCTCTCTCTCTCACTCTCTCTCTCTCAGCAGGTTCGTTCATGCAAGGCTGCATTCACAGCTGGCTGAAATTAGCGTTTTGCTTTTTGCATTTTGCAGCTTTTCCTCATTGCGCTTACTCGTGTTGATACTCATATAATATGGATGTGCACGTATTATGAGTGGTAAACCAAAACAAAACGGTTGCCAGACAAAAACGGATTAGGCCGGATTAAGCCACGAAATATTTTGGCACAAATATTTACAGTTCTCTGACCTGATCTCTGTCTGCCTGTCTGTCTGCCCGTGCGTACCTGTTAAGGATAGGTGGATTCAGTGTTGCTCACCTTTCTTAGCATATAAGCCTGGCACACTGCAGCAACTTTGATCACTTGGGCAACAACAGTCAGAGTGTTGAAACGTTGATAATAGCCAAAATGGAGCACGTCAAGCTAATCAAGCCAACAGTCTCTTATCATTTGTTTCTCTATCGTGTGGAGTTGGCGCGTCGCCAGTCTCACCAATTGAGACTCTCCAGAACCAAGATTGAGATTACGGATGAGCTGATTTCGAGAACGGTGAAGAACATCAAGACGTGCAGCATGGATGATCTAAAGGCTGTTAATCGTGAGCTGCTCTTTAAGCGGAAGTTGCGGCACAGTGTGTCCAAGCTGCGAAAACAAACCAAATTAACGAAGTCTTAGAGAGAAGCACAGCGGAGGAGAAGACCAGCTCCATCTCGAGAGTCCTAAACCAGGAGAGAGAAGCCCAGTAAATCTAATAATTGTAAATAAATATAATACTAAACTGTAATTGCGAGTGTTAGAGAGAGAAGCACAGCAAGAGAGAGTATGGAGAGAGAAGTACCTTAAGCGAAAAGTAAAACAATTAAAGATTAAGATAAAGATAAGCACTGCAAGGGAGAGTGTGTGAAGCAGCAGGAGAGTGTATGAAAAGAGAGAAGACAAACAATTGTAAATAAGGAAAATTAAAGCTCTCCAACAAGAGGAGAGAGAAGCACAGCAATAGAGAAGCGCAGCCCAAAGTCCGACGAGAGAGGGAAAAGCAAACAGAGGGAAGACAAACAAGTGTAAATAAACGTTTTTTTTCTTGCTTTTGTAAATAAATACCTTTGATAAGAATTTCTGCATTCTGTTTTTTTGTGGTCTGCATTTCTGTTATTTCGTAAAACTTGTTAATATTATGGTCTAAAGACGAGAACAGCTTTAAGCCACAACGAGAAAAAAAACTGGTAGCTGAATCAGCAGCAAACAAAGGCAAAATGTAAACTTCTCCGTCTGAGACTCCGAAACGGAATACGAATGAAAAATAAAAAAATGGTCGGAAAAAAGTCGTTTGCATTGAACAAAAGTAAATGGCTAAAAAGCTGAGCAAAATGAATTTCATGTTAACGGCAAAGCCAAAGCCAAACGACAGAAAGAGACACAAAGCCAACAAAAAGCCGAAGCTACATCTGCTAAACCACCCTCCCTCCGCCTTCCCCCACTCCCCGCATTCAACCCCTAACTTTGCAAAGTTGCAAATACATTTTGAGATTTTTGTGATTTTTTTATATTTCTTTTTGGTCAACAACTTAATTAGAAATGGCAAATGCAATTAAGAACGTTGCTGCTGCTGCTGCTGCCAATGTTTTTAATCAAATATATATAATACACAATATTTATGCTATATATATTTATTTGTATATATATATGTAAATGTATATATGTATTATATTAGTGGTTTGTGTAGCCGTCTTGTGGCGCCATGAGAAATCGAAACAAGTTCGCTGCATAAATTAACCAAAGCCAAAGCGTACAAAATTGAAGCAACAACAGCAACTGAGAAGAGCGCAAAGATCAGAGTTGAGTCAAGCCAACTATATAGCTGCACAACAATAGTTGGCCATAGACTGGACGAAGACTTTATGCACTTATCGATAAATATGAAACTTACTTAAGGGAATATTTCCAATCACAAGAAGAAAGTGAGACTTGCTGTTGAGATGCTTGTTTTGATGGATAACTGTGTATTCTTTAATGTATGCTTTAGTTTATTTCAGTGTATCGATACAAATCGATTACCGAATGCAATAAAAGCTATATTTTAAATGACATATCTTTCTGCTCGATTGTGTTGGGGAGTTTTCTTACTTGTCATATTAAATACTTCTTTCAAAAGTCATTGATCATCTCTGTATCTTGAAGATCGTTTAAGAAATACGGAAATCGTATATTAATGTTGAAAAGCCTAAGATGATCATAATAATGCCAGATAGGTAAGGCTTTCTGTTCAGGTCTGATCTCTTAGTACTTACTCTAGAACTAATAAGAAACTATTCATTTTCCATAGCAAAGCTGGCATGCTCTGCTGGGGCAGAGTGTGCGCAGAGTTCAGAAACAACTAGCAACAAAGTCACGATATAAATAAAGAGCAGTCAACGATTGCAGCAAACTACTTTTTTAGAGCTGCAGAATTTATAAGGTGACATTGTTAAATTTATGTGGCCGAAATGTGTTGTAATGAAATACAATTTCAACTCCAAGTTGAGTCTATAGATATGATTGAGTTTGGCGCCAGTGCTTGATAAATAATTGCAAATATCATTCTCAATTCGATAATTGACTTAATTATATATATATATGCACATAGCTGAATATTAACTCAACTTATTGATCTAAAGCCAAAAGTAAATAATCAACTTTTTGGCTTTAATTAATCTTGATGGACTTGTCCATTCAGTTGGAAGTCAAACAGTTTTTGATTGATTCCACAATTGAACAGTTCTCTCTCCCTTTCCATGCCTGTTCTGTCTGTGGGTCTAAGTCCATAAGTCCATAATCCGCGCATTTATATATCATTAAATGCTTTGTTTTCATTCCGTGGCATTATGAGAGTCGCAACCTCCCCACCCCAATGTTGAAGGACAGGTCAGCTTAGAGCCGCGTTCAATGCTGGGGTTCTGGCTTGACAAATCGCTTTGGCCATTTTGTGTGGCACGGGCAGAAACAGAAAAAGAAACCGAAACCGAAACAGAAACCGATACCAAAAACAACAACAGCATCGCGTAACAAAATCATCAAATCACGACTTGAGCGCCTTTGATTGACATGCAGCAACAACAAAAAATGTTACAAAAAGAACAGCAACAGCAGCAACAACTTTGATAGCAACAACAACAACAACAACAACAACAACTTTGATTGTTCATAATTAAAGCTAAAATGCCTCGAGCCAACAAAATTTTCGCAATGATTCTGTTCGTTGTCGCTGAAGTCGTTGCTGGAGCCGTCGCGGCAAATGGCAAATGGCAAAATTCAAAGCGTTAACCGACCAGCAAATTGCCTCTCACAGCAATAACAGTACATAGACAGTTATATATACTATATATACGTATATGCGTCAGCAGCATTTGCATAGACAACTGGCGACAACTCAAACTGCCCGCACCCCGAGCTGTCCGCTCCCTCTCCAGTCGGCAGTCTGCTTATTAACGCATAATTAGCATATTTAGTCTTGCGCTAAGATTGCGCCTACCTCCAAGTGGATGCAGGGGTCTGCCACCAACAACAACCCCACTCATTAAGCCAACACCTACACTGTAAGAAATTGTGCATTGCAATTGAATTTAAATATTTTTTTTGCTTAGTTCTTTTGTGTATTTTTTTATATGTTTTTTATTTTTTTTTTTCAATTAACTCTGAAGCAGCAAATGGGGAAATAATTCTTCAAATACCAATTCTTTTCGTATACAAGTCTAACATATAATTAAGTTGTGGAAGAAAGTAAATTTTTGTATACGACTTAAAAAAATGTGTTTGGGTTTCACTTAATGAGTTTTTTAATTGCACTTTTGGCATCCATTTAATTTGACTTTTGAAAGAGGTTTTTAATTAGACAAGGAGGTTCCCCTCCACTCTTTAGCTCTCGCAAGTCTCAGATTATCCAATAATCATCAAATTATCAACATTGCTGGCTTAAATAATAAAAAGTATATATGTATATATATATATATTATTATTATGATTGGGGCAAAAGTTAGCACTGCGACCTATAAGGTCTATTGTGCCCCCTTACTGAGCTCTTACAGCTCTTCCATCAATCCCAACTCCTGCACGAATGCCTGGATCTTTTTTGGGTTGAGGGTTTCTATGTCCTTGGGCCTCATGATATGCAGCCCTAGAATGCTGCATCTTTTCCTGGTTAAGGCGACGCATTCTTTTAGGATGTGCGTCGAGGATTCCTCCTCGTATTTGATTAGGTGACTTCTCAGTCTACAATGTCCTGTCAATAGACCTGTGAGTATTCTGAGTCTAGTCTTCCCCATGGATATCATTTGCTTAAATCGCTTTTGATTATAGCCACCTAGGAGACTTCTGGCTTGTCGGAGTCCTGGTGTCTCTGCTTCGTCCCTGATATGTAGCCGTATTGTGTGTCTTCCTACGTCACAATACGGTTCAGGGCCTATCATGGGCCTCTCTCCCCACATTCTTGCCTGCTTGTCAGCCTCTTCGTTCCCCTCTAAACTCTAAGATCGGGTTACTTATATAGACAGATTTACTGATTTGGCGAACTAGACTCGACTGTTGCCGCTGCTCAAGAATATTTTTACCAATTTTAATTTTTTCTCCCCTTTTTTTTTACTGTGTAGCGTATTTGCCCGCCTCATTTGAGAGTGCCTGCAATTTGTCGATTTGTCACACAATTTGAAGCCAAAGTAGATACTAAATATTCTCTCAGTTCTCGGCGTCTTTGGTCGTTGTGGTCAATGTGAGTTAAGCCTCATTTAGTTGCAGCACTCTATTACTCTTGGCCAAAAGCAGCAAACAGCCGCCCACCTTCCCCCTGTTGTTATTGTTGTTTGTTGCCATTCACTTTATGAGCATTTCAGTGGCCAACTCCAGCAACAACGGCAGCAACAATTGTCGCTTTGACATTTAACTACAATTACTTTTTAGTGGTCTCTCATTGGTTTTATAGTTGTTGTGGCTGTTGCTGTTGTTGTTGTTGTTGCTGCGACATTTTGGTCTGGTTGTTTGTTGGTTGTCCGTCTGTGTTCGTAATGAAACTTGTTATAATTAAAATATGCCACCAGTTTTTTGTCTTTTTCTCTTTTCAAGGTGTTGCTGGCAATTAAAATTGAAATATGTTTTTGCTGCAGCGCCAAACAGCTGATCGGACTTTATCAGAACTTATTTAATGTTGGCCATAATTGTGCTGGGCCCAAAAAGGGTGCTGGGTGTAGCTGGTGGCATGTCTGTGGTCTGTTTGTGGCTTACCAGTGTTTGTTAACTAACCTGCTAACCTGTTGTTGCAGTTGGCCTGAAAGGCTTCCAAGGTGTGACAACCTCTTTTGGCTATTGTTGTGGGCGAGTTTTGCATTTGTTGGCCAAGTGGAGCTTGGCTAGATTCACTTCTAGTTTTCAGGCGCCTGCTCATAACTTTGGCATTTACAATATTTAATCGTACTGCACGATGAAGCAGACACTTGGATGCCTTGGCTGGCTGCTGCCTGGCTGTCTTGCACCATGCGGCCTGTGGCATGTGTGGCATCGACTGACTCCGCAATTTAAGCGGTTTTTCATTTTTTATGCATGCATTGCGTTTGTAGCTCATTTACATTGCTCTTTGTCGTTGTTGTTGTTGTGGTGGTTGCTGCTGCTGCTGCTCTTTGTTGCCTGTAATGCAATTTGCTGCAAAACGAAACCGAACAGACCGAAGCGTTCAGCATTTGCCAGCATTAAATTTAATTTTATTAAAAAACTTTTTGTGTGTGTGTGTGTGTGTGTATTGTGGGTGTGTGTAGTGGGTATGCGTATGTGTGTCTTGCTGGGAATTGTAGAATTGACAACATGAGGCGGGCTGCTGCTGCTGTTGATGCTGTCGTTGTTGTCGTTGTCGCCGCATGTTGTTGACGTGTGCATGTTGCTGCCGTTTCCTCGTGCTGCTTGCAACTGATGCTGCTGTTAGCCTTATTGTACTCTTACACAGCGTATTGTTATTCTGTCGTGACGTTTGTAACGCTTTGCAGGTGACTTATTGATCAACTTCAGCAGTCGAGTCGATATAGCATTATGCAGACTAGTTGTTCAGCTTTGCAGCGATAAACTGTCGTTTTGCTTTCATGCAGACCAAACTTGCATACAAATTCATTTTATAATGCTCCTCAGTAGGAACAATCGCTCAAAATACCTTTTGTTAGAACATCGGGAACATCGAATCCAAAAGCAGAATTTGTGCAATCAATTACTTATATTCTCTACCTTATCTTTAAGTTCACATAAGCACAATCTCTAGGTTTTATTTTAGTAACACTTGAATCTCTGCAGCTTAACTCCACTCTCCAAGGGTATTTCATTTTCTGTTTTCGTTTTTTGTTGGCTGCTTTATTGTGGTTGTGTTGAGTTTGGCTGCTTGGTTTTGATGGCAAGCGATGCTCTGGCTGATAAAGTTTTCCCGTTGTCGTCTCGACTGGAATGGCTAACAATTATGGGTTTATTTGTATTGGCACTTTTTATGGCAATTGTGCGATGGTTATCGTTATCGTTATCGTTATCGACTCTCATCGCAACCCGTTTTTATATTTTTATCTTTTGCATATTCATTTATGGCACACAAGCAGCCAACACACCCCAGACAAGGACATGCAAATGCTCGACTCTTGATTCTTGATTTTCATCATCATCATTTGCATATGTTACACTTTTATTTATTGTGTTTGCTGTATGTTGCTGTTGTTTGTTGTATGTTGTTGTTGTTTGCTGTTTTCGGTGCTGTTGTTTCGCATTACAACACCGAATATAACTCATACGCAGCGTTAACCTCGCGCTTTCTTGGCTCGCATTGTTTCTTGCCATATTTATAGCCGTTACGTGAGACTTGTTTATGTGACAATTGCTTTTTGTTCGTTATGCATTTATACTCCGACTCAGACTCAGACTCAGACTCCTACATTCATATATATCTATATATATATTTTCTGTATCTTATTATTGCTGCGTGCTTCTCTTTCATTTCTCTGCTGCTGCTGGCTGTTATAATTTTGATTGTTCGCTGTGTAATTTATGCCTTTGAATTGTGCAAGAAATTTGCAAAACATTTATATTGGCAACATTTCTGCCGTTTGGCCATTTGCTGCCCCCGCTTAACTGAGTCACCCTGTAAATATAATGGGCAATGCTGTTCGGGCGGGGGAGAAGCCTTTCAAGTGCACTTTGCTCGCATTTGCTCGGTTTATTAATTGCCTTTGTCGCACCAAGCGGAAATCTTGCCTAGTTTCCTTATGTTGCGGAGTAATTGCTTTTTTTTATTGTCACAAGTCATTATTGACATGAATTGTTAGAGCCTGAAGGTATTATAAAGTGCACAGATTTACTTAACTGAAAAGTATTATCTTATTATATGTGTAACAGTTGGCTTTAGGGTAACTGCTAGTACATTAATCGAACTTATGGCATGAGTATTCTAACTGAATGTTAGATTCTTAAAAGTATAATGTATTCCAGTATTGATAGCACTACAATGGCAACATTTAAACAGTTGAGTTGCTAAAAAATTCCTTGAATTTATTCAGTTTCACATAAATTGATTGCTTAGATAACTAAAAATGTTGCTTGCCAAAGAGGACCAATGGGAGTCATGTGAAAAGGGTTAAGCAACAACAAAACTTTCAATCCAATGTAATTTGCTGGCTCTTAATTACTCTTATATCATCTTTCGCACATAGTTTTAGTTCTTCTTCCATTTTTGCTGCTGCCTCTTTGCGAAGAATAATTCAATAGCTCGGCCTTCTGTGTTGCCTCGTTTTGGCGTTGTTATTGGCCAACAATATAGGTAAGAGTATCAGTTTCGCATTTTGATGTCCGATTACAAGCGGGAAACAATAACAACAACAGCAACAATAACAACAACAGCAACTATTACAACAACAACAGCAACAATTACAACAAGAGCGATAAGTAGAGCAGCAACAATGCAAAAGGTACAAAAGGCAACAGCAACAGAAGCAGCAGCAGCAGCAGCAACTATTATGACAGCAATTTGTTGCACACACACATATCTACAGTAGCGAAAAAAATAATGGCACGACTCTTACAAGATATGTTTTGAAAGGGTGTCTTTGAGCACATTTGTAAGTTTAACGAATGTTTCTTGGAAGTGGAAGAACTTTTAGGAAAAACTTATAATCTTATACGTTTTCAAATTACTGAAACTTAAGGGGAACTAATTGAACATCAAATGGAAAAAAGCTGTACATAATAAGTAATAAATAAATAATGATAATAAAAGAAATATGCATAAAAGAATATGCATATATAATATATTTATATTGAAACAAATTCCAAGAGCAGTACCAACTTTAAACAATTGAAACAATTGCACAACTAATGGTTTGATTTTTCATGCGTAGTGGTGTTATTATTTTTTGCACAACTGTATATAGAAAAAGATACGCCAAAAGCTAGGGCAGACAACAAAGATACAAATGTTGCTTGAAGACAACTCAATGTTTGCTGCTGTGCTGCTTGGTGCAAAGTTGTCGGCTATGAAAAATGGATCTGCTCCAGAAGATTTCAGTAATCTTGTTCGTCACACTTGGCCGCTCAACTACGAATTTATGAAGCCCCATCCAAGTTGCACAGCTGGTTCTAGAGGGGTGGGCAGGGCCATGAGGATGGGGAATGGGGGATTGTGTGTGTCCAAGCCCGAGCTGAAATGTTTTATTAACTTGCAACGCTTGCTGCTCGATCTCGAATGCACTTTAGCCAGAAATGTGCACTTCAAGAATGTAACGCGCGACTGGCCAAAGTGTCGGCCAACTAACTAGCTAGACATACCTATATATACCTATATATATATATATATACATATATATATGTGTGTGTGCGTGTGTGTGTTGCAAGTTCAATAGATTGCGCTGCTGCAGGGCCATTGTCTGGTTACAAAAAAGAAAAAAAGAAACAATGTGGCTGCAACTGCAGGTGAACTAGATGAATTTGGTTAATTACAGATTGCCTCAACTCATTTGCATGGCAAAAGCACAACGCGCTCTCAGTTTGTATAGCTAGCGAAACAAAACTGCAATTATAAGAGAAGCGTAAGAAGGTGCTCGACTAGCAGATATCCCGTACAACTGAAGAACTGATCAAAAACTTGCTTCAAAGTTTCCTGTAGTGATAAACGATGCTCCAATAAAACGTTCGTCAATCAAAGAATTCCATTTAAAAATGCACAAGAAAAGCATTTGCCACCAACTGCTGCATGCTACTCTTTATGAACCAATGCAAAGTTTTTCTCCCATTTGTCAATTTTGCTGTACTCAGCAGAAGAATTTTTTGGATTATCCTTCCCACAGCTGTTGAGCTTAGAACATTCCCAATTTCACTAGCAATCAGCGCTGATGACTTGAATCCAACACGTTTGGCCAATAGAGCAAGGCGATTATCGTTTGCTAATGAAGTTTTCTCTCTTCCCAGGTTTTTAAGGGTTTTTTCATTTGCCAGGAAACCAGATAATGTTCTATGCACTTGCCGTTTTTTCCTTATTGATCTCAGAGCGGATGCTGAAGCACTGCAGATATGTGTTCAAGAGCCCTAATATGATTATATAACTCTTGTTTCAATATATAAATCACTTGCGCAAAATATATTCAAGTTATAAAAAGAGCTCACCAAACAATAGCCTACCATGAAAATATCCAAAGTATATCTTTTGCAAACAATATGTAACAATATTTGACAATATCAATAAGACAATGAAAGCTTTCACGCAACTTAATTTACAGTTTTAATAAAGATATATGCCAATAAATTGGACAATATTAATTAAGTCGGGAACTCCCGAGTCATATGAGGAAAGAGTGTTTCCACACTGAGCGAGATTGTGATTAGTTTGTTGCTAATGCCAAATCAAATCCGATAATGGCAAAAATTTCATCTTTGCATGAGTTTAATTTAAAAATTACTTTCTATTTATATTTAATTTGTTTTTTCCTTTATAATATAATAAATAAATAAAATAGTTAATTAAATTTGTTAGTAATTTAATTTTTCATCACTAAGACAAAGTTTGCAGTGTTAAAGTCTGCACATACTAGTTAGTAGATTTATTCTGTAGGAAAATAATGGGGTTGGGCTTCTGTGTGCTTATTTCTGCCTGTTTGCCACACTTCATTATACCCTATTTCCCAGGGTATGTGAAATTAGTCAAATGGGCGTCAACACGCGGCTCAGAAATGTCGACAGATTTGCCCCATACAATCATTATGATGTCGTCTTCGTCTTTTGGGGCGTAATGAACTTTTCACGCAAATACTCGATTCCATTCACCCATTGTCTTCGGCATGTTTTTGCCAAAGGGTCACCCCTTCCTCGTTGCCATGGTAACCGTGGTTTTTATTTTTGGCGAGCCTAGCCCTTTTCTGGAGCATTTAATGCCGCCTCGTTGCGCCACGGTTTCAATTGCCAATTTTGTCCATTGCCTTGTGCCACACATACACAATTTCACAATTAATTAAATGAAAAATGGTTTTCTTATTTGCTGTTTGCGATCATTTCGCAATCGACGTAAAAATATAATTAAAATTGTTCATACGCTAAAGGGAGTATCTGTCCCTACTACCCCTGCCCATGCCACCTTACAACTGTGTGGCACGCTGTGCGCGTTGCGACGTATTTAATCAATGAATCGCAGACGAAATGCCAAATTCACTTTTATTGCATTTAAACAACAAATTTGCAGCAAAGTGCCAACAACACAAAATTCAATCTAACGGAATTTGCACGGGGTATAAACGGGCAAAAAAGATTTTGAATGCTCTTTCCCCGAGTTGTATATATATATATATATATTCATTGGCAGATGAGCTAATCAACATTGAATATTCCAGCTTTAAATATTAACTAATGAAGCAGCGAAAACAGGTTCTTCTTCTTTGCATTCTTGTTTATTTTTAATTAATTTGCTTAAACGCGAGAAAAAAGTTGGTTTGCTTCTTTGTATCTTTGGATCTGCATATTTTTGTATCTGTAGCTGTAGCTGTATCTGTATCTGTATCTGCATTTTTGTGTAAAACAAGTGCTAATCAGCCAACTGCTGCTGCTTCTTCTCTTGCTTTGTCTGCTTTTGCTTTATGGTTGAGTTTTATGGTCGATTGTTGCCATTAACTGACATTAGGAGTTCATTTACATCGCTGCGTATACCGTTGATGGGCTTTTGACTCTCTTTCCATACATGTATATACATATATACTTATATGTCTCTGTTGAGAGAGACGGGGGGAGGGAGAGAGAGTTCTATCTGCCATTATCATCAGCAGTCATCATATGCACTCTCTGTGGCAGTTAGGGCATTCAAATGCCGCAACGACAAGACAGCAAAGGAAATGCGCATTGCCCATGTAACCGTTGTAAAATGTAATAATAAATATTTGTGGGCTTTTATACTGCAGGGTTTATCTTTTTCTACATACCCTCAATCAATATAAGATGTGCAAAAAAGGTGTACTGGAGCAAGTGATACAGTATGTAACTGGCAGATTTATGATTTATGAAGGTATAAGAAAGAGAGACTTCAACGTCGAAAGTAGAGAAGAGTGTGTAAAACAAATGTATTCATTTATCGATAAAAATCGATTAGCGATAGCAAAAGGGGACGTAAAGATATAGACGTAAAGATATAGCTTTCCCACTGACACATAATATACACTGACAACAGTTAAAATTTGATCAAGATCTGCTCAGAAAAACGGTTTTATTTTTAACCAAAACCTATTTGCATATCTTGCTTTGAGGGGTATCTGCTCGTAGAGCACTCTCTACTGCCACATTCTGACTTGTTGTATTTGTTTCGCTTGCTTGTTGCATTCTGTGGCTGTCGACATTTGCTGCATATTTGACTGTCCATCTGTCCTGTCTGTCCGTCCAGCCGTCTATATCCCTGTGTATTTCTTTTATGTTGATTGTTTTTCCCATTTAATTTTGCATTACTTTGTGCTGGCAATGTTGCAGCTTTGATTTCTGACATCAGCAGCAGCAAAAAACAGAAAAAAAGGGCGTGACTGCCATTTTCGAATGTGCTTCGTTTGTCACTTTGTTTATTCATGCAAAAGTTTTGCTCTGCTGCGTTTTTTTTCTTTCGTTTCTATGCCTTTTTTGTACTTTCACTGCTCGTTAACAATAACATAGAGAAACAAAGTGCAACCAAATTGCTGTGTGAGTGTGTGTGTGTGTGTGTGTTTCTAACTGTTGGCCACCCGCAGGGCTGAAAAGTAAATTTCGACTTCTTTCACTTGTCAAGTCCAAATGCAGCTGCGTCAAGCTGGTCATGAGCACAATTATCATCGTGTGCATTTAACAAAAGACGAAAGCGCAAAATTTTCCTAATGAAGCCGGCAAATGCAACGGGGCAACGGCAACTGAATTATGGCCATGGCCAACTCTGATAGATGTGAGATGCTGTTGTTGTTGTTGTTGTTATTAGTAGCTGTTGACATTTATGATGGCATCATTATGGACGTGTGGCAAATCAACAAAAGCAGCAAATAGAAAACACACCAGCAAAACCAGAAAATCAATAGAAAATCCCCCCGAATCAAGTGTTGGTGCAAAAGGTGAGGTGGGTGAGGTACTTGCACAACACTGATCTATCTGCGTAAATGCCATAAATCGAAACAATAACAATAACAACCACTTGCTACTTGCCACTTGCCACTTGCCACCTGCCACTTCGGTGGCAACAACACAACAACAGGCTGGAGCTGCAAACTGAACCTGGACAAGCGATTTCACTTCAAGACAACAGAGAGCAACACTCAACAGATAACCGACTGCGTTGTGCACAGTAAAAAATTAAGCTTTTAAGTGTTATTTATAGTGTTGTATAAATTCATTTAAAATACAGAGTTGCATTTCGATATAATTGCTGAACTGAAGGATTTCTATTACTGCTAAAGTAAGCCTTAATATTGTCGTAGCTTTGAACCCATTAAATTCAAGTTAAAGCTGTGAGAAATGATATAACAGGCGGAATGAAGCATCTTCGACCTCACAAAGTATATATATACTTGACCAACAGCGATAGCCAAGTTGACTTAGCCACATTTTTGTGTCAGTTTTCATAAAATGGAGGCAAGGCTGTTCAAACTACAGAGGTTGGCCAATTTTTCTTAAAGCTTTGCTAAAAGTTTATTAATAGTAATAGCATATTTTATAGTAATTAAACAAATACTTTGTTTCATTTCCTTCATTGCTATACATGGCTATAACTATTTATAATTATATTAGTTATTAGTAAACTTAAGCAAAAATTGTTTACTGTGTGTGTGTGTGGCACAAGACTTAAACAAAGTGTTTGGTTTTACTTTGCGATGAGTTTTGTTCGCCTTTTGTCTTCACTCTGAGCACATTTCAATCGAGTGACTTTCTAAGCACCATCATCAGTGGCAGTATGTCCGTTTGTTCGCCAGTTCGCTTGTTTGTTTGTTGTTGTCGTCAGGTTACCAATTTCCAATTGTTGCAACATGAGAAATGCGGAGCTGCTTACCATTATCATTGAAGAGGAAGAAGCAGAAGATGAAGCCCATTGCTGGGCAAATACCATTTATTTCATATTACAGCACTTCAACCCACTCTCAACTCTTCGCTCTCCGCTCCCGCTTTTATTAATATTGTCGCACACACAATATACACACACACACACACAGCAAATACACACACAACTCATAAAAAGCCCATTTATAACTGTTAACTTGTACAAAAGTATTTACAGGCGATTTAGCCGCTCACCGAATTACAACCAGCTCTTTCACAATTGCAATTGTTTATTTGTGTTCTTGCCACAACAGCTTCAACACCAACACCCACCTCCCCTCTCCCCTCCCCTCTCCCCTCCCCTCCCCTTCCACTTGTAGTCCTTCATCTGTGTTTTGTTGCCCGACACTTTTCGGGGTGGACCATAAAAAGTGTTGTTTGTTGTTTTGTAGAATGTTTTTGTTTTTGTGTTGTTGTTTTTGTGCTGTTGTTTGTTGGCTGTTATAGTTGCTATTATTACAATTGTTGTTCTAGTTGTTATTGTGATATTTGTTGCTGTTGTCGTTGCTGTTGTTGGCTAGTGACCAACACAGCTGTTGCTGACACGCACAAAATTTTTCAATGCAACAACAACAACAACAACAAGAAGCGCAACTCAAGTGCGAAAAACACAATAAAAATGTGTGTATATATTTATGTACTCTATTTATCATCAAGAGAGAAAAATGTAGTGCCTTTGCTGCGCTATGGATCAGTGAATTGCGTCGGTGGGGGATGGCCGGGTTGGGGAAGTTGTTACACTAGCAACAAATATTAGAAAATGATACATTAGAAAGCAACAAATTGAAACTCTTTAGCGTCATGCAAAATGAACAAATAGAAAATTCTTTTTGATGACTGCAACTGACTGTTTTTTGTAGAAAGGTATAATTTTTGGAGAGCGCTTTTCCCCCGCCTATTTACTTTTTCGTGAAGGCAATTGGAAATTGCCTAGAAAGGTAGCTAAATTTACTTTCACAATCGGTGTAAACTGTTTTTCGGAAAACTTGTGTTTAGTTTTTTATTTTGCTTTGCAAATTGTGTGCAAGCTGCAAATCAGACAGAGACAGAGAGCGTGAGGGAAAGAGAGAGAGAGAGGGAGACAGCGAGCACTCATGAGAATCGCATAGAAAGGCAGTTAGCAACACATTCACCGCACGTTGAGCTGTCAAGTTGAGTGTGTTTGTTTTTGTACTTGCAACAATTACAAACAGCAACAGAGAGAGATTAAATAAAAAGAGCAAAGAATGCTCTAGTCGAGAGTGCTCGACGAGGAAATAGCCTGAAAACAGCTGTTAAATTTCTTAGGCGATCTTAATAAAATTGTTGCAGTTGTTCCAATAATATACTTATATCAAATAGCTTGCTCAGCTTATGGTAAACGAGAACTTCCTTCTTCCTGCTCGCTTCTGCCTGTTGCATAATTACACACAACTTCAATCTACCCTTTTCTATTTCGAATGGGTTTCAGGGTATCCCAGTAACAATATTTGCATTTTATTTTATCTACTGTGGCGCAGTTGTATATTTTATATATATGCATATATTTTTCGTGTGGTGTAGTAAGAGTTATTGAAAAGGCTTTGAATTGCTGCCATCTATTGTTGGCTCTAATGCGTTTGTCGTTGCCGTCAACGCAATATTTCATATTGATTTTTTGCTTTAAATAATCAACTACAATTGTATTCTTCTTTTGTTTGTAGCTCATCCCGAGGGCCGTTCGATCGTTTCAGCAAGGTAAGTGTGACCAAATCCAAATAAACAAATTCCGCTTTTCTCTGGCTTTTCTTTGTGAATGGTTTTTTTTTGTTGCTTATTAAAAACTAGACATGCACTTTGAAAATTGCCAAAACCGCATGCACAGACACGGAGAGGGAGAGACTTGGTGGCATGCGGCATTCCAGCAGAATTGGGACAACAAGACGCATAAATAACCAAGATGCCAGCCAGATAGACAGCTAGATGGAGAGAACGAAAGAAATACCAAACGAAAACTTTGACATGAAATAAAAAACAACTCGAAATGCAAAACAAAACTCTAACCACAGCACTTAGAACAGCAAACAAACAAATGACAAAGAGACAAAGTCTGCATGCAAGGCAGCATGGGACATGTGTGGCACTTTGTCGGGAAGGGGGGGTAGTCGTAAAGGTATTGCAACTAAACACAAGTGCAACTGTATGGCAAGAAGATGAGACTCAAAGCGAATACTCATTGCCCCCACCTCTGCCTCTGTGTGTGTGTGCTGGGCAAAAAGAAAGCTCCAGCAAAACAGATACCGGTTCTCAATGGACTTCAGACGGACAGGTTTACTTTTCCGTTGGGTACACTTCTAGCCCTCTCTCTCTCTCTCTACCCCTCTTTTCATCTCTCCCTTTCTCTCTCTTTGCGTGACAAATCAAGCGTGTAGCAAAAAAAAGCCTTGTGCGAGAACCGCGCGAGAAAACGACAATGGCCAGCAGAGCAGCTGGCAAATACTATTACACTCGAAAAAAAATATGACTTTTCATAATTCAAATATGCTTTCCGCTAACTGCAGGTCAGAAGCTTCTTATATCTAACATACTCCGATTTATTGACATTTGCTGAGATATGAAATCAAAATTCTAAATGGCGATCTTCTTGACTATATAATTTTCTTCAAGTGTAGCACTCGCACTGCGTAATGGCAGCAGGAAATTGAAAAACTTGCCCGTTGTTCTTGTTGAATTTTCTTTACTGGTTTTTTTTTTTGCGCCTAAGCCCTTTCCCCTTTCCCCTGTTCCCCCTCCCCATTGTACGCGTGTCAGTGAATTCGGACACTTTTCTTGTTTCTCGTTCAAACCAAAAAAAAAAGAAGGGAAACCGAAGCCGGAGCAGTTTGGCTGCTGTTGTATCTTTGATGATTTATGCGGCTTTATTGCTTATCGATTAAGTTGCAACGTTAACTAAAACTTAATTTTAAACTTAAGGCGATAACTTTAACGGCTTAACGTGTCGGACTCTCAGCCATTTATCGCGGTGTTGCTCTGCCGCTGTCTGCAACTGTGTCTAGCCTGTGTTTTCGCTGCTGTTGCTGCTTTTCCAGCTGGCGTTGCATGTTGCGCTTTAATATATCGCGATATTGGCGCTCACGATTTAGTGCGCTTCTCTGCTGATAGCTGGGCGCCTCCAGCTCCCATTGGCGTTGCTCCTGCCAGATCAGCTCATTTGTCAGCTGCAGCTTGGTGCATGCCACGCGCATCAGGCGACGGCTGCGCTTCGGGCGCCCCAACTCCTCACGATGCAAAAACAGCGCATAGCTGACAGACTCCTCACGATGCAAATACAGCGGATAACTGACAGACTCCGCCCGAAACGGCTCCTGCTGTAACATGCCACAACTGACTGACATTTTTGTCCTATATATCGGAGTTGAAGCAGAACGTATTGTTGAAGGCGTCTGGGCTATGGAAATGCTATTGAGGAACGGTGAAGCGCTTCCGATGCGTGTCTTTCGCCAAATGATGCAATCTGTGCAACTGCGCCACACATTTAAACTGCCTCAGGTAGATAGCGGCAAAGTCGTCTGTTTGTCTGTCTGTCTATCTGCCTGTTTGTGGCAATCGGCAGTTGAATTTCAATGGCACACGTGCACCGTTTAGGTAGCACTCGAACTCATCAGCACGTAAGCAATTTCCAGGCAGAAAGCTATACTCAATATCAGCTTGACAGATTTGTCAAAGGGGAAAGTTATGGAATGGAAATAAAATGATTTTTGTAGGGCTGATCCCTTAATGATTAAAGGTGATTCTTGTATGAACAACATTTATGTTGTCTAAAGTATCTTAATGAGAGCGGATAGCTTGACTACATTTGTTTCTGTAACATCTTGATCCCTTAAGTGTGTGCCCTACAGTGATAGGTTCAAATGTTGTAGAACTCCTCCTAGCAGCTTAGGATGTATGTTTTTGAGTTCTTGTTATTTACAAATCTTAATTCACTTTTCATCAGCTCGTTATTTTTAATTTGTATACCTCTTGAGTCTATTGCTCTTCCAGCCTACTCTAAATGTGAAACGATTACAATTTAATGTTTATTTGACCTTAGAGTTGATAACAATTAAATAAATGGCATTTTTAATGTATTTCAATCAGTTTTTAACTTTTTGTATATTAAATAAATGTCGCTACATATCGTTTCGCCTATGAGGACGTCTTAAGTGTCTTGAATGAAGTAGGAGGATTTTTCCAATTATATTTTATAGCAATCGCTCAGCTGTGCTTTGAACTCGCTGCGAATCATAGACTCAGCATCTGATTGGCACTGCAATGAAGTTTACTGCACTTGCATAGGTTAAAGCGCCTTGCGGAACTTTAAAGCCTCTGCAATCTACTCACATCCTCTGCCATTATGCCATATAATGGATAAATCGCTGGCTAGCGGGCAATGAATTGAAAAAAATAGTGTTCTCTTTGAATCTATTGCTGGTTCTGGATTTTTTTTCTTTTTTTTCTTGCTGCGATTTGCAAATGCGCTTTGCATGTTGGCTGCTAATTGGCAATAGTTGTCGATGCGAGAGCCGAGTTGTGCTTGCTGCTCGGGTTCTAGACTGGATTTTTCTACTGTTGCCATTTTTTTTGTTGTTGTTTGGGTTGCGTTTCTTGGTTTGGTGTGTTTTGGATACTACGCGGATTGCATGATTAATGAACGCCGTTATGCTTTTACGAGCAGCTGAAAAGCTGAAACTGAAGCCGAAGACAGCAGCTGCCATGTAATTTGAGCGCATGCGCCGCTGCCTTTGCCACTGCCAATGGGTCTGCTCTGGGTCTGGGCAGAGTTACATAAGTCAGCTCTGGCTGTTGTTGTTGTTGCTGTTGTTGTTGTTGTTACTGCTGCTGGTAGAGCAACCTCCATAAAAACCTGCGCGCACAAGAAACAATAAAACACCAGCAAATTAGAAATTACCTTTTATGTGCAATACGAGGGTAACAAACACACACGCACACACATGCTACACCAAACAAAAAAAGCTGAACAAAAAATGGTAACAAATTTACACACAATGAGCACTTGGTCAGACCCTGGGCACTTGCAGGGAGGTAGGGAGAGCTAGGGAGTTATGGAGCAGTGTCTTAGAGGTGGTCTGCTTTTTGCCTTCTGGCAGTGCGTGCATTACGTCAGCAGCAGCAGCAGCAGCCACAATCGGAACTGTTTTTTCCAAGCACATGCGATGCGGAAATTGAAATGTTACTAATGCCATTGTGCCACAGCTACACTCAGCAAAAAAAAAACAAACTATATATACATACTTTGGGCATCAATGATTCCTCTCCTTACCATTCAGTTGTGGTTTTTTAAAAACCTCAATTTCAGTAAAGAATTTTCTGAAAAAAGAAGTATGTCTAATATCTAGATAAACTTTCTAGTGCTCAGGGCAATTTTGTAAATTTCTGATCGATTTTTTCTGAGTGTACAAGCACAAAAGATACAAAAGGTACGCAAATGTATCTCCAAACTGTTCGTTGCGCCAGTGATTTCGATTTCGCATTTACGCGGCGCAGATTTTTTTGGTAATTAACCCACACACACACACACACATGCACACACGCACACCCAATACGTGAAGCAAATAAAAATTAAACCCAAGAAGAGAAAGAAATCTGGAGAAAAAGGAAAACTTGTATTTTTGCAGTCAGCTGATGGCCAAAAACTTTGTCGGCTGCAGTTGCATTACAATTTTATATCCGACAATAAGCAAACATTTACACCCGCCGCCCTTTGTCCCTCTGCTGCTGCTGCGACCGACCGACACAAAAAACTTTTTCGACAACGAAAAATGTATTTTTGCACAACACAACAGAAAAGTGCAACTACAAAACTACAACTAACAAAAAGCAACTACGTAAAACTGGCCACATCAAAATGCACATAAATAATAAAAATAACCAGGCGAACGAAAGGACGACCGAGACCGGGACACAACACAACACAACACTACAACACACACACCACACACACAGCACACAGCACACACACACACAGCACAACACAACTGAACGAGAATTGCAAATGTTCGCTGAGTAGTTCGCATTGAATGCTTTGCATCCGACACACAACTCCTAAAAAAAATGCAAAAAAGGCAAAAATTGTTAATAATAAAAGCGCTGCAAAATTATGAAATTAATTTGAAATTTTAATTATGCAACACTTGCTGCAACATGCAAATCGAGCAGCAAAAAACAGTTACACAATTCTACTACAATTTTGCCGCAGGAATTGTGATTTTGGTGTCCCACTTCTACTTTTGCTGCTGCTTTAGAACAATGACAGCCACATCGATGCTCGGTTTCAGTTTCAGTCTGTTTCGGTTTCAGTTTTAGTGCCAACTGTTATTAAATTCAGCTCACACAGGCACTCGTACACACACACACACACACTCATACACACACACTCACACACACACACTCACACACACACTCACACTCACTCACACACACACACTTACATTTAGGGGCCCAAATGCGGGCCGTGAGAATCGTTGCCCGCTGCTCAACATTGATTAGAGTTAAGCCCTAAATTAGTTGGCCGCTGTTGGACGCTAGCTGGGCGACCTTTAGGTCCATATACGCCGTACACCTTTTGTTCTACGCCGGGCATAATAGTCAAGTCATGAAGTTTGTAACAGCCGCATTAAACGTTTGTTCTTAATTATCACATTGATTTGTTTTGGTTTAAAGAACTTAGCATGTCTATGAGAATATGATTAGACACATGCTGTCTTCACATTAATTCTGAGAACTGTATATACAAATTATTAATTAAATTAACCTTTGCTGAACTTTGTTTGTTAATTTATTATACTTTCGCTTTAGAGGGTATCCCATGTGTGGTGCAAGTCAACTCAATGGCCGCCACTTGGTGCGCAACATGGACAAAAGGGGCGTGTTGTTAATGTGCCACACGCTCTTGAAACAATCCAAGTGTTAATCGTTCTGATTCGGGAGGCTGACAGGCGAACAAGCCTGTTAAGGCGAAACGGTGGCAAATACAAAATACGTAACTTCTTCTGCTTCTGACGCTGTGCAACATATTAGCGCACAGTTTAATAGGCTCAATTAATGGCAACTGCGTCGTCGAACCCATGTCGCCTTTAGGCCAAGTGAAATTTTGCTGGTCAATGCGAAACGAAAGTTTTGGCCATTTTTTTCCCTTGTTTTATTTTATTTCACTTTATTTGATTTGTTTTTTTTTTTGTTTTGCGAGCGATTTGCTGCATGCGAACAAAAGGCGAGTCAAACTTTTCGAATTCGAGCATTTGTCGAAATGCATAAAAATTAATTAACAAGCAGATGGCTGGCCCTTAGATGTCTGCTGAATCTGAACTGAATCTGGTGAATTATAGGAACAAGACGACAATAAACAAAAAGCAGAAGCATCGGCATCAGAATTTTTAATTGGCTTTCAGCGGAGATTTTACAAAGTAAACGACGACAGCTGAAGCTACACTCTGAAAAAAACTACACTAAAATGAAAAGAATCGGCATGAAAACTAGAAACATTATTTGGCTTTCGGATATAAAATTAGGATAGTAGAAAGAAACTTTTCTAGAGAAATCTTTTCCATTATTTAGAAATAAAGAGCGCATTTTTTCTGAGTGTACAGCTGCAGCTGCAGCTACAATTTCAGCTAACACCAACGTCAGCAACGTGTTGGCTTCTCGCACATTTAAGCCTAATTAACTTTCTACTTAATGCTTCAATGTGCTTCTTCTAGTCTGCTGCCGGCCAGTGAATGAATCTTCAGCTTCTTCTTCTTCTCCCCCTTCTTCAAGTTGTGTGCATTTTGCATTGTTTTGTTGTTGTCGTTGTTTGTTTTTGCTGCCTGTTACAATCTTGTTGTTGTTTTTGTGTCTGTTGTTGCACACTGCGTCAGCTTCTAATTTCATTTGCAGCCTTCGCGTCCGCCTTGATGCCACGGCCACCAAAGCGTTGAATTCTGCTTTCAAAAGTGGCAACAAGGTGAAAAGTAGGTGAATGTTAAGCAGTCCGCAGCAGCAGCCTCTAAAGGGTTGGGAAAACAAAAGGAAAACGCCAACAACACCAACAACGATGGCGAAGAGCAAACAACATTTAGCGCAAATGTTGAAAAACAAGGCGCAAAAAAAGAAACGTGCAAAAGGGTTAACAACAACGTCAACAGCAACAACAAGCAAAGTCAACAATAGTCACCAAAAAACAAAAGACAAACAAAACAAACATATCAACTTGAAATGCGAACCATTCTCCCAAGCCCCCTGCTACTCCATTCACCCCCTCGCCGCCTTTACCCCTTTGTTGTTGATGCTGCTGCTGATGCTGCTTTTGAGCGTGGTGATAAGTTGACTGACTGCAAAGTTGTCAGTCGCCAATCGACCGTTGCCAGTTGCCATTTTCTTCTGCTTCTTCTTGTTTCATTTCAGCTTCTTTTTCATTTTCTTTTTCATTTCCTTTGACTTTGGCTTCTTTTTTCGCCCCCAAACCGGAAGTGCATATTAAGCGTTTTTAATTTTCAACTTGAAAAGTGTTTACTGTAAAGTGTTTCCATTTTTTCTGTTGTTGCTGCAACAGAAAATCATTTGCATTTTGCTGTTATTTTGTTTGTTGGCACTTTCGGGCTTATACTTAATAATGTATGGCAGGCTAATAGAGCTGTTGCCGCTTTAATTTCAATAATTGATGTGCTCAATTTGCGCTAAACAAAAAAGTAAGGAAAATAAATAAACTATAATCCGCTTCAGCACAATTAACTCAATATTGATTGATTTATTTCACACATATATTTTGGAGTTTGCCTTGAAGTGGCCAACTCGTGGCTAGCCGTGATCAGAGCAGGCTCTCACGCGGTCATCGCTAGTTAGCTGTCAAGTTTTGCAGCTAACAATGGCTGGCAATGAACACGATTTGTGGTGTTTACTTCTTGCAGGCCGCTGCAGCACAAAGCTAGTACGAATGCGCCAGTCGCGAGTGCTCGACTGGCAGATATCCTAAAACTATAATTACATATTTGGGCATATTATATATAAATTGCAAGGCGATATCTGTCAATCTGCTGTCGTCAATCGATTTGTATTGATTATATGCGAAAGTGTGGCAGTCACCGATAAAATTCAATAAACTTGATCTGCAAGTGTGAAACGAGAACTTATATGCCAAATTTGAAAATGCTAACTCTTATATTCTCTAAGATCGGCTTATTCATACAGATGAGTAGACGGTTCATGCTGTTCAAGAATGTATATGTCGTATACACCTTATTTCGTGCTTTTCGTGATACCAACCTTTGCTCAACTTCAGTACACCCTTTAATGCACTTTTTGAAAGCAAGCTCAAAGGTGCAACAACACCAGCAACAACCGTTTCATTTGTGACGATTCATGTGGCGTGTTAACTTTTTTTTGTTTTGTGTTGCAACTCTGTGTGGCCTTTTCTCAATCGCAATCTTCGTTTTGAGGCTTTTGTTTCCTGTGAATGTCGCATTGTTGCAGTTTCACTGTGGCTGCTGCTGCTGCTGCTGCTTTTGAGCTTAGCTGCATGTGAGAAATGAAAATCTGTAATTTTTCTTCTCTTTTTTTTGTATTTTGAAGTGCAGTACTTAATTCGATTTTACAGCGAGAGCTATAAAAAAAATGTAATTAAACTTTTTAATGGCACTTTTGGTAATTTTGTGCAAAAAAATTTGTTGGTTGACTTTGACATTAATCATGCGCTGTTTGCATTCCTGGGGTCGTGAAGCGTTAATGATGAACTGACAGTGTTGTTTGGCTGGCTCTGGGTCTGGGCTGCAGGGGGGTCTGGATCGTTACCTGACGAGCCATGTACAAATTTGCCAACAAACTGCATTTGCTGTCTAAATAAATAAGTTGTTAGTGAAGAGAGAGGGGAGAGGGGGAAGAGCGTGCATCTGCCGCATGGGCGATAAATTTTCCAATTTTCGAACGATTCACTGAAAATGTCACACAGATTACGTGACTTTGATGCGATTGACATAGTTGCGAGATTTATGCGTGAGCTGCAATGAAAACCAGGCCCTTAAACCCTATGACACCCTCACATGTCCCCTTGGCGAACGTGCGTTGCCAGCAATTAGAAGAGTGCCAATAACAACAGCAACAACTACGACAACAACAACAATTGCTGGCAGGTAGTCTGCGGCGCCCACAACGACAGCTAATTTAAATGCCGCGTGTTTGCCCAGACCAGACCAGACCAACCACGCAGACAAACAAATAGATAGACAAACAGACAGACAGATGGTTGGTCGCTTCGAGTGAAAGATCACGACCAAAAAGTTGTCAGTGTTGCCCACCAACAACAACAGCAATATCAACAGCAACAACGACAACGTCGACCAACTTAACGACAATGTTGTAGGCGGCACATGAAAGTTTACAGTGTCGGCGAAAATTGTTTGGCGCATTATTATTAAGATACCCTGTTCACGAAAGATGCCCAAAATGGTGTATATACAGCTTTAAGTGGCCCATGTTTTTTGTGGAAAAACCTTGTTCGTAATTCATGTGGATTATTGACTAGAAGAACGGTCAAATAAAGTTGCCAAGTATTTAGATGAAACCTTCCATGTCTAAGGCAAAACAGTATCGATTTTTAATAGCCATAACTTTTTGAGAATGATTTGGAAAGATAAGATTTATTAATAGGTATCTAGCAGAAATGAATGCCGATCAATAATATATATACTGTATGGGTTGGGATTTGTTGTCCATCCACTTAACATATATCACTACATACTGAGTATCTATCTAGTCATTCCAAATCGCTTACTCTCAAAATGCCACAGATCTCAATCTGCCGCAGCCCCCTGCTGAGTGTCTATGTGGTAAATCAGTCACGAGTCGAGCATTCTTGTTTATTAACTTTTAATGCAATGAAAATGGAAAGCAAAAACGAAACGAAAACGACGCTGAAACCAAAAGCGAAACTAAAAAATGGTATCGAATGGGTTGGGTTTTGGCTTTGACTGGCTTGGTTGGGTTTACAGATAACAATACTTGAATGCAAGGGTTTTGTGCATATCTGAGCTGGTTGACAGCACTGGCATATGTTGGCTGCCAATGAGTGAGGATTTAATATTGTGAACAGAATTGAATTCAAGTGGAGCATTCAAGTGCATTTAAGGATGCCAGTTTTTCAATTTAAGCATAAAGAGAGACATACAAATGGAGATGTGCCGAGTATTCATTGTGTTCAGGGTTAGCTGCTGCTCCTGCTGCTGCTTGCCGTATATTTGTATTCCATTTCGCATCTCTAATTTCCTTTTATGCAATGCAACGAATTGCAAATGTTAAGTACAAGCCCCATTGTGTCGCCTTGGACTCTTGTTTGCCCTTGCGATTATTTTGTCAACTTCAGCTTCAGCTTCAGCTTCAGCTGCGGGGCTGCAGTTGCAGTTGATTCACTTGTGCACTGCATTTGCATTGCATTAGCTTTGAGAGCCAACTGAGAAACACTCTCATCTCCTCAACTCCAACTATGCCCCTCCCCTTTCACCTTTATGCAGCTGCTGTGTTTGCGTGCCATTACCAAATGTTTTAATGTGCGGCGGTTTTGCTGAAAAGCAACATTTACAACATTTGCAACATTCTTGCTGTCGTTCCGCTGTCTTTGCCTGAGCACATCTTTGCCACCCCCCCACTCAATCTGCAACTCGCCCTTTCATTCGTTTCATTCATTCAGACACTCATGCAACTTTCATTCATAGCAAACGGGCGTTGCAATGAATGCCAGCGGAAAATAAGTACGGGCTGGTTGGGGAAAATGGGTGTATGCATGTGCAAAATGAAAATGAAAATGAAAAAATCGTAAATAAGAGCGCAAGAGCTCAAATGAAACACACACGCACACACACACACAGGCAGAGCAGACAGAGCACGCCTTTGGCCCGGCTAGAAGCAGACAGACGGAGAGGAGACCAATATGGACAAGTCAGCACCCAGCGCAGACCCAGACGCAGACGGACTGACGGATAGACAGACGGACTGAAATTATTCTTTCGCTGGGAAGCGCATTTTTCTGCACAATTTATGTCTTTTAATGAAAATGAAAAAGAGTAAATGTGAAAGAGAAAAATCAAAATAGAAATAAAAGAAATAAAGGCTCGGCAAAGCAAATGTGCAGCTGGTTGTCAGGCAGCCTTTCTACATCTCTTATATATGTATATCATTTTATATGTACATATATGTATACACTCAGCAAAATTGGCGTAAATTGTAGAAATTTTAAATTCGTCTTCACCTCTAATGCTAAATGCGGGCTCTGCATTTCTAAAAATAAGAAAAAGTATACTACATTTCAGGCTAAGTTTTTTCTGAGTGTATACACTTGTAAATGGCAAATAAGTTACACACAGGGGTGCCCTTTTTTCATGTCTTATTTTATATTTGTGTTTGTTGGGGCAAGTGAGGGGGGTCGCTTATGAAATAAGTTGCACGGGGCGTGCAATTTGTGTATGGGCATGTAACATAATGTGGAACTGCTTTCATGTTTTGTTGGGTCATTTGTACAACAACAAAAAAAGAGTCAGCGGCAACTTGAGACTGTGAGCCAATTTAGCTTTTTGCCTGCCTAATTATATATCATTGGCTCACATGCTGTGGCCACATAAATATAAAACAGCATTCGTCAATTAGCCAAAAACGAAAGAGAGAAAGAAATGTTGCAATTGCCATTGCCATTGTTGTTATGGCCAATAAATTCAATTCAAGTTTAAAGCTACACATTAAAAACTCAACAAAATGGCCGCAGAACATTTCACAATATATTTATGGTCAAATTCCAAAAGACCATTATGATTTTTTATGACTTTGCTTAATGCATTTAATTTAACGCAGAGAAACCAAAAGAAAGGAAATAATGGTAAAGTCCATTAACGAAATTAAAACTGAAGAAGACTGGCAATGGCCCGGCCAAGAGAATGGGGTCAATATGGCTATTTTTAGGCGATTATTAGTTGCAATTTCCACTCAACTAACAAATAATGTAAGTGAGTAATGCTCATCAGCCGAATGACTGGCAAATTGTTAATGTTGTTGTCAAATGCAAATGCATCTTTCGCAAGCCGATCAGCTGACCTTAAAGTTGTGGCTTAATGGACTAACAGACAGACGGACAGCAGCAGCAGCATCAGCTTAAATCAATTTTGGCCAAGAGAGCGGAAGCCACTGAACAACAAAAAGCTGAAAGCAAACAAAAACAGTGTATCTGCTGTCAGGCATTCCCATTGTCTTGGCCCCAAAGTGCAGCCTCATTTGCTTTGTCTAATTGTTCAATGTTTGTATAAACTATGTATCGCCAGTCAGCCAGCCAGCAATCCACTATATGACTTCGTACCAACAATTATAAAAACTGACATTGATATTTGGATTTTGTATGATATAATTGCTATATATGTTTCAGCTTATGCACAGTTATTGTTTATTTTTAGTTCCAATGAACAAAAGTCAGTCTCAAAACTCAATACTCAATCTCAGACCCGTTTAGCCTTGACTCTTTGGCCGCAGACAGAGAGCGGCGGCTGTCTCATTGTTTTCTTAGTTTGCTTTTGCTGTGTTATTGATTTTGAAAATGCGCCACAATGAACCATAATTGATCACGTTCATGGTCCATTTTTTGTTGTTGCTCCACTCAGAGAAAAAATCGCCAAGACTTTTAGAAATTCGCCATAGTTTTGGTGGCAAGGGTTGCTCACCTCTTATAATCAGGAAGTAAATTTCTCAAATAGAAGGCTTTTGCATTTTAAAAATCAGAGTTTGTATTTCATAATTTCAGTGTGGATTTTTCTAGGATTTTGAACAATTTGTCTAATTTCCATGGTGTTTTTTTCTATGCGACTAATAATTTCAATACTTTTTTCATTATTAATCTTTGGATTTTGTCTCCTGAGTGTGGACTCCTGTTCAGAACTTTTTTTTGCCGATTTCGTTTTGTGCCGCAGCAATTAAACTTTCAAAGCCTCCTCTTGCTGACTGTCTCAGCTGATTCTCATCAACGTCACAAAAAAAAGGCTAAAAACTTCAACATGGCTAACCAAAAAGGGGTGGGGGGAGGTGGCAACGACTTTGGTAACTTTTCGGTTTCGGTCCTCGTCCAGTTTGCAGCTAACAGCTTCCGTATGCTTTATAAACTTGATCGGTTGCATTGGCCTATAAACTAAAAGTAACACACAAACACACACACACACACACACCACGTACAAAGCCGGACCGGAGCCGGCCCAGCCCCGGTGTTGACGTTGCTGTTGGCAAAGCAAAGGGGGGGAAAAAAATATACAGAGAAAAAAACAATTTATTTGACCTACATCAAGTTTTCAAGCTGCTTGTTTGTGTTTCTTTCTTTTTAGCCAAAGATGTTGCTGTTGCTGTGGTTGTTGTTGTTGTTGTTGGCTGAGGCTTCTTCACAAGCCTCATCATCATCAACAACATCATCATCAGCAGCAGCAGCAGCATCTCAATCATCATCATAAACGGCCTCTACGCTTTACATTTCTTGTCTCGCCTGTTTCTACAGCTTCTTGCTGCTCTCCAAAAAAAAAAATGAGAAGAAAAAAAAACCAGCCACAACATTTGGTCAACTGCATTTTGCTGGTTTTTGTTGTTGCCGCAGCGTTTGTGTTGCCAGTTCTCTGTCCGTTATTGTTTTCAATTTTGTACAGCATTTTCATTAATTTTTCAGCAACAGCTCTCCTCTACCCGCCTCTCGCCCTTCTCCTGTGTGTGGCGTGTGTGTCAGTGTGTCGTGGTCATCATCAACTCTCTGAGTCTACGTTGTTGTCTCGGCTTTGGTAACCGCCCACGCATAAATTATTAAAAGCTGTTTGCACTGTTAGAAGCTGACCAGCCAGCTTGAAGCTGAAGCAGACGTGGGCAACGTGGTCAACACACACACACACACACACACACCAGAGAGGAGATAGCTGAGGTGGGAAATTGTAGGCAACGTTTGGCTACGTCACCTTTTGCAGCATCTCTTAAAGCTGATTCATAAAAAATGTAATTTTATCACTTTTACATTTTGTGTAAATTTGTAAAAAAAAAAATGATTTGCATAGAAGCTGTAAAGGCCACAAGCAGACCATTTTTTTTGTGTATTTTTAAATATAAATTTATGAATCGAGCATGAGCTAAATTTAGACCAGGTCTAAAGAAAAGGCAAGCAATTTGGTTAACTGCTGAGCCGAGCCGGCTCGCAGCAGACACAGCCGTTTACGGTACGTGCACCTTTCCACGGAGCCTGCATCTGAGTCCGAGTATCTTTGAATCTTTGTGTCTATATCTGTGCTTGTGGGTGTGGGCGGATCGTTTGTCTAAGGCGCATGGCTTCAATGCACACGGCTCCAAACAGAGCGCGGCTCACGTTTTGATGCAAATCGGGCTGACTGCTTGCTGCCCCCATGCCACTAAATGGGTGCAACATTAAATAATTAACAGCGCAGACGCTTAAGTATGACTCGACTGTGTGTGTGTGTGTATACAAAACGAGTACTCGCTTGTGGTGTGCAATGAATGCTGTTGTGGCTGCTAAACTGGCACAGCAACTTTTTCTTTGAGCCAAGTCTGAGCTGGATTTGATATTTTAACACGTTTGCCAGCTCCCTCTCTCTCTCTATCTCTGCCTCTCCACCCCTCTCTCTCTCTCTCTCTGCATCTCTCTCTGTAAAGCGTTAATGAATTGCGTTAAGCTGGGGTGTCGAACCGGATGAGAATGCTTTGGCAATTAAATGCCAGTTACAATTGTCGCCCAGATTGGCCAATGTCCCCACTTGCCAAGAGTTGGCCACTTGGCCAGTTGCAGCAGCCGATGTGGATCAGGCGAAGTGTGTTGCAAGCCATTTGTAAATCGTTAATACATTTGCATTTAATGTGAACAGCGATTGGTTGTCGCTGTTCCACTTGCATGTCATTGAACTGCGCTTACTCCCCACATTGCTCACACGCCTCGTGTGCTTGTTGTTACACATATCTGTATGACTCAACAGCACCCAAAAGCAATTCGCATATTTATGCTAAAAAAGAAAAAACCAAACGCCGACTTTCCATCAGCCAACAAGTATTGAGTGTGACTTTAATATAAGTGCGAGCTCTAACTTGTGAATCTCTCTCTGGTTTCCAGTAGGTCAGTGGGCTAGCCAAAAAAAAGCAAATTGGTTTAGTTCTTTTTGCTCTCTACTAACTTTGGCTTGACAATTGGCGCGTCCAAGTTCAGAGCGGAGTAATTGCTTGTAATTGGAATTGTACAGCGATTTACTGTGAAATCGAGTTGAGTTGAGTCGATTTGAGTTGAGAACGAAGCGAGGCAAATTGTGTTCCAGTTTTCATTGCTAAACTGTGCGCGTAAAGGAAAAGTGCCGGAAATAATTGCGCAAAGTAGTTTGAACTTTGTATTCGAGCCAAGAGCAGTGGAAACTCGTCAACTTTAAAGACCTTCTAAGTTGGCCACATTTGTCACACAACACAAAATGCCCCAAAACGCCTACGGGGGGTATATACAGAAATAAACACATACATCTGAAAGTGTGCCCGAGGCGTGAGTTGGCCATGCGTTCGAGATTTGAGATTCGAAATTCGAGATTAAAGATCACTTAATGAATATCATAATAATTGGAAATGAAAGTAAATATTATGCGTAGGATTTGCTTAAATGACTTGGCACAAAAAGCACATTAAACTCTTTTGGCCATGATTGGGCAAATTTCCAGCCATAAATAAACAAATCAAGCCGTAAGTGTATTTTTTTCTCAAGTGCGTTCTTGAAATTCAATTTCAATTTCAATTTCAAATTCGATTTCGTATACAGTAGCCATAAACGTGGCTTATATATTAAAGCCACAAGTCTCGATGGGCAGCCGATTTCAATATTGTTTTTCTCTCATTTCGATTCGGTTTCGGTTCACTTTCTAAAATGAGTTCATGCAACAACCACAATTTTTGTTTGACACATAAAAATGTGCATTTGATAAATGATCGACCAGCATATTTATACAAATATGAAAAACCCATAACTATTTTTGATATATATTACACCATGGACCCAGCTCGCAGCGCACTCACAATTGATTGCCAACAATTAAAACTTAAACATTCAAAATTAAAAAGCGACTGTACAAAAAATGTGAGTTTGTTTTTATAGAGGCTGCCAGGTTTTTTGTCATAACTGGTTAATTTATTTGCAGCAATTATTAATGCAAACAAAAAATATGCATATATATAATATACGATGTATAAATATAGGGAGTGCGACATTTTGTTTTTTATTGGCATATCTTTGGGTTTATTTCATGCATAAATCATTTCCGTTTTGTTGCTGCTGCTGCTGCTGCTGCCGCTGCTGCACTTTAGCGCAGTTTTATAATTACATTTTAATTTATGCAAACACAAATTAGCAGCAGTCAACATTCAACATTTAACATTCAACATGCAACATTCAACATTAGCCATTTTATTTGACCCACACGTATTTGCCTTAACTAATGACAAAGTGCACTGAAGAAAAGTAAATAATAGCCAGAAAACTATGTATGTATATATAAACAACAGGTCCTTGGATCTGCAATTGGTGTATGTGTGAGGTCGGGTCAGCTTTGGCAATCATAAATTACGTACGCTATCTGGCAATTGCAAATATTAATCATACGACATGTGAAACATGTCACTGCTACATATGTATATACATATATATACATATATATAACAATTAATTACATTTATATTAAATAAAATGAAAATTACTTTGAGACAGTGAAGTACTGCAAAACGATGTGGCAAGAGATTTAGTCCATAAGTAGTCGAATGAACTCGACTAGGAGATGCCCTTGGTACATTAGTTAAAGGATTAGTAGTAGTAGTAGGATTATATCGACAAGCGCGAAGCGTTTGTAGTTATCGATAATCCTTATCTCCGTATCGTAGACGAGAACTTATATACCAAAAGTGAAGTCTCTACCCCTTATAGACCCTGCGATGGACTTATTCAAACAGGCAGACAGACGTAAAAGGCTAAAGCGTATCGGTTGACTATATATACACTTGGCTTGGACGCATTATCTTCTATGTACCACATCCCATTGCAACACACCATTATGCCCTTCGTCACGTTTTAAATTGGTTATTCAAATGTGTATCGAAAGATAATCATATTTTCCTTGGGCGCTATTTAGCAACAATGTTATTCTCAATGCAAAAAATCGAAAGTAATTTGCATTACATCACTCATTTGGAGGCGTCAAACAGCCTTGCTCTACACACACACACACACACACACACAGACAGACACTTGGACAGACGTTAGACAAAATCAAATTCGAAAACGAGCTCAGCTCGACTCATTGATCAAATTTTGATTGACATTTCGAGTGGTTTTGCTTGCTCTTTTGGCATTTTGCTCTATTAAGCAAATTTGTATGTCATTTTATGGCGTCTCTGCAGTGTTGTGGTTGTGGTTGTTGTTGTTGTTGTGTGTCTGGGTGCTGTGTCCAATAATTTTATCATTAACGACAATTAGTGCAGAGTGTAAGAAAAAAAAAACGAGAAAATATCTGAAATTCATTTTGACAGCTCAAGCAATATATTTATACATTGCGGTTGCTATCGAAAATTGAAACTTAATTGCGCGCATAATTTTTGATCTCTTTGGGAAATAAACATTGACAGGCCAGATGCAGATGGAAAGAGATACATATATATGTATATAAGTGTACGCACAAGTTGCATATTGAAATGCCACACGAATATAACTGCTGTTTATGCCACCTGAGACAACTGAGTTGCCGCCTTGGTGTCACTTGATAGCTTTTGTTGTGTTCTCTCAACTTTGGGGAATGAAAGCAAAACGGAAGTGTTATGTTTTTATGTGAAGAACATTTGATGCCTTCCACTTGATAAGTGCATGAAATACGAGTACACAGACTCGACACACACGCTGAGACACACATGTATGCAAATTGAGCTGGAGAAGGTCATCGGTCAGCCAGTGACAATGGCCAACTCAAAATGAACAGCTTGCCACAATTTGACATGCCCAAGTTGGATCAAGATATAAGATAGACAGACCTGACCTGGTCAGTAAACACATTATGGGTTCAGAGCGGGGTCTCCTTCAACGCGACTAAATTAAATTACAAGTATGAAACACAGATATGCGAAAAGTTCTGCTGAGCATTTGGCATCGAATGGAAATTTGACAATTGTTTGTCGAGCTGCTGCTTGTGGCACAAAGAAAACTCATGTTGAACTCAACAGTTTGGGATGACACTTGAATGGCGCATTTTCACATTTCCATTGCCAATGCACAAGTTTCGTTCAGCTCGTTCCAGACAATACCGGTTTCGGTTCAAACTGAGTCAGCCACATTGCGTTTTGACTGCCCGTCTTGACTGGTTTTCAGTTAGCCAACTTTATTTACTTTTTATGGCTAGGCTGCACGCGTCGTCAATTTAATTGCCGTTGACTAAAAATTGCAAAAATTTAAATGTATAAAAACCAATTCACAGTCTCGTGTCGTGACGTGTGCATATATATAGTGTGTATACACTCAAAAAAAAATCTGGCCAAGGGCAGCTCGTCTTCATTATGCAGCAAGCGTACTTTAAATAAGATGTAAGCTTGGGTCTATCTAAGTGTTTGTGAGTGTATGTGTATAGTGTACATAGTGTGTGTATGTGTGTATGTATGTATGTATGTATGTATGTATGTATTGTGTGTATGTATGTATGTAGTATTATGTATTGTGTGTATGTATTGCTGTTTTCGCTTTCACAATTTATGTATTTATTTAAAAGCCAGAAAATGTGTCTATTTTTTAGGCTTATTTTCATGTTATGGCAATTTTCAGAATTCATATTCTGAGTGTACGTATTTAGTGTCTATGTGTATACATATGTATGCTCTTATGTATGTGTGTGTGAATTACTCTTTTTTCTTTATTTTTTTATTTGTTAGAAAAGGCAGCAAATTGGTTTAGTTTTCTGTATTTCAATTTGTTTTCTGAGTGTATGTATTTAGCGTGTGTGGGTTGTGTGTAAGTGTGTATGTATTTGTATATGTATATGTAAATATTGCTGTTTCGCTTTCAGATTCGGCGCTTAATGCGTTTATTTTAGTCTGCTGTTGTTGTTGTTGTTATTGTTGCTGTTGCCGTTTTGTGCGAGATTTATTTAAATGCATTAAACTTTAGAGGTCAACTTCCTTTCACTGGCGACGCGTTGGCGTCAACGCCAGCAGCGAGAGACTTGATAACAGCCTCAATCTCAGTCTCAGTCTCCATCTTAGTGTCTCAGTCTCAGTCTCAGCATCCGTCTCGAATTCCAGCTCCAACCCTGCCCTCCCCTCCTCGTTGTGCACAGGGCCAGTTCATCCGCTGCTGGGGCGAGAAATTCTCAAAAAAACAAATCAGCCACAAAATGTGACATGTGACAAGTGGCGCGTTGTATTTCAATGTCATATTATTGTTGTTGTTGTTGTTGTTACAGCCTTTTATTTGCATACCTTTTTGCTGTTGTAACCGTAATTTTCCATATGAGCTGCTAAAAAAACACAAAAGTCACACAAAAAAAAAGCTGGCAAAAAATTATTGAATGCGTAAGAAAATAAAACGCTCGTCTGCAAGTTCATTTAAATTGAAATCCTGCACACACAACAAGGACTCTCTCTCTCTCTCTCTCCCCCTCGATGTGTGTGTGCGTGTGTGTGTGCGTGTCATATTTACATAGTCGTTGTCAATTTTATGGCTCAGCCGAGGCAGAAGAATGAATGAAAGAAAGAAAAAGGCGACCACGTCAAAAAGTAACTGCATGAAAGTTCCTTGTAAATTTAATAAACTTTTATAGATGTGTGTGTCGGGTCGCCAACAACAACAACAATAACAACAACAAAAGCTACAGCAACAAGGATAACAACAACAAGGACTACAATGGCGATGACAAAGCACACGAATTCTGAGCAACAGCAGCTGCCATTAATGCGTGGCCTGCCAGCCCCTTACCCTCAACCACCCCCCCATAACCCTCCCCCTTTCTTTCAATACTCTTGATGGGTTTCTTCCTTCTGTTCCGCCTGCTTGCCGGCATCGAGTGATTGCTCCACAGGGTGCACTTTGCGCGAGACGCTGAGTGCAAAAAAAAGAAAATTCGAAAAAAAAAACCAAAAACGAAAAAAGAAAATAAAAACTTTTATTGTATCCGCATTTCAGTGTCAAGCTGTCTGTCGCGACCGTCGCTTTTCACTGCTTTTCCCTGGATTTTCCTTGCCGAACACAGAACGAAATTTCAATAAGATAAATTACTTGAAATCAGAACTTAAAATTTTGAATTTTTAGTGATTTTTTTTGTTTTTCGAATCCCAACTTAAGCTTCCGTTTCTTCGCTCAACTTTGTTGCCTTCTTCACAAGAACAAACAAATGTTTTGGTAAATTTTTTGCAGTGCAGTCAAATAAGGCTGATGATGTGTGTGTGTGCTTGTGTATAAGTGTGTGTGAGTGTGTTTGTGTGTGCATTAAGTAAGAGATTGATACTTGTGGTGAAAGTGATTTATTTACTGCTCTGCAGGTGGCAGCTGAAAGCAGCCAAAGAGCGGACCAGATGACCCAATATTCAGTCAAATGGTCAAACTAATGACATTTTGATAATAAAGAAAATATCAGCGCACAGAGGGAAAAATGAGGGGGGAGTTCAACAAAATTGTTCGCAAGTTTTGCATTGATTTGCATTGAAATGCATTTATTGCAGCAGCGGCAGCAGAGAGCTGAGTTTTTTGTTTGTTATTGTCTGCTGCTGACAGCTAAATGTAAAGTTTTGTATCGGGCACATATGCGACCAAAAATGGAAGACATTCAAAGTTGGACAGCAGCAGCAGCAGCAGTGGCAGTGGCAGCGGCAGCGTCACCCACACTGCGCGAAAAACATTCATAAAAATAAATGTATTGACTTTGTGTTTGTGTGGCGCAAATAATAAATAAAAGTAGCAAACGCTCTTGTTGCAGCAATTGTTGCAATTGTTGCAAATGCACCCCGAAACCAGTTTGATGTTGTCTGCTCAACAGTGTCTTTCCCACACACACACACACACTCGCACACTCTCTTGCAGTTGCAAATATACTAATGTAATGCGAAGTTATCGTTGCCATTGTGCGGCAAACAAATGCAGTCCACCAACAGCCGCAGCAACAGCAGCAGCAACAGCAGCAGCAAAAGCAGCAGCAGCAACAACAGCAGCAGCAGCAAAAATGACCCAAGCACAATAAAAAGAAGTGCAGCAACAACTTTGGCCAGTTTGGTTGGTTTGGTTGCCTGGCTTGACTGGATGCTGCACTCAGGAAAATAATCACTCTGTTACTTAGATAATCGCCCTAAAAATTAGAAAGTTTTCCCTGTTTTTAGAAATAATTTCAGAGTATAAGAAAACATCTTTCAACCAATTAGAAAGGCTTGCCCCAAATCGTCAAAACTGCATTTCAAAAATGAAGTTTTGCTCTCCTGTTTGTGTATGCGACTTTTTTCCAGTGTGTGCGCGCCCAGCGCCCAGCACGGCCAATTGAAAGCTTAAATTGTATTTTGTGTTGGCGACTGGGGAACGCTTGCAGTTGCATTGAAGTTGTTGCCATCATCTCTATAAGCCAGGAACCGACCGAATCCCAGTTTCAGTCCCAGGCTTGCATCTGTTGCAATCTTTTCTTGACCAAGTTGTTGGTTGCTTACCTGATACGCCCTTGCGAAAGATGGCATTATGACTCAGGCATGCAATTTGTGTTGCCATTGCTAAAGCCAAAGCCAAAGTCCCACCCAATTCTCAGCTACTGTGTGGCAATGTGTGCCAATGCTGCTGCTGCAGTCTGCAATTATGGTCTAAAGCATTCACTCGGTGCAACAATAACTTATCCATCCAATTCTACATTCAATGTTATAGGCAGAGCAATTTGCATGCATTTTCTTTTCTTTCTGATAGTTCAGACAGAAAATGTCTAAAAATGTAATGCGAACTTTAGGATACCAGAATTGCATAGCTTAGCTTAAAATTTTTGTTTGTAAAAATGGATCTTGACTACTTTTCAAAATTATTCCAAATGATTAGCTACATGTAGGTTATGGTTATACAAATATTGTTTTTAGTCAGATATAGTTTTTACATACTACAATTATTCTTAGAATTCCTTCTACCACAAAGGAATTCTAACCTTTTCGACAATCCATATTGTCTATAATATATATACTGTGAAAATTCCTTCTGCAACCAAGGATTTCTAACCTATCCAGCATACCCCACAAACACATTTGCGTCTAGGGTATAGAGAATTGAGCTTCTTGGCCTTGTTTTTGTTTGTTGTCTATCTGCACTTTGTTGTTTGGCTATATACATATATTGTATGCATATAGTATTTGAATAACATTTTTTCTCTTTTCGCTGTTACGACGACATTCGTCATGAATCCTGGCTATGCCGGGGGAGGGGATCGGTGGGTTGTTCCCTACGCAGGCACTGTCCATAAAAATCCGGTGCAGCTGCTCGGATCTGCTTTTTGGTCTGCTCAATGCGGGCTCTCGTCGCCTTTTGCCTTTTGCCTGCCTGCCTTCAATTGCTGCCAATTTGTTTGTGGCTAGCTGCTCGTTTTGCTGCTGCTGTTGGTCTCGCAATTTCCATCTAGGGTATATATATATATATAGTTATTTTTTTATATTTTCTTTTTTCATTTGCAACTTTGCTTTTCATTTGTGCCATGTGTATATGAGTGTGTGTATGGGGGTCCTGTCGCTGCTGTCATTTGAGGTCAGTTTTAATGGTTTCCTGTCAGTTGCGGTCCTCTCGGTTAACCCGCTACAGCCGGCCCAGGCCGACCATCACTCAGCACAATACCAATGTGAGTGTGAGTGTGTATTCAATAAAGTATTCATATCTTTGCTAGCCCTAAATAACAGCTGTAGCAGCAATAATTTCACTTGCAACACTTCATATTATTATACGATCTCTCTTTATATCTCGCTCTGGGTTTTAAGTTGCCGTTTTCGTTTTAGTTATATGTGCAACATTTGAGACACAATTGTGTCTCCAGTTGCACAGCAGACATCCGAAGAAATATCTTGTAGATGGCCTCCAAAACAAAAATAATGCGACATTTGCATTAGCGTTTTGTGATTGTTGTTGTTGTTGCTGTTATTGTTGTTGCTGGTGGTGGTGGCAGCGACATAATTACGCGCATTTTCTTGTGGCATGAAAATGAACACCTCAAGGTGCTTGTAGCTTGGAATTCAATATGAGGAGAACAAGCAACAGAATAAGAATGGTCTCTGTGTCTGTGTTGCTTGGCTGCCTTCGTCTTGCAGCTCATTTCGTTTTGTGTGCAAATTTCATGCCACAAATACCACAAGAATTGCAACAGCCAACATCGGAATGGAGTTGACTGTTGACTGCCAACTGCCGACTGCCGACTGCTGAATGCTGACTGTTGACTGCTGAGTGTGAGTGACGGAGTGACGACGAATGTGACACCCCCCGGTTAGCTCAAGTGGAAATGGCAACTGCAGTTGTTGTTGTTGCACACACAGTTGCTGCACAGTTGCACACTCAGTTGAAGCCCTACAAACATTGCCAGGCTATGGTTTCTCGTTGCCACTGCTGAGTTCTTTTTCTTTTTTGGGGCCAAGCACTTGAACATGATAGCTGCTTAGTATTGCCGGAATCGTCAGAGTCAGCGAGCCAGCCAAGCGAACTTCTTGCAAATATAAGTGGCACATGCGAGCCGTTAAATTTCAAATGCCCCGACAGCCACCAGCAGCAACTGCAACACTTCTAGCAGCGACTGCTGCAGCTGTTCCTGTTGCGTTAATGATACGCCTGTCTAGCCGGCAGCCAGCAGCTACCTTACTGAGTCTGACATACGCAAATGTGCCTGACTCTCTGCCACAGCCACAGGGGGGTAGTGCAGCATCTGTGGCGTATGCGTAATTTGCGTGTGTAGGTACCTGTTTGAGGATGCAACTTTGTTGCCAACTGTCGATTAAGCAAAAAAAGAGAAAATATCGCTTTTAAGCAAATTGCCATTAATACCAGTGTGCTAAATGAATTAGTGTTCAAGTTGGTTTCTGTGAAATCTATTTTGAGAAAAGACAATCTATTAGCACATGTAAAGTATTAAAAAATAGGGAATCGAAGTAAAAGAAAACATGGCTGAAACCCATAAGTATATATATTCAACAGAAGAGTTGATTTAGCTTTATAAGTCTGTCTGTCGGTATATCTCAGAGACTATTAGAGCTACAAGCATTCAATTTTAGCATAGGCATATCAAGTTTATTTTAGCTTATCGTTCATTGCAACGGATAAAGTCTTCCAATTATTAGGTAGTATGCCCAAAATATATTATTGATTAAGTGTAAAAATTCCATTAAGAACGCAAGCCAAAAAACAAACTACCATCAGCTGGTCCAATCTAATAACTATTTAATAGCTGTGAGTATCTCCTAGCCGAGCACTCTCGCCTGGCGCCTACTAAGTTGCTTTCATTCCAAACATAATTTATATCTAACAAATTACCATCACTATCTATTTAACAGCTTGAGCACTCTCGACTAGAGCACTCAATCGACTTGTTCTATATTTTATATTCTAACAAAAGATTTTGTTGCTGAGACTACTATCAACAAGCCTGCTATCTATTTAACAGCTGAGTTCTGTTCGTTTCCCAGTCGAGCACTCTCGACTACAACACTCTACCGCTTTATTTAATATTCTCGATAGCACATTTAGTGCAGACTAATTGTGTTGAAATATTCAATTTGAGTTCGACTGCATTATGTCTGCTGCATTTGACTAACATTTACTCCCACATAATGTACTCGCTGGATTTTTTTTCTTCATTATTTGATTGGAAGGGCTAACGATGACATCGACTTGGGTTGCTCTATTTTCTAATTTGCCTCGCCCAGTTGTCGGTTGTTGTCTGTGTGTGTTTGTGGCGTTGACAGCGAGTTGAGTGCGCTGCATAAACAAAATGACATGGCAGCCAATTAATGTCTTCCATGTCAACCCCCTCTGCCCCACATGGCCGCCTTTAACTGTCTCATCATCTTCTATGCCGAATGGGCAATTTTGTTGTCGTTATAAGGCGCATTTTGTGCATTTTCATTGTGATTATTGCACCGCCTGCCTGCCGGCCTGCCAGCCTGCCAGCCTGTTCTTCCCCTTGCTCCTCCCCCACACAATTGCTGACTCAGTTGTCTGCATATTAATTTTAGATGCTGGCCAACAAGCAGACCAAGAAGACTAAGTCCGAGTCCAAACTGCACATTTACATGCAATGCGGGCTTCGTCGGCGGACGCGTCTCTCTAATTTGTGGACTCTTAACAAAGTATCTTTCCGACTGTGTGTGTGTGTGTGTGTGTGCGTACTGCCATACCCTCATATGCCCACGCCCAGTGGGCGGAGAGAGGGGGGCTAATTGAGTTCATGTCATGGCTGAGTCTTGGCTTCATTATCAGCCAAGATTGTGCCGATGGCCTCTAACTGTATATACATATATATGTGCTTGAAATATTGCTGCTCTGTTTCGACGATTCAGCTATCCCCACCTCCCTGCCGGCCGTCGAGAGCAAGTTAAGCAGTGCTGTGCAGTGTTGAGCTAAAAATTTCTATAAATCCGCACTTATTCCCAAAACAATAAAACGCGCAACAATTGCGCCACTTCTCGCTTAAATATGCAACAAAAATAGCTGCTGCAAGGAGTGGGAGGCGCAGCTACACTCAGATAAAAAATTAGCTCGAATTTGATCAAATTTGCCATGATTTTGGTTCAAATTTTCCACACCTTATTATTCAAAAATTAACTTTCTATAACTGTAGGCTGAAGAAAAACTTTCTGGTTTTCGGGGGGATTTTTATTTTAATTTTTCTGAGTGTAGCCTTCACATTAGAATCGCCATAATTCACGCGACTCCAGCTGAGAGGCGCTCCGAAGCGCTTTGCACAGCTCGAGTTGGCGAGTCTTGGACTAAGCCCACTTTGTAGTCGTTTGCCTGGCAACAACAACAACAGCAACTACAATTGCAACTACAACTGCAACAAACAGCAACTGCAACTGCAACAACAATAATAAAAACGTTGCCACAGTGGGCAGCACAGAGCAAATGTATGCCAGCAATTTAGACGACGTCGTTGGCGCTCTTGCTAAATTACCAAAACAAAGGAAGCGATAACTTGCAACAGTGCGGCAACCAGCAACCAGGACGTTATATGCAGGGGCAGAGGCAGAGGCAGAGGCAGAGGCAGATGCAGAATCAGAGTCGGATAGGGAGGGGCAGCAACGTGGGCGTTTGCTACGAAACACAATAAAACTTATTTACGAGTCACGGCGGGTAGCAGCAGCAGCAGCAGCAGCTCCTACGTACTTCATTGTAATGCACTTAAGGGTGCGAGAGAGATAGAGACGGAGACAGAGACAGATACAGAGACAGAGAGAGAGAGGAGTCGACTTGCCAAAGATGCGCGCAAATGATATGCAAAAGTGACTGGGCTGATGTAGGCAGGGGGGGTAGTTGGGATGTAGGGGTTCAGTTCATGTGAATGTTTGGTTAAAGGGTAAATGAGTGCACAGCGTGAGGCGCATGAATGAAAATGGTGCAAGGTCGGGTGAGTGAGGGGGGAAGGCGGAACGGAATAAGTAACTGGCAGGAGGGGAACTGGTATCGGACATCGTGTTGGCGTTGGTGTTTGGAGTCCAGGGTAATATAACTAAAAGCAACAGGAGCAGCGACAACAACAACAACAACAACAGTGGACAGAAGAACAGACCAATACACTGTACGAAAAGTGGAACTGAGTTAAGAGACAATTTAATATCAAAGATTGAAGGCTGTAAAATTAATCTAGAGGTCAAGTCGTCTTTGCTTTCGAAAATCGGTTGAGTTTTGGCGAAGCTACGGTACTGGAAAGATTGGACCCATATCCACTGGCCTTTTTTTGGGCTCCCATTTTGCGCTAAGTGCAGTTCTTAGTTCAATATTTTATTTATTTTATATGTTAATAATTTAATTTGCATATGATTTGCAGTTTCTGCATAATTTTTCTAACAAACCATTTTCTCATTTCTTTGCAGGTGAGCAACCCAAAACAATGCCAGTTAATGCTCAGTTCTAAACTTTGAGGTAAGCTTCCTTAGACGGGGCTCTTAGCCAACTTTAAGTGGATCTTTAAGTTTAAATTGGCGCGCAGATTGCGTATACGCCTACGGCCCTTTAGCGAGTGCAAAATGCGTTGCAGTTGCACTTAAAGTTTTGTCTCATTTCCATTCACATTTTGTTCATTTCGTTCAGTGCATTTGAAGTCTACCCCACAGCCTGCCTGCCACTACCCCTACTACCCTTCTTCAGAACGTCACAGTACGTAAAATTCTCAGTAGTCAGTGAAATTGCGCTCCTTGTTTATTGTTGTTGTTGTTGCTGTTGGAATTGTTGCTGCCACATTGCTGCTGTTGGCCATATTATAGCGCTTTATTGTTGTTGTGTTGCATGAAATTTGTGTGAACTCAGCGAGCAGAGCCAGAGCGAGAGCCAGAGCCAGAGCAAGAGCCAGAGCAGCGTATGTTGTGCATCTTTTGGCCAAGTTGAAAGGCAGGCAATAACAGCAGCAAGAACCCGCCGAGCTTCAATATTTACGGCTTGCCATAGTTTGTTCGATTATTTATGCCTCCGTTTGTTTGTCAGTCCGAGGATGGTAATATGATTGTAAATAAATATGTTTGCACATGCAAATTACGCCGCAGGACGACACAAAGTGAAAAATAGTCATTATAAAAACATACAAAAAGAATACAGAAAGGAGTGAAAAGCGTAAAAATAATCGATTGTCGACTCTCGACTCTCGACTCTCAGTAGTGTAATGAGTTGTAAGCCATCTGCAAACATTCAGCGTGCCAACTGACCTTTAATTGGCTCAAACTGATGGCTCAATTAGCATTGCGGAATTTACGTTTAAATTGCTGGAATTTAGAATCATTTTGGATTCGGTTTTTTTTGCTGAGGATTGCTTTTTGTAAGTGGGAATAGATGACGGTGCAGAAAAAATTGATGCGTTTAACGGCATCTTGTCACGCCAAGCTGTAGTTAGGCATATAAATACAAATATATATTTATACACGTACTTATTTGGAGCAGACTTTTGGCAGCAACTGTAAACATTAAGCGGATCGGCTAAAGAAGTTTTTGCTTGCCACTAATTAGCAGCCACAAAATTGACGCATCATGCTCATCATCTGGGCTGCCATGGTAAGTGTGCAAATATATATAGAGATATATATAGACATCGGTCGTCGTTGTAGAACTCTTTGTTGTTGTGTCAGTTTTTCGGCGAACTTTACTGTGGTTAATTAGCTAGCAATATTGAGCGTTAATGCGAAATAAATCGCAGCAGTCGAATCAGCTGGAGAAAAACCCAAGCAGTTCTTGAAAGAAGTCTGCTTTCGAAGGAGAGCGAGAAGAGTGAGAAGTGTAAATGGAAGAAAAAGCAGTAGAAGAAGAAGAGGAAGAAGTCACTCACTTAATTATGTTGACGTTTCTGCCAAAGACGGTTATGACTAAGACACCCACCCACAGAGAAACCATGAAGGAGATGGCAACGGTAATCATTATTAATGATGACTTTTAGTTTACAAGCTAATTATTTGTTACTGTTACTGTTACTTGCCATGGCTCGATTTGGCTTGCTTTGGCTTGATTTTTTGGCGTGCAAACGCTCGCGGACAATTTGATAGAGTTTCACACCGTCTCTCTCTCTCTCACTCAGAAAATATTCTAGCCTCGGGCGACTTTCGCTTTGATATAATTTTAATTAATTTATGACATCGATGTGATGTTTTGATGTCTCACTAATAACATTTTGTGTACGTTTTGCATATTAATTTGGTCTTATGTAATCAGTGAAATGAACAGAAAGCAAATGCAAAAACAACAGCAACAGCTAGTCAAGACTCGGCTAAAGACTTTTCACCCAATCAGTTCGAGAGTCATTTTGGCAGTAAGTATCAATTTCCCATTCATTTGCTTCAACTTCACCTTCACCTTTAACAATATTGTTGTTCAAACCATTATAATTGTTGCTCATAATTGCCATATGGAAATTTCGTAAGCCTCTTAGGCAGCCCCGAAAAGAGCGGCGACCAAAAGCGAACAACATACAGACAAGAAGCTTACCTAACAATTAAGTCCACAATAAATCAGACGATTGAACCATGCCAATGTGGAACAACAACCACAACACCGCCCACCTTACAGCCAAACGTGGCCATAAATTAGACATGACCCCGGCTCGGACAATAAACTAATTTGTGCCACAAATAGAGAAAGAGATATGCGAAAGATTTGTAAGCCCTTGCGAAAATGGGTCAACAAAGTGCGAAAAAATAATACTTATAAAAAAAGATGAAAGAAAGGTTTGATGAATATATGAATATTGTGTGAAAAGAATTAAGTTGACACTCGTACTTATACATATTTGACAACAGCTTAGAAATGTTCTTCTTTTCATTGGTCGCTGTAGCACGATGCCAACTCGAAACGAATTTAGTTTCCGGTTTCGCCTACAAGGCTTCCGGTAGAGGCTGTAAGTAGGTGTCAAATTTTGTTCGGTATTCGTTCTTATTATGGTGCTAAATGGGATACTGACTTACAGTATTGTTCTATATTTCCACAAAATGAAGTTGCTCAATCAATAAATCACTTGCCATAAAATAATTTTTTTAGTTTTCTGCCCGCTGAATGGCTAAAAATGAGATCTGACATATAAATGCAACGGGAAAACCATAATAAATCGTGCTAATCAACTAGCAATCGGATCTACAGCACTATAGTATTATCACACATCCACAAAATAAATGAAATCAGTTTCAATCCACAAAGAACTCTTTGCCACCTCCACAGCAAACCAGTGTTGTGCAATACACTCGATTCAAGATAGAGTTTATACATAACTTGAAAGGTAATCCCAAAATAAATCGTGCTAATCAGCTCGGAAACAGAGAAGACTATCGCAGTGTCGACATTATCATTACTTTTATTATTATTGTAATTTTTTTTTGTGGTTTTGTTTTGCTTTTAACAATTACGTAAACAAATTCGCGATGACAGTGACAACAATAACAATCAAATCACCAACAACAATGGGCCAACAACGACGCAAAGTGCGTGGGAAGAAGCTAGAAAAAAAGAAAAATGGCTAAAAACAAAAGCGCAAAACAGTAGCGAATAAAAAGAGCAAAAATGAATAAAAGAGCTGAACAAGTATTACAAAATAAAAGGCGCACCGACAGCAGCAGCGATGACAACAAATTAGATGCAGCACACACTGGAATTAAATAAAAATGCAATTAAAATGCACGGCAACCTGTGCAGAAAAGGCAGGCCAGCTGAGAGTGGGGGAGGGGAGGTGGAATAATTAAAATAATTTTATGTGTGTGTGTGTGTGCGTATGTGACACAAAACAAAAGCGAAAGTGTTGAAATATTTATGCAGAAAATGCACAAATAGGGAAAAAAGACAAAAAAAAACAAAACACGAGCGGAGGCCAACAACAGCAGCAACAAGCAGCAACAACAAAGCACAAGTGTCACCAACAACAACAACCGTAGACAAAAAAACCAAGACTAACAGTAACTACTATAAAAACAACAACAACAACAACAATCCCAACGACAATGATACACAATCCAAGCAGCAACAACCACAACAAAAAAACGACAAGTCGAATTTTAATTCGCATTTTTAATGACAGCCGCAGCGAACTCTTGAAACTGACTCTGATTCGGAGTCGAAGTATTATGTTGTTGCTGCAAATCGCGAGGGTCGCCTGAAACGTACGAAATATATCAAAGTAAGGTAGGTAAGGTAGGCCAGGAAAGCCAATTCACTAAGGTGAAACTACGAGATTAGAATGCGGTCCAATCGGAAATGGGTGGGCTGGTCGGCTTAATGTCTTACTGGCCTTAATGCCGGCAGCAGCATTGTTTTGTTTGCCCTTTGCGGCTTCTGCAGAAATTTAACTCAAAATTAATATTTGCAAAGGCTTTTAAGCAATTGAATTGTAGTTAGTAGAAGCTTTGCTAACTTATATATACATATTTACCAATTATAAATAGGTTTAGTGAAGTTGCGCAGTAGGAAGCAACTCCGATCCCATAAGGCAAGGCTATTCAATTTGGCCAAGTCAGTTTTTCCGTCTATATGTATATAGAGAGCTACAGACTTCAAATTTGGATATGCGTTCTCGTTTACCAAACGCAGATCAAGTATGTGTCAGTTTATCGATGGCTAAAACTGTTTCGCGTATATCAATTAAAATCTATAATAATACTAAATATCTATATCTATATCTATATACCCAAAAAAAACCATTGATCAACTATAAAAATGTCGCTGACGCATTTTCATATTAAACAAACTGAAATCAGCAATGATTATCTATTTAAATACTGGCATCTGGTGTTCCCCGAACACTCTCGACTACAGAATGCGAACTTGTTTTTAATTAACATTTAAATGCACAAAAATGAGAATTTGAATTTTATATATATTATTTTAAATTTATATATATTTATTTTCAACGTTACATGCAATGTGTGACTAATTTGCGACATTTTTCAGCTGCACATGTTGTTGTTGTTACAGCGCCAGCAGCAATTGTTGTTGTTGTTTGTCTGGCAAATGTCTGGCCATCGGCTCAGAGGCATCCCAAAAGCCAATGTGGTTGTTACCATACCGGTGCTGCTGTTGTTGTTGTTGTTGCCATTGTTGTTGCTATTGTTGGTGCTGTCGTTTGGTTGTAATTAAAATGGAAATTGCATTTGCTGTTTTGGCCCAGACAAACAATGAATGCGATGCGATGTGCGAACGAGTATTCAAATAATGAAAGAGCCGAGCTTTGCTGGGGATGCTGCCTGACTGGTTGGCTGCCAGTCTGTTTCGTTGTTCACAGTTGTTGGCTTAGTTAAATGCGCTAATAACTTTATTCACTCGTTTTTGCTGTTAGCATTGCAACATTTTGGCTCAGATTTCTATCAGCAGCAACAGCAACAGCAAAAGTAGCAACCAACTTGAGACAATCGCACGGAAATTACTAATGAAGTTGTTGTTTATTTATGTTTATGTTGCTGTTGTTGCTGTTGTTGCTTATTATCATTACAAACATTACATTTATTGCCGGCAACCACAAGCGAACCGAACTTTTTATGCAGCAACTAAATAAATTTATACGTCATACTCGCCACACAGAGTTCATGCGTGCGAAGGGCAAACAACAGCTCTTATCTAATACACTCACACTCACATTCACACTCGCACTCACACTCGCACTCAGGGTAGCACTCACACTTGAATAGCTGTGAATTTTGCGTTAATGTGACGACAACAAAAGCAGCAACAATAACAATAATAATGACAATGACACTGATGATGGCCGGTAACAAAAAAAAACAAAAAACAGCATCAGCGAAAATTATCGCATTTTCATGGCGATTTAATTTAATTTTGAGTGTAAGCAACAACAAATGTCATAAAAAAAGAAGTCTTTACTGTGGGTCAGATGGATAGATAAAGCGGCGGGCGGGGTCGGGTGTGGTCAATTGGCTAGCGGATTAGGCGTAAAAGGTTGGCCAAAACGGTTGTTGGTAATTCAATTCAAATTCGTTGTCACATCAACTTTGGCGTATATTGCATATATATTATTATTTCGTTGCGTAGCGGAAGCGCTATAAAAACGCTAGTAAAAGTCGAGAAGGCTCGTGGAGCAGCTGGAAACATAGACAGACGGATGTGGTTAGATTGATTTGGTTGTGGTTGTTGATCAAGGTCGGAGCTGTCCATTTAGGTTAGTTAAAGCTAAGATTGCAATGCAAATATATCATTATGGTTTTGGGAAACCAGAAGAGCTTAAAAAAGCTAGTAAAAGTCGAGAGAGATATACGGACATGGTTAAATTGATTCGACCGTGGAAGCTGATCAGTTCCGGAACTGTCACTCTATGTAAGGTTGGTTTAGGTTAGGCTGGTTGCTAGAGGAAAAAACCTTTTGACCAATTTGAGCCATGATTGACAATTTTGAAGATGATAGCTACTGGCTCTGATTGAATATTATAGAGTTGCGAGTCACCCAGGAATTGCCACCTTTTCGTGGACAAGACATATCAATCCCGGGAATTAGAGCCTACTCCTGGCCAAGGAAGGCAGACCGCAGAAATTGTTGCCTTCTACTCCCAAGGTCAGTCACAGAAATGTCTACTTAACGTATTTAAACATTTTCCTCGCAAAGGGGTTGCTAGAAACGCAAGTGAAACCAGCAATGAAAAAAGAATCCTATGGAATGTATTTCAAATAATCTCAGTTGGCATGCCAATCGTTTTTTTTTGAGGTTGCATGCCATTTATTTGAGTAAGTCCAATTTTGACAAATGGCATTTTTAGAATCAGTAAGGTTTCGTCGTCAGGCAATTAGGGGGACATCGCTGTTAACGGTTCTAACAAAAACATATGTATCGAGACATAAACCGCTCATTGAATAGCCACAAATTGGCGAGCGGCAGCAGCAGCGAGAGCTAGTCACGAGAATTATTTATTAATAAACATAAAGAAAAGGCAAGAAGCTGTGAGGAGGAACCCCTAATTCAACTTTTACTTCCCTCTACTGCTGACATTCTTCTTGGCAATTAAAATTCAAGTCGCATCGTCGCTTAATGTCATAATTATGAGCCAACTAAAGAGATTTACGCATTTTGTTTCATAAGTTTTTGCCCAGCGCTGCCAAAAACCGTACAGAGTGTTGGCCAGGCCAAAAGTGGTGCGTGTGAGTCTTGAAATTTCTACGAAAAAGTTGCTGTTGTTGTCTGGCATCGATTATATTATGCACAGCACAGGACGTTCGACGATGGATGGGACCAGTGGAAAGGGGGGCTCGACAGATAGAGACAGATGGACAGCGACAGTTGGCACGTCAACTTCTGGGCGTGAACACAGCAGCAGTCGCAGCAGCAACAACAAGGGGCAAATATCTGTATATGTATAAATATTAATAATTAAACCATCATGCTAGGCACGTCACGTAACAGAAATACGAAATTTAATTAACCAAATTAGCTACAAAATTAATCAAACCTGTATATTCATATACATATATATATATATATTTCTACACGACTGTGTACATATATTTACATATTTATTTGTAGATGTAGCAAAAAGCTGTGAAACAATTAAAAATCCAACAAACGCCATTAATCAATTAGTAAAGTTTAATAACAAAAAAAGTGAAGCACAGCAAAATACAGATAAACATTAATTACTTTCCGCTGCTGCAAACAAAAAGCATATAAAAATTGCGATTTTAAAACAAAAGTTATGAAAACTCCTTTGATGTTTCACAATTTTCGCATAACTGAACCGATTTTCATTCGGAATGGGTTTTTTGCTGATGATTTATGCTTGTGTGATTGCTTTGATGTTTGGCTTGGCTTTAATACATTATTGAATTTGATTTTGTATTACTTTCTTTCTATGTTTTTCAAGTTTAATTCACCAATGAATCAGATTAGTTTTGTCTTTGTGTGGAAGATAAAGTTGTACTCATTCTTGGGCCATGGCATCACATTCTCACTTGTCAAATTGGGAATGTTTGAGCAGCTATGCAAATTGCCGTATGCGAATTCGACGTAGAACTGTTTGAGTGCCTGCTCGATGGGCTGCTTTTCAAAGGCATATGTTAGTAATACGAAATCCTTTTCACGTCCACTCGAACTACGATAGATCTTCTTCCACCTGTGATAGACAGACAGAAACAGAAACAGATAGACAGAATGCATAATTCTGATAACTACTCACCGTATCTGTTGGCTGAACATCATAGGCCCAGTTCAATGAGGCCGAGATACACCCATCACTGCGAGCCACATCTGTAAATTTTGTTGACACCTCCACCAAGCTCTTATCCAGGGTGTAGCTGGAGATCCCCATCAGCTCGAGACGATATTTGCGCTGTCCTCATATATAGATAAATATATAGACTATATATATGTATATACTCAAAGGATTACTCACAGCTCCAAAATATCAGCAGAAATATCAACGGCAAGGTGAAGTAGGACCTCATTATGCGGTACACTTTACAAAACCACAGGCCCTTTATAGCAAATGCTTATCTCTCGCTCTGCCATACTAATAATACACTGTCATTTTAGATCGTGTAACTCAAATAACAAAACATGCTTAATAATTAGTTTGGGTACTAACTTTAGATTTAATAATGAGAATTGTATTTGGGCCATTCATTTTTCTATATCTCTATCTCTATCTCTCTATCTATCTCTCTCTCTTTCTCTCTTTCGGTGGCAGTTGGCATTGCATACTTTTTCGAGTCGATTAAATTTAAATGTAATTGTGAACAATAAATATTTGCAGCAGGCTGCATTTAAAAAGGCAGAAAGCCAATTAACCTGCTGATTATGTCGCTCGGAAATTTAATCAAATGAAAGCTAGAGGCAATTATGCTTTAAATACAATTAATTAATCATGAAAGTACACACACACACTCACACACACACACACACACACAAGCAACAACTATGATGTTATTTCGAGCGTGCACAGTTGTTTTTTCCTGGTTGTTTGCCTCACAATATTAACATATCCTGCGTGTTTAAGTAACGCATAAAATTATATCCTGATTGAATTGACCAGCATCGAGTCGCGTGCGCACGTAAAATATGCGAATTCCAATAAAGTTGCTAACGCTTTTACTCTTGTTATTGCTGGCAGCACCAACCATGCCACATTCCACGTCGAGCACTCCTCTCCTCCTCCGCACTATTGCTTTCTGTTTCCGCGTTAAAATGCGCGCCCACGCACATAAATCACGTGCGTGAATCTCTGCAGATGTGGATTTTGCAAACGGAATACATATACATAAAAGCATATATATACATACATATTTATATATATCTACACATATATATAAATGTGTGTGTGTGTGTGTGTTTGTGTATTAACGGCCTATCGGCTGCTGCATATCCGGCTGGACACCGGCTTCAGTTTTATTATTATTATGGTTGTTGCTTCGACCGCTTTTCGCAGTTCGCTTTTCTCTGTTCTTGTTGCTGTTGCTGTTGCTGTTGATGCTGCTGTTGTGCACACGTGTCAATGACAGCAGAGGACACATTTTCAGTGTCGGGTTTAATTAGAGTGACCCAAAGGTGTGCAGCACAGCGCCATTGGCACATCTGCTACGTTATTCATGGCGCACTCAATTAGTTTCCCCTCTCCAATCTGGTACACTACCCAAATACCCTGTACCCCTGTCTACAAAGACTTTATTAATATTGTGCAATCCTGAAAAGCGAAGTTCAATAGTTCTTAGTTTACAGACACTAGATGAAAGTTCCACGGATATGGCGACGACTTCTCTGTTTGTCTATTCGTCAGCTGATTTGCAAATTAGTCTCACAGTTTTGGAGATATCTCTGCAAGTGTATTATGAATTAAAGATGATCAAACTTATAATGTTGTTATTACAGTTCAGTTGATTATTTCCTCTAATACTGAATAATCTGTTGCAAAATCTGACAGCTATATCACATAGCTCCCATACTAATAAGATATATGACGATGATCTTGCTGTCCCTCAGTTTTGCAGATGTCTTTGACTAATATTATCATTTCAAATAGTATCTATCTGGCTCTCATAGTAACTAGATATATGGCGAGGCTTGCATGCTTGCAGTTGGGGAATATTATTATATATATATAATCTACCTAGCTGCCATATTATCTGCAAGTGTATCTTTTATTCGAGTTGCTGTTGTTTAATTATTTTTTGCTTAACTTGTAGTAGTTGCAGGGCAAGAGCGCATAATCGCTGTACATATATATATTGATATATATATATATATAATATTGTGCCTTTGATGGAGTGCGATCTATGCATACACATGTGCATACATATGGATATATATAAAGCATAGGTTGACGCGTGATTTCATAGCAATTAAGAGCGCTTTATGCTTGCCACTGTTGCAGTTTCACACTTTTTTTCGCCCATTTTACGTAAGTCAAAGTGCTGCTGTTTGGCTTGATTACAGTTACACGCAAGAGTGTACTATTATTAAGCGAACAAACTGTGCTTGCCACTGGGAGATGGGGCGTGCATATGTTTATTAATGAATAATACAGTGGCATTAGTGGCGTGTTTTGTTGTTTTGGCTAACGCCTGGGGCGTTGCGCATACGTCGCGTGTGCCATCAATTTGATTTTAAAGTGCACACATTTTGCTTCGCTTTTCTTTATATTTTTTTTATACCCATTTTTGTTTTTTTTGGTGTTGCATTGAAAATGTGGCAGCCTAATGGGCCAAGCCCGGCCAGAGCCAAGCCAAAGCGACGGTACATTTCTTATCATTTAAAACGCATAGCGAGCCGTTTATGGCTCGCTTAAAGCCCAGTCGAGAGGGCAAATACCCAGACAGCAGGCCAACAGCCCAGAGGCGCATATATGCAATGGGCAGGGGGAGCAGTATGTCGAGGGGGGAGGCAATAACAAATCACAGCAGAGCACTGGGAAGCGTCGGCCCAACGCAATCCCAGCTCGAGCTCAAGAGCTGCCAATTGAGAACGATGATGGGGCACGCAAAATGCTGGAAGCACAGACACACGCACACACACACACAGAGCGACAACGTTGACAGTTCCGCATATTCCCCATGCCCACAGAGTGTCTGCCCCTGATGCCATATGCCATATGCCATATGCCATCTCCCAGAACGACTTGCTGCATGCCGCTCTGTCATATATGCGCAAATTAGTCGTTAGTCGACATTTGAAACTCACGATGCTGTTGCCGTTGTGAAGCGCGAGTTTAATGACTTTGGCGTTAGATGCTGCTCTTGCTGTTGTTGTTGTTGTTTCTGTTACTGTTGTTGTTGTTGCTGTTGACGTTGCTGATGAGCCGCACGATAATGGCTCATGATGGTCGCGTTCTTGTCAAAGTCAACGCAAAATGGCAACATTACTGAGAGGGCATATGTGGCCTGGTCGAGGGGAGCGGTGTGGGGGATTTAGGGGTATATGAGTTCAGGTACAAGGTATAAGCCTCAACCGGCAGTTTCATGTACTTCAATGCACATCCAAAGTTCCGGCTTCGTTTCAGTATTCAGCATGCACCGCAAATAATTGCAGTTTAATTTGCAAACAGATGATAAATATTGAAGTTGCTGCTGCATGGAAAGAAATCAAGAGTTGAGTAAACAAAACTACTAATTAGAGTTTAAATGCTTAAATTATTTATATAAAATAGATAATAACTAAATTCAACCAACTAACTCTCAAATAATTTAAATAAAATACACATACAAGCATAATTGAACTCACATTTGTTGCAGTGCATTTACATTACTATCTATGCGAATACGAGTACTGGCATAAGTATAGCATAATTAGCAAGCCGCTGGCTTATGTTCTAACCCCCTCTCCCCTCTCTCTCACTCACTCGTTGCCCTTACGCACTGAGTCGTTGCAATTGTGGCAACTGCAACTGCAACTTCTCTCCAAACATATTGTCAGCAAGTATCTCCTATGCTTAAGGGTTCCTTGACTCCTCGACGACTTTTAAGTTGTGTCTTCAAGCCTCGACTACATTTAATTTCACTTGCTCTGCAGCGACTCACGAACCCAACGTCGATTCCCACTGATTTATGTGTGTGTGTGTGTGTGTGTGTGTGTGTTCCCCTGTACCGTCCCGTCTTCATCTTCAAATTCAACTCTCATTTGAAGCAATCAGCATCAGTTACACACACGCAGTTGTACTTCAGCTGATTTATGCGCCAAGTTCTGTTACTTTTGTGCATCTAATGAGCTTCTAATGTTTGTCCAAGCCAAAGAAACTTCTTGCTTTAGCCGGGTTTAAGGAGCCATGTGTGTGTTGTGGTCAAGTGGCAACATCATCTACTGCTAGTTATAATTTGACATAATTTTGATGTTTTGCAGCTGCCACAAAACTTCATTAAGTCGACTAATTGACACTTTTCGGATTTCATACAACTATCAAAAGAAAAAAAACTCTTTCTTTGGCCAACAAACTAAGCCAAATCTTTGCTCATGTAATTGTTGAAAGTGTGTGTTTTTTTTTTTTTTGTATCTGTAACAACTTTGCAATTGCAGTTTCACTTTCTATGCGGCAAGTCGGGGCGACACTTGCAATGAAAGTGCATTTTTTTTTTTTTCTTTCGTTTGTTGCAGTTGTTGTATTTTTGCCAAGTTGAAGTGTCGTTAACCCAATTTGAAAGCATTTGGGCAATGCAGCGCCATGCAAATCCAACTTGGCTCGCATTTTTCTTCTTGCCGCGTTTTTTTTAATATTTTTTTTTTTTGTCATTGTGGCACTGAGACAACTTTTGCTTTCGCTGGCCAACTAGCCAGCAACAACAGCAAGCCGCATCGAAACGAAACCAGTTCAAAAAGTTTGTTAACAGGCTATATATTTTTGTCTTGTTGTTTTTGATTTGTTCGATTGCAGCATAGCGTACGACATAAAAAAGCATTGCTGACTCAACTTCAGGTTTTATCTATGCCTCAAGTTGCTGCTGCTGTTGGTCGTTTCTCTTATTGCACCAATTAGTTGAGTGCTGAACACTCTATCTCTCTCTCTTTTGGCTTGAAGTTATGTGCCCCGTCTCGGCAATTAAGTTCGTAATTTTATCCTGAACTTTGCATCTGCTCTCTCTGTTTTTGGTCAAGTGCAGACACACACAGCTTATGCACCATAATTGGTGCAGGCCTTGAGGTCTTTCGTTCTGGCCCGGCTCGCTTACCTGCCAGCAACATTATTGCAAATAATTTAGTGCAATTTGTCTTGGCCAAATAAAAAAAAATACAATAAACCATACAAATCGCAAGAAAAGAAAGGTTGTGTGTTGCGGCCAATGCATTCAGCCGCAGCTCTTAAATAATTAAAGCTGTGCAAGCAAATATGTACATATGCCACTTTCGTCTAGACGTGGCCATAAATAATGTTAGCCTGCTCATAAAATCGGCCTGGCTCCACTGTGCACTGTGGGGCTTGAAGCTGCGGCGGCGGCGCCTGCTGCTAGGCAGCAATTTCTGCAGCCATTTTTGGAAAAGCACTCGAATGTTGAATCAGTTGCAAATTGCATGCGTTGTTCGACTGGACTCGGAAGAGCGTCTGCCCCATTCCATTTGCAGCACACGCACTCTACACTATACTTGGCCCAGTTCAACGAGGAAGCGTTTCAAATGCGTTAAGAGTGCGTTTTGTGCGTATAAATACAGTTGCGGTCAAAATAATAGAAGTGCTGCAATCCAAATATTAAAGTAGATCAAATCGAGACTAAAATATAACCACCTTATATAGTATTCAGAAATATGGGATAGCTGAGAAAACTTCATTATCATTCCGTATGCATATTTATGTATTTCTGCATAAGGTATATGCCATTATTCATTCTAGGCTAGAGCATCTGTGCCTCGTCTTAGCTGAAAGAGAAAAAACATGCTGGATTTATTTACCTTTTTTTGAGGAGGCACTTAAAGTGTTCAGCAATTTGCAGCAAAAGTGTAAAATAAATTGGCAAATATTATGCGAGTATGAGAGCAGAATGAAATTGAAATGCAGCTATTGCAACGTTGAGGTGGGCTTTTGTGCGAGGGTTGAGTTCTGCCTATTTGTATTGCAACATCAATATTTAATAATACATTTCTATATTGTATATGGAGTGCTGCACTCAGGCTCCGGCAGCTTAAATCGCCTGCCATTTCGTATTCAAAATCGAATGCCATTTTTAGTGGCCTGGCAAATGTCAAAAAGTCACAACGATGTTTGCTTGAAACGTTAAGCACTGCCAATAAATTCTGTCTCAATCAATAAGGCAAACTGGCAAGTCAGGAATCGAGAATCAGGAGCTATACACACACTCACACACACAGCTGCCACACACACAGTTCGTTGGCGACTTCTTTCTGTCGCTGCGTCTTCTGACGTTGGCGTTAGATAAATTCCTGCCTGGCTATGCACACTCCATACGTGTGTGTAGCAAATGGTGTGCCAAACTGACAGCCAACTCAATTGCTGTATAAAAATAAGAAATTTACACAAATATGCAATGCACACACACACTCATCCCTCTCTCCCCTCCCCATTCCCATCCCCCCCCTCATTGCCATTGGCTATGCCGGCCTGTCAAACGCGTATCTTATCTTCATTTGCCAAGCGACCAGAGCCGCATTGAACTCCAACTACTCGTAAATATTTTGCTGTCTCTTGCTGCTTGCTGTTGCTGCTGTTGTATCTGTATCCGCATCCGTTGCCGTATCTGTATTTGTAAGTTGGCATTCTTTCTATTAGCCGCCTGCTCGCTGCTTTCTGCTCGCTGCTCGCTGCTCGCATCGGCTTTTGTAGCTTGTCCGAAATCATTTGGGCTATTTAACTTTTAAGACTAATTAATTACGAAACGACGAAATGAGCACTGCCTGAGCGTAGAACAAACTGAAGCTGCAGCATTCTGTGTTGCATGCACTGCGAGAAAAATAATACATCCAATACAGTTCAGTTTGCTTAGTAAAATCATAATTTGGTAAGAAAAATAATGAAAGTTTGTTTCATTTCATCGATAACTGTAACCCTTTTTCGCATTTCGATATAAACCGATTAGCGGTAGCAATAGAATACACAACTGATTAGATATAGCCTACCAATTGATATGTAATTTACACTTACTTATTATAGATTTGGGGAGTACCTTTCAGAATTTTTTTTGCAAGTGCAGGCAGAGCTGCTCCTGAGAAAGCCTTAGAACCGTGTGGCAAGAAATATTCAACGCCATAGCTGTTATTTTCCCTTTTTCTTTAGCTTTCCGCTTTCCGCTTTGCTACTTGTTCTTGTTCTTGTTATTGCTGTTGTTGTTCTTGTTGGTGTTGCTGGCGCTTTTTAATTACTTGGCTCGCCGTACGGCAAAAGTCAAGTCAAGTGGCCAAAACCCTGACGTCTATGTCGATGTCGATGTCGAGTCGATGTCGGCTTCTTGCTGTGTGCGGTTAAAAGTTAAGCCTGTCCGGGCTGCCCACTTCCAACTAGCCATGGCCAATTTGCAGCCTTTGCCAAGCACTCCACAACCCGCCTCTCCACCTCTCCTCTGCCACGTTCCCATCGGTATCAGTTGCGTGTCGCGATCTGTGTGAGAATTTTCTGTTTTACACGGGGCGACCGGTTCATGAACTTTAGCTTCAGCTCATTAAAGTTTTAGGATGCGCCTCGTTCTGAGTGATTTTAAGTAGCCGTCAAGTGAAAATCGGTAGCCACAAAAGAATACAATACAACAAAAACAAAACGTTTATGTGTACCAAAGTAGCCATAAACATTTTACGTATATGAGCCTTGAAAGTGTTTTTGCGTTGCCCCATTGTCTTGGGGCTATCTTCAACAAAGTGTTCTAAATTTGAGTGTAATAATACGTAGATTAATGAACGGATGTGGCTTGAGGTCTCTTTGCCTCATGCTTTTTGGGTTCACTTGACCAAAAATTCAAGTATTTTAACTTGCATATTTATTTATGTATATGTGTATACATTTTCAGCGCTTTGTGTTTCTTTGTGATTTTTGGCAATTTTTTCGATTAATTTAGATGGCAGTTTGTTAATTAAAAAACGTCGACACAAGCGCAAACACAAACACGTCAATTGCCAGATTGGCTGATTGAGAGATTGAGCCATTCAACTTGAACTCGGCTATTAGGCAAACGAGATTTTTGAGTTGATGTTGCTTGGGCAGCTTGGGCAATAAGCTGATGTTGTTGTTGTTGTTGTTGTTGTTGTTGCTGTTACTGCTGCAGTCTCGGCCATCACTCAATTAACAGTTGCACGCACCGCGCCCCAGCAACGAAAGCTGCCACGAGGCAATGAACGACGCCAACGCCAACGTAATTGCTCAGACGACAACAGCAGCAATAGCATCAGCAACAGCAACAGCAACAGCAAAAGCAGTAACCAAAAACTTGCCCAAAAGCTTAAATGACCGCTTTACTCCTCTTCAACAGCAACACAACCACCTTCACTTCTCCTCTGCCCACACTCAGCGAAAATTAATCAACCTGAAATATAGAAAATTGCCTGGCGCCTAGCGCAGCTCATCTTATTCTTCAGAGAGGTTTTCAGTGCGAGGTCGATTTTGAAAATTTCCTGTGCATTCGTTTTTGTTTTTCTGAGTGTACTGCCCACTCACATAATTGCAGAAAATGGCAGCGATTAGCTTTTAATCAATTTGAGAGCCGCTTGCTATTTTTGCTGGTTATAAATATATAATACGCATATATATAAATATATATGTATATACATATATATTCTTGCGCGCAACCGTAAACTGGCTCAAGGTCTGGTTTGGTTGCGGTTGCGTGCGTAGCCAGCTACACAGATACAGATGCGAAGCTACATATACTGATACAGATGCACAGATACAAAGATACAAATAAGATGTATGGCTTAATGGTAAACGTATGTGCAACGGCCTCCTCGCAAAGCGGATCACAGTCGCTTTGGGTTGTTGTTTGTAATAAATGCGTTGGCATCGCGGCGAGTACGACTTGCGAGTTGTTGGAGTTCATCAACTGCGAAACCTTGTCGCCAGCAAACGTGTTTCCCTCTCTCTCTATCAGACTTAGTGTCTCTCTCTATCGCTCTCTGTCTCCTTGGCTACTGTTAACTGTGTCTATAATACGTAGGACTAAGTAGCTGCTGCTGCTGCTGCTGCTGCTATCGGCCAGTAGCAACAATCATCCAGTCCAGCATCAGCTTCTGTCTTGAGGAATTTAAAAAATGTGCGACACCAATTTAAATATATATAAATATGATACACATATATATATTTTTACTACATATAAATATATATATATATATATACATATATAGGTAAATATTAAAGCTTGTTTGTGTGTGTAGCATTTTTATGGCATTCATTACTTGAACGCTTCATCTTGTTTTCTCTTTCGCTTTATGTTTGCTTTTAATTATCAAATCATCACATGATCATTACACACAACTGACAAAGGCGATGATGATGATGATGATGATGATGATGATGATGATGATGCCACGCTGAGAGCATTTCCCTTTTGGCCATTTGTTGCGGCTGCTGCTGCTGTTGTTTAAAGTAATTACATTTTACATATAATCATTTTATGTTCTCGCATTTGTGACTTTTGCATTAATTTAATTTTTGCAATTAAATGCAAGAGTGATTTACATTTGTATTATATTCAATATACATATACATATATATGTTCAATAATCCAATTTTTGTAATGCTTGAGTTATTTGGCATGTCTCCAGGCACTTATTGCATTTTCCATGCAATTTGCCTCAGTTCGGATTAGATATTCCCCCGAAAAAGCCTCATCCGTTATGCACTAATCAAATTGCAGCCCTTTTACCCAGAGCACGGCGTTCAGCCACAGCTTCAGCGCCATAAATCAGTGAATCAAATGCTTCATTGTTATCGCAATCGAAATTTACTTTTTGGCCGGAGATGCGACTGAGAGGCCTCACTCAACCTGAGAGCCTTTCACCTTTCAAATTCAATTAACTGCAAGCGAATGCCAAAAAAAGCCAATCACCCAAAATTTGTAAAACGAATTGCAAAGCGTGGGATGCTCTCTTCCTCTTGTTGTTGTTATTTTATGTTGCTGTTTCTGTTGTTGTTGTTGTTGCTGCTGCCTGCTGCTCGCTGCTCGCTGCTATCCAAATATTTGCCATCAACATTTTTGTACGCTAATTTCCTTGGTGAATTTCGGGCTGACATCACGCGCGCAACGCATAAAGAAGGGTAGGCTGTGGGTGGCACGATAGACATTTCAAAAAAATAAAAAATCCAAATTGTTGCACCATCACAAACACAAAAGGAAGAAGACGCGGCAGCAGCAGCAGCAGCAGCAGAAGCAGCAGCAACAGCAGAAGTTGCTGAAATTTCGTCACATCTTTTTGCGTAAATTGCCGGAAAATCGCAAATCATTGCAGATAAACATCGAAGTCAAGAAACGAACAGAAGCCAACCAAATATCGAACAATGTTAAGCAAACACTCAAACAAACACACACACACACCATAGACACACACCATGGACACACACCATACACACACAAATTTGGCAAGCTGTGTTTCCGCTTGCGCAAGAAACGAAGGCAAGAAATAAAAAAAAAAAAATGAGAGAGAAAAAATGCAGGGCTGGAAAAAGGAAAAATAAAAATGCCGACAGTTCAAACAGACAAAGCGTCTGGCGGTTGGCGGCGGCTCAGTGCTGCGGTGTTGCCACCGCCTGTTGTCGAACTCAATGATGCCACTAAGCGTTGCCCCAAACAGCGGGCGTTGCAAGTGTGACAAGAGCAGATGTTGGTTTTTTGAGCTAACAAAACTGCATGAATCGCATGCAGCGTAAAGCGTTTTCGCCACGCTTCAATTGAACTTCTGCAAAGGGACTGCAGCTACAGTTTACATGCATATATATATATATGTATGTACATACAACATCCAGGCAGACAGGCAGACAGACAGCCAGTCGTCGCCGTCATCTTCATTTCCGCAACTTTGAGCGTCACAATTCGCTGAATTTCTCTGGTTGCTGAGGCCGTGCTTGATCGTTTTTTCCGTTGACTTCCTGATTCTTGTCAGAGATGTTTCAGCCTTGTGGTTAACTACTGCAAATAGCCAAATTTTAGCCACACTGGCATCGCCTTGGGATTTTTTTCCTTTACGAATTTTATTTCCATTTCTATACTGTAATCAAATTTGCAAATTATTTGGTAAGCAGCTGCTGGTTGCAGCCGTGGTTGAGATTTTTGGGGCAACGTTTCGCTCAGTTGGCCCAGTTGGATTTTAATTTGTATTTAGACGCAGCTGTTAAGCTAAAGCTCTGCTGCTGGTTGCTGGTTGCTGGTTGCTGGCTGCTTTCCAGCTGACTTCACTTGAGTTGAGTCTTCTAAGCAAGTTGACTTTGGCTGGCCATAAAATTGAATTCAGTTTGATTGCATTTGATTGTAGCTTATCAGATAGCGGGGCAATAGCAACAGCAACGATTTATGCATCGTTAAGTTTTTAGCACAGCTGACAGTTGCTGGTTGCTGCCACGGCAGAGTTCAAACTGCTAACCATTTGCATAATGTGGCAAGCTGCCTGCTCAAGTTGTGCCGCAGCGAGTCAAGGGAATCTCTTGAATTTAATTTGATTTTAATTAAGTTTATGCAAAAGACGCAACGTGCAACTTGCTACGTCTTGATGATGCCACGTCTCCAGGCATCTCTGATGAACTGCTGACAAGCCGCAACGTGTGCCACATACTCATGCGTGTGTGTGTCTCTCTCTCTCTCTCTCTCTCTATGTGTGTGTATGTGTGCGTGAAAAGGCCTTGGAGTGTTGCATGTTGACTGTAGCAGTCACTCAGTCATTTAGTCACTCAGTCAGTCCGCTTGCCATTAGGGAAGCTGCGGCTAAGAAACCAGTGAAAAATGAGAGAGCATAAAAAATGAGCTCTCACTTTGGTCTATTAATGATAATTCACACGGCAAAGGCAGCCTCAAGTATTTTGTCGTTAAAAATGTTGCTGTGCTAATTGCAGCTGTTATTTCCAAGCTGAACCAAACATCATTTTCGCTTTTTTCTTTCTTAACCGACTTTGCCAACTGATGCATAAAACTGGCAACTACTTTGCTAACTGCTCGCCTTATCGGATTGCAGCCGGCAATCCGGCAACTGCATCTGAATTTTAAGTTTCTGGCCCTGACATGATGCGTTTTGTAATTGCATAGATTGTTTGATGTTGTTGTTGTTGTTGGTGCTGTTTATGCTGAGCGAATGTTTCGCACAAGATTTGCACGGCTCGCTGCACAATTAAAAGCTGTCAAATTTTGTGCTTTGCTCTTTTCAGAGGCACTCCCTCCCACACCCCCTGCACAACACCCCCATTATAATTTCCACAATTCAGATATCAGATCTCGAATGCCTTTTGATTGTCGTCGCTCTTTTGCACAATTTCAGGCAGCAATTTTAAAATCATTTTCACACACGAATGCATTTCACAATTCATATTTCGCACTTGGGCCCGGAAATGTTTTTGACGGCCCAAACCTACCCCACCAACCTGCCGCCCACTTCCCACCAAATAGAAACGCCCACCCAGTCGAGCGATAATGAAGCCGCCAATAGGCGCGCAATCAAGCAAAGTTTTGGTTTATCTTTTGCAATAACAATCGTTTGCGTGTGCATTGCCATTCAATTGTGTAAAGATTACAATGCACGTGCCCAATATGAATTACCAAAAGCAAGCAGAAAATATTCATAAATACATAAATTCAATGCATAAATTAGTAAATTAAAATATTATTATTTTTGATTTATTTACTTGCAGCAGCTAAGCACCCCCAACTAGTGCAAGAACATACCACTGAGGTAAGCAACAATTGCAATAGTCTCACGTAATGTTTTCTGTTGGCAAGGGCATTCAACATTGTCAACTCACTTTATGCTATTTGTAATTATAACTAGCAAACTGCCCACACTCAACACTCTGTGCTCAAAAGTGTATTTTTAATAAGTACTTGAAAAAGTAATTATTATTATTATGATTGGGGCAAAAGTTAGCACTGCGACCTATAAGGTCTATTGTGCCCCCTTACTGAGCCTACAGCTCCTCCATCAATCCCAACTCCTGCACGAATGCTAGAATCTTTGTTGGGTTGAGGGTTTCTATATCCTTGGGCCTCATGATATGCTAGGATGCTGCATATTTTCCTGGTTAAGGCGGCGCATTCTGTTAGGAAAAAAAACCTGCATTGCTGCTATAAATACCTAATTTGGTTAGATGACTTCTCAGTCAACAGTGTCCTGTCAATAGACCTGTAAGAATTCTGAGTCTATTCTTCCCCATGGATATCATTTGCTTAAATCGATTTTGATTATAGCCACCTAGGAGACTTCTGGCTTGTCGAAGTCCTGGTGTCTCTGCCAAGCTCCGTTCCCGCATCTGTCTTTTTTCGTCCCTGATTTGTAGCCGAGTGTCTACCTACGCCACAATATGGTTCAGGGCCTATCATGGGTCTCTCTTAAGATTTGGTAGATATTTTTAAGTAGTACACTCCAAATAAAAACTGGCTTTAATTTTAGAAATGGGTTTTTTTTTAAATCAGAATGTGCATTTTTCAAATTTATCGATGTGGGCATCTAGAAACCAAGGCTTTCATTGCATATTTTCAGGAGGTTGTTTTCTATGTGTGTGCCACAAAAGAATTTTTAGATTATTTTCGGATTTAGCATATGCAAGCAGAGCAGAGTGTGCTCGAAGTTTGCGCTGTTTGAGGTCAGCGCTAAGCTATACAATGGTTAACACTTTCGGGTTGTTGTGTGGCAAGCAGCGACCGCAAGGCCAATCAAAGCGTCATTGAAACGGAAACGGAAGCGACAAGTCAAATGGAAGTCGGCCGCTGGTAATGAGGCACACACAAGTGCCACACCAACGCGCAGGCGGCAAAAGAACCGCAAATTAGCGTGCAACGAACGCTAGACTCAAAGATTTGCGATGAATTATTAAATACAAGCAATGACGAAAAAATTGGTGAGAACAGCCCAAGGTTGGGGGTGGTGGTGGCAAGGTTGCCAACGTCAACGCTGCAGTTGCAGTTGCACTTGCCGCTTGCCGCTTGCCGCTTACCACTGCTCAAATGAACACCGCAATGAATGTGCGCCGCATGACAAATACGTAAAGTTTCTTTTGAAATTAAGCAGCATTTGCTGCCAATTCTTAACTACATCAGCGACAAACTTTGTCCTCTCGCACTTGCTCAACTCGTCGCCAGAGTTGTCTCTCCTCCTGCTCAATGTATTTTTCTCTGGTTTCCTTTTTGAGGGCTTCCTTGACTCAGCTCACTGAATCTCTGTACACTCAGAACAAAATTTTGCCCTGAATTTTAGTCTTCTCTTCTAGTTTTCAAAAATAATTTATTTCGAAATAATGAAAGATATTTTTTAAGGAAGAAATAAACTTTTTGAATAATAAGTTTTGCAAAATTTAGGTCAGTTTTTTTTTCTGAGTGTAGCTTGGCCTCGCCGCTTGCTCATTTCAAACTTTTGACACAGAAACTAATTTTGGCAAGCGGGTGCCGCCAACCGAGCAACCAGGCAGCTTCTGGATCCTTAGTACTTGGCTGCTGCCGCTGGCTGGTTGTTGCTGCTGCTGCTGCTGCTGGTGTTGCTGTTGCTGATGCCTTTTTAGAGAGCTTCTTCTTCTGTGCATTTGGTGGCTTTTCATTCTTTTGCTGATTGCAATATTTCATTGCCTTTGCGGTTCGTGTGTTGCATACTTTTCCAACTACGCTGAGGTTTGCCTTAATTAATTGCCATCCCCTCACCACCAGCCGCATCCCACCTTTGGTATTCCCCGCCGCTGCTTTCATTTCCGGTCTCAGAGGCAATCCAAGTCGCTGGTTTCCTTTTCACCCATCGCAATTGTCGCTGCATTTTTCGAATGCCGCCTGCATTTTATAGTGGTTTGCCAGCCATCGAATGGCACTTTAATTGCCATTTGATTTTATTCACCCCCAATTCCATCCTTACATTGTGCAATTAACGTCGAACGGGCTGTCAAATCAACGCCGCATATCAAATTCCATGATTTACGGCATTTTGATTATGCGATAAGTTTTCCACAATGTTCGCAATGTTGTTCTGCTCCGTTATGGTCAGCACTCAAGAGCTAATCGAGAACGCCAGCCGAGCAGGGAGTGAATACAGATATAGACACACATCAATTGGCTCTGCCGGAAGAGTTATTGACTATGTTAACTGTTTTCTTCTATTTTCAATTCACCTATAAGTCAAACAAATAATAGTCAGTTTTCCCTAAAAGGTATTATTCTCTAAGCTGCAATTGTTAGCTGGAAATCCAGCAAAGCTTATTGTGGCCAACTTTGAGTTAAATTCATTTGAAGCTACACTCTTCCACTAGCCAACAAATTCAATTCGGGATGTTTTAATATCATTCGACAAATCTCTCTCAGGCACACACACACACACACCTCCATTTACGAGTGTATGTCTGTGTGTTTAAAATGCAAATAATTTGCTTTGAAATAAAGCCATTAAATGGGGCCAAAGCCAGGCAAAGCCAAGAATATCAGTTTCAAGTGCTGCTCTTCTGCAATGTTTGCCATCATATTTCTGCCCTAAAACTGTGTGTGTGTGTGTGTGTGTATATGTGTCGAGTGGGCGTGGGCATGGAGAGAGTGTGTTGCATGAATAAAAATTGTATTATGCTGTCGATGAGTGTTGCATGGAGGGAAAGTATGGGAGAGAATTACTTGCAACTGAAACGAACGATGACCAAAACAGCGCAAAGACTTGCACAAATTGCATATAGCTAAAAATTAGCAATTGAGATGTGCATCTTTCAAAGTCAATTTGCAATGAGGAAAAGCAAAAATTAAATGCTACTCAACTCACGTGGCTAAAATACAAAAAACGCTAATCATGCAAATTCAAATGCAAATGGCAAATGTGAATGGGAAATGGGAAATGAGAAATGGGAAAATGGCAGCAATGATCAAATGAGCAACTGAAGCAATGGGCTAAAGAGCTGATTTCATTTCAAATTTGCAAAAATTTCATTCACTTTTTTATTTGAAAGCAAACGTTGCTTTTATTTCACTTTTTATATCTGCTGCAATTGCCATCACGTTGGGAGAGGGGAAACAAAGGGCGGGGTGGCGCAAAAATGGGGGCCAATTGCATTTTCAATAATTTTTAGCAGCAGTGCAGCAGCAGCAGCAGCATCATATTTTTTACTGCTGCCTGCTGGCTGCAGATGCTTCTGCACTATATACTATGTCTATAAATTTTTAAGTACGAGCTGCCTTCAATGCAATTACTTTTCAATCTTTATGCCCTTCACAGTCTCAGACCAGGCAGACACAAGGGTGTCTCTGTCTGTGTTTGTGTGGGTGTGTGTGTGTATTCCTGTGTGTAGTTGAACGCGAAAATTGCTTATTTCAACATTCAAGTTGTGAAAAGTTGGCCGGCTCGTTTTCTTTTCGTTTCGCTTCGTTCCGTCAGATTTAAAAAGCAAAAGTTTGCCATAATTTTTGCAAAGAGAGGTTCATCACCTTCCTTCCCGCCCCCTCCCTCTCCCTCTTCCACTCCAAAGCCCTTCACGCTTACTTTTTGCCAGTTTTTGTGTGGGAAAAAGTGGCTTGAACTTTGTCTTATTTGATCTAGAAATTGACATGATTGTTTATGTAAAAGAGCGAGAAAAAAATAGGCCAGCAAAAAAATGGCATGGAAATGAAAAGTTGCCTTTGGAAATATCAGCGACACTTTTCATTTAACTCTGCTGCTGCTGCGCCTGCTGCTGCAGTTGCAAAAAGTTTATCTTGTGATTTAAAACTGAAAACTGTTTTAGCTCCTGCATAGAAAATGAGAAAAGACATAAATCGGGCTGGATTACAGAGCTTAGGCCATAAGCCAAGAAGCTGCTGGAATACAAAAAAGAAATGATATCTTACGGAATTGAATTTATTCAACATTTTCATGTGGCACAGTTTGCACAGTCGCCTCAGCGTTTGCCAGGCTGATCATTAATGAAAAAGTGACGTTGCAGCAGCTGCTCGGCAGCTAATCCTTGGCAGCCGTTAGTTACCCTTTTGTGGCCAGCCAGGACATCATCATGCAGTTGCTTGTCAGCTGCTTGGGAAAATACTTGCAGGATGCTGCCGCTGATGATGATAGGTCAGAGGCGATTTTTTTGAAGTCGTTGCCGCCGCCTGAACGGATTAGTGATCGGATTAAGAATGAAAATGTTTGCAAAATACGAAAACTTTATGGCCAGCAAGCAGATTAAGAATGAATTGTTTTTTATTGCGGCGACACTCTCAAGTCAAAATTGCAGCATTCAAGCAGGTAGGCGCACATATAGGTAGACCAGGCCATACAGCGCCTGTTGCAATGACCTACAAAAACAAAAATTGAACTCAAGAGGCAGACAGGCGGGCAGGAGGTGGCAGGTAGTGGGTGTCAGTAACCCTCTCTCTGTATAAAAAGTCAAGTCGGCGCTGTGTTGACCATCAAATCCAAAGCAAACACAGCAGCAGCAACAACTGCAGCAGCAGCAGCTAAATTGTGCCACGATCCTTTGCAACACATATCGCAAATCCCAATCAACAGCAATCAAGTCTTGCAATAGCTGCACCTTCTACTGTCAGTGCAACATGCCACGCTATCAGAAGCTTATCAACGAACTCGACTCGGAGCAGCAGCAGCAGCAGCAGCCACCACTAAATGTTGGCTATCATCTGTATTTGTGTCGCGAACAGTTGGCTCGTCGCAATGTGGAATATATGCGACTCTCGAAAGCCAAGTACTTCATCACCGAAACTCTGTTGGCCAAAACAGTGCGCAATCTGAAGGGTTGCAGTCTCGACGAACTGAAGACGGTCAACAATCAGATCAAATTCAAGCACAAGCTGCGCCACCAAATTCATCGTCTGCGCAAGCTGCAAAATCTGGGCATTCGCAATGCCAATCCGCAAATGGAGAGCACCGAATTGTAAGCGGGGGAGTCAAGGATTCGAGGATCAGCAGCCTCCCGTTTAGACTATGACCTGAGCATAGCTTACAACGTTTTCTGGGGCTTCAACATCGCTTAGTTTTTAGTGGCGGGCACATCTTAAGAAATAAATTCCTAATTAGTTTAAGTTTCTAATTGTAAGCCAAAAACTGTTGCTTGTTTTCAATTTAACTTCAAGACTTGTTCAACAGATATACTTAAATAAATATATATGCATATCAAAACCCATTAATGATTTATATTCTGCCTAAATAAACCACATCAAACTGGCCGTCATTCAAAAACACTCATTCAAACTCAAATTCAAACGCAAACACTCAGCAAATGCAACCCCAAACTATGGTCACAGTTTGACAGGCATTTGCGGCGGCGATTAATTGAGTTCTTTAACATTTTGACATGTGTCAAATGAAAGTCGCACAACTGCCAAGAAATGTCAAGTCGTCATGTCCTTCTTCGTTCTGCCCCGCTCCGTCCAGCGCCTCCCTCCTCAGCCCCTAAGTCCGCGCCGAGAGCACTTTGAGCCATTTAATTTATGCACAATTTGTGTGCTTTGAACATTTGCATCGATTGCAAATGGTTTCTCAATTTTCATTTTTCCAAAAAAAAAGCCAGCAACTGTAGTGGGCGTGGCATATGTATTTGTATTAACATAAATTTATATGTAGATTCCCAGAAGCGTGCACAATATGAGGCAGTAAAATTGGGTTTGACGATTTTTGTCTGAGCCAGATTCTCGTTTTCGCATTTAATGTTGGCTTGGTTCGAGGGGTCAAACCATGCTTGTAATTATTTGGACAAGGATTTTTACTTGCTTTATTAATCAGTTGCAATTTGAGAGAGTTAAGGCACTAAAAGTTCAGACCCATATCTCTATACTATTTTTAGGCAAGGATATTTACACAAGTTTCAAGTTTTCACAGTGGAATTGGGGATTCATGTTGACAATACATTATTATTCCATGCGGCAGTTGCTGCAGCAAGAACTGGTTAGCTGTAAAACTTAAAGACTAGTTGGTTAAAAAAAAAAGATAGACTGACGGACAGACAAAGTTGGCTATGTTGACTTTGATTCGTTAAATTGTTTGCATATTGGCTGCAATTAAATTGCAAATCATTTTGGCAAAGTGTTTCACGCTTAACTTAATGCCAACATAATTATTTGCGCTTGAACAACATTTAAAAAAGTACCACACACACACATACACCGAGTGTGTGTGTGTGTGTAAATAACTGCTGGCATAATAAATAATTGCGGTGCAGTAAGTCAATTTTACTATTAAAATTGCCAGCAACACAAAGTTTAAACAATAACTGAAAGCTGCCGTACGTGTGTGTTTGTGTGTGTATATTGACAATTAAATACAAATACACACACAAACACATATATATACATATTTATATATATATAGATATACACACCCTGACAACCACAACAAATATGTCTGCGCTTATGGTGCGCTGCAATTTGCCAAACACTCAAAAGTATGCTATGAAAAATGTTGCAACATTAAATTTTCCACACAATCAATTTCACACACACATCTGTCGGTCTGCCTGTCTATCTGTCATCGGCAATGCAGAACTTATGTTAATTTCTACAAAATACATTTACATTACATTTGCAACTTCACACACACACACACACACAAATTGAGCTTAATCGCTTAAACTTCCTGCTGTCAATTATGATGCAAACATAAAGTTTGTGCCAAGTGTTTTTTCAAGTGTAAGCAATCTCTTTTACATAGTTTACAGTCGTGCAGCTAGTGCATAGTAGTATATAGTGTATGTTTATAGTACATAAGGCATTTAGTTGTAACCACTAAATAGTTTTGCAACTCGGCTCGTAAACTTGAAGCAGCTGCGCCTTGCCAGCCAGCAGAGAGCAGGGAGTCGATTAGTGAGCTTCATTATGAACATCATTTTCATTAAGTTTATTATGAGCAGCGAGCAACTGCCTCCCACATTTGCTCAGCGGTTTCAAGTTAATGCAATAAATAAAATTTCAACTGCACCGTCGGGCATGTTTAGCCGCATGAAAAGCGACAGTAAGCCGTTGTGCCCTGTATAAGGAGGAGGACTTGCCTTGTTTGTCTTAGCCGGGCCAACAGCCTTTTGTTTGTCAGCTGCCCAACGCGTAGCCCTATCTTCCCCTCTCTCCTTCTATATCTCACTCTCGCTGGCTGTTGTTGCTACCGTTTGCTGCCTGTTTTCTTTCACAAAACTTGTGAACTGACCTCCGTCCCTTGTCTGCCCTGTTTGGTTGCTTGGCCGACTGCTCTAATGAGTTTACAAAAAGTTTTGCTTTAACAAATGCCCAGGGTGTGGTGTTGAAGTTGAGCTTGTGTCTTCTGTCTTCTATCTTCTTCTGGCCTGGCCAGCCCAGCCCAACTCAGCCCAGCCAACTGCCCATCATGTTATACAAATTGCAGAGTAAGCTCAACCGAAACTGTCATCAACGTGTCCTCTGTCTGGGTGGGAATCTGCAGCTGGCTTAAACTGAGACTGGGACTGAGACTGCCATTTATATTTGCTTAAAGCATCCGTTCATTTTGCAGCAGGTACACAACGAGACGACTATATAGCGAAACTTTTCACATTTATGTGCAGCCAGAATATGCATTTTAATTAGTTTAGCAAAGTTGACGCTGCTTTTGCTGCTCTTTCCTGGTTAGTTACAAAAAATTAAATGTCTGTTGTTGCAGTTGTTGTCAATGTTGCTGTTGTATTTGTCTCTGCACTTTAATGTGTGGCGTGCTTTCGAAGTTTTGCATGCCTACGAGCAAAGCCACCCGCAAAACTTGTTAACATTTCACAAAGCAGCAGATTCAATTAGTTTGTACATGCATATATAAGATATATATATATATATATACATATGTATAGATACATCCTTTCTGTTTGTCACTTGTGTTTACCACTGCTTGCAGATAAATCTTTGTCGCCTGCTCGAAATGTAGTTTACAATTTTGCCATAAATTAATATGTCTAACCATAATTCTGTTGACTGTTTTGTGGACATACATTTGGCCCAACTTGATGGCCACCCCAGTCTGTCAGCTGTGCAAAAAAAAAAAATAGATAGTGAAACTCATTAGAATTTTCAATAAATTAATTTCAATATAAATAAAGTGGAGTCCTTGCAGTCAGTCGGTTGGTTGTTGCTGTTGCCACTCCATCTTCATCTCTATCTCTGGTGTGTGGCTTGGCAGGCAACCCGCTTCAACGCTGCACACGTCAGTTGTGCCACTTTAAGCAGCTGCTGCACATTTTCACTTAACGCTACACACATAGAATATTACATGCTACTACACTCAGAAAAGAAAACGAACTGCATTTTGGAAATGCGCCAGAGACAACTAACTTTAATGCTCAGAAAATATATTTCTAAAAACTAAGTTTTTAATTTCATCATTTCAGGGCACAATTTATTTAATATTTTCTTATATTTAGAAATTAATTTTGATTTGTTGGGCTATTTTTTTCTGAGTGTAGTACTTCAAGCTCCCTTCACTCAGGCAGTTAGCCTTCTCCCTCGGTTTTCCCTTCCGCCGTGCTTACTTAACCTGAGCCGTACTTAGCTGCTTGCGAGGATTGGGCGCTCCAAAGTGGTGATTATGTCGTCTCTGCATCGCTGATGCTTAACATTGAGCGTTTCTTGTTGAATAAATGGGGATGGCCTCCCCCTCCTTCTTTCTCTCTCTATGTATCTTTCCCTCTCTCGCTCAAGTCACTAAATAAAATTGTTAATTTGGAAGCGTACACAGCGCGTATACTTGATGTGCATTTAGTTGGCAAAGCTGCACATTGGTTTGCCTTGATCTCTGAGTCAGCAGCAGCTCCTCCAACTCCCCTTCTCCGTCCTCCAGCTACGAGTTGTTAACTCATTAGTTTTTTTTTACTGGTTTTTTAAGCCGCTTATTGTATGAGCCACAGCCACAGCTTCAGCTGCATCCTCCACTTAAGTCTTGTTAGCTGCATCTGTGCTGCGCACATCTTTCCTCGCTGTGTGCTTGTGTGTGTGCTCTAATTGCATTTTAAATGTCTCAACTGCTGATAATTGACTAATGATTCGTTGCATTTGTATTAAACTTTAATCGACAGTCACTTAATTAGCCACAATTCTTGGCTCAGCTTGTCGTTTTAGCCACTTTACCATTGCGTTGACTACTTTTTTATATGTCCATCAATCTGCGGCCACGTCTTGTGGGTGGTTGCCAACATAACTAAAAACACAAAGAGAAGAAAAACATCAGCAAGTTTAGCAAAACTTTGCTTCAAAGAGTCACGATGAAAATATATTGAGAAATGCAGTTGTACTTTTTATACAGCGTGGCCAAAAAGTTTAGCTTCTTCTTCGTTCATTTGCTTTGGGACTGGCTTTGCCTGTGCCTTTGCACAAACTGACGTAAATTTATAATGACAAATTGCATTTGGCACAAATGCAGCGCGAAATAAGGAAAAAAAAGAAGAAAATTGTAAAAGGAGTCGTTGTCCAAAAGGAAATGGGCAACTCTCTCTTTCTCTCCCCCTCTCTCTCTGTCCCTGTCTCTATCTCTATCGGAGCCAATTGAGCGTGAAAAATTATGATGCGCCGTGTGCTAAGCTGGAGTGAACGAAAAGCGACTTAAGCCCAGCCAGCAAGACAATCAAAGCGCTTAATTACCGACTGAGTGTCTTTGTTCAAATCCGCTTAAATGAAAATTTATACGTTATGCAAATACGTGCTTACAGTTATATGGAAAGCGATTAGTAGTATTAGTATAGGTAACTAATTGAACAAGATTAAATACAATTAGTGGGCAGACATCAACCGAATGTGCTGAATGTCGGCCCCCAATGCCAATTATCGTAATTACAGTCCATTTCATCAGCATGCTTTGCCACTGCTTATTGCTGGCTTACTCGAGTGCTTTATTCACTCATTCAGATAGATAAATTTTGGGATGCCTGAACAAATTCCAAATTCCATGCCACATTGTTGTGTTTGTTGTGCCTTAAACTTGCTTGGCTGCAACCACAATATCCGACTATGGCCTGCATCAAACAAAGTGGCTCAAATTTCACTCAAAACATTTTGTTGTTTATTGTTGGCGCTGGGTCATGGCAACATTTTTTTTTTTTATTTGCCCCAAATGGGCGTCACGCGATAAAGCAAAAAATGACACGTTTTTAATTTTACTTCACACCTACACAACGGCAACAGCAACAGCAAAAACTTGGCAACAGCAACAAGGAGCATGCTGCTATGTAATCAAAACTGCAACAGAGCAACAGTCGCAACATCAACAGCAACAGACATAACAACAACAACTGTTAACTGACAACAATGCCGTGGGTGCCAACGCAATGTGGACGGCGAGCCAAAGAGAAAAATTAGATTTATCACGAGTGGTTGCCGGAAAAATTGTCAACATTTATCAACATTTTTCAACGCGCACAGGCGACGTGTTTTGGCCGAGCACCTCAAGAAAAAGAACAACTTTAGCAGCAAGAACAACAATTGAAGCGGTAACTAAGCCAAAAGTATGCCATCGCCTGGACAACACAGCAACACATAGCTGCCAGTTCAAGTAGCTGCCGGAGATGCGAGCCACAGATGAAGGCGCAGGCGAAGATGGAGGTGGAGACGAGGACGCTATCGGGGTTCCGTTCAGAGTGCATTTTGATTAATATCCGCAAGCGTTGAGAGCGACCCGCTCCGCTAGCCAGGAGGAGCTGTGCTGAGCAGAGACCAACTTGATTCGATATTGCGGCGACGGCACGAGAGTAATGCTAGAACTCAACTGTAAGCCGCTTGCAAAGATTTTGTGGGCAGTCAGTTGATTGTGAAAAGTGGTCACGATGACGACAAAAATTCACTCGCAAAAATGAAAACAAAGTTGAACAGCAACAGCCAACAACAACAACAACAACAACAACAACAACAATAGCCACAAAAATAGTGAATGCGCGTGGGAGCATTGACCAAGCGCTCGCCAACAATCCTCCATTTCCCACGCGCCAGTCATCCCTCTCACTCACTCCCTCTCTCTCTCTCTCTCTCTCTCTCTCTCTCTCGCTCTCTCTCTTGGCTGTCAGTGAAAACAGCTTCAAAAAGAACTTTCACAAGCGTGGGTGACAGGGGAGCTGACTGCGGTTTATATTCTTTTGACTGGTTTATTTGATTTCGCATTTTTGTGTAACACTTTTTTATTTTTTGTATTTTCTTTGCTGTGAAAATTGTAAAAAATTACTTATTATTTGTGTGGCACTTCTTGTGTCTAGTTAGGGGGCACAAATTGAGTTGTAACGTTGATTGGATTTCAGCAGCAACAAGCCTGCAATTAATATTTTTTTTTGGTGTAGATTCCAACAAAAAAATTCTACAAGCCGGCTGATGCTGACTTAGTTTGTTTTGTCTAATTCTAAGCGAAGAGGTTGTGTGGAACAACCCCTTAACAAATATATATGTATATATATGTATCATGTCTGGCGAGTGGCTTGTGGGCATTGTGTAATCTGAGCCATTTGTCAGCAGCTAAGCAGCCGGCTTGTCTCATTAGATTACTCAAAATATTACTGCAGCTGCTGCCAGAGCCGACACCCTTTTTAATTTTGTTTTATTTTTGCTGCTCCTTTCAACCTCATCCTCATCCTTTCATTTAAGCCCACATATAATCGCATTTTAAACTTTTTCAATAAGAAAACTTTTCTAAACGGATTTCCCGCTGGACGTTGCGCTTTAATAATTTTCTGTCATATCTTTTGCAGGCAGGCAGACAGGCAACAGTTGATAACTGGCCAGCACCAAGCGACAAACTATATCAAAGCCATTAATTCAAATTGGGGATTATGAGCGTGGCAGCAACAGCAACAACAGCAGCAACATCAACTAATGAAAGGTGAGTCATTTTCTCTCTCTTTGCTCTTTTGCAACTCACTCATCTATCTCTACCCCAGCTTACCACGCCGATGTACGATAAATCAAAGAAAACCTGGAGTCAGCGACTCAAAATCAGCAGCGATAATAAGAACTCATCTCTAGCAACTGCCGGCGGGATGCAGACGATGCAAATGCAACAGCTGCAACAGGCGCTGCACATGCAGCAGCAGCAGCAACATCAGCAACAACAACAGCATCAGCAGCAACATCATCAACAGCAGCAACATCAATACCAGCAGCAACATCTTGCCCATCATCATCTTGTGCAACATTTGGGCTATCAACTGCCACCGCCACCTGCAGCTCCGCCGCCCGGCTTCGAATTTCTACCCAGCGCTCTGTCGCGCTCTATGAAGTATGCGGAGCCCTGGATCTATGGAACTGTGCGTGGCATACCCTCTCGACACCACTCCTCCTACTACGGCCATGGGCCTCCACATGCGGCAGCCATTTTTGCCACAGATGGCGAGCCGGGCACCGCCACCGCGCTGGCCGTTGTGATCTGTTCGTGTGCAGAGTATTTGAACGGCACGAAACGTGACGTGAAGAAGGCGAGCGTGTGCAAGAAATGCAAAGGTTCGCGCCTGCCCCTGGCCACCATTGGTGGCACTGTACGATTGCCAACAGTTGCAGCCGCAGCAGCAGCCTCGCCGCACAACCGTCGACCTTTAGCGGCAACCATGCGTGTGGTGAGCGCGACAAAGAAGTCACGTCCCACCATACTGGATCCACAAAAGGATCCATATGACCTGATGCGACGCACGCGTCTCCTCTCGCCGGAGCCAGTTGTCAGCGCGGAGTCACCAACTGCTGTCAAGGACAGCAAGTCACGTGCAGCAGCAGCAGCATCGACGACAGCAACTGCTGCCACCAGCAGCAGCAGCAGCATTTCGATGCAACGGGGCAGAACCAGGACGCGTGCATCGCTGCCAGTGATTAAGTCGCCTGTGCAGAACGTCCAAGACTGCTGGCTAATGGAGGACAACGAGTCGCTACTGCAGAGCAGTGGATTAATCAGCAATCGCAGCTCGCGCCGCTCTATCTTGCGCTGCAATGTCAATCCCTACGATCTGATCTCAGTCAATTGCCAGACCAAGACGACACACAATGCTAAATGCTTGCCCGCTGCTGATGATTTTGATGTGGCCGATGCGCAACTGCACGAGGAGGAGGAGGTGCCACATCTGGAGCAGCAGTCCCAGCAACAGCCACAGCAGCAGCAGCAGAAGAAGGGAAAGTTCTACAGTAATATTGCGGGACAGCGCATAAGTCTGGGTGAACAGGATTCAGGCGATGTGAGCGATAGCTACGAGCGCATACTCATTGCCACTGCTGCTGCTGAGGGGACAACACCAACAGTGTCGCCAATTGCAACAGCAACACCAGCAATATCACCAGCAACTGTAGCTAATAATCCAAGGCGTCCGCCTCGCAACAAAAAACCCGAGGAGCTGTTGAGTTTGGATATTAGTAAAACAACGGCAGCAACAACCACGGCTGTTGCTGCTCCAGTCGCTGCTGTTGCTGCTCCTCTTATTGAGCTGCAGTCAAATGATACAGCCGATACATTTACAGTCTTGACAGTTACACCAACTTCGCCCGGCATCAAGTCGATACTGAAGCGACCTACAACACTGGAGCTGGCAGCACCATTGCTTGCATTAGACAATGCCACAGGGCCTGCAACGCCGTCGGGCAAGTCACAGTTCTATATACCCACGCCGGCAACACCGGCGACAGCAGAAGAAACAACAACGGCCACACCCACGCCCACATCGGCGACGAGTGGGCGCAAAAAAGTGCAATTTATGGTCGAGGATAAAATCATAGTCACAGCAGCAACAGCAACAACAACAATAGCAGCAGCAGCAACTGATGATACCGAAAATGCTGCTGCTGATGAGACAACGATGCCAGCAGCAAAGCCAGCAAACTATGAGTACTATAATCGCAAGCGCAACGCAGCCGCACAACAGGAGACAGCAGCAGCAGCCGCACAGCAGCAGCTGCAAGAACAACCAACAACAACCGAGCAACAAAAGCAACAGCAACAACAACTGACATTGTCATCGTTTGGATCTGACGTTGATGATGAGCATAACTTGTCAGCTTCCGCTGAGCCAACAACAAGAACAGCAACAACTACCAGCAAAACAACATTGCTCTCCACGCATATTACGCCAGATAGTTTGCATTATGAAGATGTGCAGCCGCCTGTGCATCAAATATTTGACAATAGTTGTAGCAGCAACAGCAATAACAGCAACAACAGCAACCAAACTGATGCTGAACAAGTATCTGAAATTTTGCCTAACTCAGCGGCTGCTGCTGGCTCCAAATTATTATTGTCGGAGTCGAGTCCGAGCCCTGCTGGGTCAACAGCAGCAACAACAGCAGCAACAAAACCAGAAACAGCAGAAGCAGCAGCAACAGCAACAGCAACAGCCACAGCAGGAACATCACCGCATGTCACTGCAAATGCTGTCAGCGCTTTAACAGCGGGTAAGTACAGAATCAACAGCACCCGAAACCAAACTGCGCTTGCAACTAAGCAGCCCTCTGCAACCAAGCCCTCCTTGCCCCCTGCCCACGCCACTGATCTAAGGTGCCTGCCACTAGTTACAGCATTTGTGTTCGGTGCGATGCGGCAACTTTTGCCTTTTGTTAGCTTTTAATTATGAGCAAAAACTCGCGCGCTGCCTCGAAAAGAATGCAATGTGAGCAGTTTTTAACTCTCTCCACAAAACGGGGCATATTAAATATGTCAAGGCCAAGATTAGCTTTTTGTCCAATTTAAGTAGTTAAATTAATTCATGAATTCCAAATTCCAATGAACATTAAATGTCTTAGGTTGAGATTCGATGGCCATCTTCAGTTGAACCCTAATTTTATAACACATTTAAATATTACAAAATTCTAACTGTATCAAACTAACTCAAATTGTAATACACATTCAACTATTTTATAATTCTACCAACAATAACTCTACCTTTATCTCAGTTTGTCAGACTGTTTCACTTAGCTAAGCAACTTTCGCCTGCCCTTTTTTCAATTGCTTTCGCTCAGTGTCATTCTTTGGCTCTCGTCCGCATTTCGTCTATCGTTGCTGAACTCTGTTTGTTTTTTGACTAAAAACGTTGCAATTGTTTGTTAATTGCTCATCAGCAGCAGCAGCAGCAGCAGCAACAGCAGCAGCAGCAGCAACAGCAGCAGCAGCAGCAGCAACAGCAGCAGCAGCAACAGCAGCAGCAGCAGCTGCCAGAGCAGTGCTCTTCACACATATACATATATATACGCCAAGTAACCGCCACTTCATGCATTAAACAAATTTCTCTAACAACTATGAAATAGTTTAGCAAACAATTGAAACACCCACACACACCCACACACATACACCCACGCACACACCCCCACACACACATACACTATCACATTTTCACACACATTCGGGCAATTGAAATAGCGACATTGGAATGGAAGCTGACATTGGCGCACCTGGCTGCAAGTTCAGCGGGTTAACACTATAATCAAGCACAGGGCGAAGCTAAATCCACAGCCAGAGCCTTTGACACACACCTACTCCCCTCCTGCTGCTAACACACACACACACACACACACACACACCCTTCGAGAAGGCACGTGACTAAAGTCAAGTTGACATTTGTACCCGCAAATGGCAAACCCACAGAGCGATAACTCCAAACTGTGTACTTACATATGCATGTCGAACGTGTGTATAAATGTGTGTGTGTGATTGTGTGTGTGGCCAAACGCCTGCAGTGAGTCGGCGGAGTCACACATGTTCAACTTCATTCAAAGTAAATTAACAGACGACACAAAAAGTTTTCATTCAATTAAATTTTGACTGCTGCAAACGACGTCAAACACAACAGAAAAACTTGAGCCTTGGAATTGAGATCGCGATTGTCGCCGTTTACACTCTGCTACAAAAATGCATTTATTATTAAATTTTTGCCCATGTTGAAAATGGGAACATTAATTTGCAATTTGCAGTTGCAATTTAAACTCCAATTGAATTTTGAAATGGAAAATCGTTATAGAATAAAGGAATTGCTAAGGTAATCGGTATTAAGATAAAGGAACTCCTTCGAATATCGATTTAATGGGGAAGCAACTACTTTAATTCTTAATGGCAAAGAGGCTGCATAGGCTATCGGTATGATAATAAAGGAAATCCTTAGACAATCGCTATAATGATAAAGGAAATTCTAATCGGGTTAAGAAGCCAAACTCTCAGTTTTATTAAGTTTTTCTCTCGCTTTTATTGCGCTATTTTCACAGATTTCGATTTTCTTTTCTTTTTCTTATTATTTTAGTTTTCTTGTGTGTGCACTTCATGGGTCGAGTGCCTGTTTTATGTAGCTTAGTGTTATTGTTTGTGTGTGTGCCTGGCTGGCATTTCTAATCCTCTGCTATTTCAGTCCGAGCCATAGAAGACAATGCAACTGACGCATTCAACACACGAGGCCACAATGGCGACTATGATGATTATGGCTGCTCATTACCGGCAACATGCCAGCCACTCCATTTTATGCGATACGTTGCCATGCAGCTGATACCTCTACTCCAATCGCTCCCTCCCATCCCTCCTTCCAGAATGGTCATGGAGGGTGCCCACGTGTCTGGGCTAGACAATTACAAAAGTTGCTCCTTGGCGCTACTTGGCTGCTTTGGCATTGGTGTTGTCGGCGTTGGCGTTGCTCGCGTTAACCTGCCAGAGTTTGGCTGTGCCAGCAATTCTGCAATTTGTTGCATTGTCTGGCTGGGTGTGTGGGTAGGTGTTTGGGTGTGTGTGTGGGTGAGTGCCTAGGCCAAGAGTTAAGCACTTGGAACTTTTCAAACTATTTTTGGTTTGATTTTTGAATTGGGTGCGCGGCTCGCTCGCTGGCGCTGCTTACAGTTAACTTTGCGTGCCACAACCAACAACAGCAGCAGTAAACAAGTTGATTAATAGCGCACGTGTTGCATTTGCGTCGCACGGTCGTATTTGCCGCTTCAAATCAAAGTGAAAGGCATTAAATGCCAACAAAATTTGCATTTTCTGTGCCACGAGCTAGCCAAAGCAAACACCGTCATTTTTAATGTCCTAGCTGGTTTCACCGTCCAACCATTCCCCGCGCTGCTGGGCATTATTAATATTTCATATTTGTCTTTGATAAGCAGCCATGTTGTGGCAGTTAGTAAAGAAGGGCAGGGGCAGGGGTAGGGGCAAGTGACGGGGCAGGGTGCCACAGCTCATTTGAATAAGCCTGAAAATTGAAATTGCTGAAAATAAAAAGAGAAGCTGTGATTATTTGTTGTGTAAATTGTTTGACTAGCGGCTTAGCATAACATTTTTGAATTTTCAATATTTACAAATCGTTTTTATTACATTGATTTTGCAATACAAATTATAAGATCTTTTTTTTCTGGTACTCACAAAATATTTGACTGACTACAGCTATTTTTTGGAACATTCGAAAAATGCCTTTTTGCGAAAATATCAATTAAATGTGAACCAGATCAAAACAATTTCAATCAGAGCACAGACTCGCTTATTAAATACTGCGTTCCATTTGGCATTTTAATGTTGAAAGCGAAAGGCATTTCGCTTTGTTGGCCATTCCCAAATTGGGTTTGTGGGGCGCGAATTGCTCTGCTAATATTTCTTGCTGTTTCATTTACATATAATGGCATTCGCTTGAAATTTCCGCGCTCGTCAAATGAAGTGTGAATGAAATATAAGCCAGAGGCGCACACAAAATACTAAACAAGACATTTTCAACTGTTCATTTTAAAGTAGAAGCAGCAGCAGGAGCAGCAGCAGCAGTAGCAGCAGCAGTAGCAGCAGTAGCAGCAGCAGTAGCAGCAGCAGCAGTAGTAGCAGCAGCAGCAGCAGGAGCAGCAGCAGCAGCCATTGCGTTAGTGCGAATGCCATTTACTTCTCGTGCCCTGCCCTGCCCCGTTTACCCCCTTCGCCCACTAAAAAGGCATGAATTGCAGAGGCCGCAACAAAGTAACACTTTGCATTTTATATTTGAGCAGCGTTGAACATTTTTATGGTTATTTCTCGCTTACGCTCATAACGGAAGTGGAGCCTCATGTCTTCATGTACTTTGCATATTTACACTAATAGAAAATGTGGTTGCCAATTGAAATGGAAACAAAAAATACATTTTTATATAAAATACAAGGCGCATGCAAAACTTTGTCATATCCTTGTTGCTATTGTTGCTGCTGTTCCTGCTGCTGCTCCTGTTTTATGGGCTGCAATAAAAACAGTCGAAGGCGCCAGGCCAAGGGGCAGTTTTTACTGCTGCTGCTGCGACTGTTTTATGCTGCTGTTGCTGCCTTTGGGCTAGTTGTCCAATTGCTGCGACAACATTTGCATATGTATATGTGTTGGTGTGCCCAGCGTCCATTCCTCAAACTTAATATATCCTGTTTCCTGATTTTCATGACGTACTTCGGATTGGCCCCCCGTAAGCGCTCAGAGCACCGCCTGCAACTGTTGTTGCCTGCAACTGTTGTTGCCTGCTGCTGTTGCTGTTCAAGCTTGCCACAATTTCCAGGGTCTATCTGTCTCTCTCTGCTGCTGCTGCTGCTGCTGCTGCTACTTATCCTTGTTCTGCGTGCTGCAGTTTTATGCTTGTGCCATTTTCTGCATTTAAGTGAAATTCTATGCAAGAATTTGCCTGTGCCGACATGCATATTTGTGTTAAAGCCGTTTCACAACCCATCCACCCACAGCCAGCCATGTTGTTGCTCCTCTTGATGTTGCTGTTGCTATTGCTGATGGGGCAACTTAATGCCATAAAATGTTCGTTTCATTCGACTAATGCATACAAATGCCTGATGCGCATTTTCCATTTTACAAAAACGAATCGTGTCGTGTTGCCTTATAAAACATTCATTTCACTGTCACATTCAACTCGACATCGAAACATTTGGTCAAAAAAACAAGGGAAAAACCCCAAAAGCCTGGCTAAATACGAAAGTAAAGAAATGGCATTAAATCCTGACGTAAGATGCCACTTGACCTAAGATGAAACCAAAAGCAAACAAAACAGATTTCATTTTTGAGACAAAGTCAGGCCAGGAGTCGACTCAGCAATTTATGGTAAACATATGCAGAAGTGATTGCAATTAGACGCTGCGAGGGGCACTGAGGAGGTGCCGCTTGAGATCTGCCAAATGCAAAAAAGACACAAAATAGTTCGCAGCGGTTTCTTCACTTTCACATGTTGTATTTGAGACTCTGAATTTGGCATAAGTAGTTCAACTAAAAGTGAAATATTTAGTTCGAGAGTCAAAGTTAATCTGAAAAAGAAAGGCATGTCGAGTTTTGTGTACATTGTTGTTGCTGCTGCTGTCTGCAATCGATTTAGTTTGGAAATAAATTAAATTTCTCAATGTGAGACAGAGCAGCCACAAGGAGAAGCTACAATCGACAGATGTCGATGGAAGCGGACAGGACAAGACAAATACACTGTTATTAAGGATGCGACGCCTGCCAGCTGAGTGCTGTGCTGAAATATCGTGTGTCACTCTCAATTTCTCACAGTGTGCATGTCACTGATGTAAAAGATACTTTCCAAGTGGTCCACAAGTAAAATCTATCAATGTGTAGCTGACATCTTGTTGTTGTTCTTGCTATTGTGGTTGTTGCTGTTGTGTATGTGGTTGTTGCTCTCAGTGAGTGCCGGATGTGTGTGACCGAAGGTAGCCAAAATATTTGGCATAATAATAAAAGTGCTCGATGCGAGGCGACACAAAACCCCAAAAGCGGCCAGTTGGGCCAGCTGCAATTTTCTGATTGCTATTGCAATTTTTTATACAATTTTGTTGTTGCATGTTGCATGCAAAGGTTGACTTTTGTTTTGTGGCAGTTTGAAGCGAAAGCAAAATGAAATTTACTGCAGTCTCTTGAGAATTTTTGCGACAAAGCCAAGCAAATCGAAACCACAAAAAGTAGCTTCTTCTTGCGCTTTCTGTATGGATATTTTTCGATGGCCTGCTAACAGCAACAGCAGCAGCAGCAACACCAACAGCATATAATGCCACTTGTAATGAATGGACAGATAGCAAGAGAAAGACAGACAGAGAGAGAGAGAGAGGGAGAGAGAGAGCGGGAGAGAGAGAGATGGTTAGTTGTAGGGCTTAAGAGCGCAACAACAACAAAGATTGTTGTAATGAAACGTAACGAAACAAATCAAAGCATGCGCCACGTGAGTGCTCGAACATGTTCATCTTGATGTTGATGTGGATGCCAATGTGAATGTGAATGTGAATGTGAATGTGGCTGCTGCTGTTGGCGTGGTAGCTGTTGCAGTAGCTAAGGGCCACTGACCGACCGACCGGACTATTGTGGCAAAGCAGAAGTATAGAAATTATAAAACACATTGGCCAGCCAGCCAGCCAGCCAACCAGCCAACCAACCAGCTGCAGAGTTTACAGTCTGCTACTACAGTATTCGACCAAGTGTATAAACTGCTTGCATATTACTTCTGCTTCTGCTTCTGCCTCAGCTTCTTGCATTGTATTTTTTTCTTCTTTTTTTGCGGTTTTTTCCTTTTGATTGGCCAACTCTGTCGCTGTAGCTGCGGACGTGTTGGGGGTTTTATGCCTGAGGTCACAGGAAGTGACCTGCTGCAGCCTCCCCTCCCCATGTCGTGTGAGAAAGTTGCTGACCAGCTTCATACCTGAAGGGCTTGGTTGTTGCATATAGTTTACAGTTTAATTTGTGTATCAGAATCAACAACAACTCTGCTCGAATCAAGCAATCGATATTTATAACTGACTTAACCCTGAAGAGTAGATATATATAGAGAGAGAGAGAGCAGTAACAATTGCCGAATTGCCATATTGCCAGTATTGACCTGTCAATCAAGCAACAACTAACTTATGCAGCAATGACAATTATTTTTAGCAACCATTTGCCAAAAAGTGTTTCGGCTCTTTGCGCTTGTCACTCAGTCAGTCAGTCAGTCAGTCAAGCGAATCAGCGATGACTGACAACTGTATGGCCGTGAATAACATCAATCTTTCAATCATTCAGTCAGTCTGTCTGCTAAGCACGTCAGCCTGGAGCGACACTTCTGCTCCTGTTGCTGTTCCTGTTGCTGTCTGTTGCAGCGTGCACCATTCGCAACTGGCAAAAATCATAGTCAAATATTTTTTCAGTAACAAACACAGATTTTTGTTGATTTTCCTCAGCCCCCGATGAAAACCGGGGCTTTATCACGCGTGACATTTTTCCCAATTTTTGAGCATCACTATGAAAGTTCTTGACAGGTTATTATATCTGCTGCTCTGCTCAAAATTCTGTCATCTATGGCAAACTGTATAGCTAAACTTATAGCTTCTAACCAAACCAATCCCCAAACGCTCACAATAAATATGACATTTAACTAGGGCAATCATGCGCACGCCGAATACACCCCACGAAAGCCATTTGTTTGGCAGGGTATTATTTAAACTGACAACAGGGAACAAAATCATGCAATTTATGAGGTTTTACTCGTATGCAAAAGATTCGCACCATGAAAATGGTCTTGTATTGCATACAAAGCGGCGCCAGGCGCTGTCAATTTTCACTGCAGCAGCAGTGGCACGTCGAAAAAATGTGTGCAGTGTTGACGTCAATTTCTGGTGCATTGTGCTGGAAAAATCAATTAACTGCACTTTCAAATGTTACGTGAGCTGCAGCAGCAGCAACCAGCCCCATGCTACGCCCACGCTGGGCACACCCACATTGACATTAAGGACGCTTTTGCTTTTGAGTAAACTGTTGCTTGCAACTAATATTGAAATTCCACAGGAGCCGCAGCAAATAAATGCATCCCACCGATGGCGGCGTAAATATTTTTACTAAATCGGCTCAGTCAACAGCAAACCCTTCACCACACCACAAACTGCACCCACCCCCCACCCTTCTGCCCCTTCATTTGGCCAGCAAAAAAAAAAAACAGTTTTGACATGATTTCGTTTTTTGGTTTTTGTGCCGCACAAAATAGCCACGACGTCAACAAGTGCACTTGACAGCACTGCAGGGGGGAACGTGGATTTGGGAGGGGGAGGGGGAGGGGGCGTCAGTAAATATTACAGCGCCACACACGCAGAGAAAGCATGGGAGGGGAAAAAGCAGGGACTCGTCACTTGCTGTTGTGCAAAATAAAATTGCGGAAAAAAGTTGGCGTTTATAAAAATGCAACTAGTTCCTGAGTCCATGAGGATGCCTGGCTAACATTAACAACAACAACAACCAACGTACTTCACTACACCCACTCACCCACAAAAACACACACACACACACTCACACACACATCAGCAAAGGCGATCCCTGCGTTAGGTATTTTCTCAGGCGCAAAGTTATAAAAACAAGCTGGCTTGTCTGACGAAGGTCCTTTTTTTGAGTGTGTTTTTGTGTGTGTGGCACGCCAAGCGTTGCAAGAAAACTCATTTTACAAATATGCAAGTGATACAGAAAAACACGCAACAGCTAGGATTCGATTGGATGCCGTAGACAGCTTTTGCTGCAGAGACAATTGCATTCCAGAATTATACACAGATCCTAGCTAAGCTCGGACAGAATGTATCGCAACTGCTGAATGATTTGTTTTAAATGGAACACAATCTGTTTGTAGCCAATTATTTAGGGAGGGGGAAGGGGAAGTAAAAACAGATAAAGCTGCACTTCCCATTAATGATGGCATATTACTCAAGATTGCTTTTATCTTACCAGTGGCCAATCAGCAATGATTTCGTCACCTTTTACCCCCATTTCAATAGCAATTTATCGCTGCTGTAAAAAGAGCATTCGATTTTCGTTATTGTGTTGCAGATAATTTGGTTTTTATCTTATATATACTTTTATGCACGACTTGTCGACTATTTTGCTCTTAACTTGTCTCATGTTTGCCAGTTTAGATATTTTCCTATTGTGTTTGTTTTCTTATACAACAACAGCAGCTGAGAAGAAAAAAATTCCAGCTTTTTAGAGGGGAAAAGAAAAATTATTTGCATTTCACCTGCATGTTGGCACGTGATTGCGGCATGGTGCCACCCTACTCCCCCTGCCCGGCCACCTACCACCCTGACTCCACTTGTTCTCCCTTTTTCCTTTGCTGCCAGCCCTGCAGTGCAATTCTCATGTGCTGGCATTTCATTTAGTTGCCTGGTCGCTTACCCTGTTTTCCGTGCAAGGCTGAAAAATATTTGTCAAGCTGCTGATGCTGCTGTTGCTCCTGCTGCCCGGATGTGGCAAGGGGCTGGCGGGGCCAGGGGCAGGCAAGCTGCGGGGCATCGCCATTTGTGTAGGTGTTTAACAAACACACTGCCAACAACGACGACTACATTGCTGTTTAGAGCCGAGTGCACTTCAGCTACTAACAGGAAGAGGAACAACACCAACAGTAACAGCACCAACAGCAACAGCAGCACGTGTAACAACAATAATGCCACGCCCCCTCTACACTTCTCTGGTGTCATGCTACAGAAGGCTGAAATATCAACAGTTTACATTGCGCCCATTTAGCGTGGGATTAAATGGGTTTTTGTGACTGCTTTTGACCCGCAACGCCTTCTGGCTTCCACATGCCGCTTTCCACTCGCTACTTGTCACTTGCCACAACCTGCTTGCATATGATGATGAAAATTGGAAAGCAACATGTCGGCAAGACTTCAAGCAGCGTCAGTTTTTTGATTTGGCACAAAAGCACACCCCAAAAAAATAAACGTTTACTCCACGCCGACTTCCACTTTTAATTCAATGCGACTTTTGTATTAAGCATACGTACAACAAAAAACCCAACTCAAGTGGAAGTCACGAGGCATAAATAAAGCAGAGCAGAGCAGAGCAGAGCAACAAATACGCAGCAATAAAAATAAAATATACCCATATACATATTTACATATGTGTGTGTGTGTGTGTGTGTGTGTGTTGGCGGAAGTGACAACAAGCAAACTAGAAATACGGCTACAAACAAAATACCGCTGTCCACTTGAGCCACAGGCGGCGCAAAAGGTGCAAAAGGCAGTGAAGCAAAAAGGGCAAACGGCTGACGGTAAAATCGCAGGCCAAAAGGACTTGTTTGCCATTACGCACGTGATTCATATGCAGTGTCGTTTATAAACGTAGCTTTGCCACACCCCGCACACCACCTCTCTGTCCACCCTCTGTGCGAAATAGGTGTGGAACGCTTGTCACAATAAATTTACTAAAAGTGACAAATATTTTATGCTTAAGAATAATTGATGAAGTGGCTGGTTGGGCTGCCCTGGCTACAATGGCCTTTATAAAAAAGCCAGGCGGCGGCTCTGAAAATGGTCACGTTCACACACACACTCGCACAGACACACTCGCACAGACACACAATCGCAGTCCGTTTGTAGGCAGGTTGCTCTAAACTGCTCAAGCTGCTGCCTGTTGGCAAGGCAAATAATAAAACGCTAAATCATAGCTACGTTTAGTACTTTTGGCTGGGCTTTGCTGCTGCTGCTGCGAGTCCTGTCACAATATTCTCACATGTCCTGCGTGTATGTATGTCCATCCCTCTCTCTTTGAAATGTATGCGGCGCAAATAAAAACAGGCAGCGGATATTACGACATATTGCTCCAGAAACGGTTTGTGCACAAAAATTGCGCCAAGGATTATGGCACTACATTACAGGACCTCTGCAGGACCCCCAACTGCAGCTAAAACTCGCCCCTACCCCCCCCCCCCCCGCTCTACCTCTAGCTGTGTTGCTGGCATATGAATGATGAGCGTCATTTAATCTTTGTCTATGGCGCCAACACCTCCAACACACATATATATAAACGTTTGTCGAGTCCTGCTCGCTGTGGGTTTCCTGTTTTTGTTTGTATACGCGTGCTGCGCTTGACATGTCCTTAGGTTTGTTTGCACTGAAATTTAACGCCACCAGAGCGATAGGGAGATAGACAGACAGAGAGTGGAAGGGAGAGCGCTATGCCAATTGCTATGGTAGTTATGCGAGTTCACGCAACAAAGTCCTTGAGTTCTTGAGCACTTGCAGCAGCAGCAATTTGGCTTGGCTTTAAGTTATGTACTTGCTAATGGAAATCAACTCTCACCAAGAATGACCCAAAGCTCCCCTCCTACCGCTCAGCTCTGCTCTGCTCCCTGTCCAATAACTATGACAAGCACATACAGCCGGACAGTTTCCCAGAGCAATCTGCGAATTAATTGAGAAATTTAATACTGGCCTGGCAACTAAAGAGGCGAGCCTTAAAATTGCCAGCAAACTTTAAATGTGTTGAGTCGCTTGCAGCAACAAACAATTATGCGAACTGAATAAATTAGCAGGCGGCTGGTTTTCCTTAGATCTTCGCGCCGATCAATTTGGCAACAGCGTAATAACATTTAAAATTCAAATGCCAACAAATAAAACAGACACAAAAAAGGCATTACTGGTATAAGTACAAGGCACATGTGTAGCAGGACGGCAGAGGGTATAGCTGAGCGCCTGTCTGTGTGTCTGTCTGTCGTCCAGCAGGTCTTAGACGCTTATTGTCGACGTCGCGGAGGGGGTGAGTCTGCCTGCCAGTCTGCCAGCCTGCCTGGCTGCTTGCAACAAAGTCCTTTTTGGAGAATATGCGAAATTAATTGTCTGTGTGTTGCTAACAAATTTGAATTTAAACCGCATGTACGCTGCCAAAATGTGTGAAAATGTGTAGCGGGCAACTAACGAAGCAAAAACGGGACACTCCGCCCCCCCCTCCGCTACCCACCACTGTGCGACATTTTAGATCCACTCCGCTCACCCCTCATCCCCTTGCTGTTTGTTGTGGGTGCGCTTGGTGTTTGGCCGAGACAAGAACTTCCACGTTGCGAGCTGAGCTCAAGTTGCTTGTAGCTGGTTGTGGCAGTCGCTTCTTGCTGCCTGCTGCTGTTGTTGCCAATTTACAGTTAGCCGTGCAGTTTGGTAACTGTTCTCGGTGTTCTCGCCGCGGCAAGCAGCGACTAAAAGTTGCTTGCGGTGCTTGGCCAGCATTCAACTTTTCACGTACAGCAATTGTCTCCACTAAAAGTCCCGCCCATGTTGCTGTTGTTGTACATGTTGTTGTTTAGCCCAAAGTTCGGCTAAGCACACAAGCACACACACAAATACACACTCACACAGATATATACCCAAATACACCCACACACACGGCGCAAATTAATTACTGCTGTTTTCGGCGCTTATTTGTCTTTGAAATTTGTTTCTTGAGCGGCACAAAACTGCTCCTGCTGCTGCTGCTCCTGCTCCTGCTCCTTCATCCCTCGCCCTTGGACCATGAACCAGGGACCACGGTCCATGTAGCTCGCCTGGGCATTTAATTTGCTGTTGTTTTCATTTGCCTCTTGCCTATTTGCTATTTAAATTTAATTTGCATTACTTGAAAAATTTGAAAAGCAAAAATTTCTCATGCGCAAAGCGACAAGTATCCTTGCAAGGGTCCTGTGCGTGCCTTATCCCGTCTAGGAGACCACCCACCGCCCACATACTCCGCCTTTGAGCAGCTTTTCTGCTTCAACATTTTTATTTACTTGCGGCCTGGTAATTTCTGTTTATTCTTGGCAAGTTTTTACAGCCTCCCAAAAATGTCTTTGGTAGTTGAACGTTTTGTGTTTTTTTGTTTGCCCCTAAGTTGTCCAATGTCCTCTGTCCTCTGTTTTCTGTCCGCCATGCACATGCGTAGAGTCCCTTTTACATTAACGTTAACTTAAAGTTTTGAGCATTAAACCTGCTGACCCAACATTACGCATACGCACCATTGGCCGCATAGTTGGACTCTATACCCCGAGTCGCAGCATAGCAAACATCAACCATCAACGGCAGCCGGCCACAAATTGCATATTACCACAAAATCAATTTACATTCCTAAACTGATTTTCCGTCCTGCATATGTAATAGCCATCCGAGTACAGGTCCTGGTCCTGGTCCTGGTCCTAGTCGTAGTACTAGTGTAGTCCGCCTCTCTGCGCGAATGCACACGGGAAATTATTAAATTAAAATTATGTTGCTGCATGCAACGCCGCTTCCTTCACGCTCTCCAATTAAAATCTAACGCGACACTCTCTACCACTCTCTCGGCCACAAAAGCTCAGTTAGCCAGCCAGTGTGCCACACACACGCACACACACACATACACACAAGCTACGCACCAGACACACACTCTATTCCTGTTGCCATGCTACTTAACCCTCTGAGAGCGCTAATGAAAAATACAAATAAAAACAATTTTTTGTTGAATACTTTAGATAGTGAATAGTTATGCGTATTGTATGCCAGCTCGAATGTTATTCTTTGGTTAACTTTATTAAGTATTATAAGGTTTTCCAGTTGATTAACTCATTTAATACGAATTTTGCGCCAGAATTATCTACCAAGATATACCTAGAGCAGCTTGTATCTTTGCTTCTATGCACTCTATTCTCTCAAACTATTTGAGGAGACATCGCTCATATATATCAGCTTCGGATTGTATCAGTAATAAATATTAATATCATATATAAGCTACATAAGGCAACAGTTTTGTTTAATTTACACCTCATTAAACGATCTATTGATCTTTATTTTGATAGTATGATTTAATCAGCAGCAGAAAATAGTCATTATAAATATCATGTTAAATTTGTAGAAAGTCAGCTCTTTATTTCTTTTTCTTTTCTCTTTATTTTACTCAAAAGTTCTTCTTTTGTAGAGTTGGCCTTAAGCGGGTTAATCGAAACTTTGGTCAGTTCCCGGCAGTTCCAGTCGGAGTTAGAGGTTTAAACATTGCCATTTCCATTGCAATCGCCATGGTCAGGTCGAGGCACGTACATCAAAGCTGGCACTGCCAGGTGCTTGGCCTCTGCTTCTGCTGCCGCTGCTGCTGCTGCTGCCTGTACTTTTAATGCTGCTGCTAGTTTTGGTTTTGTGTTCTCAGTTCTGTGTTCTGGGTTCTGGTTCTGTTAGTGGCTTTGCCGCATGCGGGTGCCACATGGCTCATATCCAAGTGCTGGCTGCCTGGCTGGCTGCTTTCACTTTTAGTGCCCATGGTCGTTCTGGTGCTCACGTCGTCGGCCATTTAAGCCTTAAGCAGGCCACTTAGTGGCACAGACATAAATCTGTGCGCCAAATCCGAGCAATTAAATGCATCGTAATTTAGAACCGTCGCTGCCGTTTCAGCCGTTGTTGCCGCTGAATGTCCTCGCACAGTTCGCACAGTTCGTACAGCTCGCTCTTTAGTGCACAATTAAGGCGAAGTACGCAGCATTCTCGTGTCTCCAACTCCAACTTTTTGTGGAGGGGCACACACGTGCAATAATCTGTGCTGTACGCCATTTTGTTTCGCTTTGCCACGCTCCACAATTCCTTATTAATTGACGTGAATTTATGTATTTTCGACGCGTTATTGTTGCCATCACAAATTAAAAAATATAAACAGACACAGCGCCCGAGTCTGCAGACAAAATCACAAACACAAGCACAAACAGCACAGCCACAAACAGAGCACATCGGGCCAAAAAAATAAAGATGAAGAAGACGCCCGAGAAGCACGCATTTTTATGGCACTTGGCAATTAGAGAGAAGAGCTTAGCGAAGCAGCAGAAACATTGCCCAGGGGCGTTTTGTATTAATTTGTGTGTGTTTTTATTTGTACTTGGATATCAAACATGTTGTTTTGGCCACCCGCACCCCCAGTCGGCCCCACCATCCTCCGCTTTCTGCTTGTCCGGCTTGCTGTTTGTTAGTAGCCAGGTTAATGTCGGCTTGTTGTTACGGCCCCCACTCGGATGTTGGCTATTAGACGGCCATTAAATAATTGCTGGCAATTCATGAAGAAGACACACACAAAAAAGGCAGCAACCACTGCATTTTATGTGTGTGTGTTTGTCTGTGTTGAATGCTGCCTTTTTTATTGAAGACATCTAATTGCCGACAATTTGTGAGGGGGTTAATGTGTGGTCAAGAGTCTTTTTCGTCACTTTAAGAGCAACTACCGCAAATATAATATAATTTAATAAACGACTCGACACAAATGGGACAGAGTTTAAATGCAAACTGACCATTTCTATGGTCCACAAGCGGCAGCAATAATCGTATAAAATAATGTCCCAGCATGCAACTGAAACCACACATGCATCCACACCTGATGGCGAACCTAAAAACCCGAAAACCGTAAGCCGAAAAATACCTCCGGGTGCAAGTCCTCAACGACAGCAGATTCCAACCGAACCGAATTAAAACACAAACAACGAATGCGGCCACACAACTGAAAACTTGAAAACCAGTCGAAAGTGGCTAGTGAGAGAGTTGCTTGAAAATGAATTTAGCAATATTTATGTGTATTAGGTATTTATTAAATAGCTGCTGAGCTCTAGGGGCATCAACTGGAGGCAGCAATAGTCGACAATTAAAACTTACAGCTGTTAACGTAATTGTTAATTGTTGCAGCATACTGCAATCAAGATACTAACACAGATATACATATAAGTGTGGGCAGCAACAATAACAGCACTTTAGGCCACTTTAATTGTTTCGCATAGCACAAATTGCAAATGAACACGAAACTCGAAAAGTTGCCCTCTTTAGGGTGCAACGTTACGTATACGTAACACTTGCTCTCTGTGCACTAAACAACATTTTACACTTGCCTGCACAAATTGTGCTTAAAGTGTAATCATGTAAATCGCAAATAATTGAGCAACAACAACAACAATATCCCTGCCACAACAACAAGGATAATACTCGAAACGAAACCGTTTCAAATGGGATACACTTAAATTAGTGCATATGAGAATTTTAGTGGACTCAAACTATTCAATTATGCCAGTGAATTTATCCGCTACAACTTCAACTTGCAAAGCTACAACTTCAGTTTTAATTTTAGTTTCGGTTTCAGTTGCAGTTAGTTTTGTAAGCAATCTTTACAAGCGACTACCTGTCAGGAGCAGAACCAGGACCAGGTCGAGGACCAGCTGCAGTCGCCTTTAAGAAAGTCAACGTTTATTTTGCAGCTGAAGAAATGTTTGCTATTTGTGTTGCTGTTTTTGTTTGCTGGCTTCTTGCAAAAAAATTATCGTAAAAGAATTTTACCTGAGCTACGTGACTGCTGAACTTAATATCCGTTTGTCATAAGCGTTTCTAATGCACACACACACAGAGAGAGAGATAGACGGAGCCATGACTGCACTTAGCAGACACACACACACACTCATAGAGCTCTGGGGCTTGCACGTACAGCAGCTAAAAAGAGCAGGCAGAAAAGGAGCGCTGAAGGGTTGCTGAGGTGCGGCTTGAGGTCGTGGGTCAGAGGTGCCGGCTGAGAGGGGTGTGTGGCAGCTACGCGCGCTGAAAAACAAAAGCCAGCGACATTTTCTAGCTAAATTAAGTATTTTTAGAACTTGCCTGCAACTTGTGCACAGCTCTTGCTTCAAATATTGTTGTTGTTGTTGTTGCTGTTGCTGAATCTGTTTGTTGTTGTTGCTGCTTGTTGTGCCTGCGTGCTGTGTCTCTGTTGTCTGCCAATGTATGCGCAAATTTTACGAGTAGATTTCTGAAAGGTTCCGTCCTTGCAGCAGCGCTTTAATTGCATTTAGAGCTGCTGCTGCTGCTGCTCTTGGCCTGCTTCTAGTCTTTGTGTTGCTGCTGCTGCTGCTCTTCTTAAAATAATGCAGTCATTGTGTCTGCAGCAGTCAGGTGAGCAGCAGCAGCTACAACTGGCCACGCCTTCAAAAAATGCTGGCCAGCCATAAAAGCAGCAACATAATTCTGCCTTTTTACGGCTGCTCCCCTTTGGGTGGTCGCATCTTGCTCAATGCTGCAGATACCCTAGAAAAAGTTGTTGAATGTCTAACATATAAGCATAATTCAATACAAAATCAGGCAGCCTAAAACAAACAATATTTCCAGCTAAACTTCAAGCTAAGACTTACTGCTAGTTTGATTTATTGTTAGAGTATTCGATTTGCTGTTCAACAGTTTCATCTCTTGTTCGGTTTTTCTCTCTTCTCTTTTTGACATAAAAAGGGCGCGACTGCCATTAAAGAAAAGTGTAGCATACTTCTTGGCGCTGGAGCAGATTTCCACCAAGGAAAAACGCTTTTCTCAACGTTGTTATAAACGTTGGCCCGCCGTAAGAAATTTTCCAACACATTTGGCCTGCAACTCGGGGCCAGACTGGTTTCGGCCAGTTCGCTTTTGTGTTCGCCCACCCAGCGCATTATATTAATATTTTTTCTCCTTTTTTTGTTGGTTCTTTCTTTTTGCCATTTGAGCGCATTCATTTGCACGTTGTCTCGGCGCTGTCCCTGGGCAAATAATTTCACTGATAAAAGATTTTTAACGTATCTTATACTCGTTGTTTTGCGCTTTAGCAATATGTTTTTCCCTCCCCCATCCGACAGCAGCCTCAACTTGTTTGTTGTTGCTTTCGTCGGGCTGCTGTTAAACTGGGGTAAATATAATATGGGCAACGTTGTTGTCGGCTGCTTCCTTTAAGTAGTTTACGCGCATTTAAAAGCAGCAGCGAAAACAAAATAGAGCCAAAGAGAGAGGGGCAAAGATATAGAAGCAGCATCTGGAAGGTCCTGCAAGGAATCCGGAAATGACAAAACGTGCCACGACAACACTACTCTAGCAGTAAAGAGCAATCGAAGCAGCAGTTCTTGTCTTGTGTTCTTTTTTGTCTCCCTGTTTCTTGGATGCCACCTTACGTTGCATTTTGTTGCAGATCAGTTGTTGTTGTTGTTGCTGTTAGTGTTGCTTGCAATGGGCATTGTTTGCTTATTTTACTGACAAAATGAAACTCACATCAACTCGTGCATTTCTAATGCGACTTTATATGCTTTATCCCCAACATTCTCATCAGCAACACCAACAGCAACATGTTTTGGCCTTTACGGCTAGTAAATTTTTTCCTCGCCTTGCTATTTTCTTATTGGAATGAGTCAAAATGTACACAATGTTTGCCAGCCAGCCAGCCAGCCAGCCAGAACTCGCTGCTTATTCTTCAGCAATATTGCTACATTGCCAGAACGCGTCCGATACCAATTCCCATCCCTCCTCCCAATTGCTATTGCAATACCAAAACCCAATTGCTGCTGAGCAGTTTGCCAGAGAGCTGCTCTCAGACTCCCGAGTCAGTTTGTCAGCTTGTCAGCAAGTTGAGTGTGGGGCGGTTGAGGTGGGTGGGGGGGTGGAGGGGTGTGGCATCTGTTCACTTTGGCTCGCCGTTGCTTTTGTTACTCATTTATTTTGATTTGTTTACCATTGCGATTTATATTTCTTCGCTTTCTGTTTGCTCCATTCGCCATTTGCCATTCTCAAAGTTCTCCTCTGCGAAATAGTAGTGAGTGGAGAGCGCCGAGCAATAAAATTAAGCTCGGATTTATTGACCCATTTCAGTTTGACTCGCTACTCGATTTGCCCATTCTCCTTTCTCCTTTCTCCACTCTCCTTTCGCCTTGAAGTCATTGCTGTCTGTTCGCCTTTGTGCAACAACTAAATTAAAATGTTTTACTAATCCCGACAAGTAACACTTTTAATTACTTTTTCTTCTCAAATGCACACACAGCCACATTTGTAAAGGACCAACGCCCCCCAATACGTATCGTTAGGCTCACTGCTTATCCATTTTACTTACTTCAACATATGGAAAAACATATATATGTGTTTGTTATTATAAAAATAATGGAATGAACAACAATATTTCTGTTTGGAGATTGATTTTTGGGCTCTGCTGCTCTGTCTTGGGATATTAATTTAATTAAAAATGCAAATTCTAAAAATCTAAAAACAATTTTTGTTTATCAATTGCATTCAATTAAAACTTTTCAATTCGATAACAAATCAATTCGTTTTCGACAGAAACCACAAAATCCATATGTCCAATCAAGCAAGTAGACCCTGCTGACTGAAAAAAAAGTCCAAGGAAACTTGAATCACTTTAGTCAGTTCTTAAGTCTTAGTTGGCATCAGCAAATTGCATTTTGAAGACAACTTCAACAAATATCACGTTCAAATCTAACTTGCCGGTTGTAAACAAAAGAAATCCTGTACAACGAGCACACAAAAGGTGTTAATTAAATATTTCGAGGCAAAGACAACCGAATGTAATTTTGAACCTGAAATCTCATTAAGTGGCTCTGACTGAAGTTGAGCTAAGCAGGTGGCATATAGTAGTCTGTGTGGCAGTAAGCAGTGAAGAATGAAAAAAGGAGTAACAGCAGCAGCCACCAAAAAGGAAAGCCAACTAGCAAATGAATGGAAAAGTTGATTTCGTTTTTCGTATTTTCTTTTCGCTCTAACCATTTCAGCTGTAATTGTAGTTTTGGCTCAGCTGCTGCTGCTGCTGCTTCTTGTTATTATTTTAGCTGTTTGTTTTGTTGTAATTTGTCGCTGTTTTGCATAGAAAACTAAGTTGGTTAAATGCGATTAGGGCACAAAGGTTCGATTGAAACTCAAGTGGCTGCTACAACAGAATTAATTTGTTTCAAAGCCAAAGCCAGTCAACCACAGCCCCTGTTTCGCTCTGACAGATGTACATCATTAGTACGCGCTTATACTACTATAAAAGCTGAAGTTGAAGCTGGAGCTGAAGCAAAAAATGGGGTCCGGAGTGCAGCCGCACTGAGCACCTCAAATCTCCAGCGTTGATGACACTCATTAACATAAAACGTCCACCTTTGGACGTGGCCCAAAAAAAAAAACGAAAAAAGCTGATGCCAAAACCAGTGCGACGGCCATAAAACCAGCTCACTTTTCACACTCATTAAAATGGACAAGAGGCGAGCTTGATAAGGACGTTTGCTTCCCCTGCTGCTGCTGATGTGGTTCAAGGACGCAAGTGTTCTGGCTGGTGGTAGGTGTGGCTGAGTGGGTGCTAATGGGTGGCTCTGGATTGTTCTGCTTGTGTAGTTTACGTCAATCCAGTCTGACGTCAAATTCCAAAAAGATACGCGTGCGAAAGAAACCCTTTTTCTGCTTCTTTTGCTATCTCTAAAACAAAAAGAAAACCTTTAAATGTAATCTATTATCTTAATTCCGACACAAATTGTTTGGCTGTCGCGAATATCGCCGGCAGTTGCCTGCGGTGACAGCCGTCGTCTTGTTGTCCTGGCTGGCGGCAGGCGCTGCTTTTAACCCGACTTTGCAAAATAATAGCCCAAATAATGCCACAATGCCATTTAGCACCGCTGAGCAGCAGCAGCCGCCAAGTCAAGGACTTGAGCTGACTGGCAATTCAAATGCCTGCGCAGGACACTGTATGGACGGACAAAGCCAGAGTGAAGTGAAGCCAAATAGCGACAAGGGCCAAGGAGCAAGGTGGCAGACGCTGAAAGCAGCGCTTATCGGCCGCAACGTAAATCACCCAATTTACCATAAATAAAGATATGTACATATTGTCAGCGAGCAAGGGAAAAGGAGGATGGCAATGCCACATGGAAGAGGGAGACGGGAGGAGGGTTGATGGAGGAGAAGTAAAGCTGGCTTGATGCAGCCAAAAACCAAAAACCAAAAACCAAAACAAAACACCTTATCGCTGGCAAGCACATCTTTAAGTGGCTGTCAACGTGGCCAGGACTGAGGAGGGGGGAGGGGAAGGGGCTGGGGTCAGAGAAGTTGGCAGAGAAGAATGGGCAACGGAATTGGGGTAGTTGTGTGGGAGTGGTCTTAACTACTGGCTACTGCTGCTAGTTGCTGCCAGTGCCATAGGAATCTGCATGCAGGAAGTTGCAGAGCTGCCGCAAAGCACGAAGACTTAGCCAGAAAACAGCTAAAAGTTGCAGTTTATGGTCTCGTTTTTAGCTTCGATTTATAGGCTGATATGTAACTGAGCTTCTGAACAGTATCTTTATGTTAGCTAAGCCACAGTCAAACCAAAACCAAAACTTCTTCTTGCTCTGCCCTTTCGTTGGTTGCCTTGGCTGTCTTCGGTTTACTTTCACAAAAGCAACATTTTGCTAGTTGCGACACGCGATTCACCGCTTGCCACTCAACATTTATCCCACTACTCTTTTGCAGGCGCCACACCAACAACAGCAACAGCAACAAAAATGGCCCAAAAGATGACAGCAGCAAATCGCGATTATGACGATGATGACGAGCACAACGACAGCGACAAGGACCTGGCTGAGATTGGAGAGCGTAAGGATAGTGGAGGGGGACAGGAGCAGGAGATGGCTGTAAGACCGCGAGCAAGTCAAAAGCGTGCAGCACAAGCGACACAATCGCGAAATCCCATCAGACGCGCCCACAGCGAAAGGCATTTGTCTGCCCCGACCAGCTGCGCCACTCTCTCTGTGTCCAACAGCGACAATGTTAGCAAGGCGAGGCCACAGCATGGCCAGGCTGTGTTGCAAACTAGGCCCACGTCTGGGCCAACGAATGTTATTTTAAATTTTAAGGATACGATGGCGCTGCGCATAAAAAGCAACCGCAACGACTCGAGAGATTTATTTCAAAGGCGGCCAACGGAGCCGCCACCGCCGCCGCCCCCAAAGCATCAACAGCAGCAGCAGCAGACCTCAAAGACGGAGACGACCGCAAACGCAAACGGATTAGAGAAGAAGCAGCAGCAGCAGCCGAAGCCAGCACCTCAACCACACCAAATCAATAAGTCCACTGCTCCCCAGAAGCAACAGCAGCAGCAGCAACAGCAGAGGACTGTGGTGCGAGTGGCGCCTTTCAACAAGCAAGGCGAAGGTGCCCACGAAGTGCATCGTTTGAAAATCTCGCACAGCGAACAAGACGAGCATCCATTGTTGCTACTCCTGGATCACACTGCCATGCTGCGCTCGCCCTATTCGAGGGACGCTCAAGGATACTCAGAGCTTGCCGTGGATGTGGCACCGAAGAAAACATCGATATTGATCAACGGTGACGATTGCTATTCCACAATGAATCTCAGCACCGACGCCGCCCAGCCACTGTACCAATCCTCCGTTGTGGTCAACAGCCAGATGGCGAGCAGTGTCTGCATCAGTGTGAGCAGCGCGGAGGAGCTCATCCAGCAGCACAATCTGCTCAACACTCTGCGCAGTCAGCAGCAACAGCAGCAGCAGCAGCTGGCAGCCATTATACCCATCCGGAGTAGTAATTCCAATGCCAGCGAGTTGCATCTACATCGTTCCGCCTCCTGCATATCATCCACGTCGAGCAGTTCGACGTCGAGCAGCAGCAGTTCTTGCGGACGAGGACGCACGCTCATCCGGCTCGACTATGACAACGACAAGGAGTTGCCCAAAGGCGCAAAGGTGGCTGCCACAACAACGACACCCATTAATACACCATCGCCGCCGCCGGCGACCGTTATCAGCTCAACGCCAGCAACACCACCGCCAGTATCGCCACCGCTGGTACCGCACGAGACGGAGCTGTTAAAGATTCTGCGCAATCCCGTCGAGGCTGTCAAGCGGAATTTGGTGCCGCATGTCTGCGGCTTGAGGGTGCCGCCAGCTGACTCGCCACGCAGCAAGAAGATGCTGGAGTCACCCACCAACAAGGAGGAGGCGACACCCGCTAAGGAATCAACAAGTGGTAGTGGTAGTGGTAGCTTTATAGCCAAACTGTTGCAGGATCCAATGCTGGGGCAGGTGGCCGATGGGTTAGAGACGGACACGGTAGCGGAGCTGATTGAGAACTCGCTGCAGAGATTGCAGCAGACGCGGCAAACTATCGATATGAGCGGCACCAAAGATCACGACGACATGAGTCGCCTGATTAGCGTCTCGCTGCAGCGGGTGCGCCAGGAGCGACAACCTGGAACGTCCAATGCCAAAGAGGAGGATCGTCTGTCCAATCGGGGCAGCATCAGTTCCGCCAACAGCTTCGCCTCCGCCCACAACTACGAGCTGTTTGACTTTGAAGCTGCCGCCAATGAATCCGATTGTTATCAGAGCTGCTCCAGTGAGTTGGCTGTGGAGGAATCGGAACAGGAACAGCAGCAGCAGCAGCAGCAGCAGCAGCAACAGCAATCGACGTCGCATCCTGATGTAGATGCCACAACACGCGCCAAATTCTATCAGCTGCTGGTGGATGCCACACTGGCTGAGATTGAGAATACGCACAGTGCCTCGGAGTCGGAGCATCATTACGAGTCCATTCGACTCAATGGGGATCCGATTTATGAGGAGATCAATGAGGTGCCACCTCCACTACCATTGACTGCACCACCGCTCAGCGATGCCGAGCTGGATAAGAAGTCGGCTCGCTCCATATTCGAGGGTGCCTCGAAGTATGATATACTCTCGTACCTGGTGGATGCCAAGGAGCGTGGATTGGTGCGCGAGGAGAGCTTCGACTACAGCAACAATCCGAAGATCATCGAGGAGGAGGCGAGCGATACGCTCAGCGAGCTGGAGAAGCGTGTCAGCCATGTCAGCAGCAGTGATGACGCTTGCCACAGCCTCAATATGATGAGCTCCCTGTCGCCGCCGCCACACAACTTTATGGGGTGCAGCAAGAGCGGTGGTGGCAGCGATGTGGAGCGTCAGGATTCGGGCGTTGGTTCCGAGACGAGCAAATCCTCGCGCAGTAAATACCAGCCAGCGGTTAGCCCTCTGCATCTGTGCGAGGATTGCGATGGCGCGGTAGAAACTCAGCTCAGCGAGACGGGTGTGTTGTATGCGCCACTGGTGTGTCGCAAGTGTGGCAAGAAGCGTGTCGAGCGCAAAGAGATCATCACCGAGATTGTGGAGACAGAGGAGAAATATGGCCGCGATCTGCAAATCATACTGGAGGAATTCTGCCATCCGATGCTGGTGGCCGGCCTGCTCACCCAGGAGCAGCTCTCCGCAATCTTCCTCAACACGGAAGACTTGCTCGAGAACAATCAGACGCTGGCCGAGCGCATGCGGGACGCTCTCGACATATCGCTGGAGCAGGGCGATGATGATTTGCTCACCGTCAACATTGGACGCATCTTCTTGGACTTCACCCAGATGCTGCATGCCTTCGAGAGCTATTGTGTGCGGCAGGCGGGCGCCAGTCTGCTCCTGGCCAATCTCGAGAAGGAGAAGGAGCTGCTGCGCATCTTTCTAAAGGTCTCCCAAATGGAGAATGCTGTTTTGCGTCGCATGAATCTCAACTCGTTTCTAATGGTAAGCATACGCCAATCTCTTTTTGCTCTTTTTCTCTGTTCGCTAAAATCCCCTCCACTTGCAGGTACCCGTACAGCGTGTGACCAAGTATCCATTGCTGCTGGCACGATTGTACAAGGTGACGCCGGCACATCTCGATGGGCGTGAGCTGCTGAAGCAGGCGCAGGAGAAAATTGAATTGCATTTGAATCACATCAACCAGGAGGCCAAGGATGTGCCGACCAAACTCTGGCGCCGCATCAGCTCATCCAGTCCCAATCGGCGCGCCTCCTGCGAAATTGATATGATAAACATCAAGTTGCGCAAAATGGCCATCGACATACTCGAGTGGAATCACGATGAGGTCCGCTTCGCCATGGAGGGCAAACTGCTCTACATGCAGCCCACCGACAGCAACTGGAAGAAGGCTCGCACCATCAAGCTGACCCCACTCAATGCTCTCCTCGTCACCAATGGCAAGGTAAGTGAGACAGAGAATGAGACAGACAGAGAATGAGAGAGACAGAGAGAGCTTTGCAAGTGAAGTGTAAACAGGCGCGTGAGTCTCGAGTGCCTCTCTTGAGACTGTTCTTTTTCAGCAGCCGCAAGCAGAGTTATCCCTCTCAAAGCTATCCCTAATTTTGGCAGTCAGTCCGAAGTCGAACACATGTCCACATGCGTATATTGTAGCTAGAACTTTGACATGAGTTAAGGAACCTTGAATCTAGTTATTAAATTTAAATGTATAATTTACCGAGAGACCTTGCTTTTCAAAATCTCTTCAATTTTGACAAAGTTATGGTTGTAGTAAGATTAGCGTCATCTTCGAACCAATAATTACATTTGCATGAGCAAAACACGCTCTCTTTTGAAAAACAGTTCAGAACTGAGCAAATTATAGCAAGGAGAAATAAAAACTAAGCCAAATTGCATTTGAGTCTGATTTTCAATATCAGCTTAGCTTTTGTTGCCTATCAAGAATTTGCATAGTTTGCTACACATTTCGTGACAATATAATAAAACTGGCTGCCAATAAAAAATCCCTGTAGGCAAATTCTTTGCCACTTTCCATGTTGAAGTATGCCTTGACTTTAACCGGCCACAATAGCCACGAGTCCGTCTCTGGCAATCACCACGAGTCACTTAGTTCTTCTGCTACGACTTTGGCCATGGCTACGGCTGGTCACGTTTGACAGGCGACAAACGACGAACGACAAACGACAATCGACAATCGCCGTGCAGCAGATTTGACACGAGGTGTGGGCAATTAGCGAGCGGCAGTCACACCTAATAGCCCAGCCTCTGGATAGGATCAGGCCTGCCTGGTGGGTGGTTAGTCCGGTAGTGTGCTGATGTCATGGTAACAGCTGGGCATGCGATAAAAGATTTCAACAAATCAGGGCCCCATGGAGTGTCCATGGAGAGGCATCAAGTGGAACGGATGCGCATCCGGCCCGTTCTAATGAAAAGTGCTTATCCCAGCAACTATCTGCTTTTGATGCCTAAAAACAAAACGAATTTTCTCAACAAGACAGAAAAAACCTAGTATCGAAAGGACTCAAGGACCTACATAAAAAAAGGGGTGGATGAGGTGGCAGGCTACATCGATGTCGTCGACGCAGTGCGTATGTCACTTGTTTGGCTTTCTTTTTTTTTGCCCTATTCTAAATGGTTGCAAAAAGCCTCGGCCGACAATTGTTCAATTCAAGAACGAGCACGTTGGTTTTTTGATTTTTTTCTCTTGGCATTTTTAGTACTGGTTAGTTGGTTGTCCTGCTTGCGTCCAGGCTGCCTGGCTGGCTGACAAGCTTTGTGTGTCCGCTCGCGTTATCTGAGAGGGCAGCTCTTGGCTCTGTGACTGCCTCTGCCACTGTTCTCGCATTTTCCAGTTGTAATTTTGTTTAGTTTCGTTTTACACAATTTTCTATTTTTATTTATTTCTCGTTACACGTTTTTTTCTTTCTGCTCTTCGTTCTGCTCTTTGGCACGAGAACAGCCAAGTGCCAATTATAGGGAGGAGAAGGCCATGTCGGATAAACTGAATTTCCCGAAGCACACTGGCATCCGAGAGGCCTCCCTGCTGCTGGTGAAGGAGAAGTGTGGACGCTATACACTGATACGGGAGCCATTATATCTGGACAGATGTGTTGTGTGCAGCGAAGCGGATTGGGATGATTATTTCGAAGTGCAGGAAATTTCATCGAAGGACACATTCATATTCAAAGTGAGTATGCCACGAACAGCAGTTGTAGTCGTAGTCGTGGTTGTCGTTGTAGTAGATCCTAGCTCATACTCAACCTACAACTACAACATCGACACCACATTGTCATTCCATTTTCATAGCTGCCGTTATTGTTTTGCCCTTTCCGAATCCGGTTCGTTTCGGTTTGATTTGGTTTGGCTTGAAGGAGCTCCTTGCTCCATGCTTCTTGCTGCTTGCTCCTTCTTGCCGTGTGTGCCAGTTCACTTGGCTTTTGAATTAGACCGTTCGTTTGCCTTTTGACTGCACACCGGCAAATGTTTGGGCTTCGTTAGTTTTTGGCCCTACCGTTTAGCGACCTTCGAAGTCACATTTGGGTTGAGGGTTGGTGTAGCTCAAAAACCCCTTGCTGCCAACTTTTGACGCCCATGGAAAGCTAGTTTTGTGTGCAAATATTGAAGTAAAAACATAAAATGAAGTTTAAATTCAAGCAGCTATATCAATAAAAGTGATTCTCACGATGGTGCACCTATTGAGTGTCTCACTTAGTCGGAGTTATAAATGCTATACACATGTATCAAATGATTGAGCTAAAGGAAATTGATGGAAGAATTAACGTTCTACATGCTATATACAATCACGTCTAATCAAGAGTATCAATTAAAAATATTTTGAACAAACTGTGATCCGCTGATGTGTTTGCCACTCAAAAGTCTAATCAAAAGTAATCTACATTATATATAAATAGATTCCCCGGGGTACATTTTGTAACTACGGTTTTGCATTTCTCATTTTCCCGCTAATTCACCAGCTCGAATCAAAATGTGTTTTTCTCTCTTTCCGCATGGTCGGAGAGTTGTGTGTGTATGAGTGTGTGGCATACCTGTGGGGGTGGCAGAGATTCCACTTTTAATAACAGACCAAACAGGCACAGATAGTAGGAATGAACAGCATATGCAGAAATCCATTTTAAATCCTGTCTAATGTAGAACGAGCTTCGGCTTAGTCTGGCGAATCTCTGCCCCGAGGCCGGTGGTTTGTTCTTTTTCTTTTTCAAGTCTATTTTTTTTGGAAGTGCGCTGCGGCTCCGCACGTAGAGTGCCTGCCAAAATGAATGACATTTATTGAAATTTAACAAAAAAAAAAGTAAAATAAGGCAGCGAGCAGCAGGAAAAGATGGGGATAAGAAGGAAACGCAGAGAAGCACAACAAAATGGCTGCTGAGCGAAAGGGCAGAGAGCAGAGCAGTGGCTGCATAAATTGTAACGTTTAGTTATGGCCAACTGAGCACACACATGCACACCCTAAGACACACACACACGCATCGCGTAACTTTCGCACCCACACACACACAGAGGCACATGACACCTGTCAAAGTGGCTAGTCAATCAAATATGTCTAACGGCTGCTCCTTTTGTTGTTCATCCACAGGCCGAGGATGGGGTGCGGACAAAACAGTGGTATACCCAACTCCAATTTCACGCCCAGGGTATGGGGGCGTGGCGCAAGCGACGTAACGCCCTCGCCAACATAATGATCAATGGGATGCTCACGCGCACTTAATCCTAATGATAATGCTGGTGATGATGATGATGATGATGATAACTATCGATATCAATAACAAGAGGCAGACAACAACAACAACCACAATTTGCCACACATGCAACATATAGAGTAAAAGGCAATCAAAATTAAATATACATACACAAAATTCGATTACGCAAATGTGCATTTAAGAATTGACCGCTTAATTTGTACTGATGCAGTTATTAACCAGCAATTTAATAATTATGATTAAGTGATATATACAATTTAAACACACACTCGTACACAATATATATATACATATATATACTATATAACTATGTAACAACACAACAATAAATGAATAAATAAATATATCTATACATTAATTAATCTTTTAAATGAGTTGTGCATCAAAATGGGTCTGAGACCATTTAATATTTAATATTGAGTGTTCGCATAAATCTTCAAATTGCTGGACAGTTTTCGTATCTGTGTCTAATCCCAAGATTATTGGGGATTCAGCATTTCAAACGGGGGTAAGAACGAAGCAATGGAAAATCCGGTTGATTACATTTTCAACGAACAACCGCAAAACTGCGCACAGTTTTGACAAACTTTTGCCAAACTAAACCAAAATATTTACACAACAACAAAATGCGTATAAATATAAGTATCTGCCATCCATGTAGAGATAGTTGATTAAACCATTTTAAATCTCATCCAATGTACAAATAGACGCAAACAACAACAACAACAACAGCAACTACGGCAATCATAACATTTAACAAACAACAAACAAGAGGAGTACCCAAGTGGTTTCCACTTAGGGGTTTTGGGAATCTCATCTCTGCTCTGCTAAAGCCCATTTCCACTGCTGTTTGCCACCATGGGGGTTTATTGTTTGTTTAATTACACAAACAGCTGAGCAGATTATTATGGTTAAGCACGAAACAGTCATTGTCATGGCCAGTCACAGTCGCACCTCTGAGACTCTAACAAATTGCCAACGGAAAATACCCTGAATATCCTTTTGCTGATGAATTGTAGCAAATTAATATGGACATCAATCTTAAGTTATGTAATATAAGAAATACCTGTCGATTTGTGTACTTGAAATGCATACAAATTATTCACTCTTTGCGGCTACTTCAAAATACACACAAAAGCTCACAGGAGCATTGCTCCATTAATCATACAAGTATATTGAATTTCAAGCAACCCCAAAGGTCGATAGATAGAGAGGGGGACGGAGACTGCCAGCAACAAGAGCTTTAACAACAATTTGTGAACTTGTTGAAATTAGTTAGTGATGCAGGCAATACGAAATTAATTTGAAATGCCACCTGCGGCACTTTTTCCAGACAGAGAAAGAGACTCGTTTCTGGTAAAATATTAGTGATACGCCACGTAAAAGAGTTGCCAAATCCTTTAAAGCTTTTACAGCCAAAAGGCAACGACAACTGCGAGCAGCAGTAGCCGGCCGATTGCAGCAAATTGAAAAGCAAAGCCAATGTCGGAAACGATAAAAGTGGAGGCGGCAAAAGACGACGGCTAAAAGGAAACTGCATGCTGTGCGCAATTATGCTGGACAAACATTTGCCAGGCCCAGCGCCAGCGCCAAACGATGTGGCCAGCCCTTCGAATCCCATTCTGTCAGTTGCTAGCCGGATATGGCTCTTAGCATGCACCTTGGCACACGCATAAACACACAAACCAGTCACCCAGTCAGCCAAGCAACCAACTACTTTTAGTGTACTCCATGGCTGATGACTGCTTGCCAAACACAGACTCAGACCCTAGCCCATCAGCAGCAGCCTCTCAGTCTGGGTGTCAGTCTCGCCACACTCGCTGCCACTGACTCTGTCTATACACTCCATTCCCATTTCCATTTCCATGCTCCGACCTCAACCTGATGATGGCAATGGTGATGCGAGCGTGGAACGTGTTATAACAATAGGGTGTCATGGTGGCGATGCCAGCGCCTGGCTCCTCCTGGCTGCTGCCTGTTTGCCCCGGTTGCCGACTAGCTAGCGACTAACACTAACGAGCAGTAAAACAAGTTTAAGATTTGCCGGCGCACACAAATATATAAAAACACACCAGCCACTGGCAACAGAGAGCTGCCAACAGATAGAGGAAGTCCTTGCACCCCTTCCTCCGTCTGCTGCTGGCGGATGCTGAAGCGGAAGTTGGGATCAGCGTGCAATAACATAACCAAGGCACGTAGCACAAACACGGTACATTATATTGTATAAGCAGACTTCATTACGGTATTTAAACAGAATATCCACAAATTCTGACATGTCGAATGCGCCAAAGCGAATCGCAAACACAATGGCTACAAAACAGGTAAACAAAAAAATAAAAACGACACCAAAACAACAAAAACAACAACAAAAATTCGAATTGAAAATGCGGGGATTTATTTTCTGCTGTGGTTAGTTTTGATATTCGAAAAACATAAATGGAAATTTGAAGTAGCTGAAAGAAATCGAAATGCACGCAGTCCATATATAAATCGAACAGTTTCTGTTATTATCGGTTTTACACATTGAAAGGATTTCCCCAAAAGCTTTCCATGCTTCATTCCATGAGCTGTACTCAATTTCGATTAGTTTCATAGAATATATATGCCTGAGTTTATTATAAAACAATCGATACTAAGTCTGAAGTTCTAAGTATAAATTTCGATAGATGTTGTCCTGGATTCCCATACTTCTTACATATTATTCTATGCTTATCGTTATTCTATTTTAAATCTCATTTCGTGCTCAAAGTTTCCCAGCCGCCCATTGTGCCAGAGGTGCGTGCCAAAACACACACTAGCGCCAACACACACACACACACACACATTCTCGCACATACCCAAATCAGAAATCAAATTGTGAGCAGTGAGGCAACTCAAACTAGACACACAAATATATATATATATATATATATATATAGATATATATATATGTTCAGTTCGTGTCTGAAGGTCCTGTAAAAATGCATCACGTAACCGAAAGGTTGGCAATTTGATTAGACCCGCAATTGGTAGTTTGAAGTCTGTCGACTGCGGAAACTTTTGTTACCCCTCAAAAAACCCACGAAAGAGGCCACAAGGAGGGTGGGATCAGGAGATGGGGGAGGAGGGGGGATACGAGAGTAGGTGACAAGAAATCAGAGCCATATGCAGCCGCAGACCGACAACTAAAACTGGGCAATAAAAATTTGTCGTCAAGGCAATAAATGTTGCCCGCGGACAGGCACAAAAACCAAGCTAACAGTTGAGAGTTTGCCATTGAGTTGGGTTAAGAGAGTGGCAGAGAGAGAGAGAGTTAGCGAAGCCATTAGGTGAATAGGAAAAAAACACATATTCATAGCTGCCTTTAAAACTCTGCAAAAACCAGCCAGAAGAAGCTGGCTCGACTCACAAACACATCTCAAGTATAAAAAATGGAAATTAAAACTTTTCAGTTTAGTTGCACTTGGCCCGCTCTTGAAAATTATGATGCCACATGCAATGACTATTTTTATAAGATAAGCCAAATGGATATATTATATATATTATTATATTATATGATGCAGGTGCCACAGTTGCTGTTCGGAAATAATACTAACATGACTTGGCATTATTTTGTGGTGCTTCTTGCAGCAGTTGTTTATTTGCCTGCCCTGATTTCGCAGTGGCATTCAATGAACAGCACTTTCCTCTTATTTTCTCACTTTTCCAAATTTTCCAGCATTATGCATTTGCATTTCCATTTTCGTAGTGAAAATCAAATAAATTGAAACAACAATTTTAATTCTTTGGCTTACCGCGTGTCAACAGTGAATCTCTCTCTGGCTGTGTATGTGTGTGTGTGTGTCTAATCAGTATTGGTGTGCACACACATGCAGCATATTTCACACATCGTCGTCGTTGTCGACTCATAAGAATAATGTGCGACACGTTCGAGCATAAACCGAATTAAGTATACGCCACGTTTGCCAGCCAGTCAGCTAGAACAGCTAACAGCTAACAGCTAACAGCCAACAGACAGAGAGACGGACAGACCGACAGACAGCTGGAGCTGGAGCTGAATGGACGCGTGGCCTCAAAACCAACTGCATACATACACACACGCACACTCGCACACACATACGCACATACACAAATATTCAGTAGTATTTTTATGCGAAAGTGGCAAGCAAATACAAACACACACGCACACACCCGAATACACCCACACACTCCCTATGCGCTCTTTTGGCAGCATGTGCCAAATATATATATACACTCAGAAAAAATACGATCTGAACTTTTGAAATTCGTCATACTGTGGGGATCGGGATACACAGATCTGCTTGGCATTGCAAATATTCAACAGCTAAACTCGAAAATAACAGTTAATTGACTAAATTTCATTACAAAAAATTTTTGGGGCTATTTTGAATTATTTCTTATTATTTATTTACGACTTTTTTCTGAGTGTATGTGGATAGATATGCATGAGTTCGAGTGTGGCGAAAAGTTTTGGCCTAGGAAGAGGCCAACATGGCAGGCAGGCGACGTCTAAGTGAATTTGCCTTAGCCAAATTTTGTGCGGCTGGCTCGCAGCTGCCGTAGCCGTTGCCTTAGGTCAGGCACAGCTAAGCAGCAGCAGCAGCAGTTGCCACAAAGGACCCAAAGGAGCAGTTGCTCCTCGCTGTTTGTTGTTGTTGTTGTTGTTGGCTGCATGAAATCTACATTTATTTGTGCGCTGCTGCGCTGCTGTTGCCGCCCCAGCTCATATTTAAGCAGTTGCACATCGCACACACAATAAAAACCAAATTATTTCACATTTTCAAATAAATCACAAATTTTGACCAACATTCGGCAGCCAAAACAACAACAACAACAACAAAAACAACACCTGCGGCTGCTGCTGCCGTAGTTACTGACTGCGACGTCGACGTCAGAGAGTCGTGTGTGAGTCCATTGCCGAGTTCAGTGTGTCAATGGCTTCGTCGTCGCAGCAGCCGACTGTAGCCGATTGTTGCCGAGTGTGTTTCACAGAGCACAGTTGCTGACTAAAGGGCGCGCTTGTGCACTGATTTGAGTCGTGTGCGAAAAGCTCAAGAGCATTTGAGTGCAAAGTTTTGAGCGCAACTCAAGCGCCATAAACTCAAGCAGTGGCGCCCAAGCGCAACTGAAACACAACTCGGTTTGTGACACGACTAAAGCAAGCTTCTCACCTCAGTCGCAAGCTTCATACTTATTTGCGGGCTTTTGTTAAATGCCGTTAAGATGTTTGCTTGCGAAGCATTTTTCAACTTAAGGGAATTTACATGCATTACGAATTTCTCAATAGTATGGGGGAGGGGGTGGTTGTTTTCGTTTAAGGGCAATTCAAATCCTTTTACTTCCGCCTTAACCAAAACAACGATAAGCAGCAGCCTCTCAGCGACAGATGCCACTGATAGCAAGGATTCACACCAACCACACCCTCCGTCTTTCCTCACCCCACCAACACCACACACACACACACCCCACACCACACAAAGCGAACGCGTGTGTGGCGTATAAAGAAAAAATGAAAAGAAAATATGATTACTTATTGTACTTAGTATATTTGGAGTTGGGTGTGGGGGTGGTGGTATCATAGGAAAAGGGTTGACAGTTTTGCGCCGCCCTCCACACTTCCCCATCATCACTTCCCGTGCCCTTGGCAGCGAACACTTTAAAGGCAATCAGCGCCCCAAAAAAAAACTCCCGCAGACAGCAAAAAATAACAACAACAACAGTTAGAGGGAGAGTGGGAGGGGTGAGCAGAGAGAGAGAGTCAACAACAATGGCGGCATTCAATTTTGTATACTCTGCTTGCGCATGGTAAGAGTATATGGGATTTTTGGTAGTTTTATGCGAACTTGCTGAGCTTAAAAAAAAGAAAGAGAGAGAGAGAGGTAGAAAGAGGAAGAGGAAGACAACGAGAAAGAGACAGGGAGAGAGAGTGAGTGGGAGAGAGTGAGAGAGAGAGAGAGAAAGAGAGAGAGAGAGAGAATTAGGCGGGAGTTCAGCATTGCCAAACAAAATAAACATATTTTTTTAGCTGTTTTTTCCATTTGGTTTTTGTTGGCTGAGTTTCTTCGCAGCTTGAATTAAGGCGAGTGAAAAGAAGAATCCAAAATCCAAAGAGAGAGAAGAGGAAGACAACACAATTGCAGCAACAGCTCCGCTGCCAGTATCTATAGTTGCAATCATTTTAGAAACAATAATTTGAATGATGCATTGCATTTTTTTTAGTGAAAACATTAAAACTTAATTTAATACATTTATATTTTTGATGTGCTTTGTGTCTTTAGTTTACATAACGAATAATTAATGAACACATATGTATTTTACTTTAATTACATCAAATTATCAAACATTTTCTCCATTATATTATTTTTTTTAAACAATTTCTTAATTATTAATTGGGACAATTAATGAATTCAATTTATTATTTAAATTCATTTAGCTTTAATTCTGTTTGATTATTATACATATTTGTGATTACACTTTTCTTTGTATCAGTGTACTGAGCAGTCGACTATGTCCGAAAGCAAAGTGTTCACTTGTTAATATTTGCCTTGCAAATTTCGTATAAAATGCATTTGTTGTCTGCATGCGAAGGAAGTGTGGCCTGGGGAGGGGAGTGGCGAATGGGGAATGGGGATGGGACAGACGACAGTCGGTGACTATCCGAACCAAAAGGAACCGGAAACAGGCGGCATGTGGCAGGCAGGCAGCGCCGACAAAAGTGTGGAAAGTGAATGGAGCAGCGTGGGCAATGTCAACACATGGGAATCGCAAGGACAATGGCAAAAAACTGGCAGCCGGCAAGTGAGCCGAGCCGGGCCCGAGCCAAGGAGGAGCCAAGGAGGAGCAGTCATTGATATTGAAGGAGGAGCAGGGGAATGGAATGGTAGCTCCAACAGCGGAAGCAATAAATTGGTTAGGTAAAAAGCTTGTCCTAGACGGAGACACATAGGCAAAAAAACAAACCGGCACGCGAGACATGCTCGTAATTTGTGAACGGGGGTAGTAGTGGGTGAATAGTGGGGGTGGAGGGGGTGGAAAGATGCTTGTCATACTCCTTTGAAGAAACCATTTAAGTGGCCATAACGGTAGTTGTGCATGCGGTTGGAAATTAATGGAAAAAGCAATGCAAAACTAGCAAAAGTAGCAAAAGTGGCAAAGTGGCAAGAGGACAGCGACAACAATTATTCTTCAAATTTAAGAGGCAAACTAGAAGAGGCAAGTAGAATTTAAGGTAGGCTGCAACAGTTGCAGTTGCAAAATCAGATGACACTACTAAATATAAGCAGACAGACAGAAATAAATAAACTAATTGTGGAATTAGAGTCGTCTTAGTATGGTTTATCTGCCAGTTTTGATTACACACTTTCCAGTTGTGTGGTGATCTCAGTCGTGTTGAACCTTCTTGATGGCCACGCTGGTTATCTCTGCCTCCTTGAGCTGCTCATCTGTGGTGGAGTTGTAGATGTGCTTCAAGTACAAATTGAAATAGTCGGTATAGTTCATCGGTGTGGAAATGCGATGTTTGCGCACCGGAAGACGCGGCGAGAGGGACAGCATGCTCGCCCACTGGCCATCGCAGAGATCATCGTAGCGCAGGAGGCCCACCTCGTGGCCACCCAGATCACCGGGCCCACGACACATCGGCTGCTGTCCATCCCACAGCTTCACCACGAACTCACGTATCCAGCGTGCGAGGTACAGAGCACGACAGTCACAATGCCAAGGATTCTTGTCCAGCTTAACTGCCACCAACTTGTCCAAGCCATGCAACGCGCCATGCGGCAGAAACATCAGCTTGTTCGAATCGATGCGACTATATGGGAGAGGGACAGTAAGTGGATGGGAATCAGTAGTGAGTAATGAATCATTCATTGATTGCACTCACAGTTTCTCGAGTTGAGTGAGCGGCTGAAAGGCCCTGGCATCAAAGTACTTCAAAATGTTGTTGTTCAGCATGAGAATCTTCAAGCTGCTCAAACCCTCAAAGTCATTCTCCTCCAGCGTCGTCAGGTTGTTCGAGAAGAGGGTGAGGCGAGTGAGTGCACTCGCGTGCAGGAATAGATCGGCTGGAATGCTGGACATGGCATTCTGGCCCAGCAGCAGCTCATTCAGATTCTTCAGCTCCGCAAAGGCCTGGCCATCGATCTGCAGAGCAAGCACAACTTTAACATCCAAGTTAACTTATCTTAACACTTGTTTTAACTCACATGACTGATGCGATTCATGGTCAGGTCGAGGGTCACCAGATTAACCAGATTGTTGAATATGGTGCCAGAGATGGAAGTGATGCGATTGTTGTGCAGCATCAAAGTGCGCAAACTCTTCAATCCCTCAAAGAAGTCGTCCTCTATTTTGCCTGCAGGAAGATTGTTAGAAGTATTTTAGATTTGATTGGGTTCGACTTACCAATTTGATTCAGGCCAAAGTCGAGTGCCTTCAGCTTGGTCTGATAGCGCATGCTGCCCGAGACGAGCTGCTCGACCTGGTTGCGCGACATGTCCAGCTCCTCGAGCATCAGCTGATCTCGCAGCAGATTGGGTGGGAAGTTCTTGATTTGATTGTCGCACAAGTTGATCACTGTGAGTCTTTGGGCGTGATAGAACACAGACTCGGGCAGCAGGACGATCGCATTCTTGCTCAGATCGAGCAGATTCAGATTGCGCAGTTTCCAAAAGGTGCGCGGATCAACATCCTCCAACTGATTGTTCTGAATGCGTCTTGTAAACAAATCGAAAATCAAATCTTTAGCATATTCAAGGACAAGTCAAAGGGGGACTCACAATTGCAGCAGACTGTCCAGATCCTGGAAAATATCAAAGGGCAGAAAGTCGAGCACATTGTTGGATATGTCCAGCTCCTTGAGCAACGTCAGGCCACGAAACGTGTCCTTGTGTAGCGTGGAGAGCGCATTGCGCGACAAGTCAATGGCAACCATATTCATGGGTATCACCTGAGTGACGGGCACCGTCTTCAGATTCGTGTTCCAGCACGTGAAACTCTTCGTATCTGGATTACAACGGCACACGCCCGACGTGCAATGATTCCACTCCAGCTCACTGCCACTGGCCAAGTGCCAGATGGGCTGCTCCACGGACCGCAATCTGCTCTCGATTTGACGCACACGCTTATCGAAATCCTGCAAATTAAACATGGAGGAGCCAACAGCGCCGCCATTAGATGAGTCCCTGCCAGCAGCAGATCTGCGCGGAGATGAAGGCATTTTCACTCCTGCATCACTTCCCATTAGCGAGGAGCTGATTGTGCCATTTGGGAGCGCCTTCATCAGCAGCAGCAGCTGCGAGATGATTCTCAGCGATTCGCATGCATTCAGCGTACAATTTCGCGTTCCGGCGGAGAGCCATGGGAGTAGATATCTCTGCCGGAACTCATCCAGTCGCTGAGTGTCCTTGCTATGCTGCTGCTGCTGCTGCGTAGTCAAGGAGCAAGCTAACAGCAGGCAGAGTGGAATCCAAACAAGAGATGACGATGATGACAGCATGACAACCAAGTAAAAAGTGACTTTGCTCCGAGTTGAAGCTGGGTTTATTTATAGAGGCAACCCTCCAATTCATTTGGCTGCATAATTCGCGTAATTCACGAACATTTGCATTTTCCAGCAATTACCTTAAGTAGCGCAGAGCACCCCATGGGAGCCGGACAATCTGGACGGACAATCCGGCGTTTTCGAAGCAGAAGCTGATGAAGCGTTGGGCTTTGACTCAAGTTCAGAATACTTTCTAAGCTGGTCATTAATATTACTCATATGTAACTACTACAAAAAACAGCTACATTTTTTATGAAAAATGAACTTGCCTTTTGTTAAAGAGTATTCAAAATTCGTTTTACTGCCGTTTAGCTGTCCAATTTGATTGAATTTGCAAGGGAAATGGACATTGGAAAATGAAAGTGCGTTTTCTGCTGTGATGAGATTTATGCAACATATTCATTTAATAGAAGAACACGATTCTCCTCAATGAGTACACAGAGACAGACAGACGGGCGGAACTCAACAAATACATTCAATATATCTGTTTCTATAATCTATAATCCATATTTATACTTATAGTTATATCCACATATATAACTATATCTATATCTACAATTATCTATATGTATCTATATTCATCTATATCACTATAACATTAACTTCTCTACAAACATTACATTTTACAATTTTCAATTTGATAAATAACGGCCTTAATATTTGACATTTGATTTAAAATACTTGCCTAATTGCATTTGAAATGTTTTACAGCACTTTCCATCGCCCACCGCCACCTTTTGGCATATTAGTAAACTATTGAGATAATTAACTGTTCCCAAACACTTGCCTTCCCACTTTATTGGATCCCTTTATTAAGTGTCACCCTTATAACTGCTCCCAATATTGTTCCTGCTGTGAGGTAAGTAACTCAAAAGAGAGCGCTTTCACAATTCGTCGCAACAAAGATATGCCGCCATCTACAGATAAAACTGCGATAGGATAAGCCATGATGACGTGGCGCCATCTACAGATAAAGCTGCAATAGGTTGCGCCATCTATCCTCATTTTTGGTGTGCCGCCATCTACAGATAAAACTAGAAAATTTGCGCCATCTCTCATTACATGTTGTAAAACGCTATGTAGCAACAGAAACTGACATTGAAATGCAAAACCATTGCCACCAATGCTGGCCTTTCTGGCATCTGGAGCAACCAGTACTGGCGCAGTATTGGTCAGCACTTGGAAAACATTGTGGAATTGCAAAGAATCACACACTGATCTTTGGGGTGGTTAAATGTGTACATATATTTTAAATAGAAATTAGAAATTTATGGAATTGGAATTGGTTTGGGTTTGGATTAGGTTTGGGGGTATTTCAAAGGGAGTTTATATATATATAATTCAAGCATTTAGTTCAAAGCAGTGGACGTTAAAACGGCGACGCCTCGTTCATAAAAGCTGTGCGAATCCTGTCCAGCAGCAACGGCCAAGTCCACAGTAAAGAGCAGCTCGGTGCGCGTGGAGTTCAAGTAAACGGGCAGCGTCAATTTGCTGACACGTGGCTCCGAGGAGATCCTATAAAGAAATGAGACAAATTAGTAGAAGTCTACAGAGGACAAGCTCTCGAGGACTACTCACTTCATCCACTTGAGGATGGTGACGGGCAGATCCATCATTATCGTGGAGGCCAGTAGCAGTTCGTTGTTCTTGCACTGGGCGCCCTGCAGCTTGAGGCCGCTGACACCAAAGCTGCTGTCCTTCTGATCGGTCTTGAGACCCGCATCCGTAATAGTCACCTCCAGGGCGAGCTCTTCCAGTGACCAACTGTTCGCCTGGGCCACGCACTGTCGGGTGGCTGTGATGTAAGCCTCCGGGTTTAGCAGACCACCTAGCCAGACGGGGAAACCCTGCAGTTCCTTGGCACCGGCCTGTGAGACCAGTTGGGAGACCTTTTGTAGCTGCTGCACGCGCTGGCTGAAATCCGTGATCCACTGGATGACGGTGCAGCCGGCGGGGACAGTGTAACGTTTCCAGCCCTTGGGTATGATGCCGCGGACCAGCTCGGACAGCATGGAGCGATGATGATTCGTCTGTTTTTTCTCGCCTTGGCAAATCAACACCACATCCTGCAGATCAGAGATAACAGTTTGAAGCAGACGGGCACCGCTGGTCACTTCACGTTCGAAGTAGCGATAGAGTGGATCCTTAATGTTCTCGACTGTGCGCTTGAGCACGTGCAGATTCTTGGGCAACAACTCCAGCCAGGCGGTGGCCGAATTGTGCAACGTTTTCATCCATGACGGGCGACCATCCTCGCTGCGTGCGCCTAGCGCCAGGGCGGACTGTTCGGACTGCTCCTCGACGCTGTAGGCGAGCTCATCGTCATCCTCCAACTGCTGCATCTTAAGTAGTTTGCTCACCAGATCCGTGCCGCGCGTTGTGAGCAACACCTTCTCCGCATTGTTGGGCAGACCCAGCCACGAGGGCGTCTGGCGATCCGTCAGATTCTCGATCCACTTGAGGAAGTGATCGCGACGTGTGCCATCCGGCATGGTAATGTGACGCAATCCACCCGAGGCGCCATCCACATTCGCTACAAGGGCAAAGTCCGCCTCGAAGCTGCGAGCCGTGAAGAGTTTCTTGAGGAACGAGGTCAACAGACGCTGATCGAAGTCGTTGTCGATCTTGCCACCATAGATAGACTGGGAGAGCAGCGTGACCAGTGCATCCCACGGCACCTTCTCCGGCGGCAAATTGGTGCGTCCCATGGCCGTCGTATCGATCCAGGTATCCAGGGTATCGCAGGCGACACGCAAATCGGACTCATTGAACTCGTACTTCTTGGCCCAGCCCAGGGGAACGTAACGGAGACGCTCCTGGACAATGGCATGGAACCAGGCGAGCAGGAAATAGAGACGTGCTCGCTCACTGGGCGCCTTCATCATGCGTGCAGCGGGCACCGTGGAGAAGGTGCGTAACAGATTCGCACGTATGCCTGGCGGTGGCTCAAAGACAAAGATGCGACCGGCTCGAAGTAGATTAACGGGCACCTTTGGATTAATCTCCATGGTTAGGAAGAGACGGAAGCCCGAGTGCGGTTGCAGCGAATGCATCTTCTTCTCCAGCTGGACAAGCCACTGCGGTGCCAAATGGACATTCTTCAGCAGCACCCAACGACCATTCTTGCAGGCCATGTTAATAGCACGCTCCGCCTGATTGAAGCCCTCAGCGGAACCGATGGCAATGCTCGAGATTTGCTTATTCTGCTCGGCGGCCAAGTCATCAACGCGACCAGAGGCATCAAAACCGGGCACGGAGCACAGCAATGCGGGTGTATTGCAATTGAGTTGCTTGTCGACGACGGCCGTAAAGTCCAACTCCTGCTCGGCATTGGGCATAAAATCGACGCCCAGCACAGTGTTGACCACATTGTGGGCAGCGGCAATAACGCGATCCGGTCGGAAGGCCTGAATCAACAGCAACTGATGCACAGAGCTGCAAATGGTGGACAGAGCCTTGGATTCGTCCCACAACTGTGGCACACACTGTTCGGGGGAGCTCTGCTGTAGCCAGGCGCCCAGCTCGGGCATGGAGCGCACCTTCTCCACAAGCTTGCGGAAGATGGGCAGACGAGTGGCGAGTCGATTGACGCCCTCTACTTGCTCGCCACTGAGTCCGTCGACGTGCGTGGGATTGGCGAGGAGACCTTCGCGACTGCGCAGGAAGAAATTGAATTCGGTGTCCAGATTGGATTCCCCAGAACCCTTCAAATGAATCTTGCACATGAGCAGGGCAAAGGTCAAGCGATCATTGTGCAACATTCCACGTGCCACACGTTCGTAGCACACCTGGAACAGCTCGCGGGTGATGATGCCCAGACGCTCCGAGTGATCGCTGCGTCCCTCGAGCCGTGGATTATTGTACAGCACCGTGGAGAAGATATCGAGGAACATCTTCAGCGAGTACTGATAGAGGAAGTGCACTTGATTCAGGCTGTCCATTGTGAAGTACATGCTGCTGCATGCCACAGACAAGGGCAGATATTGCTGCGACACCGTCTCAATCTCAGCGATGACCTTGTCCGTTTCATCCACCTTCTGATTGATGTCGTACGCCTCCTTCTTGAGAGTTTCCAGTGTGGTGATCACCGAGTCATCGTCCAAGATCTTGCCCTTGGCATCGTTGAGTGCCTGCAGCAGACTCTTCTCCAGCTGACGCAGACGCAAACGGAACTCGCCCTGCAATTTCAACAGATCCGAACGCTTCTCATCGATGTCGGGTCGCTCGGCCTTCAGCACTTGATTGAGGCACTGCGATTGCAGCGAACTGCGCGTCACGGTAAAGTTGACAAAGGTCACCCTCGAGCAAATGTCCGGCGGGAATTCAACGGTCGGATCTCGTGTCGACAAGAAGATGACAAACGAAGGCGACAGATCAATGTCCTGGTCACCCAACGTGATTAAGACACGCCCGCCAGTGCGACGCAACTCGCGATTCAACACCGGATTCAAAATGGGATCATAGTTCTCCACGTCCTGGACCAGCAGTGGATTACCGAAACGCAACGCCGACTCCAGATTCTTGCGGAACGAATCGTCCAGGAAAGAGGTCTTCGTTATTTTCTTGCCCGCATACTCGTTGAGCAGGAAGGTGGTCGCCTGCCCGGAGGGATCAATAATCAACGGATAACGATTGAATCGCTTCAGCATGATGGCATTCTCCGTGCACAGATCATCCGTGGGCAGAGCATTCGCCTGCCAGCGCAGACGCTCGTCCGGATTGGACAGATACTCGGTGCGTGCAATGTCCGCACGATATTGAATGCTCGCCGATTGCAGATGCTGCGACCACGTGGTGAACAGATTCAAGCGATAATGCTGATCAAAGTAGCCGCCGTAGGCGATGAATGCAGCGGAGAGTAGAACATCGCCCACAATGGTGGACATTTGGGATTTGAATGTTTCGCTGGTAGACTCCCAACGTTCGCGTTCAATGTTCAAGCTCTTGAGCAGCGCAATCGAACGATCCACCTTGGCCTGCACATTTTCGAGATCGGTTTTAATCGCCTGCGCCTGGGAAATGAGCTGTGCATATTCCTCCTTGTAGGCAGCAATGCTGCGCTCGAGTTGCTCCACCAGATCCTTGGTCTCCTTGGCGCTGTGCAGGTTGACATCGGCCTGCTCCTCCAAGGAGCGCAGCTCCTCACGCAACGGCTCCACACGCTTCAACATGTCAGCATACTCAATCTACGAGAATAAGGGGAGTTTGCAATTGTTCATCATCATTGATCATTTATTGAGCTTACCTGTGCAATTGCCCATTTGACCATGGGACCACAGGCCATGCTGGCGCGATTGACCTTCTCAAAGTTATAGTCGGGATTGCTCAGATACTTGGACTTCATCTTCTCCCGAACCTCATCGCTGCATAAATCGTTGCAAATATTAAATATTACTAAAATGTCTAAATAACTTTTTGAGGGTTGAGTTATTTGTATGAATTGAGAGCAAGCAAAGCAGTTGGTTATTATGAATCAAAGCGGCAATTTGACCAAAACCATAATAATAATAAATAACAAGCTAAAAGCCAATTAACCAACAACAACAACAAGTTAAGGAATAACAATAAACAATATTTACATACACAATATGAACAACAAAAAAAAACGCCCGCTTTTTTTCATTCACAAATAAGCTACAAGAAATAAACTCAGGCAAACGAGGAAGAGAATACCAATGTCTACTCTCCAAAACAATAAAAATATATAAATTCCATTCGAGAACAAATTGTGTGGAACTAAAAGGAAATGTATAATAATTTGATTTTCATGCTTACGTTATGTTCTCGGTACCGAAGTTAGATACAATTGAATTTATGAAATTTTCACGCATTATCACAGCGCGTATTGATTTCCAATCTGTCGCATTCTCGCCCAGCAGCAGGCAGATCGACTCGAGTGCCAATTTAACCACAGACGGTGGATTCGCCATCGTTCGCACCTCAACGAGTTGCTGTTTGCGTATCGACTTCACAGCTGTTTCATTTGATTCGATTCGATTCGATTCGATTGTGTTAACATGAAGGATCAGAATTATTATAAACGATATACAGACAGCGCTCAACAGCATCATTAACTATATGTTAAACTCGTATAAATTAGCCTTACGATTGTTACAACACTAAGGTTTAAGAGCTAAGAGTCACAGTCTCAATATTGTCATTAGACTTTGTCTCTCTCTCTGTTTTTGATACACTCAGCAACAAAAATCGCTCAAAATAAGAAATGCATTTCTGAAAAGTAGAAGTGCAATCCCTGAGATTCTATGGAAAAATCCGTTCTGGAATAGTCAGAAAATTGTAATGAAATATGTAGCTCAGTGAGATGTCGCTCTACTCGCGGACGAAGTGTGTTGGATTTGGTAAGTATCTTCAAATTAGGTTAAATCAATTTATAATCAACTCAAAATGTTTGTATAATAATAATTCAAAATGTTCACATATAGAAAACAACAGCCTGCAAATTGGACAAATTCTGTATAAATTTTACAAAACTGCGCCCTGAGATTCAGAATTGAAAACGTAGCTTTTAGAAAACCTCAACTTTCAATTTCTGAAAGTTACTGTTTGAATGATAAGTTGAGTTAAACTGGGGACGAATTTTTGTTCTGAGTGTAATATTTAAGAGTGATAGTCTCAATATTGTTGTAAGACTCTTTCTCTCTGCTTTAGATATATACTAAACACCTAGTTAGAGATTTAACCACAACTCTAGTCTGACTTTAGTATACACACGATAATTAACAATAAATGTAAGGTTATTCATCAATATGTATATATGTATATATTTATATCATAAGTTAAGATATATGCCAGTGCATTGCGTATGCAGTGAGTGTGTGTGTGTGTATTTATTTATATATGTATACTATATAGTATTTTAGTTATGCGTATGATGCGATTAGTGTCACATTACGGCACAACAACCTCTTAGAGAGAGATGAGAGAGACAAACTGACCCACTTTTGGTCAGTTCGAATGAGAATGTGAGTGTGCTGAGGGGGGTGTGTGTGACTTAGTGTGTGTGGTTGAGTGTGTGATGTGTGGGTGTGATAAAGAAATAGAGAGTTGCGTACGTGATCTTGTCAGTCTCCAAGTTAACAATCGACGATATGAAACTGTCTTTAACGAGTATGCCGCGTATGGCCTTCCAATCTGTGGCACTCTCATTGAGCAGCTCGCAAACAGATTCCAGTGCCAGCTTCACCACAGCCGGCGGATTTGCCATGGAGCGCACCTCGGCCAGGTGTTTCTTTTTAATCGAGCTAACGGCTAACATAGTGCAAATTGTGTATGTGTGTGTTCGTGTGTGTATCGATTTAAGTATATATATATATTCAAGTAAATTTATAACTAAACTTAGTAAGACATAAACTAACTGTAATAACGAATCCACCCTGGCCCCCTGTTAAAGTGGGGCATTGGCAGCCGTTGGACTCACCTTGCTGGGCATCGATAACGGCTGGTTCCACCTGTGCCAGATCTGCCATGACATACTTGCGCTTCTCATCGATCTTGACCGTCTGATCGGCCAGACGTATCTGTATCTCCTGCGATTGTATCTTCTTCTTCTCGGCCTCCTGCTGATCCTGGAACATTTGCTTCAACTTGGCATTGGCCGCCTCATTCTTGGCCTGCAACTCCTGCTTCTTGACGGCCAGCGATTTTTGCATCTCCTCAACTTGCTCCACAGTCTCCGCGATTTTGTTGAGACCCACATTTAGATGGAGCTGCTGCTCCTCCAGATCGCTACGCTTCTCATTGTACAGTTTGACAAAGTGATGGATAAAGTCCAGATAGTGCCGTGGAGTGACAGCCATGGTGCGTCCACCACGTTTGGCTAGGCGAGCATTGGCCTGGTGGAGTGTCTGATGAACATAGACACAACTGTTGATGACCGCATCGCGATGCGTTGGATTCGCTGGCACCAGCGGGCAAACGGATGGGAAGAAATCCGGCGGCGACCAACTGGGCCTCTCCAAATCGACACGTATGGTGAACTCTTTGCCCACCTGGAACAACGCCGAATCCGACCAGTCACCAAACCAATTCAACACACAACGATTAAATAGAGCTGGCGAAGTGGCTGCCCGATCCTTGAGGCCATCGGTTGAGGGATTCATGGTGAAGACAACATGAAGATTACGCATCACCTGCTGGGTGAACCACTTGTACAGCTCATCACTCGAGTCGAGCATGAGTCCCTCGCGCTGAGCACCCTCCTTGCACTGGGTCATCAGCGTGGTGTATTCATCGCCCTCGAAGAGACCGGGCACCTCACCGTTGGCCAGCAGTGTATTCATGCGCTCCAAGAAACCAGAGTCCAGCACATTCGACTCATCCAAAATGAAGGCGATCTTCTCGTCCTTGCAGCCGGAGCGACGCAACACACAACGCAGATCCTCGTCAAAGTCTTCGGCGGTATATTTGTTGTGCACCTTGATCTGGAAGATGGACAAACCATTCATCCAGGCAACGAAGCGTGAAAGCGTCGTCTTGCCAGCACCGGAAACGCCAATGAGCAACAGATGACCTTGTGGCTGGCGGAAAATACGATCGATGCGGAGGACATGATCGAGGACCTCATCGAACAGCACCAGCGGCACGTCCAGTTCCTCCTCGTAGAAGACCTTGAGGCGAGCGCGAACATAATCACGCAACTCCTCGCGATTTACGGGCGTATAATCTTTGGACAACCAATTGCTGTAGAGGATGGGTCGTTGCAGTGCCTCCTCCTGATTGATGCCCGGGAAATGCTTGTGGCCGACCAAATCGATATTCTCATTGGTCCAGCGACGCTCGCTATCATCGACGAGTCGGTCCTGGAAAAGGCGCAGAGCCTCATGCGCCCACAGACGCACCAGACCCTCGACGGAGAGTGAGTCCAAGGGACGTATCGCTTCACAGATACCACGCACCCAGCGAGTCATCTCACGCGGCGAGTAGACGTAATGCGGCTGCATGTCCTGCGTGAAACGATCTTGCGACGCCAAATAGAACTCGACCATGGCATTGGTCAGAGGTTCAGAATAGCCACGCAGTGCGGGCATTAGCCGAAGCATGGCACGCGAGAAGGTGCCGTAGATCTGCTTGAGGGACGTCTCGCCGGGGTAGTCCACATAGATGATGGGCACATGACGCAGGAAACGATGCGAGAGCGGCTTGCGACCTGGATCTGTGGGTGGATTACAAGCGCCCACAAATTGTATGCGCTCGAGCGAAACCCAAGCCTGATCGCTGGCCCGATAGAAGCCCTTGTGTTCGACCAGCTGGCGCAAGAAAGATATGACACGTTGGGTGCCATACGAATCCATATCGGGCAAATTGATCTCATCGCAGAAGAGCACCAACCACTTGCCAATCTGAACGGGTGAGAGCACCACGCCATTGGGTGTCTTGCGATACTCGCAGTAGTGGTCGAAGGTCTTTAGCAGCAGCTCCGGCGTTGTTGCCGATGAGAAATTGAGACCAACCACCTCCATGTCGGGCAGAGCACGCAGCGCAGAGAAGAGTGTCATCGTCTTACCGGAACCAGGTGGACCGCAGAGCACTGGAGAGGAAGAGAGATTCGAATGAGAAAGCTGCCAGAGTAGAGTCTATAGTAAGCCTTACCCAATGGCTTGTGCTCGGCCAGCCAGGTGTAGAGCAGCGATTCGTGACGCACAGTATCCAGCGTGGGCACCACAATATCTGGGGATGCCACTTTGTGGGTCTCCACCTCGATGACGGGCACCTTGTTGCTCCACGGCACCCATTCACCGTTCATGCTCACCTCGTAATCAATGATGGGCGCTCCAGCAGCTCCTGGCAACGGCACCGTTGTCACACTGCGCACAAAATCACCTAGATCGATGCGTACTTTCAGCTTGGCATCGCCAGCCAATGACCACAGCACCGAGTAGACCAATGCTTTGGGTATATAGTGCTCTAACTGATCAGCCGAGCAAGGGAAATCCGGATGTTGGGCATTAAAATTGAGCACATTGCGCGCCGACTGATTGAGCATGGAGAACAGCGAGCTGAGAGCACGAAGACGTGTAAAGTCCATGATGTGCTCCTGATCCATGGCATACTCCAAAGTGCGCACCACAATGCCATCCGCTGAGAAGAAGGGCTGCAACAGCAGCGCAATATCGCGTTGCACTTGCAACGAGGGCGAGACTTCCTCCTCCTTATCCTTGGGGGGTTTCATCATCACACCGACGAAATCATCGTCGCCATCCTCGAGCGGAATGCTGCGCAATCGTGACAAGTAATTTTCGAATATCATCTCCGTGGAGAGCACATCCTCCGAGAACCAGACCATGCCACAACGAGACACTGTGGCAAGCGTTGCAAACTTCAAATCCTGCACCTCGAACATGACGCGGACATTGGGCGGCAGTGAGAGACGTTCACCATTGGGCAGCGTCAGCAATTTGTTGTCATCCAGCACCGAATTGAGATTCTCCACCCACTCGGGATCCACGTCGCCATCAAAGATGATCCATTGCCGTTTGTTAATCTCGCCGCGCACATTGTCAATGATCTTGCGCAGAATGTGAGTAAAGAGACCATCGGTCCACTCGCGTGTATTCGGATCGAGGACACCATACAGCGCCTCCTTGGAAATGGCTTTGGGATCGATGACATGAGCAACACCCTCAACGCCCTCGAAGCGCTCCAGAGCCTTGAGCAGAGTGCGCCAAGCTGTTGACTTGCCTGAGCCGGAGGGACCCACCATCATGAGTCCATGATTCAAATTGGAGATTTGATACAGTTGCAGCACCTGTTTGGAGTTAGCAAATCGATTATTAAATGGGCAAAAAGATTGAATGGATTACAAATGGAAATTAGTTACTTTGTCGACCCAGGTTGAGCCGAGTCCCTGGTGGTGGTTAGTAGGCGTGTGTGCGAGGCGAATCAATGTTATGGAATGCTCAAAGTTAAACAAATTATGGCTGACTTACCTTCTCCATCCAGGCGGCGCCTTGCTCGTCTCCCTCGCCACAGACGAGATAATCCTCCTGGCACACCTTTCGTATCTCTTCCTTGAGACCCTTCATTTCGGCACGAGTGTAACCCACATTGGGGAAAACATCGCTGAGCAGCGAGAAGAGCAGTGGAATATCCTCGGCGACCAGCTTGGGCACCATTGTCTCGCACACGGACTGTATGAGTATCTCCTGTTCGGGCAGATTCTCCGCGACAGATGCCTCATCGATGTTCTCTTCGCCACGTTGACGCATCTGTTCCTTGATCTTCATGATGCGATCACGTTTCACATTGCCTGCCGAGATGAGCACGGATTTCAAAGCACGCAGCCCGAAATCGTAGTGACTCTGATTTGAGAGCTGCTCATCGCAGAGCTTGAAGAACGGCACAATTTTGCAGGCCAGTTTCTCCGCGGAGCGGAAACCTTGCGAGAAGAGCATCACCTCGGCGATGAGCTGACGATCGGGCGTTGTCATCGCCAGCGAACGGAAGAGTTTCTTCAAATTGTCGGGTAGATTGGAGCGACCAGCATAGCCGGGATTCATCGTAATGAAAATGGCCATGTCGGGAGAGACGCGTACTTGTTTGCCCACCAATTCCACGGTGATGCTTTCCTTGTTGCTATCCATCTCATATTTGAGGGCCTCCTGTATGGTTTGAATCTGTTGGGAGCAAGCGGAGAGCATGCGCTCCTCCAGACGATTGAACTCATCGAAACAGCCCCAGGCGCCCACCTGGCACAGGCCGACAAAGATCCGACCCATCGCCTGGAAATCGAACGTCTCGTCGCAATTGAAGACGAGCACAAAGCGACCCAGTTGATTGCCCAACGCCTTCACCGACTCCGTTTTGCCGGTACCAGCTGGACCGAAGGGCGAGCCGCCAAGACGCGATTCCAGCGCCTGTGTCATGGTCAGATAACAGCGATCTGTGAGTGGTGTCTGCACCAGACGATCCTGCACACCCAAATACTCAAAGCCGTAGAAGAAACGGGCGTTGGCCATGTGAATTGTGAGCTGTTTGAGCACCTCCGTCTGACGGGGATCGAAATAGAAGCGCATCTCACATAGCCACTGGAAGGATTTGGGTGAGGTGACTCCATTGGTGAGCAGACGTCTGGTGACCGTGCGCTTGTGCACAAACTCATTGATCAGATGCTCCAGCTTGCGACGACGCAACGGTGGCTGTTCCTGCAACACTGAATCCGCTAGGACATTCAGTGTGCTCTCCACATTGCTGAGGACACGTTGCATTGGTTTGCCTGCATTATTTTCTGATGCCTGTTGCAGTGCAGCCTCTACATCCTCGGACCACAGGATCTGGGCGGCAAGCACGACAATTTGAGCCTGGTATTTGTCACACCATTCCATGTACTTTTGAGGATCGATTTGACCATCGCGGAACTGTTTGATATCCTGCACAGCTTGAGCGAGCAGCGAGGCAAGCGTGAAGCGCATTTGTTTCTCCACCAGCGAGAGCCATTCGTTGATCTTGGGATGCTCTACCGTCGACACGGGATTGATGAAGTGCACCTCTTCACCCTCACGCGACGAAATGCCCAAAATGACATTGTTCTCCTCGTTCAACAGAATGGCAGCAACTCCAGCGAACATCTTCTTAAAGTGCTTCTGCAGACGGGCAATATTCTTGCTGTTGCCAATGATCTCGAGCAGATCCTCATCGCCCACAAAGTAGAAACGTGGAAAGGATGTGCGCTCACGTTCCAAATACTCGCCCAGCGCTTTCTGAATCTTGCCCAGCAGATCGGCCAAGCGCTCCAGAGAACGCTGCACTGCTGGTATGTTCAGGACATCCATCACTTTGGGGGACTTGGTCACCTTTTTCATTAGACCCAGGAACTCTGAGCTAATGCTCTGGAAACGAGAAGTCTCCACGGGCAACAGTGTCTTGATATCGGCACTGCCCGAGAAGATGCCCTCCAAATAGACCCAGCGACGCTGAACATCGATCCACACATCGAACAGGGCATTGATGCGATTCAACTTCTCCTCCCAGGTGAGGGCCTCCTCCTCGAAGACCTTGTAGTAGGGCGATAGCTTCATGGCAGCCACAGAGTTAATGTGCTCCTTGACCTTGTTGAAGAGATCATCCCAGCCGCGTATAATACGACATTTATTCTGATAATTGATCAGATCCAACTCGTAATTCTGCCACGATTCGCGCACTTGCTTTAAGAACTCCTCCAGCGCCATTTCACCCTGCGCGACCAGAATGATATCCTTCACAATGGACTCGTTTTTCTGCAGATTCACATCCCACACCTGACCCAAAGTCAAATCAGAGATGACCCAATTGACACGCAACTGCTTTGTCAACTGTTTCCAATGGCGCTCCTTGAGTGCATCAGATTTGAGCTCCACAATCAGCATGTTCACCTTGATGTAGCTCTGGATAAGTTTCTTCACATACTCATAGGATTCATACATGCGCAGGCGGGCGGGCAACTCTTTCAGCTGGGCCATCATCGCCTCCAGTTGTTGGCGCAGCTTGCGTGGCTGCACCGATAACCAGGGCTTCTCGCGCGTCTCATCGATCTGGGTCCACACCTTGGACAGCTCACTCCAAACACCACGCAAATCCTGCAACTCCTCGAGTGCGACATTCATGCGCTCTGAACTGTTGTTGGTCACTCCGGCAGACTCTTGCAGCTCCAACGCTTCCTTGGCCTTAGCCACATTGTCGCGTTCCTCCTTGAGGCGGGAGTATTTGCTCTCGAAGATTTGCAGCTGTTGCAGTGCATCATCAGGTCGTATTTTTCCGCCTGTTGGCTTCGTTTTCTCCCAATCGTTGAGGAAGTCAACGGTGCGCGTCTCAACTGCTTTATCCTCTGCGACAATCTTGGCCTGCAAACTGGCCACCTGTGTTTGGATTGCGGTATCTTTGCGCTTGATGATCTCATTGAAGGCCGACCACTCGCCCTCGATATTGTCCACGTGCAACCAATTGTTGGGGAACTGGAAACGCTGACGCTCAAGTATGCGCTGTGCCTCGCGGAACACCTCCACCTGTTTGTCCCAGGCAATCATGTCCTTCTTCAGCGTCTGCACATATGTAATGAAACTGACCGCATCCGAAGTGCTCGCCGCTTCAATGCTCTGCATCTCGAGGTCTGTGCGCGACTTGGACACCTTGGTGTGGAACGTGGTCATCTCCGTGCCGAGTAGAGTGCCAAATTTGCCCAGAGCCTCCTTGTGCCACGAATCGTATTTGAGCGTCACCTTGGCCTGCACCTTGGCATAGTCAATGATAATGGCGCCATAGGCTCGTCGAGTATCCGACGTGTCGAAAGTGGTGCGCGATTGCTTGATATCGTTGAGGCACTTAATCCACAGATTCACATCCTCACCCAGGCGGCCGTAGAGTGTGTCCGCCTGCAGATCCCAGAGGCTCTGGTAGCGCAGCCACTCATCGACATAGTTGCGCACCTCGCTAATCTTGTGCTCGATGGCACCGTACGCATTCTCGAGAACCTTTCCTTCGGGCAATTTGGTGAGCAGATTGCGATAAGTTTGCGAGACGGGTTTCTCGAGGCCCACCTGGTAACGTGTGCTCTGAAGTCGTACCTGGGAGGTGACTATGGCCTGCCAAGCAAAGAACTGCTGCATGATCTGGAAGCGAGCCTCCTCAATGGAGGGATACAGATACATCTGCTGATTGGTGATGCGTATCTCATGCACTGCATTTTGAACTTGTGGTTCGCCGCCTAACTTATGTGTGGGCTGCACTGGTGCATCTGTGTCCATGGAAGTATCTACCTCCTTTTTGTTGCCCGTCAGCGCCTCCGTCCAGGCTTGAATGCCCGCCTGAAGACGTGAGGCGAGCTTCTTCTCCACCTCCTCGTCGAGCCGAGTGACCCAAACACTCAGATTGGAATACTGACGCAACGACAAATCATCGACAGCATGCTGAATCTTCGACAGAATCTCCACAAAGGTAGCGGCACTATACGGACATGTTTCCAGCGAACGCACATCAACATCCAGCTGCTCCTCCACCACTAGCAAGTCATCTACCTGAAAATTGAGAACTTTGATAATGTCTTGAGTGAATCAATCATCATCCACTTACCTTCTCCTGGAACTGAGTGACGCACTCGGAGAGACGCAGCACATAGGGATCCAGTTTGTACGATTCCCAGATGAGGCCAACGCCCTCTGAGACCAGATTCAGCACCTCCTTGCGCAGTCCAGCAACCAAAGGGACAATGCTGGCGCGATCCTCGATCTAAGCAATAATCAAAAAGCATCAGTATATACTGCATAGATTTCTATACTTCTAGTGGAATCTTTAAGATGCATGCAGGATTCGGTAAAGAACAAATAACAAACAGTGGGTAGCAATAATAATAACTTTTCTGTGGGGACAACACTACCTTGAATACTGAATTTAGTGCTAGACTCCTATTATTAAGCTGCATGAAAGAAAGGTTGTTGGTTGTTTTGGTTGATTTAAAAAAGTACTCGTACTCGTGTCTATGCTTATGGTTATGTAAGGTGTGTGAAATGAGTGTGAATTGTAATGTGTTTTTCGAGTGGTGACTTTAACAAAATTCAAGCTGCACACGCTGGGATCAAACAATGCACAAAAAGAAGCCAAGTAATTTCTCAAAAGACAGAAAATACAAGTTAATTATGTATATGTCTAAAATTGGCAGCACATAATAATTAAAAAATTGGAAAGAATAAGTAAAGAAATTTTTAAAACCATTGCAGATAAAAAACTGACTTTTGGCTATGGGTGTTAAAAGTAAGCAATTTAAGACCATTTTCAAGTAGAAATTGGTGATTGTTACAAAGATTAGATAATAAATATAAATAATATTTATGCAGATCCATTAGATATATTAGACATATACATAGTTGCAAAGTAAAGAGAGCAATTGCTTCAGCATTATTGAGGTTATTGTAATTTTGGTTTTGGTTGTGATTGTTGTGGTGATTGCTGTAATTATGTTGGTTGTGCAGTTGATTCGTTAAATACGGATAGATTACCTTCTCCAGGGTGCGTTCGTAGGTGCGAACGCTCTCAATTAGCGATATAGCATAGGGATAAATCTGATTGGCCTGATGAGCCTTGTTCACAATCGTAAGTGGAACTCTGCAAAAAGGAATAAACTTTAATATAGAAATACAGAAAACCGGAATCTTGTAATTCACTCACCTGAAGCCCAGATTCTTGATGTTGCGCACCTCCTTGGCCAGCGTTATGATTTCTGGCAAAAAGTTGACGCGCAGCCGCAAAACATTGCCGCGTCCAACGCGTGAACGAGTTGATTCGATTGTGAAGATGCGACCGGAACTGCCAAAATTACGCTCCTGGACTTTGCGTGCCCACTCGTGAAAGACATCGGAAATGGAGAGCTTGGCCCGGAAGCTGTCGCCATCGGCCTTCAGTTTCTGACCCTCGATGTGCGTCTCCCAGCCCTTGCCGAGCACATCCTCGACCCGTTTCAGATACATGGTCAGCTGGTTGTCAATCTGACGAGCCCAGATTATGGAGCCCGCCACAGGCGGCAGATCTCGCACCGATGACAAGCGACAACTCTTGCTCTGTGGATATTGCACCTTGAACTTCTCGTGCAACGCCTCGATGTCGTCCTTGACACGCTGTATCAACTGCGTCTGATACTCGCGAATAGCGCCACGAATGTGCGGCCGCACAAAGAGCGCATTGAAGCGCGAAAAGATGCGGAACATCTCGTTAGCATTCTTCGCCGTGCCCAACTGATCGCGCAGATGCGCCGTAATGCGTGTCTCCACGCGGTCTAATTTATATATAATTCAAAATAAATATAAATGTTAATATAAATATATAATTTATGTAATCAATCTCAACTCAAGAAAATAAACCCATTCAGAACAAAAATTATCAACGAGTATATATATTTAGAATTGAGTTCTTAATGCACTGAATAGAAGACTCTGAATTGGTTAGAGGTAATAGCGTGTCGTAATCATTACAGAGAAGTAATTAGGCTCAAGTTAGTTAGGGAGAAAAAAGCTCAATAAGAGCAAAAAGTAAAAAGTACAGATTCCAAATATGTTTTAGTAAATTGAAAGTAAGATACAAAATCCTTAAATATATATATAAATTTTTAATATATGTGCTCAACACTCACCAATCTTCTCTTCGTAGCGCTTGACAGCGGCTTCCCAGGCCTCGGAGCCCTCCTTGGTAATATCCAGGCAATCAACCTCCTTAACATTCTCGTAGGCTAAGTTGACCTCTTCGATGGCATTAGCATCGGCTGCATCCAGACTGTACGGTTGCTTGGTCTCCACGGCACTGCCATCATCACCGGCCGCCTGCTTGGTGGGTCGCAGCACGCGCAGGATGACGGTGCGCAGTTGTTCGTGCTGGCGCCTAAACTTGCGCATGTGTTCCATGCGTGTCTGCAGCTTCTTGTGAGCCGGCGAGACACGCCAGACCATCTTCAGATGCTCGTCGCGCTTCTTTTTGACAATGTCGCGCAGCAGTCCCTGCAGCTTATCGTACTCATCGTCCCAGCAGCTGAAGATCTCGAAGCACTGGTTCATCACGCGCTCGAACTCATCGAAGGGAATATGCATGAGGCGGCGGGTGCCCAGCACCTTGAGCAACTGCTGCGACAAATCCCGCGAGATGGCCTCGATCAGCTTGAGGCACCGCTGAATGGGATACTTGGTATTGCGCACCTTGCGCAGATGCGAGAATATCTGCTGCACAGCCGGTCGAATCTTCTCCAGCTCTGTGGCAGACAGTAAATCATTAATGGGGAAATCCTTCATTAGTGGATTATAATCGGCCACAGTTGCTAGGGCTTGTTTCAAGCCCGTATCCGTATCAAACGATACCGTAGCATGGAAACGTTTGCCATGCTTGAGTATGTCCAGGGTGAGTGCCACTTCGGGCGACTCGCGTTTCTCCTGGATGCGATACAAGGCACGCTCCAGATTTAGCCAAAATGAGATTTCCTGTAACAAACATAATAAATAAATAAATTCAATTGAAGTCTAATTTTACGGATTATTTGCTTACCTGCAGCGCAGTGCCTGAGCCCGGATCTCGATTTAGCTTGGTTACCTTCTTGATTTCGGTAATCCAGCGATTCACGCCGTTCTGCAGCTGATTGAGGAACGACGAATCCTCCACTTTGTCGCCAAAGTCCACTACTTTGGCCTTGTGGTTTTCATCAGCACACTTTCGTATGACCTGATTGACAACCGGATGAGCCGTCAGCGTAATCTCTGGGATGTCAATGTTCTGCTGCAAATGCAACAAGCCCATCTCCAGTTCGGCCAACTTCTTCTCCACCGACGGTGCCATCTTATCGCCATCGCGATCAGCGCGACCCGACTCCTTGACATAAGACTTGAAATACGGTGCCAGGGATTTGCTGATGAACGCATGCAGTGTCTCATATGGCGAACCGTCGGAGAAGTTAATCAAACGTAGCTGCGAATGGATCGATTTATCGGCCTCGACGACAACGCCACGCTTGATGCAGGCCAGCGATGCCATACGGCTGCTGGTGAAGTGGACATCGTTGCTGATCTGATAGGAAACCTGCTCCTTTTCCTCCTCACCCTCCGCCGGTTGTTCGCTGTCATCCTCTGTGGAGTAATACAGAGACAGACAGAGAGAGAAAGAGTATGAGTGAAATTGTTAATCATAAAGCACTATCACCTTCACCCACATCATTTGACTAACAATGCACACCACACATAATTATCTGGCCCTGATGATGTTCAATGACGCCTCGGTCAATGGCAATGACACACACACAGAAATTCATTTTATCAAGGTGACAACCTTGGAAATTTCAACGGCCAAGGTGAAACCTTCAAATTTCATGCACTCAAGGTCTGAACCTTGAGCGTGCGTTGCTCCCACATTCCCACATTGCCTGACCCTGATGCGAGCCATCACATCGCAGTCGCAAAGTCAACGAAATGTATACAAAACACAGGCAGCAAGGCGGGCTCAAGGTCGCTCACGTTTCCGCAAACAAACTGAAAAACAGCTGGCGGTATGTTTTGTTTTGTTTATTTGCCGGCAAGCAGCGTGCAACAACTGGTCACACTGGATACTCAACAGGCCGGCAACACTTTACAGCTGGTAGTTGCTCATAGTCAGTTTAGCGTGAGGGTTGCACTGGGTAATATGACAACGATTTATTCCGAAAGGGTGACTTCACACGTGTCAAACTTTCAGCATTCTCTTGGTTATAATTATATAATCAATATAACTATATAATATAAGCGCAAGCATATATTTCAACACACACACATTTAAATTTCAATGCATATTTGTAAAACTTTTAAAAGTGACGTCACGCACATTTCATATTCACAACAACCTGTTTGCTTCTCGCCATAAAAAGTTGATGGTGAGTCAGCTGCCCATGACGTCATGCGCAGTGACCCGCACCGAAAACATGAAAAATACGATTGAGAATTGATTTTTAGCCAAAATGCAAAATGCATTTTGAGCAAACTAGATTTGCTACCTTAAATAAGTTTTTTTGCAGAGTAGGAAAAGCATTTTCCAAGTATTCTAAATAAATTCTTCATTCTGTTGCATTTCAGCGACGCCATTTTGTCTAGTTGGCCTTTTTTCATATTTTTTCTGATTGGCAAATGCAAATTGAAAATGAATTTACCTTTAATGCAATTGCGCTGGACGTACAACGCCTGCACTTGCGGATCTGAGAGGAACTTGCGAATAGTATCCTGATTAACGGGATCGTCAAGAGCATTATTCAGGGACTCCGGCACAACATCCTCCTCCGGCAGCAAAATGGTGACAGCTTTGCGGAGATAATTTGCAAATGCATCATAGTTGGCAATGGACAGGTTAACGGCCGGGTCCACCGACGTATCGGTGTTGTCCAGCGAATCACCCATCGTGTTCCACTATTTTCTGCACTTGTTTGTATTATCAAAATTGTCTGTAAATGATTTTCACACAACACTTGGGAATAAACACGCTCTGTGAAAAATTACGTCTGCAGCTTCTGGCGAAAGTGCAACACACATTTGGCCACATCGATGAAAAAGGAAAGCTGACTGCAAACACAACCCTATTGTTAAGTTGCCATGCAGTCAAAAGTGTTTCCCGCCAAAAATGTCTGCCTACCCAAATGTGAATTGCACAATCTGGCAACGCTGTCACAACGAACAGCTGTTTGTATCTGCACATAGCATTTTAATGTTATTTAATAAGCGCATTTTGCTAGAGCCATTTTAATGTGCAATTCTATTAATTAAAATAAACAATATGCAAGCATTGCGTCACAGGTGCCTGCTGCGGGGCTTTGAATTGTATTGCTGTCGACGACTGCTGACGCAGAGCTGCACAGGCAACGAGGTAAGCAGAATCAAAATAAATGAAAAATTATACTTATTTTTGGCTTTCTTTTAAGCAATTGGAGCTGACAAATGAGGTGAAACATCGCATTGAGACACACTGGCGACAGCGGCTGAAGAGTGGACAATTTGATGCCATGCAGACGTCAAACAAATACTATGTGCTGTCCATGTTTCCTTATCCCTCCGGCAATCTGCACATGGGCCACGTGCGCGTCTATTCGATCAGTGATGCAGTTGCTCGATTCCATCGCATGTGCGGCAAGAACGTATTTCAGCCCATTGGTTGGGATTCATTTGGCCTGCCCGCCGAAAATGCGGCGAATCAACGAAGCGTGGCACCCGCCAAGTGGACACAACAGAATATTGGGCAAATGAGACAGCAGTTAGAGCGACTCGGTTGCTCCTTTGACTGGTCGCACGAGCTGTCGACGAGTAGTCCGCAGTACTACAAATGGACGCAGAGTTTGTTTCTCATGCTACACAAGCAGGGGCTGGCCTATCAGAACGAGGCGCTTGTCAATTGGGATCCCGTGGATAAAACGGTGCTCGCCGATGAGCAGGTGGATGCCAATGGCTGCTCCTGGCGCTCGGGCGCCAAAGTGGAGAAAAAGCTGCTCAAACAGTGGTTCATACGCACCAGTGCGTATGCCAAGCAGCTGCTCGATGGCCTCGACGATCCAACGTTGCGCGATTGGCGCGATATTATCAATCTGCAGCGTCATTGGATTGGGGAGTGTAATGGTTACGCCTTCACCCTGCTTACCTCTGCCTCGAATCTGTTGCGCGTGTGGACAGCTAACCCAGAGCACTTAAAGGATCCGCATGCATTTCTCGTGCTGCGCAGCACACACTTTCTATCGAAAGTGGACAATGCGGCTAAGCTAAGTGTGGAGAATCCATTTGCGGGCAGGACGCTGCCTGTGCTCTTCAACGATGAGGTCACCTTTCCAGCACACTGTGATGTCTACTTGGCTGCGCCCAGTTTTCGTGCCGAGGACCGCGTGCTATGGGATAGCTACGATCTGGCTTTCGCCGCCCCTGGCAAGCAAGAGGAGCACCTTAATCCCGGAAACTGGGAAGAGCTGCGCAAGGAGGTGCTACAAGCAGCCAGTCGACTTAATGTTGGTGGCTATCGAGTCTCGTCCAAGCTGCAAGATTGGCTCATCTCGCGCCAGCGCTACTGGGGCACACCCATACCCATTGTGCACTGTCCCAAATGTGGAGCGGTTCCCGTGCCAGAACAACAATTACCAGTTATATTGCCTCCCCGCGACGCTGGCAAAGATGCGCTGCGCTGCGAGTGCCCCAAATGTGGTGAGCCACGCGCTCAGCGTGAAACGGACACAATGGACACATTTGTGGACAGCTCTTGGTACTATCTGCGCTATTTGGATGCTCACAATACGGAGAGCATTTTTGACCCAGCGCTAGCGAAAAACTTTATGCCCGTTGACCTGTATATTGGTGGCAAGGAGCACGCTGTGCTGCATCTCTACTATGCACGCTTCATGAATCATTTTCTTCACAATTGCGGATTGTTGCCCACATCTGAACCCTTCTCCCGTCTGCTCGTCCAGGGCATGGTCATGGGTCGCTCTTATCGTGTCAAGGGCAGCGGACGCTATGTCCGTGAATCAGAGGTGGAGATTGTGAATGCGAAAAAAAATCAGGCGGTGCTTAAGGAGAACCAAGAGCCGGTTGTCATGAGCTGGGAGAAGATGTCCAAATCGAAGCTAAATGGCGTCGAGCCAGACGACATGTTTAACGAATATGGCACAGATACAACGCGACTCATCATCCTGGCTGATGTTGCGCCCACTTCACATCGCAACTGGTCCAGCGCCAGTGAGTATTGGGCGAGGCGTGGTTGGATCAATATAATCACATTTAATTCCTACTTACCATTTTAGCTTTTCCGGGCATACTCAACTGGCAGAAGCGACTGTGGCTCACGTTGGAGGAGTTTCGAGCGGCACGCGAGAATCACGCATCGGATGTTGTGGACACTGGGAGCGATGTCTTTCGCGAGGAGGATGAAAAGCTATTCGATGCACGCAATTTTTATGTGAAAGGCGCCACCTTTAACTATCGCCATGCGCATCAGCTAAGTGTCGCCATATCCAAGATGCAGGGTCTAACCAATTCCATAAGGGTAATTAGTCTGTCGGTTTGTAATGTGTCCACATTTATATTCCTATTTGAATGTCGATTTCAGCGCACACCCAAACATATCCAGAGGCATGGCAAACAATTTGAACGCGCTCTTGCCGCACAGATTATAATGTTGGCACCAATGGCGCCACACTTTGCCTCCGAGTTGTGGTCCAAGCTAGTGGCGGTGCCGGGTCGTCTGAATGCGGAGAGTGAGGAGCTGCGTTGGACAGAGGATGTGCTGGGGCAGCGCTGGCCAGATGTGGATGCTGACTACCAGCTCGATTTGAGCATAAAAGTGAATGGTTTCGAGAATTGTGTGATTAAAGTTGCACGCAGCCAGCTGGACAAGGTTAGTCATAGCGATGCCATGGACATTGCCTTCAACACACAATCGGTGACTTCTTATCTAATCGATAAGAAAATTCGCACCACTAATTTTGTGCTCTACCCGGGAATTGAGGCCATACTCAACATCTATGTGGACAAGCTGCAGACGACGCAGAAACCAGATGGAGGACGTAGCAACGATGCCGACAAATTACACGCCAAATAATAGTCGAATAATTGTGGAGATTATGGATTAAGTAATGTTTGGATTAGTTGTTAGTGGAGATATTTTTATAAATCTAGTTGAAGGGGTAGAATTTGCATTTGCTCATACAGTAACTGTAGTTACTCTAGTTACTGTAGTTGGTTATATGTATCCCAGCTTACAAGACAATCCTGGTTGGTAAGCAGAGGCGAGCTTAATTTGTTTTCTCCTTTTATTTGTATTTGTTATTTAAGTTTAATGTTAATGTTAAATATATATAAAAATTGGACTAGTTGCTTTACAAGAATTGGTTAGAATTGGATTAATTGGAGTTAAATGCCTAGAATCATAGGAATTACGTTGTTTACTGACTTGGTGCTGTTTTGGACTAAAAGCGATTAAGTCTAAAAACTCTACATACCATGAAGGGGATCTACATCCTCCGTCCTCTTGATCTGACCTCACTTCATTAGCTCGGACATAAGATTGCGCAGGTAGACATCCAGCTGGGCATAGTCGAGCAGCGTGTTGCGCACAATGTCCAGAAGCATGCTTGGCCAGAGCGTCTCCAGTTTGTGCAGCTTCTCCACAGCGCTGCACGTGTTCTCCAGCAGCAGAGCAAAGTGCTGTCGGCCCCGATCTCTGGCACTGGGCGCCATTGCAGTTGCCCCACTATCGGCGCTACTCAGCGTTATCGTCGACGTCGCCGTTGTCTTCTTCCACTGCAGTGCCTCCTTGCCCACGACGAGGCGCAGAGATTTGTTCTCGGCACGCAGGAGCCACTCCTTGGGCGTTAGCTTGCTGGCTGTGCAGGTCTCGTCGAGACGCAGTCGCGCCAGCAACGGTTGTAGCATGCCATCCGGCATGGACCACAACACCAGATTGGACAAGCCGGAGTATAAGGAATTTGATGCTTCCATTTCTGCTTCGCTCACCTCCTGCCCGTTGAGCTGCTTGAGTCCCCAGTGGGACAGTCTATAGATGGCGTAGGCGCGCCACGATTGCTTGCCCGTTATGGCATTACCTTCGGCATCGATGAGCAGGGAAGTCAATCCCTGCAGCTCAGCCAAGGCATTCAACTGCCCCAGCGAACTGATGTTCGTTTCGCGGAACACAAAATGCTCGGCATGCGGAAACCTAATCTTAATCCTGCTCAGCATGCAGACAATGCTATTAAAGTTGATGTAGCTAAAGTTCAGAGTGTGAACATCATTGGCCTTGGCCGGATTCCATTGCTTGTCGATGAAACGCAATGCACCCTGTCCATAAATATTGAGATATCTGCCACAGATCTCGATCAGGTAATCTCCGCCCTGCTCCCTTTCTCGCTCCGCGGCACTCGGCTTAGACACGGTGATGGCTGTGGTGGGCGTGGCGGCAGCAGCAGTAGATGCAACAGCAGCAGCAGCTATTGCTGGTGAGGATTGGCCAGCTGCTTGCTTGCCCTGTGGCAGTGAGACCACATTGGCACCCGACTGGTTGTTGTTGTTGCTGGAGAGTTGCTTGGCGCGTCCGCCACTATTTGAGCTGCTGCTGTTGCTGGCGCTTGTGCTGCTGCTGATGGTCTGGGAGCGCACCAGGCTGCCCGTCATATAACGCTTACAGCCGGGCTGATTACCTCCGCCGCGATTCACTTGCAAGCCCAGCTGGGTGATGGGTGTTTGGCGTAGACGCTGCTTGTTGCTGCAACTGCTGCTGCTGCCTGGACGAGTGCTGGTCGCTGTGATGGAGGCGGGCAGTGGCAGCGTTACTGTTGTGGGCGGTGGCGTGGGCGTGGCAGCGGGCACAGGTGTTCCAGCTGCTGGGGGAGTCAGTGTTAGTGCCGGCGGTGAGGGTGAATTGGATGTAGGGGGTTCGGGCGCAGTTGGAGGCAGAGCAGTTCCCGCTGGCAGCTTATTGCAATTTTCATCGATTTGTGGCGTTGGTGACTTCTGCTGCTGCTTGCTGAGCTCCTCGTTGTCCGTACTATAACAGCTGGAGCAGGAGTCGACATTGGGACCCAGACTCGATGCCTCCGAGGAGGCATCATCCTCGGCTAGTGGCTTTTGTGCAATCAGCGGCAGTTTGAACAGAGCCTGCAGCTCTGCCAGCTCATCTCTAGGTTGTGGCTTCTGCGGCTGGTGCTGCTGTTGCTCTATCTTCAGCTCTGGCTCCTCCGCGACAGCCGCCTCGTTGGACTCGTTAATCTTGGCCAACTCGCTAGTTAGCTTGCCCTTGGGCCTGCCCAGTGTTTGCTGGGAGCGCAACAGTTCCCAGTTTGTGCGCGCATTCGAGATGACCTCCTCCCGCCGACTATGATGATAGGCATCCGAACTGCTATGCGTTGCCTGCGCCTGTTCCTTGTGCTGTCGCCAGGCCAACGCAGCGCGACGCACTTGCTCCGTAATTGGCATTTGACTGAGCGACTGCAGCAGTGGCAAATGTGAGACCAGAAACGATACACAATCCCCAGCCAGGGAAACGGGATTATTCTCAATGGTCACCTCGAGGAGGTGAGCAGCGCGCGCAATACTCGCCATGTCATCCACCTTGTGCAGCTCATTGTGGCACAGCCAGAGACGCTCCAGCGCTACCAGATGCTGAAAGCCATTGATCCTCCTCAGACGATTCCGCTTCAGATTCAGTTCCCGTAAACAGCGCATGCCGTGAAAATCTTGCTGATTAATCTGGCGTATTTGATTCCCAGCCAGATTGAGAGATTTCAGCTGCTGCAGGCAGTTGATGCGACTGCCCAGACTGGTCAGCTTGTTGCCATGCAGATCGAGGACGCGCAGCGTTGTCTTCAATGAACTCAAGCCACCAATGTCCGTGATGCGATTCTTGCCCAGCAGTAGCACCGATAAAACTGGCAGACCATCCAAATTGGCAATGCGTTCGATCTGATTGTCGTAGAGATCGAGAAAGACGAGCTGATGGAAGATGATGCCGTAGCAGGCGCTCAGACTCAACTGTTTATTCTTGATGCTCAGCTGCTCCAGTTGCTGTGAATTTGAGGCACTGCTGGGCTCCTCCTCCTCGCCAACGCCGCACAGCGAGAGATTGCTGCTGTTGAGCACGCTGCTCTCATCGCAGCTCTGCAGATGCTGACTGCCCGCCAGCAGACCACCGGCACAGTTGGCCTTCAACAACTGCCGACGCTGCATTAACTGATGATGATGCTTCATGGCCTGCAGACTGTTCGAGACGAAGCTCTTCGATTTCTCCAAGCCATAGCGCAGGCGCAGAGCAGGTGGCGGCGTTAGTTGCGCCTGGGCATAGTTAAATCCACGCTTGGCCAGCTTGGAACGATTGCCGCCGCCGCCGTTGATGGCCAGCGCTTGGGTGGTCAGTGGACTCCCGGAGCCGGGACTGCCCGAGTTGGGCGAGACGCGGTGCTGATGGTTGTGGCCCATATTGTGATTATTATTATTACATACATTGGTCATGGCACGCGTCAGACGGGAATGCGTCTGCCCAACAGGATGGCCACGCAGCACTGGAGGACGCGGCTCGGTTGTAGTCTTGCTGCTTCCATCTGTAATTTGGAAAACGTTTAATAGGTGACTTCAACTAATTAATAATTAGATCACTTCATGATCACTACAATGATAATGACAATTTCCCATGGACAAATCTTACTGTTATTGCTGGGATTGCAATCTCGGGGCGTAGGCTGCGGTGGCGGTGGCGCTGGCGGCGTTGGCAGTTCCTTGGGTATGTGAAAGGTGTTGATGAGATTGTGCTGCAGCGAGAGCAGTCGGAGATTGGGCTCTTGCTCGAATATGGGTATGGCCGTTAAGCCACGTCGATCATAATTAATGCGGTCGGGCAACTCCTCGCGCTCCTTGGCCAGCCGCTGTATTCGGCAGATGCCATTCGGTTGGGGTGTAACAATGGCGCCACTGACCAGGGTGCCGCCAGTGCTGCCCACCAGTGTGTGAGGCGTGGCAGCAACGACAACAGCACCACCACCACCACCACCAGCTGCAGCTGAGGAAGTCACCGCCGTTGCCGGACGACAGCTGTTCGACGCGGCCGAGGAGGAGGTGGATTTAGACCGCTGGCGGGTGAAGGGTCCACGATGGAGACGTTGTTGACTGCGTAGTTGAGCAGCTGCTACATAACTGCGCTTAAGCTGCTGCTGCTGCTGGTGCTGGGCATGTGCCTGACCCACCAAGAGCTCAGGCTGTGGAGGATGCTGGATGGCCCGCTTCTGGACAACATTGTGACTGAGCGTGCTGTGGGAGCGACCAATAGGACGCCGTCGCAATCGTTGATTAAAACTAGGAACAAACGGTTCGATTTTCAGCAAAGATGTTTGAGGTAAATAGTTCTGTTGTTGTTGCGGCTGTTGCGGTTGTTGTAGTTGTGGTTGTTGTTGCTGTTGCTGTTGCTGTTGTTGTGGCGCAGTTGTGGTTGCTGCGGTTTGCGGCATGGGCTCAGTCGGCTCATCGTTTAACATGGACCTGCCGTGACATTTTGCCATGGACATTAACGTACGTCGCCTGGCAATTGTCGCCGAGGATGCAAAAGAAGCCGTCGCCGTCGCCGTTGTTGTCGTCGTCGCTGTCGCCGTCGCCGTCGTCGTCGTCCTGCTCTGGCGTATGGCTTCCACTTTTGTGTTTCATAATCGTTGATGGCCAACAGCAGGCTCGGCGGACATGTTTAATAGTTAACTGGTATTCAGCGTTGCATAATATGGGACGACAGTTATCCTGCAGAAAAATAATTCTTTTAATTTTAAATTTTGCAACACGACACTTTTCCTTACCAAACTTACCCAACAACAAGCAAGTGTTACTCTTGTCTATAACTGTAGCTGTAGCTGTAGCTGTAGCTCTATATATCTGTATCTGTATCTGTGACTGTAGCTGTATCTATGCGTTATCTAATTTGTAGTTCAGTTTCGATTTCAATTACAGTTCGATTTGTTGGCTGTATGCTCCACTTGAGTTTGCTGCTGCTGGCTCTGCTGGCTCGGCTGCAGCTCCTGGTCGCTCTGGTCTCTCCTTCAGTCTTTTGAGGTATTATTGCGAATGTTGTTGTCTCTGGCACTGGCACTGGCACTGAGGACCGAAGACCGAGGACCGTGTAGCGAGTACCGCCACTGGCACGGGGCATAAGCATGTTTTATTAGTTTGTTTATTCGGGTTATACATATACCGATTTGCTCCGCGCGGTTGCCATAGACGTGCACAAGACCAGCCACAGGGCCCCATAAGGCCAGGCCAATAGATATAGGCCCTCTCACTCGCTCATACACTCTCCTCTCTCTCACTCTCTAGCTCTCTTTCAGTTATTACCTTGCCTATTGCTACGTTATTTCAGCTATTAGTTTGTTTATTTAAAGCGCTTTTAGGGCGGCAGTCAAATCGACCGACTGCCAGACACACAGACAGTCAGTCAGTTAGACTGGCTTACTATTACATGGCTTTGACAAAACATACCAAAACATTGCTTGCATTTTCGTTGAGCGCTACACGGCTTTCTGTGTGGCCCATCAGCATAGTTTATCAAAGGCGAAAGTTGCGCGAAATGGAATCTCTAGGTATTAGTAGATTTACATATTGTCACTAGAAAGTTGAAGATTGTGATCAAAATATAACAATCTACAGTGGGACTTAAATATCTAACTAACTTAAATTAGAGCTCCTTAAAATTGACAAAAGTTAAGTCAACTCCCTTTAAATTTTTTATTAAAAACAAATCTACACCCAAAAATAACCTCCCATTCAAAAGAAAACGTGATGATTTATCTACATGCCAAATAGTAACTCAATAAGTAACGACTAAATGCATTCAAGCACATTATCAAAATGTAAACACTAACTGGATTTAAAAGCCATTTCGTTACGGCTTACAGCTTTTAACAGATTCGCTTTAGCGTCTTTCGTGTTCACCTTGGCCGTGTAACTAGCACTCAAAGTCGTTTGCATTAAAAACATATTTCGTGGTCGTCTCTCCGTTGTGGTTGTTGCTGAAGGGAACAGTTTGGAATTGCGTATGGCAAACTCTGCTCAGCAGCAGCAGCTAACACCCTAACATCCTGCGAGCAATACCAGCCTACCAGCCTACCAGCCTAACACCCTACGCCCTACCAGGCTGAGTAGCTTTGAGTGAAAGACACGCACATAATTGGCTGCCATCATAATGGATTCACGTGCCAGTCGACTGTCTGCTTCAGCTCCAATGCTGCTGTTGCTTCCCATATGCAAAAGTTAAGCGATAACGCAGCAACAGAGTGAGAGAGAGAGAGATAGTCAGAGAAAGAGAGAGAGAGAGCTACTAGCATATGCATTCGTCAAGTTTAGGCCTCAAACAATTAGCACGCACGAAATCGTAGTCAAGTCTCCGCCAGAGTCAGGCAAGCGACAGAGAAGAGCGAGAGGGAGATGCTTAGAAACATGTCGACAAGTTAAGGGAGGGAGCTGAAGCTACTGCCAAATCAAAGACAGCACAGCAGCAATTCGAATTTAATTGTTGCCATAAAAAATTGGCATAAACCAAAAGGCCATCATGAATGTGCGTGCGTCGGCATTTTATATTGCCAGCTGGCCGGAAAAATGCCAGTTGGAAGAGGCAGTTAGTCAAAAGGAAAGGAGCAACAGGAGCTCAATGATACAATGTCTGCACGGTTAATTGCAGTTGTGGAGAAGGGTTCAATAACTCGACTGTTGATTGGCAACCAAGTCGCAAGGCAGCCAGCCTGAATGTTGTTGGCCAGGTTTAAGGCCGTTAACGATAATTGTTATTGTTTGCTGCTTGCGTTCAATGAACTACACTGCAACAAGTGCCAGTTGCCTGCCGTTCTAATTGTATTTTATTACAATATTATTATACAAGCTGAGTTGAGCTTGAGCTGGCTTTATTTTTCCAAGTGTTGCGCCCAACAATCGCAAGTTTAAAGTTGAAAATATGTTGAAAGTTTTCAATTGCATTCCTTGGTTATTTTTTGTATGCCAATGCCATTGATAGGTCTCCCTTCCCCCACTTTCTCCTCTTCATCATCCCTTTCGATGGGGGTTTAACTGAAGCTTTTGTTGTTGTTGTTGTTGTTGTTGACATCATTTTGGGCCATTAATTTTGCATGGTTAAAAGCCTACCTTTTGGTTGGCTGTTCGTGTCGTTTGTCTGCTGCTCTAGATAAAAGCTGGTAGCTCGCTTCAACCTCTGACCCTTCTGTATCAACACCCTGACCCCCTTCAAATCCCTTGCCACCACCATCTATGTAATTCCTGTGCAGTTTGTCAGCGTCTGTTTTAACCTTGGTGATATTTTCACTTTCGCTTCTCGCTCATGTTGTTGTTGTCTTCTCGCGCTCATTATCTCAATTGTTGCTTTTGTTGCTGCTGTTTGTTTGTTTTTTAATAATTATAGCACACAGCTACAATTGTCCCTGACCACACTCACACACACACAAACTCACACACACACTTTAACACAAAAGCAGCAACGAGTTGATAAATTGCGCGCACAGCACAGAGCAGTAAATATTGCAAAAACACAAGGAGTGCACACGTATATATATATATATATATACATATATATATGTTGTATATATATATAAATGTGTGTAGGTGTGTGTATTTGTGCCTGTGTCATCATTAGCTTTTGGCATTCTTCACTGGCTCCAGCGCCTGGACGAGCAATTTAATCAGGCTGGCAGCGCGCAGAAAACCAGATAATGCCGTTATGAATAATTTACGACAAACAGAAGCATTTGCACACAGTAATTCATACATACCCCCACACACACACACACGTAAATACACACCCACAAACAGCTTCGCATTTGCTCTTTATTATTGCTTTATTTGGCTGGGTTTATTTATAATTAATAGCGCGCCAGTTGCAGTAACCGAAACAACAACCAACAAACAACAACCAACAACTTTATAAGCAACAGGAATGAAAAATTAACTATTGAGCTCACAAGGATTAAATATTATTGCGCAACTTTCAGTTCCCTCTGATCTTAATCTTTAAGGACATTTCAGGACTGTGCGTTTTGTTGTATGTTGTAGTCTCCTAGAAAAAGCATGATTAACACATGCTTACTTTTGAAAATCAGTTCAGCTTTGACATAGTTATGGTCGTTCCCATGCCAATATGCCAATTTTGGGCTACGATTCTTAGATGATATGTTGCCCAGAATCACATTTTTAAATGTAGAGGTCAAACAATGATTAAGGCACTTTTGCTTTTGAAGATCGTTTCAGTTTTGACGAAATTATGGTTTCGGTGAACTCGACCCTTTTTGGTAGGTACAATTTTGTCAAGAATTTTGAGCAGCAATCGCATTGCCAAGATTAAATTTAGTATCAAACTAAAGATAGGTTCAGGTTGCATAAAGTTATTTTATTTGAAACCTTTAGGTGTTAGATTGAATTGTGAACTTTACATTTAAACATTTATCGAAGAGACTAACACCCTCAGCATAAGGACGACATTAAAATGACCCTAACAAATAGAGAACTCGTTATATTTAATTGTTGCTTTCAATGTAGCTGCTTTGAAAGTCCTTGCAAAGGATGTGCGTGTGAGGCCATTTATAATTAGAAGCAGTAACCTGTTGCGGGTCTGCGAAGGCAGCAACACGTCAACTCAGCAACACAGGGCACTACTCAGCTCGCAGCTCTCAGTGTTATGTGAAACGAATGCCGCAAAATTATGAAAGCTACGCGACGATTGCGGTTGCACGAATGGGGAAGTGAGCAGGGGGTTCTGGTGGGACATGGGGACTGTATCAATAATTCAGTTGCACAGCTGTTGATTGACCGCAGTAAATTAAACGGCCAGAAACAGACGACAGACCACTTGACATTTATGGCTTATGTATATTTTTGGTATGCTTTGAGAATATAAAATACATGAATTAGAATTCGACATGATTTAAGGCTTGCAGTCAACTAAAATTAGTTCCATTCATAAGATATATGAAATGGAATTAGACGACTTAGACTTAACTTAAGAATTTAAACAAATACAGTCAACTATGCAACTTGCTTTGAGAACATCAAATATTTGAATTAGACTTAATTTAAGACTCTAACAAGTACAGTCAACTAAAAATAGTTCCCTTCACTCTTTTTAAGCCCATTCTAGTTGATAGCTTTGATCGTTTACTTAGGCTCCTCGTCTCAGCGGGTGGTACCAGTAGTGGATCATTGGATTCGGTGGTGTCAGCGTTGAGTATTTGTGCGACGTGTGCCTCGTCGATTGTGCCCTTGAAGATCAGAGGATATGGCCACTCGTGGCAAATGGTGGGTCCACTGTAGTTGCGCAACGCTTCGATCAAACTATCCAATCTCTGCACCTCGGCATAGTCATCATTGAGGCATCTCACCTCGTCCAGCAATGCGGCCACATTGGACTCCAGCACCTGTGTGGATGAGTACGGCAAGTGCGACAAAAAGTTGCAAATTAGATTAGCTGAAAATCGCTTACTTCGCTCGATTTGCTGTGGCGCGTTAAACCGAGCTGAGGACGTGTCTCAAATTACAGCGTTACGCTCGCTGATAGCCCTCGGGCCAGGCACATGGTATAAAACAAGTACTATTCTTGTCTGTCAATCAGTTAGTCATCTCTCTGTGCATTCGTCGTTGACGACTCAGATTTCATTTAGCATGCACTGTGGTCGATTCCCCATTTTATCTACTCTCTATTAGCAACCAATTAGCAAATGCTGCGAGCCACACAAACAAAGCTCTTGTCACAATAATTAAACCCTCAATCCAGACCACAGTGAAGCAAATATCTATATGAAATCGAGATGGCACATTTGTGTACTCATTCTTGGCAAAAGTGAGATTTACTCTTTGATCGATTTCTTTCTATGTATAACTTTGACAATATTCATTTTATAATACGTGTGGATCAAAGACTTACTTAAAATGAGCACATTAAGTATTAAAATAGGTATCTAACATACTTGACCATTACTTTAGGATTCATTGCCTAATTTATTTGCTCATTTTGAGTAGGTCTTTCATACTTGATACTGGTGTAATTTTCCACGCTGGGAAATTATACGTTTCGAAATCCATGTGACTTTTCACAGTTGCGACTTCGCTGGGCTACATTTAAGTATTTATGTATTTCACATCTTTTGTTTATAATAGCCCATTGTCTGCTGAGAATGTTGCCCCCAATAGCACGCTATAATTGCATTAACTTGTTGCAAATCTGTGTCGCAACTGTTAACAACAGCCACAAGCAAAGAGACAAGCGAAGAGAAGCACGTTAAATGCCTCATTTGAGATACGTTTACTGATAAGAGCAGCTGATTGTGGGGCCAAAGTGAAAGCCCAACAAATGTAAACAATAAGAGCAAGTAAACAATGAGTTGTTGTTTTGCTTTTGGTTTTTTGTTGTCTTATCAGCTGGCGGGAGCTTTCGTCAATAACACTATATCTCTTTTACTATGACATGTGACACAAATGTCATTCAAATGGCAAATGCAAACTGTTTGTTTTGTGTTCTTTTCGCTTTCAGTTATTGTCAATTACCAAAAACTCAATGTGCAAATTAATAACACAATTTAGCACTTGACGAACGCGTCCGCGCAAGCTTTCAACGCTGTGCAGCAACTGCCGGCGTCGCTGCATCGTCGCCGTGGGCGTGGGCGTCGTGGTTCTCACTGTCGTCATCATGTGTGTGTGTGTGTGTGTGTGGGTGTATTTTTTCCAACTCTTTGCAATTGTCCAATTTGTTCAGTTTGACATTTTACATAGCGCTAATATTATAAATTTTCCTTCTTTTTTTTGCTTTTGCGCAAAAGTTTCTTTTTGCGCTTTTGCTGCGCTGTGGCTTTTACAGTTAGTTGCCGCACGCTGCTTTGTTGTTGACGGAAAATCGCGGCCGCTCGGGCTCAGCGCTCGGCGTTGACTACTGCTGCTGCTGGCCAGTGGTTTACGGCAACTTACACCACACCACGGCATATATGCATATACATAACATAGATGTACATACATATATGCGTACGTACAATATGATGAGTGGATGAGTGTATCCATACACTAGGTCAAGAAAGTGCTTTGACAAAGCCAAAATTAACTTCTCTTAAGACGTCCATTTGATTGTTATTTGCTTGATTGTGGGACCAAATTGGAAACTTAACCAAAGACATCCAGTCATTAATCCAACCGAAAATCTAACGGTTTTCCCAACCTTATTTTTTCCCATTATTTTTTTTCTTATGCAAAAATGATCTAGCACGGACAAATTTTGAACAGAAGACAAATCAAGGAGGACAAAAAACAAACTCTGCGTTCAAATTGTAGAAAAATAAAACAGAATGAAAGAAATAAGAATTTTTCCATTGTCAAAACACTTTCTTGACATAGTGTGCATATATTGTCGTTAGCTAGGTTTCATGCCTGAAACGCTTGGCGCAGTTTTTGTTTACGTGCGTCAATCAACAATCAACGACACGAACATTGAGAAGACTCTCAAGAGAAACGAGAATGGGCAAGAAAACTAGAGGGCAAGAGTGAGAGCGCACAGAGAGAGAGAGAGAGACAGAGAGAGTGAGTGGCTCATATAATTAGATAACAAATTAATTTTATAGCCGCAGCCTGAAAGTATGCTTGAAATTAAGTTAAGCCAAGTTGAAATTACAGACATGTTGTTGATGAGACAATATATGGAAATTAAACTGTGCTGAAACTCAAAAAATTACATATCCTTTATGAAGTCCTTTGATGAAGTATTTTATTCTTTCAGCTTGAAAGCAGCTTTATATATATATATATATATGGAATATATATATATAACAATATATGGAATATTGTCTCACTGACTTCATAATTCGTTTGATTAAGTGATGGCAAATTGATTGAGCTTGAACTCATTACGTAGTTACATATTTATTTTAAAATTATTTCAGCTGATAATTTCTCACATTTCGTAGACGGGTTAGATTTGGTGTGCAACACACACTCAGTATACATGTGTGTGCAATGATTTTTGGAGCAGCGCTTTTAGCCTGGTTTGCTGGCTAAGCCGTTGTTTGCGCCAAACAAGTCAAGCAAGCGCCAGCTGCTGGCCATTAAAATTTTAATTTTGTGCACCATTTGGCGCTGGCATCTTGGCATCAGAATCTCCCGTTTGCTGCAAAGCAATTGGCTTGAGCGATTATGTTGATGTTGATGGTGATGACTGGGAGTGAAGAGGAGGCGGGAGCAGGAGCAACTTACCTGCAGTTGCCATCATCATCGACGCTGGCTTCGTCGATAATACGCTCAATTCAATTTGCATATTCAGTTGTCCAATGAAGCGAAGCAGCAGCAACAACTACACACAGGATCTCTCTTCATGCCCCTTCTTTCCTCCCCCACACATGTCGATCCGTTCGGCCAAACACGAATGGTTTTTTTTTTGATTGTTTGTTTGTTGTTGTTGTTGTTGTTGTTACTGTGCCAAGCCTTGTTGGGCACTTGCAAGTTGGAACACAGTTGGAGCTTGCCCCAAAATGTGGAGCTGACAACAGCAGCAGCAGCAGTAGCAGAGTGGCACGCATGAGCTGCTTGAGCAGCAAAAGGGTTCCACCAGCCCTTCACCTGCTGTTAATCCATTACGTTAGCAATTTAACTTGCGCCACGTAAACATGATTATCATCTTAAGTGCAACGTGTGTGGGTGGAACTGACTATCAAACCACCCCCCTTCAACCCAGCCCAATTCGTACTTTGGCTCGTGCTGAGCTGGCTTTGCGTGCAATTGAAGTCAACGCTTGGCCAGGTTAAGGTTGGCTGGTTGGGTTGGCTATTTGGCTGTTTGGGTTGGTAGCCATGAGTTTGGCATTGGCAACAACTGCTTAAGCTGCAGCTATTAACACACGCATTGTTCTTTTTGCTGCTGCTGCCCGACTGGTTTGCGCTCCTGTATAACAAGTTGCAATCTGCTTAAAACTGCAATTCATTTAAACGGTTTTTATTAATGCGGAGTGCAACAACAACAGCAGTTGCAGCAACAGTAGCAGCAGCATCCTCCATGGCGTGTCCGCCTCTAATTGAGCTTGTCAAGTTCAGCTTTTGCTGTGGGGCACATACAGATACATACAGTCGCGAGAAAAATAATAGCACCACGACAACATCATCAATCATTAGTTTCTCAATTTTTTCAAATTTATGTTTTCATCTTTTTAAAATAATGTTAGGGGCAGTCAGTACTGCTCCCGATATTCTTTTTAATATATATGATTATATAGTTATTTACGTAATTTTTTTCTTGTGAAAGATGTGCTATTAATTTTCCTCGACTGTACATATATGTCCAACTATTGAGATCTCTTTTAAGCAGCCCCCGGGCGCATCCCCAAAATGTCCCGGGTAGCGCTGGAAATGTCACGTACAGAGCGACGCCCACCAACAAATAATTTGGGGTGTCGAGCAGATGGCGGAGTTGAAGTTGAGTGCAACAAATCGAGGCACGCAGCGCAGCAGCAGCAGCAGCAGCAACAGCAGCAGCATCAGCCACAGAGCAGAGAAAATTCGCAGCCGAAATATTACAACAGCAGCTTGATTAATTTTTGGGCGTGTACATGCTTAAATTTGTGGGCGTGGCTGTCATGAAGCAACACCATTTTTAATACTGCCATACCATCAACGAGTGGGGCAGCTCCGACAATAAGGAAATATTTGTGACGTGCTGGTAAATGGGGTAAAAATAGAAATCGAATTGAAGTTAAGGGGGCCGAAATTATGTAGAGAAATCAGTTTGTAGATTGAGCGGAAACTATTGGAATATTATTTGTATATTGAGTATGTATAAATAATAATGTATTAAAACATATTACAGGGTGCAACTCTAGACAGATCCAGTTTCAACTTGCGCTTACTATATCTTCACATTGCGTATTTTATACAGTATCAATAAAATAATCAGATTGTTTTAGATGTTACAATTTACAGGGTGTTTCGCTGCCCATGTCAATCAAATACATAGGACTCTCTTTTTCTGTGGCATTAAACGAAGGTTGCCAACAGGCGGATAAGACCAACAGACACAGCTACAATTGCAAAAATACCCACAAACTTTTAAATATACATTTGCAGAGAGACACACACATACATACATACATATATACATATGTATATGTATATACAAATGCAGAGAGACAGACGAACTCGGTACTAGAGGGTCACACAAAGTAGCGTTGACAAACCCATTATCAGAAAAACAAACCGGAGATTAACTTGGCAAAATGTCTGTAGACGCCATAAAAAATCCAAGAGAGTCTAACGGAGAGAGAGAGAGAGAGAGAGAGATTGAGATTGAGAGAGATGGAGAGAGCGTGTGACAGCAATGAGTGTAAATGAAAGAGCAAGTGCAGTAAATCTACTAGAGCAGCCAGATGCTAAATAAAATATGAACACACAGGGAAAAGAGGGAAAGTGAGAGGGAGAGGAAGCGGGAGAGAGCACATGGTCTGTCTGGGTGGGCACTGTAAAAGTGACACATGAGCGTAATAACAGCTAAGACCTTGCTAAGCATCAGGCAGTCAACAACCACTTGACACAGCAGCCAGCAGCAGTAGCAGCAGGAGTTGCAACCCAGGCCGGACAACCCCCGGGCTTGATTTTTTTGGGGGTAAGAGCAAGTTGCCGGTGCTGCACTCAACGTGATTACAAATTATACCGTCTGAGCAATCATCGCCGGCAGTTGTGTGTGCAAGGAGGCGGGCCTCAAAACACCGCCCATAGGAAATATAATTCCATAACACGAGCAAAAAGGGTCGGCTTGCAGCAGCTCCCAGCTCCCAGTTCGTGCACGTCGTCCGGCGTCTGGAATCCGTAGTCAGATTTTGGGCTGCACACGCAACGCACATTGCCACGTTGTGGTGGTTGGCCAGACACACAGCCGGACATGCGGACGGACAGGCAGCTAGACGGTCTGAATCAGGCTTGCAACTGGTTGTTGGAGTTGTCGCCTCGTTGGTTGGTTGTTCAAGCTCTCTCTACGCTTCTTTCTTCCCTCCCCTACTCCTCCCCCACTCCTGCGCTCCTGTTCCTCGTCTGCTGCCGCTTCCGCTCGACGCTTAGATAATGTTGTTAGCATTTACGTTTTATTCTTGTTTTAAGACACAATAACTTAATTATGCATTGGCTGCAATTTGCAACTAAACAATTTTATGTTTTTTTCAAAATGGCTAGCATTTATTTTTAGAGCAAGCCTAGAAGTATGCAATTTTTTCAGCGTATTTTGTACGCAGAGTGAAATATTACTGAAAGTTGACAATGAATAAATGAGCATTATGATGTGTTAAGATATAAAAGAGAGAACAGAAAACAACTAATTTGGTCAATATCTAGATTCACAACTTGACGAATTCAATAGTTATTTTAACCCCGTAGAGATTTTTATATGTTTGCGAAAGGATTACGAATCAACTAAATAAGATTTAATATCTACACTTCTGGCTATAATTTTTATTCATCAATAAGCTCTTCACTTTCTCTCCCGGTGATTAACCCATAAGCCGACTGTTACTTCGCTTTTACAACAAAATGACTACTAAGCGCAGTGGACTGGGAACGGTTGGCACAAAAGGCATTCTTTACTGCCACATATTACTACTTACATATAATGGCAGAAGTAGTAGTTTCTTTATTTTTATAGCCAATTCCAGAGTCGATGTCCTGCCACGTGGCAGCGCGGAATTTCAAGGCGCAAGGTCAAGGAGGAGAGTGTAACCCATTGCTCGATGAGTATGTAGGTGGGTATATTTCACACACACACACACACATGATACACCACACATGTACCCAACTAAATCCTTTTTGATTAAATTCAATGTTTTATATCCAATCCGATGGTTGGGCGTGTGGGCTGTACTATAGTCTTCTTCTGGTCATGTTAACATTTTATATCTCTTTGAAACGCATTTTTCGCAACACAATGCCAATTTTTTTTTGTTTTGCTCATTTCACCCACATATAGAGAGAGACATTGTCAGACATAAAACAAAATGGCCAAGCCAAAAGAGACACTGCCGAGGAAAATAGATTGAAGTGTAATCATGGTTTTGAACTGCTCCTCGGTCATACACATCTACACATTTAATCCGAGCAAACGTAGCACAAAACTCACAAAACGGCCAACGACGACGACGACGACAACAATATGGGAGAAAGTGAGCGTTTACCCTCGTAAGAGTCAAATATATAAAACAAAAGACATTGTAATTGGAGAAAGGCAGCAAAGCTGCCTAGGATGCCTCTACTACATACATTCGCCTTAAGCACTCTGAAAAAAGACGACTCGAATTGTGGAAAAACGACTTCAAATAAAAATCGCCCAAAATGAAATACTCCCTAATAATTAAACAAATTTTATGTTTTATAGAAATAGTTTTAAAAATAAACTTATTTATCCACGAGTTAGAAAGGCAAGCGCAAATTATTTTCTTCTATTTTGGGACATATTTTCTCTTAATAAGAAAGGCATTTCTAAAAAGGATACATGCAAATTGAAATGCATGTTTCTTCCAAAAATACTTTCAGAATTTCAGAAAATAATATTGAAATTTGCTATATTCGAGTTTTGATTTTATCTACTTTAGAGGCTAAGTAACTCAAAGGGAAGTCACACTAATGTTTAATAATGATATAAGTAAAAATGAAGCTGATATAAGAGTGCTTCCATATACACACAGAGAAAACAAAACACCATACAAATTATACATATTTTGTACAAAATACATTCCAGTTTATTTTATGAGTGTATGTAGGTGGGAAGTTCCTTCAAGCTGCAGTTACGACTCTGTTCTGCTCGTGTGGCGCTGCTTATTCCGCTTGACTGATTGCAGAGTCTTTGTCTCTGCCACAGAAGGAAGTGACTGCACGTGTGTGTGTGTGTGTTTGGGTGTGTGACACAATATGTGTGTATGTTATCTAAGTTTGTTTGAATAAACTTAAGCGAATGTTTTGTAAGAAGATTTCCTTTATAGTTGGCGGACTTCTCTCTATCTCTCTGACTCTGGCTCTGACTCTGGCTCTGACTCTGGCTCTGGTTTACAAATACATTTGACAGTTCTAGCTGGTCTTCTTGTGGCTTGCAATCGTTGACGATGCAGCTTGACAAGCACTTTGCACGTCCCATCCTGCCACATGTGGCACACACTTTGGGTATCACTGACTGGCTGACTGGCGTGTCTCACCCGAGCACTTGAAGCCATTTCAAGTTCAGTTTTGCATGCCGCTCGACAAGGATTGGCTTGCTAAAAGTTCCTTTTGGCTTCGTTTGCCATAATGCCACATAATGCCAAATCGATTGTTAACCATAGTAGCGGACAGAGTATAGAGCACTTGAGCCAGCAGCCAGCAGCCAACAGCCAGCAGCAGTAACTGTATCATAATAAAATGTCTAAATTTTCCAATTGCCGGACAAATACACTCGCACAAACATATACAAACAAACAGAGAGAGCAGCAAACCAGCAAACCAGCAAACCAAAGGCTTAAGACCTGACCGGCTGTGTTATCTCTGTGGCATCGATTGTGAAATAATATTTAATGACCGTAAAATTATATAGTATGCTAAACTGAAATTTGGCTTAGAGCTGAGCGCACTCGGTCATAGTTCGCTCGTTCGATCTTCTGAGCGAACTAACTAATACAGCAAAATACAAATGTATAGCTGACATCTGTATAATTGTATATATGTATGTACATTATGCTGCTCATAAGCATATGTATAACTCTAATACAATCTATTAAATAAGTTTTGTTCATTTCGATTATCCATTCAATTGAACTGATGGTGAACGAATTGGGACATGTCTAAAACTGTATTTGTTTTGGCCAAGTCTTTAGTTTTTATGGTTAGACTTTTCTGCAATAATCATATTGTGGTTTCGGATACTAAAGCTGATTAGCAATGAGTGCAGATAGCTGAGGCAAATGAATGCAAGCAACATAAATTCAAATAAATACACAATCACAAAGAGCCAAACATATTGAGTGCTTAAGATTCGAATTTGCCTAATGCTACAACAAGATAGTTATTATTTGAATGGTCTAATTAACATCAAATACTTTGAGAGTCACTGAGAGAGAGTTATGAATGGGAAATGTTTGCAATTATATGACAGTTATTTTTCTATTTCAGTGACTGTATTTGTTATGGTGCCACAGGTTCTGCTTGAGTTCTGTCCGCCTTCAATAAATTCAACTCTTATTATTGCCGTTGTTTGTTTTGCACTCCTCGCATGAGATATATATGTATATATATACAGTGTATATATAATATATTCAGCGCACACATTGGACAGACTCTTAAAATGGCCATAAAGCAAATTGTGAAAAATTATTGTGTATATAAAATTTAATGACATGTCAAAAAGGATATCCGGCATACGGCCATTGCCGACATTGACGAGCAGCACAAACAGCAAATGGCAAAGTGGAGCAACTGGAGCAAAGAATGGGCGTCGCTGACAACGTCAATGTCTGAGTCCTTGTCCTTCTCGTCCTCGTCCTCACGCTTGCTGTCTTTTTCGATGTGGTGTCCTGGACCAAGCTTGTAGCTGTGCACTCAGAAAAGGAATCGAACTGAATTTTAGAAATACGACTTACTTCCTCACCTTATTATTCAGAAAATATATTTCTAATACTGAATTGTTACTTATATTTTTAATAATCATTTGTATTTTAAGACTTTCACGTATACAAAAGTGTATCATGCACTTTTAGATCTGTAGAACTTCTTATTTCTAGGTTGATTTTTTTTCGTGTGTAGTCGTAGTCGTGGCTGATATATGTAATGTGTTGTAAGTCCTGTAACACACATATATATGACGCTGACAATTTTAGTTTAGTTGTTGTCGGTTTTGGTATTTACTTCTTACTTCTTCGAGAGAAACAGCACAAACATAATCGAGCGCAACTTTATTATTTTGTCGAACAACAACATCAAGAGCAGTATCGTGTGTGGGTTAGATTTTATGCCCCCAACAACAACCAGCAGCTATGCCCCTGTCTTGTGGTCGTTATAGCCGTCATCATTACGCCTTGGACTGGTCGCACTTGGTCTGGTCTGGTCTGGCTTGGCCCTCGTCTTGGGTGGTAGAGATCTGCACATTTTATAGTTTTGAAAAGTCACAAAAATGTCAATTGCTTGTCATGTGCGCTCTGCCCGAACGCCAAATGGCATTGAATAAATTATATTGTGGCCATAAAGTTGTTGCCGTCACAGTCACAGCCACACATCCTGGTCCTGGGCTTACTTTGTAAAGCTGCCAGCTGAGAGCAACCCAGACCAAGTCGAGGAAAGTACTCCTTGCCTGTTTATTTGCATGTGCACGGCGGCTAATCAGCCGCTGAGCTGAACAAAATTGATTTCTGCGTTCAAATTGCTAGCCAGCATTAAAAAGGGGGAGACTTTTGAGACGAGTGCTGCTTATTAGATCACCCTTGGCAATAGCGTAATAAATGCTGAATTATGACAGATAAAAACCAAAAAAAAAACCGAATAACTCTCAGTTTTTGAACTTAAGACCTTTTGAATTTTAATCAAGCTAAATATTGAAGCAGTTGTTGCTCTGCTCCGCTCAACTTTGGGTACATTACGAGTCTCGTATTTTCCCTTTCATTGCGCTGTTTATGTAGTCAACTTGAAGGACTTCTCTCGACTTGCTGGCCTTGCTTCTCCTCCTTGTCTTAGGATGTGTTAATGTGCCACGCTTGAATGGCGCATAAATTTCTTTATGCGGTTTTTTATGCTCGCCTCTTTCCTTTGTCTATGGCTGGGGGTGAAACACTGTCGACACGACTCGGTCTGCGGCCACTCGACCCTCGATCGAGTAATTGAAAATATTTGAAATAATTCATAAAATTTTATGTGATTTCCGCTTTGAAGTTCCCATTTATTTTTTTTTTTGTATTTTATCTGCAGGCAAGACCATTAAAATAGTTTGCTCTGCAGCTATCGGTCGCGTATAATTCAGAGCGTTGATAATTGTTTTAATGATGTCATAACGTCGCCTTGATAGCACCCTCTCTGATTTATGAGTATGTCTCTAGTGGTCGTGTTTTCTCTTTTTTCATTTCGAGTGCCGCCCCGAGCGTGCCAGATATAGTTACAGTTGGACATATACTATATAAGCACGATAGGTTGTCGTACATGTGTGTGTGTGAATAAGTAACCCGTTTCTTTGGCATTGCATGATTTATGTTCGCAAACAGCAAACAGAAAAAAAAGAAAACGAATGGTGACCATGTGGGGCACCACCTGAGTGGGTTGCTGGGGCTGGCATGTTCCTGCTAACCACTTGAAAACGTTAAATAAGTTGTCTAACCACACATTAAACCAATTTGGCACTGCACAAAAGCTGCCCACAGTCTGTCCGTCTAACTGGCACCTTGGCTTTCATTGCTTTTTTTTATTTTTTCATACAACGTTTGCTCGGCGCCATAAATCATAGGAAGGGCCACGTATGTGACTACTTTAGCTAGGGGATCGATAAATTATTATTAGTTGGCCGGCCGCTGCTGAGCTGCTGAGCTGTTTTGGGGGCGCGTGCAAAGGAAGTTGTTAGAGCCCCAAAAGGCGAACTGACCGAAATCCTAGCCGCTGTGGTTCAAATGCCTTTTAACTTAACAACTTTTTCTGCCAACACCAAACAACAGACACATACACACACTCGCATACACACACTCGCACACACACAACTTTGTCCTGTTGTTAGTAAAAACCCTTAACGCCGTGTGTAAAGTGGACTTGACATGAGATTAACATCTTCAAAAGCATAGCTTAAAGTATTTGTTGGAGTTCGTTGAAGTTACCCCGACTAAAGGCTGGGTCCTGGTCCTGGTCCGTACCATTCCCGGTCCCTTTTGGCAGCCGTCGCTGTTTTTGGATAATTGCGTTCTTGTGCGCTGAGCCTTGAGCTTAACTGTTGCTGTCATAACTAAGCGAAAAGGTATACAATTTATGAAAACGTCGAGCACTGCCAGCCAGCAGCCACCAGCCACCAGCCAGCCACCAAGCAGGTGTATGTGGCTGAAGCCGCTGAAACAAACAATGACCCACGCCATGTGTATATTATAACAATTTCAGTTGGATTTATTTCGTAGATTTCAATAGCTAAATAATGGCAAAACAGAAGGCTTACTTACGACCTAGTAGGGCTTGGTGAGGGAGGGGCAAATGGTTCTAATCGTAAACAGTCAGGGACCAGCTTGCAGGATTACAGCGCACGACGATGACGCAGCTTTAGACGACGCACAGTCTTGTACTGGTATCCGTCATCAGCAAGAACAGCAGATTTCTGGGCAACTTCCTCAACTGGGGCATCAGAGCCAACTTCCTCAGAGGGAGGCAGGTATTCATTGGCAACCTCAGAAACATCCCGACGTTGGCGGTACTTAAGACGGCGGACAGTCTTGTACTGGTATCCATCCTCTCCGAGAACTGCGGAATCCTGAGCAACTTCCTCAACGGGAGCTTCAGTAACTGCTTCTTCCGAAGGAGGCAGATAGTCATTGGCAATCTCGGAGACATCCCGACGTTGACGGTACTTCAGACGACGAACAGTCTTATATTTGTAACCATCTTCTCCAAGAGCAGCGGACTCCTGGGCAACTTCCTCAACTGGTGCTTCAGGAGCAACTTCCTCAGTGGGAGGCAGGTAATCGTTGGCAATCTCAGATACATCCCGACGTTGACGGTACTTAAGACGGCGGACAGTCTTGTACTGGTATCCATCCTCTCCGAGAACAGCGGAATCCTGAGCAACTTCCTCAACAGGAGCTTCAGTAACTGCTTCTTCCGAAGGAGGCAGATAGTCATTGGCAATCTCGGAGACATCCCGACGTTGGCGGTACTTCAGACGACGAACAGTCTTATATTTGTAACCATCTTCTCCAAGAGCAGCGGACTCCTGGGCAACTTCCTCAACTGGTGCTTCAGGAGCAACTTCCTCAGTGGGAGGCAGGTAATCGTTGGCAATCTGAGACACATCCCGACGTTGACGGTACTTAAGACGGCGGACAGTCTTGTACTGGTATCCATCCTCTCCGAGAACAGCGGAATCCTGAGCAACTTCCTCATCAGGAGCTTCAGTAACTGCTTCTTCCGAAGGAGGCAGATAGTCATTGGCAATCTCGGAGACATCCCGACGTTGGCGGTACTTCAGACGACGAACAGTCTTATATTTGTAACCATCTTCTCCAAGAGCAGCGGACTCCTGGGCAACTTCCTCAACTGGTGCTTCAGGAGCAACTTCCTCAGTGGGAGGCAGGTAATCGTTGGCAATCTCAGACACATCCCGACGTTGACGGTACTTAAGACGGCGGACAGTCTTGTACTGGTATCCATCCTCTCCGAGAACAGCGGAATCCTGAGCAACTTCCTCAACGGGAGCTTCAGTAACTGTTTCTTCCGAAGGCGGCAGATAGTCATTGGCAATCTCGGAGACATCCCGACGTTGGCGGTACTTCAGACGACGAACAGTCTTATATTTGTAACCATCCTCTCCGAGAGCAGCGGACTCCTGGGCAACTTCCTCAACTGGTGCTTCAGGAGCAACTTCCTCAGTGGGAGGCAGATAATCGTTGGCAAACTCAGACACATCCCGACGTTGACGGTACTTAAGACGGCGGACAGTCTTGTACTGGTATCCATCCTCTCCGAGAACAGCGGAATCCTGAGCAACTTCCTCAACAGGAGCTTCAGTAACTGCTTCTTCCGAAGGCGGCAGATAATCATTGACAATCTCGGAGACATCCCGACGTTGGCGGTACTTCAGACGACGAACAGTCTTATATTTGTAACCATCTTCTCCAAGAGCAGCGGACTCCTGGGCAACTTCCTCAACTGGTGCTTCAGGAGCAACTTCCTCAGTGGGAGGCAGGTAATCGTTGGCAATCTCAGATACATCCCGACGTTGACGGTACTTAAGACGGCGGACAGTCTTGTACTGGTATCCATCCTCTCCGAGAACAGCGGAATCCTGAGCAACTTCCTCAACGGGAGCTTCAGTAACTGCTTCTTCCGAAGGCGGCAGATAGTCATTGGCAATCTCGGAGACATCCCGACGTTGACGGTACTTCAGGCGACGAACTGTTTTGTAGCGATAACCATCTTCTCCCACAGCGGTGGAGTCTTGGGAGATGTCCGCATTGGGAACATCGACCCCAACTTCCTCCGCCGTCGGTGGGAGATACTCATTCATGATCTCGGCGACATCGCGACGGTGCCTGGTTTGTTCGACAGGAATCACTGCAGCCGTCGCTGCGACAATAAACATGCACGCAATGAAGAGTTTCTGCAATGAATGAGAGATGAATTTGTTCCTAGTAATAAATCTACGATTACATACCATTTTAGTACAGATCTCCACGCTAATTGTATTATCGATGGAATCTATGGGTCGAATGATTAATAGTCGCAATTTGTCGGCATATTTATACGCTCGAATGTTTGCCAAGCGTCGCATAAACATAAAAAAACACACACAACCCAAACAATGACCAACACTTTGTTTGCCAACAACAAAAGGCCTGGCAACAGCAACATAAATAGAAACCATAAACAGCAGGCCAGCTCGGACTGGTGATTATAAGACAAGCGGAGCATTTACAAGCCAAATGCTGGCACATGGTGCCACTTAGGCCCTCAAGTGCCCCTGCCCCTTCCCCTACCACCGGGCCGACCCCTTCCGCACCGTTCCGCTCCTTTCTCAGCTGTTTCGGAGCCGGTTAGCGCCTAGGCAGAGAGCGGAACTAAAAAATCGGTGTGTTTCGCTTTCGTTTGGTGCGTTCGAATGTTTCACGGTCAAGATACCAACAAACATAATAAGATTTAATGCAAAAAAAAAAATGAAATAATAATAATCGTAATGACAGCAGCAAAAGTCATTTGGCGTGATCTGCTCAGTCGTCACAAGAGTATCTTGTTAATTGTGGTAGATATTGTAGTTGTTGTAGTTGCTTCTCAAGATTGATTATCTCGAGGGTTGTCTGTGTATCGGTAATTTGCGTACTACGTTTAGTTCAACGAACTGGCCAAAAATGCGCTATTTTGAAAGGTCGCTTGTGAATGATGCTGATGATGATGATCGGATCGGAGTGGATTGGAATGGCTCCACTCGGTTTGTTCTTTGTTTCGAACGATGATATCATGACGTCAAAAATACTGCGCACTTGCTGGGTGACATGTTTTGGCAGATATTTTAACAGAAGTCTTCCAAAAATCATTTATCATAATTTGGAATAGTTATCAAATTCAATTAAAATGTATTTTGATTTTTGTTAGCTGTCTAAAGATAGTTCTGGATCTTAATGGAAGAAGTCATCCAAGAATAATTTATCATAATTTGGAATAGTTATCGAAAGCAATTAAAATGTGTTTTCATTTTTGTTAAATCTCTAAAAATGGTTCTAATTGAATTCAAATTATATTTGTGTTAATTAATTACTTGTCACACTTTTGCAATAATATTCAAATGCAATTAATACGTATTTTCCTTTTCGTTAGCTCTATAAGTATTGTTCTGCATCGTAACTATATTACAGATATATTTATGTTATGAAGCTAGCCAAAAATCATAAGACACAAAATACAATTAATATGTATTTTCCATTTCATTAGCTGCTCCAAGGATTGCTTTAGTTGAAATTAATGTAATAATCGTTATATTCCCATATCCTTGTTGTTATCAGCTAATTGAGCGATGCGGGACTACTTAATGGCTGGCATAACTTGGTAATAACTTGCCTGTAAGATCTCTGCCCTTAGTATCAAAGATACACTACTCTCCCCAACAACAAAAAATCAAAAGAAAGAAAAAAAAGTATGAAAGTCCAAAGAAAACAACAAGAGTTAACAAATTGCGCGCATGCTGAAAACTTTGGCTATGAAATTCATAAACTTGGACCAAACAAGCAGCTCGACGGCAGCTTTCCCTCCCCCCCTGCTGCTGCCTCCCACGCGTAAGGGACAGTTAAAAGTTGTACACAAATCATGCATATGATGTTTTGGGGCACTCTCTGCTGCAGAGTGGCACAGCTGCGGCCCAAACGGCAACTAATTAAAGGAGACCAGAACAAAGGCGACACAGAGAGAGCAAGAGGAAGAATGGAAGAGAGTGGGATAGAGAGAGTCAGCGAGTTCGGGGTAGCAAAAAGTTGTCTCGTCAAGGTTTTCGGGGAAGTGTGTCAAGTGCCACAGAATGTGGTAAACAAAACAAATGGAGTGTGCAATCTGTCGTAAACAGTCATAAATTCTGTGTAGTCTCCCTAACTATTGCTGTTAATCACCTCCCCCCCCACTTATTTATTTCACACCCCTCTCTCTCCGCTGGGTTTGCCATCTTTATCGCAATCATTCACAGCGCCACTTGTGAAATCTTGTGCAACGTGTGCCTCAACTGAACTGAAGCATGAACATCGAATGACACATTCTAATATAATATAAACGATGTTTTATGACAATCAATTTGTTACAATTCAATAGACACGCAACCAGCACACAACCAACACACATGTCTGTGTGAGTGTGTGTGTGCTCTCATTTATGTGATTATTTGATTTGTGTGTTTGACGTTGACATTCATACGGCCATAGCAGGGGCTCCAACTCTGCAGCCAAAAATCCCGTATCCGATTCCGAGAGTCAGGCCCCCGGTCATATAACGAATTTTATGAACTAGAAAGTATCATTAATTTAATACGCTTACGCATACGCATACGCACATAGTCCTACGCAAACAAGGATATATGTATGTATGTATGTGTCTTGCCTCGGCTGGTGGGGAGCTGTTGTTAGTTATGCTGGGCATTGTAATGTAAATATGCGCGACATGCAATCATAAATAAACATTCGACACAAAAACACAATAAATGTCAAAAAGTTTCGCCATTATCCAGTTTGCCAGTTAATGTGACAACGCTGCGTTCTGACTCCGGACTCCTGCCTGCATGTCCTGCACGACAACATCCTCCTTCTGCTCCTCCTCCTCCTCCTCCTCCTCATCCGCCTACTGTGATGTCTTGCAAGGCAACGCTTTATTATTTTAATGATTTTTCAGCGCCGTTATGTCCATAGCCTCTGCATTAACTTCTCCCCGATCCCTGCTGCAATTGTATTCGCCTGGCATTGTGTGAGTGTGTGTGTGTGTGTGCTCACATTTGTAATTCAATTCACCCGCATCCCAACTCGATCCGCATCCCGACTCCATTCTCGACCAGCATTCGGCTTCTTTTGCCGGTTATTATTTTACATGTCGTTCGCGGGAGCTCACTATAATTTATTAGCAATTTGCATAATTTTCTTTTATTAAGCAGTTGCCGTTGCCATTGCCATTGCCATTTCATTGTGCCAAGTTTTTGATTTAAATGCTGCGCGCCCTCTGTCAACGTCCTTTGTCCACGTCCTCGCCCCGTCATCAACTCTTTGGCCAATGTTATGCAAATGTGGCCCGTATTATTATCCATAAGGTCTGCTAGTTTATAGCCACCCCCCGCATCCCTGCCTAAAGAGACATTTGTAGCTTATTATTAAATGCTGTCAAAATTATGGATAAATATACAGTCTTCATACAACCGTCTTGACATCAAGGTCACATCTCCATCTCAATGGCAATTGTATTAGCTGAATTCAATTAAACTTGAAGAACAGTCTCCAATTGAATTTCCATTATACATGAGTTGAAATTTTTGAAATGCTTTCAGCAAGCAGGATTTTACTTGATATTTCCCTTCTAGGAAAACAATTAACTTTGGCTTAAAATACTAAAACAGGAAGGAAGAAAAGCTATCAGTTATCAGCGAGCTCATTAGTAGGGGTGAGTAGGAGGGTGCACGGGCGTTGACCGCATCATTATGCAATCTTTAAAAGGAGTTGGAAAAGAGAATGCGAACGGCAGCTGCTTTGCAGCCAATGGTTAAGCAAACTTAAGTGAAACTATTTAAAGCACAATTTAGTGCAAATCAATCGAGCTACGCTTCTAATTAGAAAACCAAAGCAAACACACACACAAGCACACACGCACAATCAGCTAAACACATACACTCAAGCACACTTAAGTGATTTTGTTAACTTGTGTGTGTGTTAAAGGGCAGAGAGATGAAGGGGTATGTGGCAGGTTGGTGTGCCGCTGCAATAGTGCCCAAAACCAGAAGACCCCAAGACACTGCTGTGGCCCAGTCTGTGAGACAGATCTGTTTATTTGTTTGTCTATTGGCCTCCACTGTTTGACTTGAAGGTATTAGAAACTAATTTGTACAGCAGCCAAGCAGAACCTGGAGCAGGAGGAGCAGCAGCAGCAACAGCGAAAGCCGTAGCAAAGCTAACTGGATACAAACAGCAATTGTTTGTCTGTCTATCTATCTCAGAGGCTTTAGTCCTGGCTGTGCAGCTTTGTCCTTTTGTCAGCCGCCCCTCGCCCCAAAAAAACTGAAGCAGCACAACAACAAGCATATAGAACACACAAAAAAAAACAATCCATGCCAAATCCTTCGCCGAGAGAGAGAACAAGAACAAAGCGCCAACTGACTGCGACGAGTAAATCATATGCTCTATAACCGAGTCGACAGCCAAAAAGGGACTCATCTCGTTTTTAAGTCGCTTGCGGCTTAAATTTTCTTAAATGTTGCATTGTCTTTGGCAGTGGCAGGCTGAGACACTGGACTTGGCCAGGCAACAGGCAACAGCAAACAATGGCCCAAGCACATGCCAAGTTTTTCTGGATTAACTAAACAAGCTCATGAGTAAATATTTTCAAGCATATTTTGGGCCAAACTTTGCAATGAAGTTGGCGACGTTGCTGCTTCAGCTTCTGCCAGACCAGAAACAATTTAGCGTTGAAAATTTTGAGCTACGCATTGCAAAATTTGCCAAATATATGCACACATTGTGTGTGTGTGTGTGTGTGCCTGTGTGCATACATAGTTTGATGTGTATTTGCCAGATATTCGGACAAATATTTGCCCGATCAAAAATAAACTGAAATATGCTCACGTAGCGCACAATTTGCTACTTTAAAACATTTTTCACTCAGCTGGCATTAAATAACTTGTTTTTATGTACAAATATGCACTTTCCTTTATGGATCCCTTGGGATCAGGAGAGGAATGCAGGTGCCGCTGTAAATCGCATGTGTTTTATTTGATAATTTGGAAAACATGGCTGGTCAATAAATTGCAGCTCGAGTTATGCGCTCGAGTTATTTGCAGTGCATTTGCATTGATGACTGTTGACATTAAACTGCAAACATCAGTGCGAAAAATGCAATTGGCAGTTTGCAGCTTACGGATCAGCATTCGCTTTCATTTGTCCAGTCATTTTTTAAAATTCGTTTCTTTTTTATTAATGAAATATGCATAATGGAAAACTGCACTGCAGTGCAAGTTTATATTATTAATGCCGATATAAGCGAGATTATTATAGTGTTGCTCGTTTGCTGGCCAAATACCTTTTGTTAATTTTAATTTCATTTCATTTTAATGCAACTTGTTTTTACTGTGTTTTTTTTAATAGCGCACTTTTGCGAAGCTAATTTATGATTGCTCAATGCGGCATGTAATTGCATGCAAAAGCCTTTAATGATGGCCCCAAGTGTGTGTGTGTGTATGCGTGTTTGTGTGTGTGTGTGTGTAAGCTTGCCAATTGATTATGTTTTGTATTCAGTTTGCATATTTTTATCGGTTGCCATTTGATATTGTGCAAGGTATTAAGCAACCATTATTAACTGCCTTATCGCACGATAATCAAATGAAATTAGAGACATATTTATTGCAATTTATGACATATATATATATATATATATATATATGCATATAATATGATAAACTTATTGCTGATAATTCGGGCAGATAAAGCAGATTTCCATTTGCAACAATCCAAACAACAAGGGGAGAGGAAGAGAGGGTAGGGGAGCTGCTCTAACTTCTAATTCAAGCCAATTAGCGACTGGGAATTAAGTGCTGATTAGAGCAACGACGGTGGGAGTCAATTTGAGGGCGTGGTCTTAACGCATATCTACGCATAATAAAGTCAACACAAATTAGTCAAGCGCTTCGTTCCACCACGCCAATTGGCGTAACGTCGTAAACAAAACGCTAAATGCGACCAACATGCACAAATGTCACACCCCTTTTGCACCCCCTTTGCTCCTACACTCAGAAAAAACATTGACCTAAAAGCCAGTACTCGATACATTCTTTGGTCTGATTCTATTTTTTGGAAAGGAAGTCAAGTGTTACGACTTCAATTCGCCGTAAAGTGTAAGTATTTTTGAATTAAATAAATTTTATATTTTTCTGAGTGTAAAGTGTGAAATCGCTGGATTCTGCAGCCATGGCATCACTTGGCAACAACTGTAACTGCGACTTTGGTCGCACGATTAATCGTCGTTGCAAATTGTTGGCACGTTTTCAATTGACAGCAGTAGTGTGCGCATTGGCCTCCTTCGACCAGAGCCGGTGTCACCGGCGTCAACCCCTAATTTGCACGACAAACCCAACACAACCCAAGCCAACCCCATTTTGTCGCTGCTGTTGCTGTTGCGTGTAAATCACACGGCATTTACTTCTGGCTCCTGTTGCATCTTTTACGTGCGCCAGCACTACGACTACTGCCGCTGTTCGTTGATCCTGCGGCAATGATACACAGCAGCCGTCCAGCTCTCCCTTTCCCCTTGGCTCACGTGTGACAGGCTGTTTTTAAAAGCGGCCGACCGACCGTCCGTCCGCCCACCCACCAACGCCCCTGTCGTTTATTTGGGCTTAATTTTTCAAGTCGCGACGTCTTTTGCAGTTGGCCATTAATCACGTGGGCAAAATGCGACTCGGCATGCAAACACGAATACAAAAAAATATATTGTTCGAGAGCAGAGAAAGAATGCGTTGGCTTCTTTTTATTATACTCTTTACACAGTGAGGTATATCGCTAAGTTGACAGGGATTGTCACGTGGAAAACAAAATCAAACTACATTTTGTTGATTTTTGAATGTTGAAAAGGTTCTTCTACAAAGTCTTTATAATGAGTTGATATGCCAAGTATTTTGAACGTTGCTTAAAAGAGAGATGCACATTCGGATATTGGAAGAAGACTGATAGTGAGAGACGTCTGCTATTAAATTTGATTTTAAAGGGCATTTGCAATTCGCAGTAAGCCTTTGCATTTGTGTATAAGATATTTGAAACTTAATCTTGAAGCCGTTCGGTATCTAGTGAGGCAGTCTGTCAGTCAGTCTGTCTGTGTGTCTGTCTATCGTCTGTGTGTCTGGTGCATGACACAGCGCCCTCGCATTATGCCTGCCAATAAGTTGCGCTTCTGCTCGTTGACTCTGTTAATAATGATGTTGCTGCTGTAGCTGATGTTGCTGCTTCTGATGTTGCTGTTGCAATCGCTTCTCGATTGCAGACTGGAACGCATAGCTTGTCTATTTTAAGCATTGAGATCACATGACAGCCCTGCCAAGCCGCCCAAACCACCCAATTCAATCCCTCAGGCTGCTGCTCTTTGTTTACTCCCAATGACAAACTAAACTAAATGCAATTTGATGCGTGTCATGAAACAAACCCCCGTTCCCCTAGCTGAAAACGCGTGGTAATCATTATTTGTGACAATTGACGAGCTGAATCAATTTCTCTATTTTGGGTCTAGCAAAGCTGACTGCCAGCTGTCGTTTGGAATTGCAACAGTTTTCAGTTTTCCAAGTGCCGCAAACGGCTCGCCGCCTCTGACAGTTAATAAATATTTGTCACGCATGGCTTTGGACGCACTGCAGCGGCACGCCATCGATGGACGCCACTATAACCCCTCATGCCTATGACACCTGGCAAAGTTCGCTACTGCATTCGCCAGTCGCCAGTCGCCTGGCTTAGGCACGTGACAGCAGTTCGAGAGCTGATTGGATTGGATAAAGGTTTGCCCGAGGTCGATAGAATGTGCTATTCCCACGCCTTGTCAATGGACTAAGCATTGTATGCACATCTATAACATATATGTATGTAATATCTATAGGCACACACACACACACCTCGACACTCGTAAACCACAATTCCACTTGCGCACTGAATTGGTCAAAGTTGAATGCCTTGTAACTGGTAAATAGAACACCGCAACGAGCAACCGACAGCATTTGACCATTAATCAAATTTCCAATTAATTTGCCACAATTAATTGCAGTGATAATTGTGTGATGTGTGTGTCTCCAAGTGTGTGTGTTGCATTGTTCCACCTCAATTGCAACAGCAGAAAAAGTACATGCTTTGATTACATATTTATTTGCAAACCACAATTTCATGTATTTAATTGAAGGCAGTCTTAAGTCAGACTTTTTATACTTTGAAATAAATGCTTCGAAATGGAAATCTTACTGAATTAATGTCCTACTTCTGTCTAACTTTAAGTCTTTAGGACACGAAAGAATTGTATCTGAACAATTTCATAAACTTCAATTGAAGGAAAATACAGATAACATCGATGATACATTTTTAATAAATTATTCTAATCAGAGGCTGTGAATCTGACACTATCAAACAGAGACTTTCAAACAGGGAACGGGATATTTCAGCCTTAGGCTGAGATTTAAAGAAAATTATTTAGAGCACAATAACTTATGTAATTTCAAATACACATTAATTTGTGCAAGTTTAGATAAAAATGAATTGAACTGATTTGACGGGAAAGATTGCAATCATCTCGGCTCTAAGTCAATTAGCAAGCTTGAACGCATTTTCAACGGGCTTTGTCCTTGGTAACAATCTTTAGCAAGTCTAATATAGTCCTCATTCGAATGCGCCAAGTTGCACAAGACCTGCGTCGACATTGCTTGCAACACATGCAGCATGAATGTGCCATGTTTTGCTTGTTATTATTACATAGACGTATTATTTATTATTGTCAACATATAATCAGGTTGAATGACGAACGCGACTGCGTTTCTCAAAAGGAGTTGAAGGGAAGTCCCATCACAAAATGGTTAACAACCGGTGGTAAGAGGCAGCGGCAGTGGCAGTGCCAGAGGCAGTGTGGCAGGACGGACGTGCATGTTATCCTTTATGGAGTCGATGTACGTATTTGTTGCGCTTTATTAAAAAAAAATGTGCGCAATTCAAGATATGCGTCTGCTTGGTTACCTGCAGCAGCTGAAGCAGAGAGCAGTTGTTGCCTAGTTGCAAGGCAGCCAACCACACACACATACAAACATATATATACATGAAATAGTATTGAGCAGCATGAGGCAGCATTGATGGAGTGTCAGCCACGTCTCTCCCCTCTCTCCACTAACTCAGCTTGTCAGCTGCTGTTAGCCTAACTCCAATAACCACATTTGCAAGCCCAGCAGTCAGCAGGGTGAGGGGAATTGGGGGCAGGCAGGGCAGCCTGGTATTTTTGCCTGGTTGCCAGTAGTAACGGTTGCTGGCAGTTGTTGTTTGTGCGGCGGCATCGGTTGCCATTGCCTCCGTTGCAAGTTTGTTTATAAACATTTCACGTATATCAGAGAGCTAGAGCGCCTTGTGTGTTCTGTGTGTGTGCTGGCCACACAAATGTCCGTGTTGTAAACTTTTATTATTACAGTTTTTGCCGGGCGAACAATGTCAGAAATAAGAAAAAAACAAAAAACAAAAGCAGTATAGGAACCCGGCTATATAAGCAACAAAATAACAGTTTTTTTTTGTGTGTGTGGGTTTCTCTTTTCCAGTGCCATCACACAAATAAAGGTAATTTAAACAGTGGCCACTCCTCCACCCCACGTATCCAGCCATGTCTTCCAAGAAGATTGCGCCGGAGCGACGCCCCTTCTGTGATCCCCGGCTGTACGATCCCAGTTTCCGCAGAAAGCGCAATCGCCGTAAAGAAGCCGCAGCCAATATTGAGGTGGCCAAGAAGAGTGGCAAGCGACCCCTCAACGATTGTCCCTTCTTTGATTTGAGATATAAATTCGATGAACTGCCCCTCGATCCGATCAAGGAGTTTCTGCTCGAGAAGATCTGTGAGTAGTCCCCGGATAAGAAACCAAAACATAACTCAACTAATTCGCACATTTAAAAGCCCACATGCAAAATGATACGATTGTCGGTCGTTGTAATCGAGAGTTTGACTTCCATCACTACGATCTGGAGAATGTGAAGAAGTCCTACGACGAATGCGACGATGATAGCCTGCTGGAGCTGCAGCTAGAGGATATTGTGATGCCGGAACAGTTTGAAATGTTGCGCGATGCCAAAGATCACGCCTTTAATTTGAATGGTCAGGGTGAGTCAATTAACCGCAAATTGAAAACAATTTAACAACACTTGCGCATTAGAGGGGTGCTTGGGTTGGGTGCGTTAAGCGGGTTGAGCGGAGTTTTGGTGGGTTCAACAAATTACCTAACAACATTTAATGTAATTCAATGAGCAACAACAACAACAACGTTAACTTTACCACAAAAACATAACACTTGATACTTTATTAAATGAGAAAAACATGCACACAGGACAAGAGCCCAAACTCTCCTCCTTTCGCATTTACCACCCTTGAAGCCAACGCAGCTCGTTGGAAAATTGCTCACCTGTAAACATAAAAATTTCAAACATTATCCTTTAAACATAAAATTTTATAACCGAAAAACCAAAAAAGGAAAAAAAAAATGGAAACCAAAAAACAAATGCGTATGACATTTATTTGAATATCCTTTGGGAATGTGTGTGTGTGTGTGTCTCTCTCTGTGCGCGTGTGTGTGTGTACAGGACCCGACTCCAAAGGCGAGAACTGCATGGCAACCATGGCCCTCGTAACATGTTTATCATAGTATTTTATTTAGCATTTACATGGAATACTTTTTGCCTCTACTCTTTGCAGCAGGCAGCATGCCCAGTTTCTGATTAATTTGGCATGCGGAAATATTCAACAGCAAAGCTTATGAATGCAAATTAAATGAGAACCCGAAAATGCTTCTCTAAATTGTTAGTTGAATATTTGAAATGCGAGAAATGCAATTTGAACTGTAGTGTATACAATTGTTGAGTAGGTTTGCGAACAATATGAACATGTTTGGGTGACTCTTTGTCGTTACGCTGTGATAAAAATGTTTCATTTTACGTATAGTTTTTTAATATTTAATATCAGTCCTGGATAGATGTGAAATGCAAACAGACCCTGGGGGGCATGGAGGGATACGTTTGGGAGACATTTCGTATATACGTATAGATATATATTCACACACAAATGCGATATGCGGCATGAAAACATGTTGTCGATAAACATTAGCATAAAAATGTTGCAAACATTATGACAGCCAGGGTGGGTCGGTTGTAGTAGGGGGAGAGCAGCCTGTACAGGACGACGGTCCAATAGTCCATGGGCAGAATTACAGTTGGCAGTTAGGCAGAGAAAAAAAACACATTCGAATAGCCAACGGAAATGGAAATTAATGTGAGTTTAATCATTTTAAAAGCGAACTTTGCTGCATTGACTTTTATTTACAACAATTTCATTTGTGTGCAATAAAAATAACAAAGGAATCAAATATGTGAAATGTACACACGCACACACACCGAATTTGCACACATATCAAGTTCATGTGCAAATATTAAATTTCATTTTAATTTTCTCTGTGAATTTTGTTGGCTCGTTTTTGCTTGCAGCTTGTAATCAATTTCCCTGGATTGACAAATGGATGACTGGCGGTAATAAATAAATCTTTATATTTACATAGCGGCAGCATTATTAAAATTTGACCACCCGCACCCGCACACACACACCCGTACAGTACGCCCCAGCGAGCAGGAAATTTATGAAATGACCAGCCAGCTCTTGGACATTTATTGCCAGAGACGAGTTCGAATCTTTTACTTTGACTGCGGCACCCGCTCCTCCCTATGGTCGAATCAACTGCGAAGACAGTACGGCACCCCCTCGGAGCTTATTGGGGCTTACAATACGCCTACTGCGCGACACTTGAGAGTGACTGCCTTGAACAAAAAGACCAAAAAGTCAAAGTTCAGTGCCGGCGATCATTATGCGCTGCGAACCCCACAGGGTAAATAAATGACATAAATATTTATATAAATGATGAAATTTGTATTATTATCGTAGAATCCCTATTAAATATCTTCTTTAAATAGAGTGCCGCAATGAGCTGATTCGTGTGGGCAAGATCATTGACGAGATGATTCAGCCCGTTTTGTTGGAGGCTCAGCATAATAAGGAACATGGACTACTCGAGTATAGCGGTAAATCATTATGTGCCGATGAAGATAAGCTGCACCGTCAGAAGGTAAGTTATGCACACACTCAGAGAAAAAAATATATTTTTCTAAGTGTAGCAATTGTTTACTCAATCAATCATTGCAGAACAAGCCCCGCTGCAAGGCATTCACCAAGCGCATTCATCGTCGTAACTTTGCTACAAACGAGGAGTTTCTGCAGTGCCTGAAGCGAATGGAAGCCACGTAAGTAAAAGCGATACCCTAACGCAAAGAGGAGAGCATCAAATGTGTCGTATTATTAAATTGCAGACGCTTTCCGTATATGGCGCCACTGCAGCCCGTTGAGCCCGAGGAACAGAAACTGCAATTGTATGCCAAATATCAACAGAAACTTTTGGCAGCCAAGCAGAAGTTTACATTGATAATACAAAAGCGCTACAAATGCCTTTTGAAGACCGTAAGTAGATGGCTAACCGGGGCGGAAATCTCCCATGTGACTAGTCAAAGCCTATTGAATTATGCAACTGACCTAACATATGCTAAACAAGATGGAAAAATGGACACACACTGACAGAGATGTCGATGTGGATGCTGTCGAGTCGTGTCGAGTCGAGTCCCTCGCCATCAGCTCTCATCATAAAAAGCTCATCAAAAATGAGCACCGACAAACATAAATAACTTTTATGCGTTGGCGGCAGAACCGTGTCCGTGTCCATCTCTATGTCCGAGTTTGAGCCTTCTTTTTCGCCCGTGTCCGAGTGCTAAGTGCGAGACCGAGACCGAGACCGAGCACATAAAAAATGATAATAATAAACTTGATACAAAGTAAATATGTGTGCGTGAGCGTGCGAGTAAATTAAGCTGCGTTGGCTTTTGCTTTTGCTGTTGCTTTCCTTTTGGCCGGCCCCAAAAACGTGCTTATAAAAATTATATAATTCATAGCTCGTAAACATTATGGGCGTCAGTGGCGTGGCGTGGCCAAAGTTATGAATAACGTGATTAGTTGTTGAAAAAAGGAAAAAAATAAAAAGTAAACAACGCAAAACAAACGGAAACACTGTGAAAGGTGACGATTTGAAGGAGATTTATGGCTGTTTGTTTTTTAGCGGTTAACTGCTGCACTTTATCTGAAAATATATAAAGGTATATACAAATATACGCATGGCTTTATCTTGCAGATATCTGTGCTGCAGCTGGCCACGTATCCCTCACGCCTAATACGTAGAGCGATACGTCGCATTGATCCACGCAACGCATTGCTGCAGGATGCCTACAGATTCATACTCCAGGAAGAGGTAAGTTATGTCAACACTACTCCAACTCTCAACTCTTGAATCCCGATTTCCGACACCAGGACTCCCAGACTCCTTGACTCTGGAGTGGGACTCGTCATGAGCGTCAACATTATTAGCAAACTAAACGCGCGCTCACAAAAGTTTTTCGGGGGGCCAAAAGTTTGTCAGCAGCGAGAACATATTAAACACGCTCCCCGAACGTGAGCACGTCGAGCGGTACTTTAGCGACTTAGGGTGGGGGTAGAGTACACTCCGAAAAAAATCGACCTGAATTTTAGAAAATAGTGCGGACTACCATTAAAGTTTTCATGTTTTTTTTTTAATAATTTTTGAAAATTAGACATTATTTTTCTAAATTTGATTAAATTGTTCGCTGAAATTAAGACAATTTATTTATAAATATGCTTTATGAATAATAAGGTTAGTTATCCTTAAAATTTAGTGCTTTTCTCTGAGCGTAGTGTAGTGCTAGAATGCTAGAGGAGCAAAATGCGTGTTGATGTTTTGACGTGTGCTCCAGACGAAAGTTTTGGGCTGCGATCCCTGCTCAAATCAAGCACTTGGCAAATCAGTGCACAGCCAAGTTAATGAGTAACAAGCCGGCACACACACCACACATTCTCACACACACACACACACAGAGGTGTCGCTTTGGGCTGATATCAAAGTTTGTGGCACCTGCCGTGATTCACTGGCTAATCAACTCGTTACAGAAACATTGGCCCAAACTGCCGCCAGAAGTTATACTAATGGATTATCTGTTTGTGGGCGAGCGGGGCATACGCCTGGATGTTGCCATACTCATCATCGCTTGCCTCATCGATCTGCAAGAGGACTTCCGCTACCATGTCAAGCGCTCCTTCCTACGCTATCTGCTGCAGTAAGTGCATCAAATTTACTCTCAACCAAAACACTCAATTCCCTTTCAGATCCAAAATGGAGCGCAAGCGTCTGCAGCTGGAGGTGGAACCGCCTGACTTTCCCACACTGACCATTACCTCACCGGTGCCCTGGCGCTCTCGCCTCCTGCTGGCCAAGAGTCGCATTGGTGAGATGCTCATGATAACCCATCCGACGGTGCAGGCTCTGAATCTGCTGTGGCATCAGCTCTACGGGGATCTAGTCATTGTCGACCTGTCCAAATTGCTGCTGACGGAGCGACCCTTGGATGCGGACATTGTCCAGAACTTTGTATGGAAAAGCTGTGCCGAAATCAGAGACGTTAGTTCCCTAGATACATGTTAAACGTTTCATAGTTTTGAGTTATGGCTTTGAATAGATTTTGGACTCATGTACATATATTTATATTTTTCGCCGTGCAGCTTCTGATCAACGATTGGCTACCCCGCTGTGCAGATCTCATGGATCTGATGCGCAATAGCTGGAAGGATCTGGTGCCCATGACAGGCAAGTATGCAGGTCGGGCGCAGACCCTCTTTCACTGTGTGCACGCCCTGATGTCCCGTCATCTGGAGAGTCTGATCAACAAGAGTCTGGCGTATCTGTTCAAAGTGCTGTGTGGTTACAAGTGCGGCAATAATGTTGATCAGTACAGCATGTACGACCCGAAACTGCGTCGCAGACCGCTAATGACACTCACGGTGTCTGTGGTGGGTGCTCATTTTGATAACGAACACATTGACTTTGGGCCCGGTGTTCGGGAGGATGAGAATATTTATGTATTTGATGCGGATGATGCGGATCCTTTTCTGGTACCGGGTCAAACAAATCCTCTTTTGGACACTGTAAGTTGCTTAACAGTTTAGAACTAAATTAGTTAATTTTTCGCTTATTAAATCACAGCAGCCAGATATGGATGATGTGGTCTCGTTTGAATTGGAAAATGCCTGCATGCTTTATATCTATCCCTATATGGTGGAGCTACCAGCTCTCATAAGGGACCTTTTCAAGAGCATGCTGGCAGTCGGCTACGATATACCACGTCTCGAATACATCATGTCGGGTGGAGGTAAAAGCACTCTCTAATGCTTGATTGATTGAGCACATTGTGATTGATTGACTGATCTGCTTAATAGTGGCGGAAACATATGGAATATTGCATTGCATTGACGAATATCATGTGGATTTTGTAGAGCTGTGCAATAAAATCGAGAAGATAGTCAAGGCCAATTGGCGTGGCGTCAACGTCTACCTGAAGCCCATTTACAAATATTACTATGGATTATTCAAGAAGATGATAATGCCCATTGTGGAGAAAATATGGACAGATAATACACTGCCCGAACTAGTGGTGCGTATGAAATGCATAGCAAATTTAAAGCTGATTAAAATGCTTGATGCACATTGCTATGTGCATTTTGCTGGGTGGAGCTGGGCTGAGGCTGGGCTGGGCTGGGCGGTGCTGGTGCTTCAAAAGTCATTAGCAGTAGGCGATTTTGCAGCCCTGAAATATTGGGTTTGAGCAAAAGCACACACACACAATGCCTTTGGGGTGATTGGCTGCGTCTCGCCTTGAAATGAATTTAATTATTTATTTCGATTTGATTATACGCAATGATGCGTAGAATTAACATAAAATTGCATTATGCAATATTAATAAACTGTTGACAGACAGACTGACTGACTGACTGACAACCTGGCTAACTGACTGACTGTCGGCAAGTGCCTGGCAATTTGTGTAATTGAACAAGAGCAGTCTGTATCTGTGGCTGTAGCTATTGCTGTGTATCTGTATCTGTATCTGTAGTTTCTGTTTGTGTTTCTACTTTGGGGGTCGTAGGCTTTGCGACCCTTTTGCAGCTGCTGAAACTCGTTTTGCCATTGTTAATTAAACTTGGTTCGATTTGCTAATTCCGAGTGTCTGTCGAGTGAACAATATTTTGCCATGTCATTTACTCTGGCCTCGAACATACACATAAAATATTTAGTTAGACAGCTGCACAACCTTCGTAATTATATACATATATACATATATATATATATGTAGAGATAGAGCACTCAATTAACCCATTCCTGCCTGCCGATTGCAGCACACATTCATTATGCAGAACTGCAACGAACAACTAGCGACAATTTTTTTCATCCCCAATTTATTTTAAATAAAAATTGCTTTCGATGGCGGCGAGAACGTTACTGCAATTTTTTCATGCATGTAATTCAAGATTGTGTCTGCTTTTTTATTATTTTTGTACGCTCTGCCAGCCATTAAAATGGGTTTAAATAAAAGGTATCACAAAGTTGGACCAAACTATGTGACAGCAATGTAGTGGCAGCTATCATTGACAGTATTAATTTGACTGAAATGTAAGCTTGATTTTAAATAAATATATAATCACAGTTTGGTACTAGTTTTTTTAGGCTTTATGCGGAAAACTCCATCCAATAGAATAGGAATTAATCCTATTATACTTTAGTTTATATATAAGGATTCTGATTGAGCCATGTTGATTTTGATAAAGAATGAAACTTGTGTGTTAGTATTTGAAGCAGCATATCTGCTAGTCGAGCACTCTCGCCTACAGTTTTCTTACTTATATTGCAAAAAATCACAGATATATATACATTTATTTATATTCGCGTTTCATTTTTATTAAATGCATATTCATTTACAACGCATGGCATCGCACACTCGGTTGCACACACACACCGGTCACCCACACCCAACGGACAACAGGTTGTTCAGGAATTAATGAAAAAATTGAACGCCATCAGCGATACTACCTATTATCTGCGTGATTTCATACCGTTAAATTTGTTCCTGTTGGATAATCGCCATGTTAAAGAATCGCTGCGGATGTACGTGAAGAATATCTACGATTTCATCACTGACTTTTACAGGGCGCTCAATCTGAACGAAAATCGAGCGTAAGTACAGCAATCGGCCCTGCCTTGCGGGTAATTGGTTCTTTTTTCTTTTCCTGTTGATTGTGCTTGGACTGCACTTAATAGATAACTTTTAATATGCACTTGCACACTCGTTTTTTTTCCTGCCACTTCAGCATCTGTGAGGAACTCGAGGAGATGTCGATGAAGGCCGGCGAGCGGCCCGAGGAGACGCCAGAAGTGGTCGCCCTGCAGAACTATATAACCGAGTGCCGGGAAATGCGCATATTTGCCATCAAAGATGATATCAAGCTGGTGCTGAAGCGTGTCATATTCCTGCTGACACATGCATACCTGACCAGTAAGTTTGGAGCGTGGGGCGTTGCAACCTGGGGCAGCTGTGTTTGTGCTGCTCTGATGGCTGGTGTTTTAGACAGGGAACACACGCTTAAGATAATTAACCTCAACTAACAAGCTGAGTCTACTAATTGGTTTTATAATTACTTGTGGTGGAGACACCAAACATTTAGCTGCGCTGAACCCACCGAAATGCAGCTTAATGAGCTCAACAAATTCATGAATGTGTGAAAGTTGCTTTGACAACCGACAAATGCCAACAAAACCTCAACCCTAAAACATTTATATATCATATGAATACATATGTATGTATATGTATGTATGTGTATCAGCAGCAGCTGCTGCCTAGCCAGACAATTGCGATTCATCGTCAAGTGTCGAGTGTCGAGTGTGTATCTTTCATATAATAGCATACAATGTGTGCAACTTCTTATTGTCTGTCTGCCTTTCGGGTCTTGCGGGTTGTGCGTCCATCTGTCTGTGGCTTTTGTCACACCAAAAATGCGAGCAACATTAGCAGAGCAGTTCCAGGCAGACAGGCAGACAGACAGACAAACAGACAAACTTGTCAGTGAGACGCTTTGTACACATAATTAATTAGTTTGCTCCGAAAAACGCGTATAGCCAATTAATTAGGAGTTAAGCACAGTTAATTAAGAACATGTATGACAATATAGAGTAGAGTAGGAATGCTGCACTCAGAGAAAAAATTGGCATGCTAAGCAGAAAGCTTTTTTTTAAAATAATTTCTAAGAAAAGAGAAATTCTGATTTTTTGAAATATACTTTCTGAATAAGAAGTTGAGTTACCTTTGACAAATTATTGCAATTTAGGGCATTTTTTTCTGAGTGTAGAGATGGTGTGTACACACTACAGCCCACCTCTTCTCTGCAGGCGATGAAATTCATCTGAATTCCCGCACTTTCATACTGCCCGGCGAGCTGGAAGAGGTGCTCGATCTGAGCGCCGCCCGTCTGTCGGTGGTGCGTGATAACCTGGAGATGGCATTAAGGTGAGATATAGCAACTAGACTAGAGTAAGCACTAATGTATAAATATATATATATATATATATAGAGAACGACGATTAAGGTTTGAGAAACTGCTGATTCAGGAGAAGCGTACCATGGACGGTTTTCGCATTCGAGAGATACGCGATGTGCTCACACTGGATGAGCTCAAGGAGCGGGTGGATACAGTAGATATACTCTTCACAACCATAGAGGTAGGTGGCGATAAAAGTCATGAAACTGATATATAAGACTTAGCATTATCGCAACAGAATCTAAGCAGAGAGGCCAAGGCAATAAATGTGGAGGAAGGATTGCTGCAGATTGATGTCTCCGCCTTTCCGTTGCTGGCCGAAATCATTGAGAAAATGGAACCAATTGAGAAACTATGGAAGACATCGTACGAATTCGAAAAGGATTATCTCATTTGGTAAGCAACGGCAACGCTTTTAAAACGATTGCAATTATTTGAGACAACAAGCACAAAACGAGCAAGACACCAGCAAGTCGAGTTAGAGCCGGAGTCTGTTGCTGAGTATGCTCTTAGCTCCTTTCGGCCACTTGTCGCAAATGACAAAATATTTGAAATTGAAGTGCCAGCCAGGCCCTCAGAAGCCAAACTGCTGTTGCTGTTTCTGTTGCTGCTGCTCCTGGGCATTTTCCACCCTGGACGAGGCGAATTCGCAATGCAAATGCCAGCAGAAAGTTGACTTGAAGTGCAACGGAAAATAGCCAGATTTGAGTAGTTGTTGGATGGAAAACTTGTGCTACTTTCTTTGCTATTTTATACACAACTCTCTCTCTCTCTCTCTCTCTGTCTGTCTGTCTCTGTTGGACAACTGCTCAACTTTTTGTACATTTCTATTTCTATTTACATCTTTTTGCCAGGATGTTCGAGCGCTTCGAATGCCTTAATGCGGATGGCGTGCGGGAGCAGATCGAGACCATGTTCAAGGTAAGTAGTTGGTTGGCTAGGCTATTCGGAATCGGAAGTTGCAAGTTGCAAGTTGTCATTGCAGGCGGAAATAAAAACCGAGCAGTGCGAGCAAAGGCTAAAGTTTTGAGCTCTCTCTCCTTCTCTCGCTCTCTCTTGTCGGATATCTGCTGGTTGCTTTTGGCAGTCGCCAGTTGCACCACTGGTCATGCATATCTCTGTCTGTCTGTCAGTTCCCAGGTCCCCCTGTCCTCCTGTCCTGCTGTCCCCCATCTCTATCTGTCCGTCTGTAAGCCAATGTAGCAGCTAAAATGCAACTAAAAACCTCAAGCCTTCTAAGGGCAAACCTGCACTCACCAGCTAAACACAGCTCGAGCCCACCAGCCGAAAAGTATGCAACAGCAAAAAATGCCAACATATTTGGCGGCAACTTGGGCAGCTAAGCGAGCGCTTATGCCTCTGTGAGTGTGTGTGTGTGCGTGGGTGTGTGTGTGTGTGGATGTATTAGTCGGACAGCATTAAAAAAAAGTACATCAAAGTGCAAAGGGAACGCCAGTTGAATTGAATTTTTTGGGCACATCTGAAGAAGCAAAGTGGGGACACATTGCAAAAGAAGCAGCAAAAAACCAGCGTTAAAACTTTCGATTTAAATATAAACGACTGTAAGATACACTGTTAATAGTGTAATAACAGCTGATAGTTGCTGGAAGGCTTTGCTTTGAAATTTTACATGCATTTTTTTTTAGCAAAGAATTGGTTTGATTCCTTTTCATTAACTGAAGCTCGAAATATATTTTCCTATTAAAAAAATTCTTTAATGTGAGCTGCCATACCGAAGGAGTAAAAGAGTAACTGTGATTGCAATACCAGTATACCCTTCTTTTACCTTTTAAAACAGTGTATAAAAAGGAGAGTAGCAATAAGCGAGGGTAGGGAGCTGGCTTAACAGCCAGGCCAACGCATTGCAATGCTGACTTTAAAGAGTCAAAGCAGCCCACGCACACACACATAATCTTGACACTTGACTTAGTGCGTCCCAAAGCTAATCATCTTGTTCTTTGTCCTCATCATCATCATCATCAGATTATGCACAAGCTGTCGCGGCAGCTATCCTACAATCCTGTTGCGAAACGCGCCGCAGAACAGATGCGCATCAAAATTGAAAAGTTTCGAGTTTATTTGCCCGTGTTGGACTCGATTTGCCGACATGGACTGGAGAAGCGACACTGGGATAAGATATCAGAGATATTGGGCAGACAGATCAATCCCAAACTATTTCCCACACTCAAGGATATGATTGATGCAGACATAATGAGCATACTGCCCGAGCTGGAGGAGATTGCAAATGCGGCGGGCAAGGAATACGATCTGAATATGGGTCTGAAGAATATGCAGGCCGATTGGCGAGATGTTGAGTTCGATGTGCTGCAATATCGCGACTCGGATACACATATTCTGGCCTCCATAGATGATATACAAACACTGCTGGATGATCACATTATGCGAACGCAGGCCATGAAGCGTTCCCCATTCATTGTGGCCCTTGGCTCCAAGGCGGATGATTGGGAGGAGCGGTTGCTGCTCATCCAGAATATCATTGATGCGTGGACCCAGGTGCAGGTCACCTGGATGTATCTGGAGCCCATTTTCAGCTCTGAAGATATTATGCGACAAATGCCATTGGAGGGACGTAATTTCAAGGCGGTGGACAAGATCTGGCGTCGCATTATGAAGAATACTCTAAAGGATCAGCATGTAATGGCAGCCACTGAATATCCCAATATGCTGGAGATCTTCACAAAAGCCATCGAGGATCTGGAGACAGTGCAGAAGGGCTTGAACACATATCTGGAACAGAAACGTTTGTTCTTCGCCCGTTTCTTCTTCCTGTCCAACGATGAACTGCTCGAGATTCTCTCGGAGACCAAGGATCCAATGCGAGTGCAGCCACATCTCCGCAAGTGCTTTGAGGGTGTAAGTTTTCAGTTGGACTGTCCTTTAACTCGCTGAGTAATCATTTTACTGTAGATTGGCACACTGACCTTTGATGAGAATATGGAAATCACACACATGATCAGCGATGAGGACGAGCGGGTTGCCCTCGTGCGCAAAATTAACCCACAGTCGGCAAATGTAAGTAATACATTTTATCAGGTATTTTTCCTTTACGTCATATTTCTACTGCATAGGGTCTGGTGGAGATCTGGCTGAAGGAGGTGGAGTACGTAATGCTGGAGAGCGTCTTGGAGCAGATGAAGGAGGCCTGGGACGACTATTCTATGATTGATCGCGTCTCCTGGGTGGTATCTTGGCCGGGTCAAGTTGTACTCGGCATCTCCTGTGCCGCGTGGACTTCTGAGGTAAGCAAACCAGCAAATCAACAACAGCAACCAGCTTTTTGCAACCGCAAAAAATGGCAACCACAAAGAAGCGCCCCAAAGCCACTGCAGCTGCCTGTCTGTCTCTGACAGCGCGATTAGCCGAGCCCCCTTTCTCCCCCTCTGTTGCTGCCGTTGCTCTTTGTAAGCGAAGCGATTTCCCTGCTGGGCTTTGAGAGTCTCAGTATTTTATTTATTTATTTTTTTTGGTTTCCACCGACTACAAAATTGAAAATCATATTTTGCCATTTATTTGCTTGGCTTTCTGCTCGGCATCTGTTTTTCATGCACTTTATGTTCTTAAGCTATTTACTTGTGCCTCGTTTTGTTGCCCAGGTCGAGGAGGCAATCGAGAAGAAGACTTTGCCCGAATACCTGGAGAAGTCAAATAGCCAAATTGGAGACCTCGTTCAACTCGTCCGCAAGGACTTGCAGACGGGTGTCCGCATTGCTGTCGAGGCGCTGATTGTCCTCGATGTGCATGGTGAGTAGTTTTAGATGGATGTTTCTGATGGCATGTAGTAACAGCATGATTCCTGATTCCTCACCAGCTCGTGATGTCGTCAAGTTTCTGGCAGATACCAAAGTGAGCAGCATACAGGACTTTGATTGGATCTCACAGCTGCGCTACTATTGGAAAGTCGATGAGAGTAAGTACGCTCAGTAAAATAAATCGCCCTGATCCTTAGAAAATCGCCATCCCTTATAAAATATATAAAAAACCATTTAATTAAATTAAAAAAAGAAAATATATTTATATTTAAATGCGATTTTCTAATTTTCAGTGTAGTTTCCTTTCTTCTTTTAACTGCTCCAAGTAATCTTTTCAATCTGTCCCCACAGAGAATGAGGAGTGGGTGTGTGTGAGCATGGTGGTCACCGACGTTAAATATGGCATGGAATACTTGGGCAATTTGCCGCGTCTGGTGGTTACTCCTCTAACGGATCGCTGCTATCGGTGGGTAATAATATTTTGCCCATACATATGGGCTCATACACGCTCGCGCTCATAAATACAGGCACACACACACACAAAATATTAATTGACAAAACGTTTGCAAAACAGCTGAGCCACTGCGACTGCTACACATCCCCAGTTTCCTCTTGCCAGTATGCAGGCGGCTCATGACTAAAAGTCATGAAAAGCAACGTTTATTGGGAAAATATTTATTTTATTTCAGTGCATTTTAAATTTATTTTCATTTTTTTCAACACAATAAGCAAAAAGAGCTAAAAACCATTTTGATGTTTAAGCTGCCTACGACAAACGCAAACAGCAACAACACCAACAATAACAACGGCAACAAAGGCAACAATAGCAACAAGAACAACACTAATACTAACAAGACGAGCAGCGGCGACAGCACACGGGACACAGGACCAGGCTGGTTCCTGGCAAGCTGGCAGAAAGGACATTTTAATGGGGTTTCCGATAAAACTTTTATATTAAACAAATAAATCAATGTTGGACAGTTTTTCACACACACACACCAGCACACACACGTGCATAGTTAAAAAACGAGTGTATAGATATATTTGTATGGCTATATATGCCGGAAAAGCTAAAAAATATACAACAAACGAACGCGACGCTGGCAGCGCTGCCAATATGATAAAAATATGAACTGCACAGCAAGCAAAAAAAATGTAAAATATTGCGCGAAAGTCGACATCGACTTTTAAATACCCTAGCTCTAAAATGAGAAAATGCCAGATAGCTTGCCGATGAGTATTAGCATTAGTATTGAATATGGGCAGATAGAAATCCATAGAAAATAATAGGAATAATATTTGAAAACCAAAAGTTCAGTTTAAATGAATATAGAAGTTGACAGACGAGTAGGAAATGACAAATAAGATATAATTGTATCCTACAGAGCCTATTTGCCTTCAGTAAGAACAAAGTTCTGTATATATATCTATATACATATAAGATAAACATAAATGAGCACAATAAAACAAAGAACAAAAGGCACATAAATCTATATAATTAAAATATTTTCTTCTAAGTCTCAAAAGTCATCTTTATAAGTGTATAAAAATCCCATCTGTAGACAACTTTTTGGGTTTGAAAAATGCTTGTGTATTTAAAGGACACTCAAATATTTGCATCTCTTATAGGCTTGAGGATGTCTACTGCCGCTACTTTCTGTCTGTCACATAATATTTGCACAGCCTCATTATACCCTTGTTTTTTACACATTTCATAAGAGAACAGGGCACAAAAACTGGTCGATCGAGTGGCGGCGGTGCAAAACAGAAAAATGTGAATAAATAAAATAAAAAATGACCATAACTGACAATTTTTTAAGCTGGCGCGTTGAGAAATGTGAAAAAGTGCAAAACAGATATTAAAAGCATACTGCGGCATGTTGCCGGCCCCCTGCCTCTCCGCTCTCATGCCTTATGCCCCACAAACCTTATAAAAACCTCTTTTCTAATTCTCGTTTTGCAGCACTTTGATGGGCGCTCTAAAGTTATGTCTGGGCGGTGCTCCAGAGGGACCAGCAGGCACTGGCAAAACGGAGACTTGCAAGGATCTGGCCAAGGCCGTGGCCAAAAAATGTGTCGTCTTTAATTGTTCCGACGGCCTGGACTACAAAGCACTCGGAAAGTTCTTCAAGGTGAGTGAGTTGACCGAGTTCATGAATAATATTTCCAAAGAACTGAGACGCTCAGTCTGCCCCGCTCAACCTGCTTGCCTGTCTGCTAATTAATGGCCCAATGTTGGTCAACAACATTAATCAAAGAAGAACCTGTACCAACGGGCAAGCAGCAACTGGCAACTGGGCAACGGGCACGCGCGCACCAATCATGACTTTCGGCATACATAAACTCATACACTCAGAGAAACACATTGCCTCTACATTTAGTAAATAGGCAAAGATTTGTAAAAGAAAAACCAAATTTCTTTGCCTGTTGCTTGTTACCCATATTTAGCTGGCATCACATTGACATCAGAGTATATTGCCTATATTTGTTGTATAAATAAGGTCATTCATTTATACTTTTAGAAATTTATTTTTTCCTTTTTGCTCACGACTATGTTATAAAAAGTCTAAGTGTACAGTGGCGGACACCTTATTTGGCCAAGTGTCAAAGAAGCAAAGTAATTGCCTGCCATAAGCTAACCATTCATTATTTTCCAGAAATTCCAAAGACAGATGATAGGTATATATATTAACCACCAAAATTAATATATTTCCCCAATACACTGGGGTTTCCCCACCTGCTAGGTAGAGTTATGTAAAAAAGTACCCTATTTTGAGGGGACAGCTTATTTGGCCAGGTATAAATAAAATAATATATTTGGAGTATAAAAACTTAAATAAGGATGTTAATACTTAGTATGATATCCATTAGCCTTAACAACTTCCCTTAACCTATTATTCATGGAAATACCAGCTTCCTGGTAGCTTCTGGGCTGATTCTGCTCCACTCATCCCGCAGAGCATTTTTGAGGTCTTCTTTGCTGGATATTCTGTGCTTCCGGATGTTATTTTCCAGCAGAGCTCACAAAATCTCAATGACATTTAAATCTGGAGACTGGGCCGGCGGAATTATCATGTGGGGGCATTTCCTCATGAGCCAGGACTGTACTATCTTGGCCTTGTGCTTGGGATCGTTGTCCTGGTAGAACCGGAAAGTATCTCGGATTCCAAGCTTCTCGGCACTTTGGACTAAATTTTCTTTTAGTAAGTCGAGGTATACATTCTTGTCCATTGTTGTCTCAATGAACACCAAATTCCCGACGCCGGCTGCCGAGATACATGCCCACACCATGACACTTCCTCCGCCATGCTTGACTGTCGCCTATACGTGTTTGGGATTCAGGTCAGTATTGGACTGTCGCCACACACAATTCCGTCCGTCTGAGTCAAAAATTGTGAATTTGGACTCATCTGCACATATGACTGTGTTCCAGAACTCCAAATCCTTGTCCAACTGGTTTTTGGCGAACGTCATCCAAGTGCCTTTATTTCTTACGCTTATACAGGGCTTTTTCCGTGGTACTCGGGTATTAAAGTCATGTTTGCGCAGAAACCTGCGCTCAGTTTCTACACAGCACTTTTTCCCCATTTCATCCTGCACCTGTTGAGCCACTTTTGGAGCCGATAGCTTCGGATTTCCCCTTATTTTCCTGGTGATCCTTCGCTCCTCCTCTTCGGTGAAAATCTTGTTTGGTGCCTTTCTGCCCTTGCCCTCAATCTGATTTGCGTCGTCGAAGCGCCGACTGATGTTATACACAGTTGAGTTGCTCAGACTGACCATTTCAGCTATTTGGCGATGTGAATATCCTTTTTGGAAGTGTTCCAGGATGAGTTTCCGTTGTGCAATGGTAGTCTGTTTGTCCATAGTCCTTTTTGGCTTATTGCACCCGAGATGCAGGATAAAATTAAACTGACTATGAAGGATTGGTCTATTTATTCCGAAAATACTCAACTTTAGGTAAAAAAAATCCGGGTTTTATGGCACCCAGGTGTCCACAATGTACCTGGCCAAATAAGCTGTCCCCTGAAAATAGGGTACGTTTTTACATAACTCTACCTATCAGGTGGGGAAACCCCAGTGTATTGGGGAAATATATTAATTTTGGTGGTTAATATATATACCTATCATCTGTCTTTGGAATTTCTGGAAAATAATGAATGGTTAGCTTATGGCAGGCAATTACTTTGCTTCTTTGACACTTGGCCAAATAAGGTGTCCGCCACTGTATATACACATATAAGACGACCAGATACAAGATACATTTGAATTCTTACTATCCAGACACTGTGGAGCCGCTCACCACTCACGTCTTCACATACAGATTTATAAATATATATACATATATTTACTGCTATAGTATTGAAATTTATGCAGTTCTGTGGGCTGACTAATTAGGCAGTTTGTGAAAGTAATCGCCGTGGCGACTAGTTGGAACTACACCAAGTGTTAACCGGTAGGGGAGATTAGAGGTGCGAATGGAGGAGAGGTTAGAACTTAAGGCAAAGCCAAAAAGCTTTCGTGTGCGCTCGCTTCAAATCTATGCAAATTTTTATTAGCAGGTCGTTAACCGCTCACGCACATGCAAACACACACAGATACACACACACACACACACACCTCTATGAGCAGATTAAGTGGGTGTTGTAGTTTCATAGGAGAATTTATGCGTATTTTGCGCTCTAATCGCTTAATTCGCCAGCACGCCTAATTGCATAATGGTTTTAAGACTACCCCTTTCCTCGTATCAGATGCGAGGTGTGTGTATGGGGGGGGGGAGGGTGATCAGGCTTTCGGAGGCGTTAATTTGCATGCGAAAATAATGGCCAAAACATCAGCTAAAACGTACGAGACAAGAACCCGCAAATCGAGCGTTCGAATTTCGATTTAGATTAATTTAATTTCGTTTTATTGCCATGCGTCCACTTTAAGCTGAATGTGATCACTTTTGTAGATGTTTGTTTTTGTTAATTTTTGTGTTTTAGTGCTGCCTTTAGTTTTTTAGAAAGTAGTTTCCATGCGGCTGATTGGGCCCTCTACGTCTGCTGAAAATAGTTTGGCAAGTCGTAAATCTTCCAAACGCAAAACGCATTGCTTTGCTGCATTTCACAGTTTGTCACGCTAAACAATTTTTGCAAGCAATTAAATAATATTGCAATTGGCAAGCAAACAAAATGCAAACTATTTCGGTTTGGTTTGGGTTTCGATTTATGCCTGGCAAACTAAAATTGCTGTTGTATATGCGCCCATAAAATAGCCGCAACGATGACAGCTCCCCAGCCCCATGAAAAAGTTTGCTTGTGACACTGAAAGCGCAAAAGCTTCTCAATAGATAGATAGCGATAGTGGGTGGCATGCAACAGCAACATGCAGCAAAAAAGAGCTGCCAATCCGCTGCGCGAGTATTGCAGCTGCCAACGGCAACAAACCACTTTGATAGAGTTCAAAGTATCTAAATGCCACGCCGTTGCAAAGGCAAAGAATTGAACGCACAAAAAAATGGTTACACAAACAAGGCTCAAACACACACGCACACACATAGATTCTGGCGCTAATTGCACAATAGGAACAGTTGCAACATGGAGAACAACAACTGCAACAACAACAACAATTACAGCATCGAGTATGACTAGAAAAAAGTGTGCGAACGCGCAACAGCATGTAAAACAGTTTTGAGTCTAGTTGCTGTAACGTCAATACTATTGTTGTTCTTCTGTGTGGCATGAACAATGGGGGAAGTAGCCTCCTCCTCTTGCTGTTGCTGCTACTGCTGCTACTGTTGCATGTCAATGCCAGCGGAAGCCTCAATAACACATTAAACAGCATGTGAAATGTCTGAGAGAAAATGATAATGAGCATCATATAATAGTCATTATTAACATAAGGCTATGCGAATTATATAATCAGTTAGACTCATCAGTTAGACTCAGTTTTGGCCAAATCACAGATGTATACAAATATACTTAATTCACATAAACTTCAAACTTAGTCTGGGAACTATTTTTGGATACCGAATCTTTAATCTAGCAATATAAATGGAAATGTATATAAGAAACCTCTATTTAATATTAATAAACTTAATACATATTTCAAACTATGATCAAAAGCCTTGGCTTTTTAAAATAAGTTGAGTTTTGACGAAGTTATGGCATTTGGAAGTTTCGACCTATGCCCATATATCGATATATCGATTTTCAGGCTATAATTTTTACTTGTCTTCCGACCTAAAATTTCGTTTTCAACTTTAAATGCACGATTGATTTAGGGGCAAAACTATGATCAAAAAGCCCTCGCTTTTTAAAATACGTTGAGTTTTGACGTAGTTATGGCATTTGGAAGTTTCGACCTATGCCCATATATCGATATATCGATTTTCAGGCTATAATTTTTACTTGTCTTCCGACCTAAAATTTCGTTTTCAACTTTAAATGCACGATTGATTTAGGGGCAAAACTATGATCAAAAAGCCCTCGCTTTTTAAAATACGTTGAGTTTTGACGAAGTTATGGCATTTGGAAGTTTCGACCTATGCCCATATGTATATCGAGATACCGATTTTCAGGCTATAATTTTTACTTGTCTTCCGACCTAAAATTTCGTTTTTTTCTTTAAATGTACGATTGATTTAGGGGCAAAACTATGATCAAAAAGCCCTCGCTTTTTAAAATACGTTGAGTTTTGACGAAGTTATGGCATTTGGAAGTTCCGACCTATGCCCATATATCGATATATCGATTTTCAGGCTATAATTTTTGCTTGTCTTCCGACCTAAAATTTCGTTTTCAACTTTAAATGCACGATTGATTTAGGGGCAAAACTATGATCAAAAAGCCCTCGCTTTTTAAAATACGTTGAGTTTTGACGAAGTTATGGCATTTGGAAGTTCCGACCTATGCCCATATATCGATATATCGATTTTCAGGCTATCATTTTTACTTGTCTTCCGACCTAAAATTTCGTTTTCAACTTTAAATGTACGATTGATTTAGGGGCAAAACTATGATCAAAAAGCCCTCGCTTTTTAAAATACGTTGAGTTTTGACGAAGTTATGGCATTTGGAAGTTTCGACCTATGCCCATATGTATATCGAGATACCGATTTTCAGGCTATAATTTTTACTTGTCTTCCGACCTAAAATTTCGTTTTTTTCTTTAAATGTACGATTGATTTAGGGGCAAAACTATGATCAAAAAGCCCTCGCTTTTTAAAATACGTTGAGTTTTGACGAAGTTATGGCATTTGGAAGTTTCGACCTATGCCCATATATCGAGATACCGATTTTCAGGCTATAATTTTTACTTGTCTTCTGACCCAAAATTTCGTTTTCAACTTTAAATGCACGCTTGATTTAGGGGCAAAACTATGATCAAAAAGCCCTCGCTTTTTAAAATACGTTGAGTTTTGACGAAGTTATGGCATTTGGAAGTTTCGACCTATGCCCATATATAGATATACCGATTTTCAGGCTATAATTTTTACTTGTCTTCCGACCCAAAATTACGTTTTCAACTTTAAATGCACCATTGATTTAGGGGCAAAACTATGATCAAAAAGCCCTCGCTTTTTAAAATACGTTGAGTTTTGACGAAGTTATGGCATTTGGAAGTTTCGACCTATGCCCATATATCGATATACCGATTTTCAGGATATAGTTTTTACTTGTCTTCCGACCCAAAATTACGTTTTCAACTTTAAATGCACGATTGATTTAGGGGCAAAACTATGATCAAAAAGCCCTCGCTTTTTAAAATACGTTGAGTTTTGACGAAGTTATGGCATTTGGAAGTTTCGACCTATGCCCATATGTATATCGAGATACCGATTTTCAGGCTATAATTTTTACTTGTCTTCCGACCTAAAATTTCGTTTTTTTCTTTAAATGTACGATTGATTTAGGGGCAAAACTATGATCAAAAAGCCCTGGCTTTTTAAAATACGTTGAGTTTTGACGAAGTTATGGCATTTGGAAGTTTCGACCTATGCCCATATATCGATATATCGATTTTCAGGCTATAATTTTTACTTGTCTTCCGACATAAAATTTCGTTTTCAACTTTAAATGCACGATTGATTTAGGGGCAAAACTATGATCAAAAAGCCCTCGCTTTTTAAAATACGTTGAGTTTTGACGAAGTTGTGGCATTTGGAAGTTCCGACCTATGCCCATATATCGATATATCGATTTTCAGGCTATCATTTTTACTTGTCTTCCGACCTAAAATTTCGTTTTCAACTTTAAATGCACGATTGATTTAGGGGCAAAACTATGATCAAAAAGCCCTCGCTTTTTAAAATACGTTGAGTTTTGACGAAGTTATGGCATTTTGAAGTTTCGACCTATGCCCATATATCGATATACCGATTTTCAGGATATAATTTTTACTTGTCTTCCGGCCCAAAATTTCGTTTTCAACTTTAAATGCACGATTGATTTAGGGGCAAAACTATGATCAAAAAGCCCTCGCTTTTTAAAATACGTTGAGTTTTGACGAAGTTATGTCATTTTGAAGTTTCGACCTATGCCCATATATCGATATACCGATTTTCAGGATATAATTTTTACTTGTCTTCCGACCCAAAATTTCGTTTTCAACTTTAAATGCACGATTGATTTAGGGGCAAAACTATGATCAAAAAGCCCTCGCTTTTTAAAATACGTTGAGTTTTGACGAAGTTATGGCATTTGGAAGTTTCGATCTATGCCCATATGTATATCGAGATACCGATTTTCAGGCTATAATTTTTACTTGTCATCCGACCCAAAATTTCGTTTTCAACTTTAAATGTACGATTGATTTAGGGGCAAAACTATGATCAAAAAGCCCTCGCTTTTTAAAATACGTTGAGTTTTGACGAAGTTATGGCATTTGGAAGTTTCGACCTATGTCCATATGTATATCGAGATACCGATTTTCAGGCTATAATTTTTACTTGTCTTCCGACCTAAAATTTCGTTTTTTTCTTTAAATGTACGATTGATTTAGGGGCAAAACTATGATCAAAAAGCCCTCGCTTTTTAAAATACGTTGAGTTTTGACGAAGTTGTGGCATTTGGAAGTTTCGACCTATGCCCATATATCGATATATCGATTTTCAGGATATAATTTTTACTTGTCTTCCGACCTAAAATTTCGTTTTCAACTTTAAATGCACGATTGATTTAGGGGCAAAACTATGATCAAAAAGCCCTCGCTTTTTAAAATACGTTGAGTTTTGACGAAGTTATGGCATTTGGAAGTTCCGACCTATGCCCATTTATCGATATATCGATTTTCAGGCTATAATTTTTACTTGTCTTCCGACCTAAAATTTCGTTTTCAACTTTAAATGCACGATTGATTTAGGGGCAAAACTATGATCAAAAAGCCCTCGCTTTTTAAAATACGTTGAGTTTTGACGAAGTTATGGCATTTGGAAGTTTCGACCTATGCCCATATGTATATCGAGATACCGATTTTCAGGCTATAATTTTTACTTGTCTTCCGACCTAAAATTTCGTTTTTTTCTTTAAATGTACGATTGATTTAGGGGCAAAACTATGATCAAAAAGCCCTCGCTTTTTAAAATACGTTGAGTTTTGACGAAGTTATGGCATTTGGAAGTTTCGACCTATGCCCATATGTATATCCAGATACCGATTTTCAGGCTATAATTTTTACTTGTCTTCCGTCAAAAAATCACGCTTTCACGTTTAAATGTTCGGTTGATTTGCCAGTTGCAGTGCAATATTTAGAAATTGCAATTTCATAATCATATTATAAAATCTGTTCAAAGAGCACTTTCTGCGCAGCATCTGCTCATTGTGCAGCAACATACAGTAGTATACAGATGCATAGAGAGCAGTCAGTTGGCATATGTTATGTGTACTTTGGTCCTGTGTTTGGTGCCACACAATGATGCTGCTGCGTAAAGCTGTATATTTATTGCAACATGCAGAAAAGAAAAGCATATCAAAGAGCTGCGCCCGAGTCCCCGACTCCTAGCAACCCATCCACCAAACCCAAGCTGGCTACTCCTCGTCGTGTACATTTGTAAGCCCTGTTGCAATGTTTGTTGTCGGAGTAGAAGCATCGAAGCATTGGCAAGCTACACACAGAACTGAACGGAGAACGGAGCTGAACATACAAATCGAAACGAACCGAACCAAACTGAACCGAATCAAAAAGAACACAACCCACAACGGTAGCCATGAGAAACTGAAAATAATGTTTTTGCTGCTGTTTGCTTTTGCTATTTTTGCCATTTCTCTGCTCCTGGATGCGTTTTGTTGCACACACACACATACTATATCTATTGATATTTGCCTTCGCCTTTGCCTTGCCCACCTAACCCCGGCACATGCTAACCATATTTTTCTACCCTGAGCTCCTTCAACTATGGTGGGAAAAGGGTATAATGCTTAATAGATTATTAATGTTATGGTAATCTTATTAGAATCAAAATGTTATACTTAAATTTATAAAACAATATTTATAAGATTTCTTGGGTAATAGATAGCCTTTGAAATGATAAATATTATTTATTGATAAATTATTTATCAACTGTGAAAATTTCATCAAGATCGCATAAGGAACAATTATGATACTCTTAAATTGCTGTCAGACTGTAACTTCTAGTCGAGCAGTATTATTTATGGTATTTGTGCTTCTATTTTTTTCGTTTAGTCTAAAGATATACGATTCGAATTCGTATATATAACACACCCTTACATATTACTGATCTATTGTTAAAATTTCAACAAGATTAGAAACTCCCATGATGCTCATACTGTCATGCCTTATCTCTCAGTCGAGCACTCTCGACTAGCGCACTTTTACTTGAACAATTTGCTGTACTATTTTGAGTTTTTTTTTGTTGTGCACATACACGTGTGTGTATTTATGTTTTTACTTTGTTTCTTTTTTTTGCAGGGTCTGGCACAGTCGGGAGCTTGGGCCTGCTTCGATGAGTTCAATCGCATCGAACTGGAAGTGCTGTCGGTGGTCGCGCAACAGATTCTGACCATACAGCGGGCGATTGGACGCAAGGTTGTTAAATTCTTTTTCGAGGATACCATGCTCAAACTGGATCCCACATGTTCCATATTCATAACCATGAATCCGGGGTGAGTCGAACGTGAGATGCCACAGATCTCCCGCACAGTAGCAGCTGCGGTTTCACGCATCCTATTTCCTTTTTTCGTTTTTTACTGTTCCCTCCTCGTCCAACTCTTTTGTAGTTTTTGTTTTTTTTGTTTTTTGCAGCTGTGCATTTGAAAATGCATTTAGTTACTTTGTAAGCCGACACGGCCTATGTCCACGTCCATGTCCACCATTGGGAACGCTGTCACTGACAGCACTCTGTGCTGGGCTCTGGCTACTGACTTGGGGGCTGAGGCTATTAGTTACCAAAGACTGGTCCGGTCTGGTTTGGGCTGGGTTTGCCTTTGGGCCACCGTCACGATATTGGTAGTTATTGCGTTATTGGAGATTTTAGCCCATACGGCTGCGGATATTTATTGCTTTGGCATGCCTGTGGAACAGCTGCGCCAAACATGCATATTAGGCCTAAGACCCAACTCTCTACGAGAGGTCTTCATTTCGCTTGGCCAGCAACTCGTTGGTTTTTGTTTCTATTTTTTCTTCCTTTTGCCTGCCAATTTGTCACTGGCCCAGACCTTCTAGAACTACTCGCACATCATATCGGTTATTGGCTATGGGTTTTTAGTATTTATGCCATTAGCACTTGCAATTTTGATGTATTTGATTGGCCTTTTACATTGGCACTCTCTCCTCATTCGTATCTCTCCCACAGCTACGCTGGTCGCACCGAGCTGCCGGATAATCTGAAGGTATTGTTCCGCACCGTCGCCATGATGGTGCCCGATTATGCAATGATCGGCGAAATAACACTCTACTCCAACGGCTTCGATATGGCCCGAATTCTATCCCAGAAAATTGTGCAGGCCTACAAGTTGTGCTCGGAGCAGTTATCCTCGCAGTCGCATTATGATTATGGTAGGTATTATTGAGAGACATATATTTTACAGTTAAATGGCTAACAAGCTTGTAGTGGAATAGAGTAAACCTTCTAACTTTACACAGCAATACCATGTCCTGTGCTTAACTGCATCCTGCATCCGTTCTGTCTTACTCTAACTTTATCTCTCTGCCTGCGTGTTTTCTTGCTTTTTTAAAGGCAAAGATATTGCGTTCGCTTTTACGAAATAACATGTCATATGACATTACAATATGTGCGAGTGTGTGTGTCCGGCTGTTGACTGCAATTGCTGGGCTCTGTCTGTCTCTCTCTCTCTCTTTCTCTCTCTCTCTGGCATCTGTGCAAGTTTATGTGCAAAGTACATTTGATCAGTATCTTATTTTGAGTTTAAATTGAAAAACTTTCTTGCAAGTTTTTGCAACGCTTTTGTGCTGCGTGTGTGAGAGACAAATGCCACATTACAACACAACGAACACACACACGCACACGCACACACACACACAATGTGTGTGTTTTTTCAAAGTAATAATAAAAACTATTTGTACATTTAGTTGCAACTGCTTGTTGTTGTTGCATGTCCAGCGAAAACTTGCAAAACTTTTGCATTTGCCACATGGCGCCAGTATAATGAAGCTCACCGTTCAGGTGATCCACAGGCGTCCATCACTCCATCCCTCCGTCCGGCTATCGTCTGTCGTTATGCGACATGCCGGAGACACAAACCGTTGCTGAGTTATGCGCTGTCCACCAAAATGCCGCATAACTGTCAATGGCTAATTCCATCATGAACCCCAACCCCAATTGCACCTCAAGCCTTAACCCCTTAATGCCTGACACCCCCTCCTCGCCAACCATGCTTGTCTTGGTTATGTCATCTTTAGGTATGCGCGCCGTAAAATCCGTGCTGTTGGCCTCCGCATCGTTGCGTCGCCTTTACGTTGACCTGCCGGAACCCGAGATTGTTTTGCGCGCCATTGTTGACGTCAATTTGCCGAAATTCCTCGAACAGGATATTTCCCTCTTTATTGGCATCTATATGGATCTCTTTCCCGGCGTCGAGCTGCCCATGGTGAGTGCTTATATATGTATGTACTATAGACATTCATAAATTGTCGGTGTAATGAGGCGCAAGCGACGCAGTTAAGAACCAGCAAATTAATGCGATAACTAGCATGTCGGATGCCCTGATAAAAGTAAATTTAAATCAGCATATTTTGCTGGGCACACATTTAAATACTCTTCCGGGCGAGCTTATTTAGTCAGCAGTTCACTATGTAAAGTAAATTATACTCAGCACATTTTCCCTTTCAGGCAAGCGCTGTTTTATTCAACAGCTAATTAGGTTTTCGATATTTTAGTCAGCTCATAAATATGACTCTTTCAAAATAAAGATATCAGGTTTGTAATCTTGTTAAATCAGTGTTTGGGATATTTATTTATTAATATATATTTTATTATTATAAAAAAACTGGAGATATTAAAATGTAAAATAGTCCTACGCAATTATGGAAAGGAGTGGGGCAATCTAGTCCAATATGTAGCTACAAAAATGTCTCGACAAGCACTCCTTTTAACTTTGCCCCATGGGGCAGCAACTTTGTGTCGCCAACTGCATAGGGAATGTGTTGAAGCCTCTGTGGCGTAGGGCTGTAATGAAATGCCCATTCAAGCTTTTATTTGCTGTCGCATATTTCAATGCATATTTTTCATATTTCATTTACACATGTTTTCCGCTTTTACCATACACCCAACTCTTCCGGCTCCCATCTCTCATCTCATCTCATCTACTCTGATCCTGTGCAGCCCCAACGTGATGACATACTCAAGTGGCTGCGTATTAATCTGACGGAGCGCAATCTGCAGGCAACAGATTGGTATTTGGAAAAAATACTACAGATATACGAGATGATGCTGGTGCGTCACGGCCTGATGATAGTCGGCGGCCCGATGGGTGGCAAGACCACAGCCTACCAGGTGAGTGAGTGGGCGGGCGGGCGGGCGTGTTGCCAATTAAATGGAGTGGAATTAATATTTGTGCCTGCCCTGCCCTGATGATAGATGCTCGCACAGACGCTGCGCAATGTGTCCACGGATGAGGAGGCAACGCTCAAGGAGTATCCGGTGGTCTTTCGCATTATTAATCCCAAGGCCATTACGATGGGTCAACTCTACGGTCGCTTCGATCCCATCTCCCACGAGTGGTCGGATGGGGTACTGGCGAAAACGTTTCGGGAACAGGTGCAGGGACCGAAGGCTGAACGTGCCTGGGTCATGTTTGATGGTCCCGTCGATGCGGTGTGGATTGAGAACTTGAACACGGTGCTCGACGACAACAAGAAACTGTGTCTCATGTCCGGCGAAATAATGCAAATGACCAAAATGATGAACATGATGTTCGAGCCAGCAGATCTCGAGCAGGCCTCGCCGGCGACAGTTTCGCGTTGTGGCATGATCTACATGGAACCATCGCAGCTGGGCTGGCGCGCCTTTCACAAGAGCTTCAGCAATGTGTTGATTAATAATGTGGGCCTCAGCGATATTTATATGACGCTATTCGAGGACATGGTCGAGTGGTTAATTCCGGCCGCCTTGCAGTTTCTGCCACTGTGCAAACAAATGCTGGAATTGTCGCCCATTTATCAATATCAGACTTTCTCGCGCTTTCTGCTCTTCTTTCTTGAGAAGCATAAGGTGTTCAATCAAACGTGGTTCCAGCAGATGTTCCTCTTCTGCTATGCCTGGGCCTACTGCTCGGCGCTGACGGGTAACGGTCAACGCACCTTTGACCAGTTGCTGCGTAAGGTCATCTATGGTTCCAATGAGGAGTTCCCCAAACCAAAGTATTTCTCCTTGAATCGTGGCCAAATGTTTCCCGAGAAACAGGTCTTCCTAGACTATCGCTTCGATGAGGCGGAGAATTGGTGGACATGGCAAAAATCCTCAGATGATCCCACCTCGGGCAGTGCCCATTTTCCAGAGCATGCTCAAATTAGTGAGTTGATTGTGCCCACCAAGGAGACGGGCTATATTTCTTACTGGCAGGAGTTCTGCGTTGCCAATTCGTATGGCATGCTGGTCATCGGTCCCACTGGCACGGGCAAGAGTGCAATTGTTACCAGCAATCTGCTCGCTTTGCCCAAGAATGCAAATCTCGTTAATATAATCAACTTCTCGGCTCGCACCTCGGCTCAAATGGTGCAGGATACGATCATGAGCAAATTGGATCGACGGCGCAAGGGCGTCTTTGGACCAGCCCTGGGTAAGAAGGTAAGACAGCAATTAAAGTTAAAGTTGTTTAATAATATTGATTAATGTCCTTAATTAGTGCATAGTTTTCTGTGATGATGTGGCCATGCCCTCAAAGGATACGTATGGCTCCCAGCCACCGTTGGAGCTGTTGCGCACCTGGCTGGATCATGGCTACTGGTCGGACCTGATGGACACAACCAAAATTGAGCTGGTCGACATGGTGAGTGTGCCAGCAAATACTTGATAAATAAAAGTAAACCCTCTCTCTTACCACTCGACAATCGACAGAGTCTGGTTTGTGCGATGGGCCCACTGGGTGGGAGTAACTTTATCTTTCCGCGTCTCTATCGGCACATGTTCGTTGTGGCCGTGGACTCCTTTGAGGATTCGACCATCATTCGCATATTCACGACAATTGGTGATTGGCACTTTGCCAAGGGCTATCCCGAGAAGCTGACGCTGCTCTCCCGCGTATGTTGCATGCAATCCACCCACAACAGCAGCAACAACAGCCACACACTGGGGAATCCCTGCCAGGCTGGCGCTCTGCCAGCGAATAATAAAATTAAACTGGCGTATTTTATAACTTCATTTCGCAAAAGTTTGCCGGGCCACGTTCTCTGCTTGGTTTTGTTGCAGTTGCAGTTGCAGTTGCTGTTGTTGTTGTTGCGGCTGTTCTTTTTGTAGATTGCATTTCATGTCTGAGCTGCTTTTTCGCAGGGCTTATCGGAGGCGATGGTCAGCGTGTATCGGGAGTCGATGCGCGTCTTTTTGCCAACGCCAGCCAAATCTCACTACACCTTCTCACTGCGAGACATCACGCGCGTCTTTCAGGGCATCGTCATGGTGCCGGCCAAGCGTATGCCGGATCCGGAGAAGCTCGGTCGCCTCTGGGCCCATGAAACTTATCGTGTCTTTTATGACCGGTGTGTATGACCTCAACTTTGTGTCGCCTCCGTTTTTCTTATTATATTATTTGTCATTTGTCGTCTAGTCTGGTGGACCAGTTGGATCGGGACCGTTTGCTCGTCATGGCCATTGACGCGTGCAAGAACTGCCTGCGTTTCTCCCTCGAGTCCGCCTTTGCCGACCGCATTGAGCCGGGCGAGAAGCTAAGCGACAATGATCTGCGTAATCTATTCTATGGCAATTACATGGAGCCCGATGCAGAGCCAAAATACTATGACGAATGCGAAAGCTATGAGAAATTAGAGAAGCTCATGAAATACTATTTGAGGGAGTACAATTCCTTTTCCAGCACACCCATGGATCTGGTAATGTTTCGGTTTGCTATCGAGCATGTCAGCAGGTATTTCAAATAATAATATTTATATTTATTTATGCAGTTTTATATGTTTAATAATTTAATATTTATAATATTTTTAATATGTAATATTCGCAATATTGCGCCTGTACAGGGTATCTCGAGTGCTGCAAATGCCTAGGGGTAATATACTAATGGTTGGCATGGGAGGTTCAGGTCGTCGCAGTTCCTGTCGCTTGGCTGCCCACATTGCCGATTGTCGTCTGATGACCGTTCAGGTGTCCAAGTCGTATACTTTGGCCGATTGGCGAGATGATCTGAAGAAAATACTAATGGCATCCAGTTTCAATTTGAATCACACCGTATTTCTATTCTCCGACGCCCAGGTGAGTGTGCCGTTCAGTGGAATTCATTAACTCGTTCGCTATCGAACCATCAACATAAAAAATAACAAGAAACTCATTGAGGGCCCATTAAAAGCGTTTGTAAACTCTAAACAGAAATCTATGTTAGTCAACACAAGCGTATATTGGGTACAACAAACCCATAAACATGAGTGTGGTACTAGGAACTGGACATTATTCTAAATTTATTTAAATATATATACATATATATGTATATCTATTTATTCCTGACATGTCGACACTCATTGTTGTGCCCCAAATTTGCATTCATAATTAGTTGAATTGTTGGGATACCTAACTTGATTGTGGCTAAATAATTTGCATATGCAGCAGCTACCAATTATGGCAAATGAAGAGCATTTTGTGCACAGCTCTCAAATCTCAAAATGCAAGTCAATAAATTAACAAGGACATAAACAAATCGATACGTTGATAAAGCAGTTGAGAAAATTCAGTTTACTCTCTGTCACAATTAGCATTATGTTATTAAAATACCTGATAGGCGAAAAGCCCTTCCCCATCATGTCATAACGACCTAAATATACAACAATAAATAGCAACAAGTCTTGTGAGTAGAAATTGTATAAGGGATGTCATTAAGCTTTGCAACAATATGGAATGAGTAGAAGACAGCATCTACCACACTATAAACTATATATTGCTCATTTGTCTGTCTGTATGAATACGCGGTTCTCAGAGACTATAAGCGGACTATAAGGGACTTAAAGTTTTCGTTTACCGATAGCAATAATAGAGACTATGTAAAGATAAAGGTTTTCAATTGATATATAGCTTACCCAGACTTATTACTTAACAACTTTCAAATTGTTGCCAGTTTTTAATACATATTTTGTTAGCCTAAATGTATTTTTACATTGTACACAAGCTTCTTATGCTGCATTTAGGATGTCTCCCACTCCAGTTATCTCAACTGGAGCATTCTAACTTATTTTAGTCTAGTTATATGAAACATTTATGCCGTTAGCTGTTTGCAAACTTGCGAGCAACTTTAAATACATAGTTGAGCCCTGGAATACAACTGCATTTTGCTTACGCAGTATACCTTTTGCCTTGGCTACAACAGCAACCAACTTTCTATGCAGAAATCGTTCAGCAAATTCATCTAATTTCTCTCTCAATCTGTATATATCTATATGTCTATCTCTGCTGGGCAATCAATCAATGCTGTGTTTAGGTTTCGTTCGATGCACAAACTTACATACAAATCTCCCTATGCACACATTAATTAACAATTACACTAAAATGCCTCAAAGAGATACAACTGCAGCTGCAACTTCAGTAAGGGGAATCAAATCCTGTGGCACTTAGAGCCAATGCAAAATGCATGTCCCAGGAACTCTACAGCTGCAGCCAGTTTCAGGTGCAACTTCTACCTGCCTCTGGCCGAATGGCATAAAAATGTAGTTGCGAGCAGCATGAATTGGATTTGCATTGAATGAGAGTTAGAATGACAATTCTCAATGGGGATACTTGTTTATTTACTACAGGCAACGGATGAGGGCTATGTGGAGGACATCAATGGTGTACTTAATACTGGTGATTTGCCAAATTTGTATCAGCTGGAGGACAAGGCATCCATTATGGAGAACATGGGAAATGTGGCCAAGCAAGTGGTGAGTAAGAGTACCTTCTCCCAATCGCTCCTCTCCTCTCTGATAAAAAAGTGAATTACCCCTTAGGGCAAAGTGCTGGACTCGCTACCGAGTGAGGTGTATGCCTACTATATCGAGAGGATAAGGGAACAGTTGCATATTGCTCTCGCCTTCTCGCCCATTGGGGAGTCCTTTAAGGAGCGCATTCGTGTGTATCCCTCACTAATCAACTGTTGCACCATCGACTGGTATATGCCCTGGCCAGAGGAGGCATTGGCAAGGGTGGGCACCTATTATGTCTCATCTATGCAGCTGAATACGTCAAACGATGAGGAGGAGACGCCACGCATCTCGGAGGAAATACCCCAGGAGGGGGAGAAGCGTGAAACAATGGGCGAGATGGATCGTGAGTTGACCCAACTGGAACAGGATCTGGTCTTTTGTGTGATGTACTTTCATCAGTCTGTTGTGGATGCCAGCGAGAAATGCTATCTGGAGTTGAGTCGTCGCAATTATGTCACCCCCTCGGCATATCTGGAGCTGTTGAAAGCTTTTCGCACCTTTTACGCCCGCAAGCTGGACGAGATTACCAGATTACGTGATCGATACACGACTGGTCTGGAGAAACTAGACTTTGCCGCCAGTCAAGTGGGTGAAATGCAAACGAATCTTTATGAATTGCAGCCCAAGCTGAAAGTGTTGTCCGAAGAAACGGATCGGATTATGGTCAATATTGAGCGGGAGACTGCAGAGGCGGAGAAGAAGAAGGAAGTGGTGGGTGCAGATGAGGCGGCTGCCAATGAAGCAGCTGCGGCTGCTCAGGCCATCAAGGATGATTGTGAAACGGATCTGGCAGAAGCCATACCAGCCATGGAGGCAGCCTTGGAGGCTCTAAACACGTTAAAGCCAGCCGATATTGGTGTTGTCAAATCGATGAAGAATCCGCCATATGGCGTCAAGTTAACCCTGGAGGCGGTGTGTGTGTTGAAGGGCATTAAACCGGATCGTAAACCAGATCCCAGTGGTCATATGGTGGAGGACTATTGGGGTCCATCGATGCGCATGCTCAGCGATATGAAATTTCTGGAATCACTGAAGACCTTTGACAAGGACAACATTCCGCCACCGATTATTAAAAAGATAAGAGAAAAGTGAGTGAAATCTTCTTCAATTCAGACTTTAGATTTATTTCATATATATTTCAACAGGTATATAGCTGATCGTGACTTTGTGCCGGAGAAGATCAAGGCCGCTTCGATGGCCTGCGAGGGCATTTGTCGATGGGTGCGTGCCATGGATGTCTACGACAAGGTCGCTCGCATTGTGATGCCCAAGAAGGCGGCGCTGGCCGAAGCCGAGGGCGATCTCTCCTCACAAATGGAGAAGCTCAATGCGAAGCGGGCTGAGCTGCAGGTGATCCTCGACAAGTTGCAGAAACTGAACGATTTCTTTGCGGAGAAATCGCGTGAGAAGAAGCGGCTTGAGGACGACATCGAGAACTGTGAGAAGAAGCTGACAAGGTGGGAGAGGAAGAAGTCAAATTTAATTCCATTCGTAATAATAATACTCTATTTGTTGCAGAGCTGAGAAGCTGTTGGGTGGCTTGGGCGGGGAGAAGACTCGCTGGTCGGAGGCGGCCAAGAATCTGCACGAATCCATCAGCAATATTGTGGGCGATGTTCTGCTCGCCGGTGGCTGCACCGCCTACCTGGGCTTCTTTACCACCGAGGTGAGTTAGTTGGCCAAACATTTGCTGCAAAAATCTCAAATCTGCAGCAGCATCACAGCTAATGGTCCTGCTTTTGCCCATAAGGGATTTTAATATGCATGAGCACGTTGCATTGATTTTTTTTTTGTTTTCCTTTTGCTGGAGGCTAAACAAAAAAGGAAAAACATGACAATCCTCAGCACAGCATGCAGCTCTGTTGATGAGCATATCAGACAGGGTTGTCCTGCGCCGTGTCGGACTATGTTTTATCTTAATTATGCAATATGAAAAAAACATTAAGTTTAAATATCCTGTGGCTATATAAAAATGTAAGCTTTACTTTATTTTAACAGACTTGTCTGAAAGCGCAATTTATCTATATGGTAACAGATCGTGTAGTTAACTATACTTATATAATATATAGAGTATATGCACTTCGTATCGCTCATACGCGCTTTCTCGCTCTAACCTCTTTTCGCAATTTTGTTTCTATTCACGTTGCTTTTTTTCAATTTCTCCGCCCCGCGTTTATTTTTACGGCTGACGTGACATTTTTATACACAATTCGTACATATATAAATATATATATAAATGCAGTTGGTATATAGGGCTTGTTCTGCAAAGGCAGCTCGCATAAAATGCACAAATGCTGACATGTTAATATTCAAGGAAAAAAAACAAAGTGCATGTAAAAAGACTAGCTTAGGCAAGCCGAAGCTAAAATACCCTTGTAGACCGGAGTCAGATCGTTATCAGATCGTCGTTAATATTTCTCTGGTTTTGCTTTTAATAATTTTAGTATCGCGTTAACATTCTGGATGATTGGAATGCGATCTGCGCTCGCCGCCATATACCCAGTAGCGAAACCTTCTCGCTGGCAACCACACTGGGTCACCCGATGACGATACGGGCCTGGTCACTGGCCGGACTGCCTGCTGATAACTTTTCCGTGGAGAATGGCATCATTGTAACGAACTCGAGTCGTTACTCTTTGCTCATCGATCCGCAGGGTGAGTGAACAGAAATCTGACTAGAAATCGTGTATTCAAAGCAATCCTTGTTAGTACAAGCAAACAAGTGGATTAAGAACATGGAGAAGAATAATCATCTCAAGGTGGTTAAGCAAAGCGATGGCAACTATATGCAAGTCTTGGAGCTGGCTATCACCTATGGACAACCCGTGCTCATTGAGAATGTGGGTGAGCATCACAGGGAATAACAGAAGAATACTCACAAAAAATCAGCGGAAATTAGGAGGATTTTTTGTCCGAGTGTCGATGAAACGTTTAACAACATTTCTCATTTAACATTTGCTTAGGCGAGAAACTGGACTCGAATCTGACGCCCATATTGGAGAAGAACATAATCAAGCATAAGGGTGGGCTGTTCATAAGAAGTGGCGACACAATGATTGAATACAATCCCGATTTTCGTCTTTACATAACGACCTGTCTGCGCAATCCGCATTATCCGCCGGAAGTTATGGTTATGGTAAGTTGACATATGCAGCGGTGACTAGATGCCCCAAAAAGGGACTGGTTGTGGATGGTGATGGTGGGGTTTGTGGCACGCCAAGCCAATGATGACGTTAGAGTGTTGTGTAATAAAACGACAAACTTAAATTGATATTTGGAAAATACGCTGCAGCGCAGCAGGCGCTAGTAATATGCAAATTTTCGATGGCATTGACGACGACGACGAGGACGACGAGGATGAGGACGTCAATGAGGATGACGACGTGGTTGTTGAGGACATCCCATTGATGTACGTGCCCGACTGGCTGCTGTCTGTTGGCATCCGCATAACCGGCAGCCCAGTCTCAGTCTCAGTCCAAGTCTCAGTTTGTATATTCCTAGTCCTGCTGCTCCTGGCGTATTTATAAAATTTTCCAGAATTTCGCTTCTGTTGGCGTTTCCATTGCTTTTTATGCAGCAACTGTTGTCAGCAGTTTTTGGCCCTTTTCCATTTTCCTTTTTCTTTTTTCTTTTTATCTCTTTACTCTCTTTGTGTATGTGTGTGTTTATTTTTGAGTTTCATTTTGCCCATTTTACGATTCCTCGACTCGTTCACTCCGTGTTTAGGTAACAGTATTAAATTTCATGATAACGGAACAAGGATTACGCGAACAATTGCTGGCGATTGTTGTGGCACACGAGCGTCCCGATTTGCAAGAGAAGAAGGAACAATTGATTATTGAATCCGCAAGGAATCGTGATGCATTGTACACCATTGAATCCAAGATATTAGAGGTAAGTTTTTACACTCTGAGAAAAAATCGTCTTCAAATTAAAATCTCACTAAATGCAAGAACATTTTCTGGTGTTTATAAATAATTTCCATAAATACAAACAAAATTGTATTAGATAGAAGTATCTATAGTTAATCTATGTGAATTTATAACGGAGAATTATCAAAAGATTTTCTAAATGTCAGTGTCATTTTTTTTCTGAGTGTAGCCTGCTCTTTATCTCCTTCTTTATAACTCTCCGTCTGATTGTGTGCTTGGCGCTTTTATAATAAATGTGCTGTGTATCGAGCATCCTTTTTGGGCTAGCTACAACGTTATTCAATTAGAGTCGTACAAACAATTTATGTTGCTCTGCCTTGGCCAATGACAATTCAATTAACTGGAAGCAAGCAAAACTTACTAAAGGCGTACTTTATGATTGCAGGTGCTGTCTACTTCGGAGGGTAATGTCCTGGAGGATGAGAATGCCATCAACATACTATCGTCGAGTAAAATTTTGTCCGAGGACATACAGGAGAAACAGGTTATTGCCGTGGCCACCGAGATTGAAATCGATGCAGCCCGTCAGCAATACATACCCGTGTCCAAACACTCGGCCATTCTGTTCTTCTGCATCAGTGAGCTGGCCAATGTTGATCCCATGTATCAATATTCCCTGGCCTGGTTCCTCAATCTCTTTGTGAACACCATACTGAAGGCGCCCAAGTCAACGGTGCTGGCGGAGCGATTGAATAATCTCAATGATTATTTTACCAAATCGATTTATACGAATGTCTGCCGCTCGCTCTTCGAGAAAGATAAGTTGGTCATCTCGCTGGTCATGTGCCTGGGCATCCTCGTCTCCCAGGGTCAGATCGATAAGGACGAGCTGTTGTTTTTCCTAACTGGCGGCATTGGTTTCAAGACAATGATCAAAAATCCACTCAGCGATTGGCTGCCCGACAAGGCTTGGGCAGGCATATACCGAGCCAGTGATCTAGATGGGTAATTCAGAACTGATACAGATCATCATATATAGATTATAGATTAATCATTGTTGGATATCCTTCCATCAGCTTGAAGAACATGCATGCGCAAATGGAAAAGAATTTGCAGGGCTGGCATGATTATTACGATGCCGTTAATCCGCAGGATCTACCGCTGCCGACGCCCTATGACCAGGTCAACGAAATGTTGTATCTGATAATCCTGAGGAGCCTACGGCCGGACAAGTTGGTGCCAGCCGTGCGCGTAAGTGTAATACCCGTAATCAGGTATGAATATATACCGAGTGCACTTTTCTGTTTTTTGGGGGTGGGATGGTGCACAGGCGTTCATAACACGAAACCTGGACAAGTCGTTTGTGGAGCCGCCGCCATTTGATTTGGGCGCCTCGTTTTCGGATAGCTCGCCAAAAATACCGCTGGTGTTTCTGCTTTCAGCTGGCTCCGATCCCATGGCCAGCCTCTTTATGTTCGCCAAACAACGCAACATGTACGACAAGTAAGTTAATTAACGAAACGAACCAAGAGTGAGTAAGTCGGTGAGTCCGTGAGTGAATGAGTGAATAAGTTCCTCTCTCATATTTCCGTGTCCATGTTGTGCGGCAACGTTGGTGTTTGCCCCCTGTTTGCCGGCAACCTGCGCTGGGGATTCTGGCTTGTTTTCGATTAAGCGCTACATGTGCGCCTTGTTCAACTATCGAGTGTGGGTGTTCGGCTTGGAACAGGTTGAAACTGCTGCACTCGCAAAAAAATATTCAACTAAAAACTAGAAAAAGTCTACTTCTTACAACGACATTGGTGGAGATTCGCCAAAAGTAATGCCAGACAAGTGTAAGCACCTGCCAGATAGATACCTTGCCAGAGACTGCCACAGACTTTTTGCTTGTGTATACCTAGAAGGAGATTTTGTATAAATGCAGATTCTGGCAAATTGGCAATCTTAAATGTATTGAAATAAATACATTAATCCGATCCGAATTAATGTATGTGTATGGTATATATATGTTAGTTAGTTATACTACATTATAATATTATAATAATATATGCCGGCTTAAGCAGATCCTTGGAAGTAATTTATAAATGTAGCTGGATTTTTTCTCTGAGTGTTGTTAGGCAGCAACTGCAGCTGTTACTTTTTAGAAGTGAATTTATGCTAAGCGCGTTTGTTTGGCTCTCTCCATCTCTAAATCTGTCTATCGCAGATTGAAAACCATTTCGCTGGGTCAGGGTCAAGGACCGCGTGCGGAAAAAATGATCACGGAGGCGGCACGCCACGGCCAATGGGTCGTCCTGCAGAATTGTCACGTCGCCTTCAGCTGGATGGGTGACCTGGAGCGCATTTGCAATGACACCACACTGACAGATGGTGCACATGCCGATTATCGCCTGTGGTGCACATCGTATCCCAGTGCCGTATTTCCCGTTTCCGTGCTGCAGAACTCCGTGAAGATGACGAACGAGCCGCCAAAGGGTCTCCGAGCGAATATGCACCGTTCGTTCACCTCGGATCCGTTGACTCGTAACAAGTTCTTCACAAATGCCTTCCTCTTCTCGGACCAGGCCAACAAGTGTTGGCTGAGGGGCGTCTTTGCCCTGGTCTTCTTCCATGCTGTGGTTCAGGAGCGTCGCGAATTTGGTCCACTCGGCTGGAATATACCCTACGAGTTCAATGAGTCCGATCTCAAGTGAGTAATCGATGTAGATTCACTAACATTCTTTTACTTATAAATGTGCTGCTGCAGAATCTCTTTGCTGCAGTTGAAAATGTTTATTGCTCAGAGTCACAGCATTCCGTTCCGGGGACATGTTTATCTAACGGGCGAGTGCAATTACGGCGGACGCGTCACCGATGACAAGGATCGTCGCCTGATTCTCTCCCTCCTCAATATGATCTACAACAGCAGCACCATCGACGAAGATGGGTGCGTTTTCTTGAATGTTTTCTTTTATTTGTATCTTATGGTATGCTCCCTTTTAGGTATGCATTGTCCCAGTCTGGCGACTATCGCGTCCCGATCAATCCAACGAAGCTGAACTCCATTGAGTACATTTCCACATTCCCGCTCAGTCCACAACCCGAGGTGTATGGCCTCCATGAGAACGCAGACATCAATCGCAATGTGAAGGAGACCAATGCGGTAAAAGAATATTCAACTATTTATGTCCATATTTGCTGTGGTGGTTATCTTAATTTGGTTGAAAACCAACAATAATTTTTAGGCTAGGCTTTCACTATTTGAAAACTTAAGTGCAGAATTGTTTTCGAAGTCAAATTACTATAACTTTCATCGGATATTGCTTTATCATATATAGTACATTTATTTCTTTTGCCAACAGCTGATTAGCGGAGTGCTGCTGACTCAGACGGATTTGATGGCCTCGGTGAAGGCGAGTTCGGCCGGCGGCGCCAAGGAGGATCCGGCCATATCAATATGCAAGGAGCTGCTGAAGCGCCTGCCCGATGAGTTCGACATCGCCGAGGTGTCCAAGACGTATCCGGTGATCTATACGAACTCAATGAATACGGTGTTGCGCCAGGAGTTGATACGCTTCAATCGACTGCTGTCCTATGTACGCAAGAGTCTGGTAAATGTGGGCAAGGCTGTGGTGGGCCAGATTGCGATGATACCGGAGCTGGAGCGTACTCACGCCTCGATGATTATAGGCAAACTGCCGGCGGATTGGCTCAAGAAAAGCTATCCATCGCTGAAGCCCCTGGGCAGCTATGTGAACGACTTGCTGGCGCGGTAAGTTGAAAGCCACATTTTTATATCTTCCAACTAGTCCGATTGGCAGCCATTGTGTTTGCCATGTACTCCATGTGCATCCTCCTCCTGGCTGCAATTGTGCAAATATAATAAATGTGTGTTGCACATGTGACACACACTCCTTCCTTCCTCCCTCCCCTTGATCCATTCACTTGTTGTCATTCAGAGCTGCCATTCATGACGAAAATCTTATTTGCCATTGACATCAAAGGATGGTGCTCCTGCTGCTGTTTGCCTGCTCCTGCTATGCCCCGCTCCCTCACCACGTTCTTTTGTGATCAAATATTTAATATTTATTAATAAAATTGAAAAATAAGATAACTCATCGTTGCCACATCCTTCTCCACATCAGCTTGGCCTTCTTTCAGGACTGGATCGAGAATGGCGAACCGAATGTTTATTGGATCTCTGGCTTCTATTTCACCCAGTCATTTGTGACGGGCGTTCTGCAAAACTATTCGCGTAAGAATCGCTTTCAAATCGACATGATCTTCATTGAGTTTGCGGTTACCAAATTCGAATCACAAGTCGCTCAAGTACCCGATTTGGGCGCTTACATCAGGGTAAGTTGTGGCAGCTCAGTGTGTGGCAAATGAATACAAATAATATTAATAATACTGATTAATTCAAAATAACACTTACAATTGCCATGCAAACTGTTTATAGGAACAAAAAGAGATCAATGATGAGACCAAGTTCATACAAGTAAGACAGAGAATGTGCTTACCTCAATTCAGTAGAGCAGAGCTTTCCGTTTATAATTTAATTCCATTCAATCTAACTAGGAATAAAAGCGCACTATATATAAAAAATATCCCCAAAGTGAAAATCGCCTTATAAATGAGAAAAATGTCTTTTTATAAGTATTTCAACTCTTGGATTTTAACTTTTTACATGAAACTGCACCTATTTGTCCCTATATCATTTTATCCCTTGTTTTAACATTTGCTTGCGATAATCGTGGGACATTTTCTTTTTTTTTTCAGAGTATAGAATCATATTCCTATTCTTCTTATTTTTGTTATTAAAACTTCATTTTCCAAATACTTCAACACTTGCAAATATCTTGCTTATCTCAAACTGCACCCATTTGCAACTATGTTATCGTTCGCCATGTAATCAACAGTTGCTTCGCGTTTCTCGCAGGGCATTTTCATTGAGGGTGCACGTTGGAATCGCAAGACAAAGGAAGTGGATGAATCCTACTCCAAAATTTTGTTCGACACTCTGCCCGTTATCTACCTGCGTCCGGTGTTGAGATTGCCGGATGAGCAGAAACGCGGCAGCGGCGGTGCTGAGGCAATAGCAATTTACGATTGTCCCGTTTACAAGACGAGCGAACGTCGAGGCATCCTCTCCACCACGGGGCACTCCACGAATTTTGTGATGTATCTGCAGCTGAGATGCTCCCAGACACCGATGCATTGGATTAATCGGGGCACTGCCTGCCTCTGTCAGCTGGATGATTGAATATTGACCCTTTGGCATTCGCCACACCGGATGAGCCACGACACGCAGCGAGACTTTTATGGCGAATATTGGTATGGGGAACTGAAATTGAGGACTGCTGGACTATATGGAATCATCATACACACATTATACATATATCACACATATATATATGTATGTGTAGATATGCATATGTGAATGCAGATATATTTTCGATTTTTGTATTACTTTTTTGTTATGTGCTCGAATGGGGATGTGGCCAAAAGCGAATTGCAATTCTATGTATTTATTTTTTCGCCCATTTCAGAGAATGCGGCATCGGGAAGTGGGTCGAGTGGCATTTTGATGATGATGTTGATTGCCAGATATATAAATTAAATATGCAGAATACCGACTGTATGTATGTATAAATACTTTTTATGTGCGCCATTTACAAATGAATAAATGACAAAATGAAACGGGAGCATGTTTTCATCAATGCAAACTGGTTGTAAATTTAACGATATATGTATATACATATACATATATATTTCGATATATGATACAATATGCAATGTATAGCAAAACATCAACTTAGAATAGATAGTTTTCAGTCAAGGTCTTCCCATTTTAAAACCCCTTAAACGAGATCTGGTTCTATGCTTAAAAACTAAAAAACATTCTAAACTACTGTGTGGTCCATATATTCGCCACTCAGCATTCTACGCGACAACAGACGCCTACATAATAATCTGATGATGATGCTGATAATCCGTTGTAGCCAGGCTATCTGAACATTTGAAAAGATTTATTGTGTGCTTTGTGCATAAATTGGAGCAGCGCAAGCCTTAAATTAAAATTGAAAAGCATATACTTTATAAGCCGACTTAAATTGAAGTATGCAAAAACGGAAAACAAAAAAATGAAACTATTATATCATCTGGCTATTAATAGTGAGCCAAATGTGGCGTAACCGAAAATAGCAACACTCAACACCTCGTGTCCATCACAGCACACACTTTCAACACACACATCAACTTGGCCTTAAGCGTTGATTGAGAGTCGCCAAAAACTGAACAACAAAAAAATTAATAAATAAAAAAAATGCGCAGCTGTCCATCAGACGATAAAATGAAGAAGCCTCCATCTAACGATGATAACAACAATAGCAATATTAACGACAACAACAACAACAACAACGAGAGCAACAACGACAACTTCCGCTTGCAATTACCAGGCGTATTGGCAGCATTGAAATCTATTGATCGATCTTTGGTTGGGTCGTTGTATCGTCAAGCCAGTCAGCAAGCCATTCATATGCAATAAAGCATCACTCAGTCCATACTTAATGTGATACAAATAATCGAGACGACTATCAAAGCACACGCGAAGAATGCAAAGAGCCCTCGACCATTGTCGATTCTGGCTAACAATCCAAAAATCGTGGCCGCCACTTTTAACATTATGGTGTTTCTCAAAGACGACAATCCATTCAAAGTGGCTAAAAGGGGTATTATGGAGTTGTGCAAAATGATGCAACAGGCAGCACAGGAAGCATCTACCAACCCTTGAGGAATATATATTCTTGGCAGCCGAATCAATTTAGGCATTTCTAGAAATGAGCCGATCTCAGAGAATATCAAAGCTAGACTCACAATTTGCTATTAAAGTTCTCGTTTAACTCAGACAGATCAAGCCAATGAAATTTTATCGATAACTGCAACCGTTTCGTGTGTATCGATACAAATCGATTGCCAATAGTAATTCTTACGGCCTTCAAATTGATGATCCACATATTTATTATTGACATATCATCAATCAACAATAAATATTTTATTAAAAGCACATATTAATGATCCATTGAACAGCTGAGCTGGGTATCTGCCAGTCGAGCACTCTCGACTTTCGAGCATTCTTACATGTTTTCAGTTTTTGTTTTTGTAAAAGTTTTTGAGCAAATGTGGCTCGTCTTCGAGCTGCTATTGTTGACTTTCGTTTTGTCTTAGCTCTAAATATATATTTTGTGTTATTAGTTGTATGCTTTTTTAGACTAGACAGAGCCGAGTTCAGCCGATAGCACAATCGATGTGCGCAACTTGAGATATACTTTTGACAACAGCATTTTGGACAAGATCAGAGAAGACAAGACAAACCACTAAGAGCGGCTAATGCCGGCCATCAATGAAGATTGAAGATTGAAGATCGAGCGGCGGTCGAGTGACTAGCGACGAGTCGATCATTCTACTCAACTCAACTATGAAGCGGTAGTTAGGGCATGGATCTCGCTCATCTGAGCAACCGGTTTCATCGTGGATCGCCTCATCTGTAAAGTGAATGGCTTTTCTGATTGCTGCTGCTGCTTCTGCTGCTGTCGGCGAGAACTTTTCGCAAACTCGTCGTGTATAAATAGTGTCGTAAGGTCTGGTTTGAAATCAGAATCAAATTTGGATTAATCTCATATAGACACGCATCGTCTGGGAACACATCTTTGAAAATGGTTAGTTGCTCAGCCTTGCTTGGAGTTCGACACACACAGGACTAAATCTGTTATCCACTGTGTTCTTCTTACAGAAATTCTTGGTTATTGCCTTCGCTGTGATCGCAGCTGCTGCGGCCACTTCCATCTCCACGGAGTATCTGCCACCCGTGGACAACAACATCGAACTTGCCGAATCTGTGGAGACACCCGTTGAACAGGGTGTGCTCAGCGATGATGGCTATCGCTATAAGACCGTGCGTCGCCTCCGTCTGCGTCATCGTCGTGACGTCAACGAGCTGTCCAACGAATATCTGCCCCCAGTTGCGGAGGCTACCCAGGAAATCGCTGTTGAGGCTCCAGCTGAGGAAAGCGCCGTCCTTGCTGATGATGGCTACCGTTACAAGACCGTCCGTCGTGTGATCCGTCGTCGCCGTCGTGACGTCAACGAACTGTCCTCCGAGTACCTGCCCCCAGTTGCTGAGGCTACCCAGGAAATCGCTGTTGAGGTTCCAGCCCAAGAGAGCGCCGTCCTTGCTGATGATGGTTATCGTTACAAGACCGTCCGTCGTGTCATCCGTCGTCGTCGTGATGTTAGCGAGCTGTCGCCCGAATACCTTCCCCCTGTTGCTGAAGTCAGCCAGGATATCGCTGTTGAGGCTCCCGTCCAGGAGAGCGCTGCTCTCGCCGATGATGGTTATCGTTACAAGACCGTCCGTCGTGTGATCCGTCGTCGTCGTGATGTGAGCGAGTTGGCCAACGAATATCTGCCCCCAGTTGCTGAGGCTACCCAAGAAATCGCTGTTGAGGCTCCAGCTCAGGAGAGCGCAGTCCTTGCTGATGATGGCTACCGTTACAAAACCGTCCGTCGTGTGATCCGTCGTCGTCGTGATGTCAATGAGCTGTCGAATGAATATCTGCCCCCAGTTGCTGAGGCTACCCAGGAAATCGCTGTTGAGGCTCCCGCTCAGGAGAGCGCAGTCCTTGCTGATGATGGCTACCGTTACAAGACCGTCCGTCGTGTGATCCGTCGTCGTCGTGATGTGAACGAGTTGTCCAACGAATATCTGCCCCCAGTTGCTGAGGCTACCCAGGAAGTCGCTGTTGAGGCACCAGCTGAGGAGAGCGCCGTCCTTGCTGATGATGGCTACCGTTACAAGACTGTCCGTCGTGTGATCCGTCGTCGTCGTCGTGATGTCAACGAGCTCTCGTCTGAGTACCTGCCCCCAGTTGAGCAGGCCGTGATCGATGTGCCCGCCGAGCAGACAGTCGTTGCCGATGATGGCTACCGTTACAAGACTGTGCGTCGCCTGAAGTACCGCCGCCACTAAAAAGTTCCAACCAACCCGAGGATCTGATCCGATCTGGAGGTACACACACATAAGCGTATTAGTCAATGAGAACGAGTTATGAATAGATCGAATTTAAAAAAAGTAAAAGAAAAGAAAACACAAAAAACAAAATGACACAATAAAATATGTAAAAGAAAAAAAAAACAAAAGCAATATCGTCTTTTATCTGTAGCTTTGCGCAAACTCACAGCTCACTTTCGTATCTAATCTACAACATGATATGATAAGATACTCGCAACTGCCGCTCGGCAAAAATCGAGCACAGTTTTTCAGTTTCAATTGGCAGTCAGCGACGTAAACGCTACAAGTTAAGCAACTATACGAAAATATAACGAAAAAAACATGAAGTTGTCCAAAAAGTGCTCCACCTATTTGCTGATATGTCTGGGTAAAGTTTCTGTTTAGTTTATAACAGTTGAAGAGTGTGTGGCAAGCAGAATCGTTTTAATATGCATGTTGCAGGTTCAACAAAGTGACTACAAATTGTGTCAAAATGTTGAATGACTAAGCTCCAATAAAAGCTAAAAGAAAAGCCGCATGAGTAACCAAACTGAGTGTGTGTGTGTGTGTCATAAACAGTGGAAACTCTACAAAAATGTGCCTTATCTGTTGCCTGGCTGATTAGCCTGGTTTACTCATCGTCGTGTTCGTGCTAGTAATGAGTAATAGGTCAACATTTGATTCTAACTTTCTATTTTATTTATTTATTTAATCAATGGCAAATATTAAAGTCAAATATTTTATTATTTAGCCAACTAATTTCAATTAATTTTTGTTTTTCCATTTTCACAATATTTCAATTTCATTTTCTGTTTAATATTTGATTTGCGCCGTGTTTCACAAATGCCGGATGTGGCCTAAGCTAAATAATTGTTTCACCGAATGAATTATTGAAATATGGAAAATACAATTAGTTTTCGGTTAGCGGTTGCCCAATGTTGTTGTTGTTGTTGTTTGTGTTGTGGTCTCCCTCTGTGTAGGATTCCTCGCGATTTATTAGTTGAAGCGAATACAATTCGAATGGTAGGCACAAAAAATAAAAGAAGATGAACAAAAAGATTTAAAATTCCGAATGTCAACTAAATCAACCACATGAATAAAATCGGCCAAGACAAAAGAGTAATAATAATCGAAACTGACATCCGCAATGAAACAATAGCAACAGTTTATATGCCAAAACATTGGACGACTGCCCCCCTGTGCTGCCCCCCTTTGAGTTGCCCCTCCTCCTTAAGCTATAGCTCAAGTGTTTACCTGATTTATCATCGCTAGCTGCGCACGCGAGTTATGTTTATATTTTATTTAATTTTATTTTTTACTGCTCTTTTGTTGTCTTTTGCAGTTGAGTTTTGGCTTTAGCTTTGTAGTTCTTAGTAATTAATTATTAATATTTAAGCAACACTTTGCTTCTCATCATCTCTGTTTGATTAATGATTAACGTTTTTGGTCGTTTTTGTTTCTGGCCTCAGTTCCGTTCTGGCAACGCTTCGCTCTGTTTGTTTAATGGGCCACACACAGCGCGATCTTCAAATATTTTATTGTTATTTTATTTTCTTTAGTTTTTTCACACAAGGTGCTAAGTTAATAATTGGCGTCTATTTTTGGTTCTTACAGTTCTTTTGGCATGCTGCTTGCAGGGAACTGAAGCAACGCGTCGTGTGAATCGCGGTCGACGCACTCTAACACGCAAATACTTTAGTAAGTAAAAAATAAATATAGTTAAATTAAATAAAAAATAAAAAAATTAATTAAATCAAATTATAGATGGACTTGCCATACCTGGCTGGGCTGTGGTGACTGTGGTAGCTGTGGCTGAGCTGTTGCTGGGCGCTGCTCTCTATTTCATCTTGTACAAGGTCATCCTGGACAAGGAGCCGGATCCAGCGAGCACTTATACGCCAGCAGCCACCCATGATCCCACACCGAGCATTGTGCAGCCCGTACAGCCTGCTGCACATCCCGCCGTACAGCCTGCCGTACACCCCGACGACGCATCCGATGTGCACTCCACCGTACACCCCGCCGTACAGCCCGCCGTACAATACCCCGGCGTACAGCCCGCCGTACAGCCCGTGACAGCTTCACATGCCACATCCGTTGTCTAAAAAGGCGGAAGTCGGCCAGCAGCTGAGTTTTGAGTTGTCATTGAGTTGGCCATTACCGATACCAATAACTTAATTTAAATGCCACGTCCAAAAAAAAGCCCCTTCGGCTGCTTGACGTTATCTTCTTATCAATAAATCGAATACAACTTTTATTTTGTTACAAATAAAATGTAAATTTTGAGTGTATGTCGAAAAGCTGGCGCTCTGTGTTACTTTTTGTTTCTCTGTTGTTTTTCTACAGATTGTTCTTGTTATTGCTGTTCAACAGCGTCCATTTTTTGTGATCCAGTTTGTATTCTAAACGGTGTTTTTTCTCGGTTTATTTATGGATGTATATGTATAAGTCTCTGCACATGTATCGCCACCGCCAAGCAGTCAGTTTGAAAGTTGTCTAACTATTAATCGAGGCGCGTTTGCTCTTCTTTTTGTCGGATTTGTTTTGTTTTTATTATTCTTGTCTACTGAAACTGGTCTGAGCACAACTTCACCGCCATCGAGTCTGGAGTGCCGCTCAGTGTGTGTGACATAAGTTAAGGCTGCTGCGAGAATTGCACTGAACTTTATCCAATTCATAGCAGACTTTTGAGCGACATTGTAAATAATATCTAGCTAGCTAGCTAGTCAGTGCTGACGTTTTAGCGGGGCTATGGCCAAAAGTTTTGGACTTTTAGTTTGCATATGTGCTGCGATTTGAATAGCTATATAAATAATTGCAGAGCGGTTGAACTTACGCTGAGACTCGATTTGATCAACTTTAGATAAGAAGCTGGCTAGAAAATGAATGAATGAACTAAATGAAAACTTTCGAATTAGTTATACACTTGGAAATGTACATATATACCTAGCTAGTCAGTTCTGACACCTTAACTGGCTTATGACGAAAATACTCTTACTAAATGCTGGTGGAGATTGTTTCCATATGAGTTGGGTTCTCGATTTGATAAACTTTAGATCTAAGGCTGTCTGGCAAATATTAAATATATTTGTTTTACAGAAGTTACTAATTACCCATCCTCCTCCGACGAGGTTACTCTCTATTGAACTACCCACCAGAATAGTGGACAGCAGATGACCAAATTGTAAGATAGCAGATAGCCAAAATAATATATGTCCAACATACTGTAATATATGATATATGAATATAAATGAAATTAGTATACGTATATAATCTTATTTATCTGTTATGCTCAATAGCACTGCAATGTTAACTCCAAATCCTTTATGTTTGGCATCTTTGGTTTGCCAAGGCTGCAACTGCATCTGCAACAGCAGCAGTGGCACATCTACACTGTTGTATTGATGCCACTTGGCTTGCGAGGCGCAAGTTGGCCGCTTTGCGCTGACAAATCGAAATTTGTTATAAACGCAATTGATAAATCCCACAGCGACGACGCCACTTGAGCTAGAGCCACAACTGAAGCCGAAGTTGAAGCTGGAGCAGAGGCTGCTGGGATATCCAAAAGAGAGGATACCGCTGGATTTCGTGGCAGCCAAGCAGACAGCCAAGTAGCTGTAAAATGCCAACAATTGCCGCAGAGCAAAGCTTTGCCCCAGCAACGTGAGTTGGGAGGGGCAACTAGCGCTGCAGCCGCATAACCAAAGCGGATTTCAAATTGACGCAAAACAGACAAAAAGCAAATCGTTTAGGCGCAACCCACCCACTGGGATGAGGGGCAAAAGGGGACGGTTCGAAATATGTGTACCGAAGCCAAGTTGCCAAAAAATATACCCAAAAGAGGGCAAAGCCGGCAATACAAATGCCGTGCAAAGACAGCCAGACCGAAAGACAGACAGCCAGCCAGCAGACTGAAGGATACTTTGCTTGGCATAACAAAACCACACAAAGGCTAGTTGTTGTTGTTGTTGAGACTGTTCTCGTTATGGCTCTTTTTTTCCTTTCTTTTTTCTTGTAGTTCTTGCAGCGTATCTTTAAAGAAATAGCCAAAAAGTGTGCTCAGAATGAGTAACATATAAATTTCGCTTAAGATTTGGGATTGTGATAAGGAGTAACATAAGTTGCTCATCTCTTATTATTGATAACAAGTGCTCTAAATAATGTCTTCACTTATACATTGCATATGTGTTCGATTTGGCAAACACTTCTACCACAACATCAATTTTTGTGTTTAATCTTGCAATGATAAGATAGTGGAAGACTGTCATTGGACTATAAGCTATAGTAAATCTTCAAATCAGATACGATAATGAGTCTAGATGCATTTGCAGCGGTAAATATTTACCTGGGTAAGGTAATATATGACAAGCTTAATTATAGATAGTTTAAAATAAGTTAAGAGTTCTCAATAAAACTGACGAAGCATTTAGGCAACGATCTATGTTTAAAACCTTAACCAAGTCGTTGCTTCATTTAGTGGCTTTGTTTGGCACTTCTTGTTTCTGCTTGGGTTAGCTTTGCTTGTGTCTTAAAAAAATGTTGTCTCAAAGATTCAAAGATTCTTCCTTCTTATTGCATATATTCAACTTGCACTTGCTTTTATTGTTCGTAAACTAAAAATACAATACATCCATTAATAAAAATACCGATTTTGAGCAGAAATGGAAACTCGGCACACGTGCCTCAACTTTGTGGCAGCTTTTGTGTTCGTTCGTTTGTCTGCTGTGTCTGTTGAGCTGTGTTGTATGTGGTGTTAAAGTTTATCAACATATCGTCAACATTTTGCTGCTCGTCTGTCCGTTGGCCCAGAGAGTGAGAGCATTCGCTCATATTTATTTATGGCTCAGCTTCAGCTCAGAACACATATATATTTCAGCTTGACCACAACTTGAATGGAGTTCAAGAGTGGAGAAACGAGAAACTTGCAAGATGCAAGCACTAAGCAGCTGACAGTTTGGCAGCCATTTTACAATGTTATCAATACTTTCTCCGTTTTGGTTTTTCTTCTCGTTTTTTGTTTGTTGTGCTTTGTTTGACCCGGATTTAGCCATGTACACTTGTTGTAAACAACAACATTAACGAGGGTCTTGAGCTGAGGCACGTGGAAAGTGGCAAAGGGGAAGAGACACTCATAAGCATTCATTGGAAATCCTTTTCGATTTATTTGCGTATTCAAACGGAAACATTTAAAGTGATTGCGGATGCAAATTTTTGCCAAGTATGTGGCATAGAGTAGGCGGCAGCTGTGTAGCAGCCATACAAAGTGCCCCAGCCACTTCCCCTATACTTTGCCCTTTTTTTATCTGCTGTTGTTGTTGCTGTTGTTGTTGTCGGTTGCACAGATCTGAAAGCGTTTACCAGCGCGTGCCTGGCAACATTTGCGGCTTTTGCGCCAGCTTCACACATTTTCTTATGTCGGTTTCCTCGGTTTGCTTTTGCTTTGCTCTGCTTTGGCTTGCCTTCTTTTTTGTTGTCGTTGTTGTTGTTGTGGTGCCATGAGAATTTCAATTTTAACACAGGTGCTTGTGTTTGCTGAAAAAATAAATATCAATCATACGCCCCAGCAGCGGCAGTAGGAGCAGCAACCTCAAACTTCGTATATTTTGTTGTTGGGTTGGACTCACTTCTGAATTTTGTATGATAATTTCTTTGGCAATTAGCAAAAATGGTGTTGATTCCCATCACAGTCATAAATGATATATATAAATATATCAATTTAAAAACAAGTTAAGAATAATAGGGAAAAACATTTTTAGCAACCCTTTGTTAAATCAACAAGTGAGAATGCTCTAAAGTCGACAGTGCTCGACTGGGAAATACCTTGATGAATGGTATGGATTGGCTGGTAGTTGTTCAATATATCTTATCCGACCTTAATAAAATTTCAACAGTTTATCAACAATATGCCTAACTACGGTATCCACCAATTAGTGGGTTATATCTTTACAATCGCTTCTTTTATTGCAATCGGGTATCGATTCATATCAGTTGAAATGATACCGATGGACAGACCGATATGACCAAGTCGATTTGGCTATTGATGCTGATCAAGAATATATATACTGTCATGTTGTGGTAGATACTTTCTCCTACTGGCTATACACTCTCGCTTTCATGGCACAATATAATCTAATCTTAGATTAGATAAGAGGGGAATCTACAGATACAAATTTAAAAAAGAGAAGATTGTGTTATTTGGAGAGAGATAAAGAGAGAGAGAGAGGGAGGAGAGAAAGAAAGAGTAATCACAATTTAAGTTGCTTATCTCAACGAGACCCAACCCAATTAAACAGAGAATGTTTGGACATAGGTCAAAGTGCATGTTTTCGCTAGATATTTTGGGTTATTTGGCATATGCATTTCGATATACTCACAACTGAACCTCAAACAATTGGAGCTGGTCGGCTTTTTGCACAGATGTGAGAGCAGTTGTTGTGCCCATTAATTTCGCACTAAACTACGAAAAACTGTTAATGACTCTCAATTGTTTGCTGGGTCTCATGATCCTCAACTGATCAGCTGCTCCACTTGTAGTAATGGAAGCACTTTAGAGGCAATTGTTGTTGACAGCGTGCTAATTAATTTGTAGCGAGTAGCCAAAGACAACAAAGCGATAACTCGAATCGTATATTTTTATGTAGCTTTAGCTTTAGCTAAAGATAAGCAAATGCTTCAGTGAATCGCTTAACTCGTTAAAGAAACTATTGCTCAGCGGCGACAGCAATCAAAGTATAATTATGTACTTCAAACAGTATCAGATTGCAGGTTGCACGTCACATCAAATAGTAATCGTTGCAAGGAATCAATAGCTTCAGTACACTCAGCAAAAAAATCTACCTGAAATTTGGAAAATACAGGTCAGAAAACATTAAGAATTATAGAAAATAAATTCTGGGTTAAGAAATTATTTCTAAACATATGAAAAAATTCTCAAAATACGAAAAAATATATTAAAATGAAAATCCAGTTGCATTTCTTTCCGTCAGTGTAGAGCGTGGCAACGATTTCGAAATTGAAATTAGAATGCCAGTGAAACAGAACAATTTGAATAAAATAGGTAGGTAGCCAAGCAAGCCGTACGCCGCAGACGAGCAGCAGAATGTGGAATGGAAAAATGTGTTCTGTTGGGGGAAAATTCAGTGCTCAATAATTCAGCAGCAGAGCAGCAGGCAAATTAAATCAAATAGTTGCACACACATATAATGCGAATAAAAATTGTCGTTGTCTTTGTTGTTGTGGTTGATATACAGCATATCGCACATACGCCCCGTTGTCGTGGAGCTTTTCTACTTACGTTGCTCGCAGGCAGCGTTGGGCATCAGTTCGAGCATTGCGCTCAGCGGCAACAGATCGCTATTGTTGAACGTGCCACCCAACTCCCTTTCCCGTGTGTGTGTGTTGGTGTGAAACTTAAAAGTGCACAAATATTTGAGCACATCAAAGCATAAAAAGAGACAGACAGCTGAAAAGAGAGAGAGAGAGGGAGAGAGACGAACTGTCTGCGGCACCTTCTGCAACTAATTCCACGCGTGCTGCACGGACTACGTCAAGGATTTGGTTGCACCAACTCCGACTTGGACTCCCGGGGAACTCCTTTTTGTGTTCATTCGTTTCTTCAGCTGCTTCACAATGCATTCGCCGACGGGCAAAGTGTCGGGCTACGTTTGCCTGATGATTGTGCAAATCATTTTCCTGGCACTTTTCTGGCTTTTCGTGCGTTACGAAAAGTCTGCCCTTCCAGCACCACTCCACAATGCCGCAGCCCAAGGCGAGGGATCAGCAAACGAACACGTTTCAAAATATCCGCGTGAGTTGCTATAATTTCCTATTGCTCTTCCTGTACTTGCCCCTTCCTGTGTTTTTTTTTTATTTTTGCAACTTTTGTCATTGTTGATTCTAAAATCATTTGCTGCGCTTTAAATCTGCCACACAATGTGACCAAGGCTGTTGTGAAAGCATTGTTAGCCGGCTGGCAGATACTCTGTATGTGTGCGTGGTTTTTTTTTCCATAAGGAAACTAAATATAAATATTAAAAAACAAATTAAATGTGGTCAAAGAGAATGTGAAAAGTGTTTATCCATATTTTATTCGCTGTAAGCCAATCGTAAGCTTTTCTAGTCAAGAGTGAACGACTGGGAGATACCCAGTGAAAGTGTGTAATGATAGCAACATGAACTATGTATTCATTCATTATTTGCAGTAAATCAATTGAAAGCTTTGCTGGTCCCAAGAGAACGACTAAAATGCATCCTGCATGTGTGTTAGGGAATGTTTATTATAAATATTTGTATTATTAAAAAATGCAAACAAATATTCGAACAAAATTCTATTAAAAAGAAGTCAATAGGGCATTGCGAAATATTTACTCACTTTTAATAAATGTATAAGGCAATTATAAAAATAAATCATATTAATCAACAAATTTTGCTTAAAATGCATCACATTTAATTTAGCAATTACATTGCGCACTCAAAGTAATTAAATGATGTACTTTTTACCACCCTTAACACATTCGTCATGGCTGGCTATAAATAGGTAGGCTTATTTTATTCAGGGGGTAGATTATTTGATATAATAAACACATCTAATTGACAAGCAGCTTGACTGAAGGGGGAAGCCCATCAACATGTGACTGATAAACTGACAAACCGACAAGCCGACTGACAATCGGGGTCAGGCAACTTGTCGACTAGATTGTTATTAGTTCGGTGACTGGAGAACTAACTTTGATATCGGTTAGGTAACTGTCATCCAGAGGGAAAGGAAGGGAGGAGAGGGGAAACAGTGATTATCGTTCACACTTGTTTTGATGAGATTGCGTAACATCTACAGCTGATAAGCATTTATAATCCATTTCAATCGACTGACTCAATCGACTTTACGAGCTGATAAATGCGCAACTAAACAAATTTGGCGAATAAAGAGAGAGAGAGAGAAAGAGAGAGAGAGAGGGGGAGAAAAAGAAACATACATAAATATTAATTACTTATTATTTATGAATTAGGCTTTACATTTACAATTGTGTATTTACTTGCCATCGTTAATCGATTTGTATCGAGATACGCCACACGGACTTAGATCCATAACAAACACTAAACTTGATCTGTCTGGAATAAGCGAGAACATATATTTTGAAAATTTGAAGTAATTTTTATAGTCTCTGATATCCACAAGCTTACACAGACAAACAATAAAGCATTGATGCTGATCAGGCACATATGTATATATCCCGTATGGGGTCTTAGATGCTGGCTTCTGCCTGTTACACACTCTTCCACAACTTCATCCCAATGCGAATGTACAGAAGCCGCCGTTAATCCTACATATTAAAATAGTTTCTGTGTGTGGTGTTGCTATTACCCCATTCAATCCACCAAACCCAATCCAAGACTTTTGTTCTCTATGGCCTCTTCCAAGCCCCCCGAACTCTGTCCCTATTTTGTGTGCCAAGTGTTGGCGTCTCATAAATAAATGAAGTTATTTTCGCATAGTTTGGCAAGTCCCGCGGCAGCAATTGCATTAATTACATCGTGCCAGAGGCGACAAGCCCAAGAGCGAAAACCGAACCAGAAACCGAACCCGGAGCGTAACGTAATGGGAATGCGAATGGAAATGGCACGAAACGAGGCTACTCACACACACCGATGAATAATTAAAGTCATTAATTTCAATTTATGCAAATGCGTCTGTAAACAACTTGTTGCAATTCATAATAAATAAATTAAGCCGTATTTCACACTAATTGCACCCGCACACAGAGCAGACACACACACTCACACAAGCACACACATATGTGGCACGAGCCCGGTTACGGCTCCGTATCCGGGTCTGTTTCTCTCTCTCGATATTGGTGACATCAATCTGAATGCAATTGACTTTTGGCAGCAGACAATTGGGCAACTAATTGAAACGACTTGACTCAATTAAAAAGCGTGCCATTCTGCCTTCCACACACGTACACAAATTCACCCCTTACACCCCTCACGCTGCTCAAGTTTAACCCACTTCCCTCCCACTCTTTACCTTTGCAGAGTTCCAGGACATTCAGGTCATGATATTCATTGGCTTTGGCTTCCTGATGACCTTCCTGCGAAAATATGGTTACAGCGCCACAGGTTACACTCTGTTCATGTCCGCTTTGGTGGTACAGTGGTCCATCCTCATGAAGGGATTCCTGCACATGGAAGATGGCAAGATCAGGTAAGGCAACCACAACAAGCGATTTGCTAAAATTTAGGCCGAGTATTGTTCTCTAAAGTTTTCTCTAATTTATTTGACTGTATATACACACACTTTCATACTAACCTATACACTCACTGAGACATCTGAGCATTTCCCAAGCACAGCGTCCTTGTTTAGCAGGCCCAAACAAATTAGTTTAAGACATTAAGAGAAATATCCACATGCTGTACTGAATTGATGCAATTACTTTAAGTTCAATGGAAGGATAAGAGCGGAAATGAGGAGTGGGACTAGGGGGTATAGAGTATACTCGACTCAACTACTTAAACTAAGTGGGCACAGCAAAAAAAGAAAACAGATTACTCAAGCTTTAAAGAGTGTTGCTTTATATGTTGCATTGGCTGCTTTCTAAGCGGATTGTGCACACGCTTATTCAATTCTGTGCTTCTCGCTTCTATTTGCAGTCTGTCGCTGGAGAGCATCGTTGATGCGGACATCGCAGCCGCTGTGCCACTAATCAGCATGGGAGCCCTTCTGGGCAGGACTACTCCTATTCAACTGCTTTGCATGTCCATCTTTGAGATCGCTCTATTCGCAGCCAATGAATATTTGGCTTTGAATGTTTTAAGCGTAAGTTAAACCAATAATGAAATACCCTAAAAATTGTTGTTCTCTGAAAGAGTATCTATCACTTCACTAACCCCAAATCCAAATCACTTTCTCAAATCCAAACAGATCTGCGATTGTGGCGGTTCCATCACAGTGCACGCGTTTGGCGCCTACTTTGGCCTGGCTGTGGCTCTAATGCTGCGTCCGGCAAGTGACGATAACGAGGCTGGTAAGCACGAGGGTGCCAACTATACGTCGGATATATTCGCAATGATCGGCACCACCTTTCTGTGGGTCTACTGGCCCAGCTTTAACTCGGTGCTGGCCGATGGCGCCGGCGGCGAACGGGCAATTTTGAACACGTTTCTATCATTAGCGGCGGCAACAGGTGAGTCACGTCAAAGCCAAGGCAATTAGCTTGGGCTTGGAGTGCAGCCCTTAAATGCCAGCGCTGAGGCACAACGTTAATTGTAATGTGGACGCATCTATTAAATAAGGATTGAATTGGAGCAACTGCTGCTGGTTGCTCCTGGTTTTTGAGTTCCTTATGCATGCAACTCACAAACTAATTAAATGTCAAATAGTTTCGTTAACACATTTGAAAATTTATTTTAAGCACGTAGCACACATAAAAACCGAGCCAGGGCAGAAACAGGAGCAGGAGCAGCCTGTCCAGCATTAAGCTGTATCAATGTGTGTGTGTTTCGGTCAACTGTGTGTTCTGACCATGGCCATGTTTCTACATGTGCTAAAAGCAAAAACAAGCCAACAAGAGCAGTCTGCCATTTGCACATAGACCAAGCCATGGACGGAGAGGGGAGAGGTGGCATGGGACAGTCTGTGCTGTTGCCTCGCTTGCTCGGTTAATGTAAATAACAAAACACAAATTAAATGTATACAAAGGGCGCCAAGGCAATGGCTACAACAACAAAAACAGGCAGCTGCGATAAGCCAAACTGCAAGCGGCAAACTGGGACTGGTTAAGGGGCACAGTCTTGTGCAGGGGTAGGGGGAGGGGTTAGGGGAAGTGGGATCCAGGTCTGTATGTGGTACTAAATTGCGACTCTCCCTTAGCGCTGCAGCGGCGACACTGGGGCGTCTGTGGCCAGAGAGACTGGCCCATGATATTTAAGCCATCACCTAAAATAGCGTTATAGAAATGAACGAAGAGTGTGGGAGTGTGCTCGACTAGCGAATACCCTGCGATAGTGTGGGGTATGTGCTAGCTGGGTATGTCTATGTGATAGCTGTGGAATCTTGGGGCTTGTGCTTGTAATATACTTTTATGGGGAAATCATTTTATATTTAATCAAGTTTAAGCAATAATTAAAATAAGGACAGCGAAAAAATATATCTTGGATGGAAAAACTCTTTTATTGTCAAAGATATCTTAAGCAAGCACCAGTCATGACGCAGGACACTTTGAAACAGGATCTTTCTATAGAAAACGATCCTCTCCAATCCAAATCTGAAGATGTTTTAATCTACTCAGTTCGTTGTGCTGACCAGGAATACATATAGTGTATGTAATCTGCTGCCTCTTCCACTGCTCCTACACATTTCTTATGTGTAGAGGGTATAGATAGTAGCAACTAGCGTAAGTCCCACCGAATTGACTATACTATACTATAATAATCAAAAAATTATGCAAAGACTTAAAGCGAGTCCTCAACAAAAGCTGCGCTTTAGTTAAACATGAATCAAACTTAAGTTTAGACAAACTGCACTTTATAAGCAATATGCCCCACTTTCAGGAGGTATGTGAATAGGGAGACATTTAATGCGGAAGGATGTGCGATTAGTTGAGTCAACGTGGCGCTCGTCTCGCTTTGGGCCAGCACTGGTCTGCCTTGTTGTGTTGCCTTAATTAAACTAAAGCTGGGATTCAGTTCAATGCTGAAATTAGAGGCGGGTCCAAGGGAGTGTCCAACTATCCCCGCCTGCCCACCCCCATGCCGCTGCTCTGCTCCTCGCTTGTTGTGCAGATGCGGGTGCGACATGCATAGAAAGCAGACGAGGATGGTGTCCAAAATACGCCCCAGTTGTTGGTGTCGCTGTTGCTGTTTTCACACCAAGTTCGAAACGAGCCTCGTCCTGGTCCTGGTCAGTGTCCTTGTGGCCATTGCCCGCATTGTGAAGGGGGTTGGTTGGGAGGGCGGATGGGCAACAACGTTAAGCACAAAACACATTTTATAGTCACACACACAAGTGACACCATTGGCGTTAATTTAAATTGTTTAATGTGCAACAACAACAACAACAGCAACAAAAACAACCAGATGGAAACAGCTGACGCCCCTCAAAATCTCGGTTGCCTTTGGCTTGGCTTTGGTTTAACCCCCTCTGGCGGTAAAAAATATAGTTTAATTGATTTTTAAGCCAGAATTTGTTGTGCCTGGACACAATGTCAAAAGCTGTTGTTAGAAATTGTTGTGGTGCCACTTTCAGTTGTGATTTGCCACAGAAACCGAGCGTGGCTGCGTCTGAACTAATTTATGCAAATTATTATTGCTGAAACATATGTTGCACCATAAAATGGAGATTTTTAAGTATTTAGTGCTATTCTCGTCCAGATTTATGCTTTTTTGCCCGCATAATAAACCCAACACAACCCAGCAGGACAGCAGAGGACTTGGCTTGTTTACATTTTTATTCATTTTGTGTTTATGATCTGCGGTTGTGGATGCTGTGTCTGAATCCCTTTTGGCTTTTGCTCGCCCTCGTGTAGTACATTCAAACGTATTTTTGCTTGATGTTTTTCGTACATCAGTGTCAAAGTAAAAATTATTAAGTTGGTATCGATGTCAATGTCACTCAATTGTCGATGAGTTAAGTTGGGTGCCCAAATAACGACCAAGCATCGATGCCAATGATCGATATTTGATATTTGGGCACCCCAAAGACGATAGTATTGGAAACACAGTGCACACTGAAATTGAGACTGTTTTTGCTTGTTTTATATTTGTGTTGTTTTTTTTTGCAGTAACCACCTTTGTTGTATCGGCGCTTGTCAGTCATGAGAATAAATTGGATATGGTGCACGTGCAGAACTCGACATTGGCCGGCGGCGTTGCCGTTGGCACCGTTTGCAACTTGCTGCTTGGAGCGCATGGCGCTGTCTTAATTGGCATTATCGCCGGCACGGTTTCGGTGCTCGGCTATCGCTATTTAACCGTAAGTTCAACAACTACACCTCTCACCACTCCCCTCTTGGTGCACACTAATGGGTCAACATCCTGGAGACCTGGCTAATCCACGCCCAAAATAATACCAACGTCCGTCCATTCAAATATACCGAGTCTGAGTTGCAGTTTGGAGTCTGTGCGGATCAGGAGGTGCACCTGTGTCCAACTATGCACACTTTGGTCCCCCTGCGTTCTAATTAGTTCGCCTAGAAAAATTTGGACGCTAATGAGTAAAGTTTGTCTGCCCTTTGGCGGACACGGCGACGACTTCCGCGTTGAGCACAACGAGTCCAAATTCACCGGCGTAGCTGTAAATTAATTTACACACTCTCTTATTAAAATAGTGTATAAAGGATATGATGAAGTTGTGCAGAAGGAGGGAGCTTCGATCCCGTCAGAAATATATATACAATATGACTAGCTTAAAAATTGTGTATTTAAAAAATTACTTTATGCAAAGCCAACTTTATATTAAACAAAGTATCAGCTAGTCTAGCATTCTGAGGGAACAGCAGCGTAATATCTTTAACATGTGAGCACATGGACAGATAGAGAGAGACAGAGAAATTTATAATTACTATATGTTAACTTTACTTTATGTTCCTATTTAATTGTAATTACTATTTACAGCCCTGGATGACGAGCAGTCTGCGTCTGCATGACACTTGTGGCGTCCACAATTTGCACGGAATGCCCGCCGTAATCTCGGCCATTGCCTCAGCCATTGTTGCCTCGTTGGTCACTCTAGAGAATTATCAATCGGAGCTGAAGGACATATTCCCAGCCATGGTGGACATCAATAGCACAGATACCAAAATAATGGGCGTAAGTCTGCAGACTCTGCAACCATAAAGCTAATAACTATTATAATGAAAGACCTACCAGAAAATTTCATTACTGATTTGCAACTTTTGCAGGGATTGGGACGCAATGCGAGCACTCAGGCTGGCTACCAATTGTTTGGCATTGCACTGACACTGCTCATCGCCATTGGAGGCGGCATTTTAACAGGTGAGTCTTGCATTCCTTATGAGAACCAGTAGCATTCACACAGTTTTTCAAATCTTTGTAGGTGCTGTGCTGAAGTATGTCAATTTCCGAAATCTGCAAAAGGATGAACAGCATCAGGATGAGCAGTATTGGGAAGTGCCCGCCTTGGACAACAAAGAGGAATAGTTGAGTGACCGATTCACTGTCCATGTCTTCACTGTACTGTGCCACACACACATTAACATACACACAGAACGTTTCGAATATGCCTTGCTTAAATATTGTACCCTTGATATTATCGTATTGTATTGTAGTCGTTCTTATTATTATATTCCGTTCTAATCGCCATGTTTGCCTGCATTCATTGTTTGACTAGTTTGTAGACGATTCTTCCTTTCTTCCTATTATTATGATTATTATTTGACTTATTGCCTCTTTTGCAGTGAACTCAGTAATACTGAAGAGCTATTGTAAAGCCCCTAATCGACAATGACAACTTGTTTCGCTTAATTTTTGTAGACACTTGTGTCGCATTCAATTAAAAAGTTGCCACATGCAAAATTTACACATTTAATTAGCGCTAAAATAGAAAACGATCAAAATCTGAATAAAAAAACTTACGTATTTATAGCAATGATAAATACTTCATTTTGTGACAATTATTTCTCTATCTCTCTCTTTTCTGACTGCACTCGCTTAATTTAATGGAATTGAAATCATGCCACGCCAAAATAAAAACAAAGTTTAAATATGCCACACGAACTTTTGGCTGGCGCCAACTTTGAGCTGGCAATTGTTGAAGCCAACTTTAATTGGCGTCCATTTTTGTTACGCAACTGGAATGCAATTGTGCCCGCCAACAATTTGTATGTGCGGGGTGTGCTGCGCTAAGGAGGAGAAGGGAATGGGCTTGCTTGGGGCTAATTAAGTGGCCCAAGACAAAGTGTCAACTAATTAGCTGACTTTTAGCCAAGACACTTGCTCGGTTCCGGGCGACAGCTTAGCCGGAGATTAGCGCACCTGCTAAATAAAATACAACAACAACAGTAACAACAACAACAAAAGCAAGAACTCAATATTGTTTTTTTAAATGCAAGTGCCTTCAACCCTCACCCCTAACCATGTCCCAGTCTTGACTGCATTACGTTAAGCTGTTGGTCAAGTTCTTAGACATATTTCGAGCGTGGCGAAAACCAAACAGGTTCGAGCAGCAGATCAAATTTGATTGGCAGCAGCTGCCAAGGCTAGACAAGAGAGGGTTGGGTAGGGGATGAAAGGGAGAGGAGAGGATGCTAGGGTAGAGTTTTGAAATCTGATAAAATGTTGCATAAAGAGCGACTTACAGTATTGTGTTATAGTGTGAACTACATCGAAGAAGTGGTCGATAAAATAGAGTGATCGATGTAGCATGTAAGGTCTGCTGTGTTATCTAATCTTTGATCTGCCGGAGATAGTTGTTCTCTCTGTAACGCGAACAAGAAAATAAATAAGTATATTCATATTCTTGATACTTAATACAGCTGTTTGTGTGGCACGGGCGTAACTAGCTATGGGCGTGGGCAGCTGCCTCCACCTGCACCCCTTCCCCACACATAAAATCTTTACAAATTTATTTAAATTCAAATTTATAAAAATTTACAGTGCGGTTATAAGTCTCGTCGAGCTGTCTCGCCTAGCGCATTCTTGCTTATTTGCGTATATATTTAATTACTCAAATTAAAACCAAAAGACTTGAGTTAAGTTCACAAATGTGTATGTTTGTGTGTGTGTGTATGAGTGTGTGTAGACGCTGACAGAGAGGACACGTGTAAGGCTGACTAAGAGCAAAAACTATTTGGGCGAACGAGATGAAAGGACGACAAAAGCGAGCAGTCAAATGAGTGGCCAACGATGCCAAGGCATAAGCATTGGAAATGGAAGTGGATATGGAAGCGGGAAGGGGGAGTGGAAGTGGAGGGGGGATTGGAAGAGACTGGTTAGACTGGTAGGATAGTGCAATTTGGCAAAGTATTCCCCGGTGCGCCGTTTGACTATTTGGCCAAAGAAGGCAATGGTTCGAAACGGACCAGACTACGTCTCTCTCTGCGTGTGTGTGCGAGTGTGTGTGTGTGTGTGTGTGTGTGTGTGTGTGTTGTGTCAGTGTCTAAGTGCTGTTTTATTGCATGTGGTTGCCATCTCTACGAAGACAGAACAGACAGTTGGACAGACAGTTGGACGTTCTCACACGTCTATAATAATTAACAGCATGAAAGACAGCAGCAGCAGAGACTGGGTGGCAAAGCCAGCTGGCCGAGTAGCAGCCATTTTATTATTATAGTGGTTGTTGTTGTTGTTGTGCCACAAAGTATGCAACATATTTTATGCATGTGCAACTTTAACAACACGACACAGCCATAAAAAGAGCAGCAACAGCAGCAGCAACAACTGCAATTAAGGCAACTTTAAACAGCGTTGACAACTCTGGCCCGACATTGACTCTGTCTCTGAGTTGTCTACGGCAACAAATTGTTGAACATACATAGTTGTTAGAGAGAGATGGACAAAGTAAGAGGCGTGGGGTGGGGGTTAAGCTGGGGAATTTGTTGCAGGCAGTTGCAGGAAGCTCACAAAAGCTCAGGAACTGCAACAGCATTTTGCAACAGTAATTTTTTGGGTGTTGTTTCCGGTGACGTTGACATTTTGTGCCGTCTTTGTTTACGGTCCGGCGAAACCACCCCACCATCCCACCACCTCGCCTTCTTGTCTTAGCTAGCAGGCAGCAGAGTCCTTCGTCCTTCCCCCTTTGTCCTGGCACGTGGCAGAGCAGCCCACTTGCAAAATTCATGATTTACGTTTAAGTGTCATTGGTATTTAATTATTTAAGCGATCCCAAGTCGTTTAAGTTTGTAACGTTCAACCTCCTCTCCCGCTCCCCACTCCACGATCCCTCGAGAGCAGACCTGACTCTCCTCTGCCCCCTCTCCACCTATATTCGAGCCATTTCCAATAGCCTGGCAGCGAACAGAAAGATGAAAGATAGCCCGGCTTAGAGTTGAGCGCGTGACAGACAATATACTTTTGGATAGCAATCAGGTTTATTGAATATATAAATATGGTAAGCAACAAATTGTAGTTAACATTATATATGATATTTAACGGTATATCTCTAAGTACAAGAAGCTAGTAAATAATTAATATAAGAATATGGCAAGATCAAACAATGAGTTCGTACTGAATATCATTTATGGTTTTCCTTTTAAGGTAATGTGAAATTTTAATTTTATTTATGCAATTTTGTTTGGCTTTTTAGACTTATGGTAGAATTTAGATAACGGTCAGTTGACTGCGGTCTACAAGGGATTACATATCCTTGCATCCTTGAAGCATACCTAAGCCCTTCTTTCATGTAAATGTCGTGTCTACTGTAGCAGTCTAAGTCGAACAGTAGTAACTATCAGCTTGCGTACAGGCACGACGCCAACTCTGTGGCTAGTGGGTGAAAGGTAAAGGAATTGCTGTTAAGGATTGCCAACATATGCACACACATTCACACACACTCACTCACACTCGCATACACACAAGTGCGTGTGTTCACCTGGTCGCGCTTTCCATTTCGTTTTTGGCCAATGCCACTTTTGTCCCTCATCCTGCTCCACCCAACCACTTGGCCAGCAACGAAATGTTTGCATGTTCGCTTTCCTTGGCTTGAAGACATAAATATACGAGAGGGCAACGACGAGGGATGCGGCAGGGAAGGGAGGGGAGACTGTAGCAAGGAGTCGCAAGGAAAACAGTTGAACTTGGCACTCGAGGAACCAAGCACAATGTGCAATACTCCTGGGACTCCATATGTGAGTGAGTAAGTGAGTGGATTGGGTGGGTGAGTTGTTCAAAGTGGATGTGGGTGCATGCCTCCATCAGGTGGCAAGCTACTGGCTTCTGGATTGCATGGCAACAAAACGTTTACTGGATGTGTGGACATCCAGTCGAGGATGGCTGTTTGGAGTTGGGTGAAATTAAATAAATTTTATAACATAATTTACGCTATCAAAACATGCATTCTCCCATCCTGTCGCCGCTGCATTTGTCTTGTATTCCCCTAAGTGTGCACAGTATCGAGGGATTTGCACTCGCTTGCCACAAACCCGCCCCCCTCCCCCCTTGCCACCTGCTCTCCCTTGCCAAAGTTAATGTTGCCGGCAGCGCTGAAATGTAGGCTTCAATTAAATGTTAATTTTACAGAGCTTAAGCATGAAATTCGGTTGTGTTTGAGTCCTGCTCCTGCTCATCCTGCTCTTGTTAATCCTCCTCCACCATCTCTTTCCCCCCCACCTCCATCACATCCCACTCATGCTGTTGCTGAAGCGCTTTTCATTAAGGCCGTGCACATAAAATTCTATATTTTATGGACTCATTTGCAGCCTCACTTTTCATATATCAGCAAATAACAGCAACAATTTTAAAGGCTCCAGTCGAGAGTGCTCGGCGAGCAGATATCCTGAGCTCAGCTGAGATATTTATTAATTCTTTAAGAGATTAAGGATTTGACAAACCAGCAACTGAGATAAGCATCAAATATATTCGACTTACTGAAAGTTGTTTTTTTAATACTAAAATACCTTTCGGTATAGACAATCTGAGAACCATAAAAGAATTAAATAACTTGCTTTAAGGAAATATTCATATTCCAAATTTGCCTCTAGCTCTTATAGTCTCTAAGTTATTAATGTCAAATCGACACAGAAAAAAACGAAAAAAAACTTAAGTTTAATTAAAAATAAAATTTAATATTTAAATTGCAATTTAAGAAAAAAATTCAGTTTTTTATTGAGTATACCCTGTTTTTATTCATTTATAATCAGTTTTAACAAGTCATCCATTCTTAATCCCCTGTAAGCTTTCAATTTAAGTAAGTCTTGCAAATAACTAAAGTATGCATACAATATTTTTCGCTGTGTATTTTCAATTCGAATTCTGGCCACATTTCAATGATGAAAGCTGCTTCGCACTTGACTTGAACTTTTCATTGGAATTTTTCGGTTTCTGGCTCGTATAAATATGCAGTAAATAAAATGCATTTGCCATTTCTCTGCTTCTTTCCCAACTTATTGGTGGGGATGTCTAGTGCGGGGGCGTGGCACACCCAAAACACATTCAAAACACGCTGCGAACTTGAATACATTCAAGTGTCTATAAAAAATTGAGGTGCCTCCGCCTTCTCTTGCTCCTCGCCCGACGCAGGCACAAACACACGTCCATAAAATCCATACCGATATTTTGGGGGCACTTGCAGGTGGAGTGTGGCAGGGGGCGGGCGTGGTGATATGGCAAAAGAAAGCATTGTAATAATGTCCAAAAATATGTTACCAACACGTGTAGCAAAGCAAAAAAGCCAAATACAAAATAAAAAACAAATAAAATCCAACATAAAATTCAACATTCAAAAAGTAAAAAAAGTTACAAAATATTGCTGCCCTGTTGACTGCAAGCGAAAGGATTGGGATCAGGGGTCGGTTAGATACGCTTAATCGATGCAAGAGAGGGGGTGGAGGGGTTGGGGGGTGGGATGGAGTAGATATGGTAGAAAAGGGGAAGGGAGGGAGAGGGGCAGCGGAAGTGCGGAAGCAGGCAACGCTTGTATTTTTATACCAACGATATTTTATTTACCGCCAAGCGGCAGACAACGCCAGACAAGTAGACAAGGGGGGTGTTGCCCCAAGGGTTGGGGTTGGGGTAGACAATGTCAATGCGCAGACCGTGTGTTCATCACACATCACATACAGAAGCCTGACAGGGGGTTTCTTGTGGGAAGCGGGGGAGCGCGGCTTGCTGAACTGGTTTGTCCTTAAAACATAAAAAATATGCTGACAATAAAAATTTGTTGTCGACTGAGCGGCTCAACAGCATGCAACATGCTGTTGCACGCCCGCCGGCAGCGTGGCAGACTATCACATACACGGACAGAGAGACAGACAGAGTCTGAAAGGCAGACAGAGATAGACAGACAGACAGAGTTGCCAATACAGTTTACCTGCATTTGAAACTCGTGTGAGTGGGAGATGAGTGCGGGAGAAGTGGAGAAATGGGGGTAGTGGGTGCAGGTGGGGGTTGCTAAAGTTGACTGCCAGATAGTAAAGTTTTTATACTCTTCGCAGACGTGCTTTGTGAAAGTTGTTGCGGCAAGCGTTCGAATTAATAGTTAAACTAGTCTTTAACTGATCCAACGCTTTATGGCCAGATTCAATTACCAATTGTTATCTAGAAAGGAAGGCTATATATACTTATATATACATATATATATATATATATAGGCATTGTTAGTAATATAGGTATGTGTATTATATGTATAGCTATGTACATAACTGAGAAAATGAAAAATATTATCAGTATACCATATTCCTATCGACTGTCATATATAATAGTACATAATATTAATCTGACTTAGATCAAACTATTAACAGTTATATTAAATAAATATATCATAAATTTACATACGCTTACAAAGTTATATTGAACACATTCATTATAAGTTGAGAAATGATTTTAGTATTTTAGTTTTAGTTACAATTTGAAGCCAAAAGTATTGGAAATTTATACCCGATCGGCTTCTGTAATTACGTGGAAACTTTAATACCTCTACCGGGCCTTGCAGGGCATATGATACAGTGGAGCAAAAAAAAGAGGAAAATGAATAAAGGAACTGTTAGTTCAATGCCTGCCCGACTTCAATGGAGGAGTTTTGCAATAAAAAGCGTGGAATTTGCCGTTGCAATAAAAATAGAAACAACTGCGCCTAAAAACCACTCAAGCATACTTTCGCCGGCTGCTGCTATGGTGTTTGTGTGTGGGGGTGTTTGGGTGTGTGTGTGTGTGTGTGTGTGTGTGTGAATGTATTTGATGTGGATGCCGTAGTCAAAAGTGAGTGAATGCCGTTGATCAGACTGGGAGACTGAGAGATTGACTGTTTCAGTCAGTCAGACGTTGGCTAGGTAGCAAAAATAAAGTCGTAAACCTGAAATAAGCCATCAATGGCATTAAAACTCGGCGATGGCGTCGCCAATGCGGCACCCCCACCATTTTTACAGCTATGCCTCTATGCCGCACTCCCTTTGCCCCCCTATCTGCCAGAAACCCACTTGAATCCAATTCCAAGCCAGTTCCATGCTCGCCTTTTAGCCATGTTTCATTTGTCAAAGTGCTTGGCGGCTCTTGGAAGCGACTCTTTGCTACCAGCCACCAGCTCCTGGCTCCCTGCTCCTGCATGACTGGCACTTTTTGTTTGTTTATTCCTTTTTTTTTTGTCCCCGGCGTGCTTTTATGTATGAGTAATCTTATAGGCGGGCATTACTCATACGCCACAGGAGCCATCAGCTAAAAATCACGACGCCTTTTTCACATTTAAACTTAGCTGATTACACAGCAAATTATATAATTTCGTTGTTTGCTTCTTTGGCTTTAGTCTGGTTGCTTGGTTGAGTGGTTGAGTGGTGCTGAATGTTTGAGTGGTGCTGCTCTTGGCCCACATTCGTGGCGTCATCTTATTTAAAAATCAATATTTGCGGCTTTACGTGGCCTGCATATTAATCATACGCAATGCTGTGCTAAACACTCCTTGCTCGCTCTCTCTGTGATTTCTTGATGTGTGCTTGAGCTTGCGTTGGGGGGGGGAGGTAGGGTTTTGTGGCACATCCTTGCAATGCCCACTTTCGACACTAATAAAAAGTTTTCACGCCGAAACGTGTGCGGCTTTCCATTTGGCTTTGTGCCCCAACCCCAGCTGTGAAGCTACATAATATTAGAATATGCCTCAATGAATGCCACACGAAGTGGTGAGGGGGGTGGTGTGGGGGTTAGTGCTGTGGCAGCATGACACTTGCACATAGTTTTAATAAGGAAAGTTTCATAGCGAGTTAGTGGCAAAAACGGAACTCGATATGGGGTTTAAGTGACGCTGACGATGTCAGCCGCTAATGAAAGAAAAATTAACTTCTTGAACGGATTTCGGGCAGCAGAAAGGGGGTGGGGTGGGGAGGGTATGTGTGTGTAGCAGGGTGGTTGCTTGGTGTATATGTGACGAGATAAGGTAGTAGCGAGCGATGGAGTATCACAAAAAGAAAGGAATATTTTGTAGCTGGGGAGGCAATAGTTAACATGTGCCCGGATATTATAGATAATAAATATGTCTCGCTTACACTGTGCGAGAAACTCAGGATCTAAGTCTAAACGTAAGCTTAAGAGCTACTAAATGAAATCGTTCAAGGTTTTGGCAGGTTTATTAAAAACTCTTAAATTATATTAAGCTATAGTCCTATCCTATCCCACCTTGTCTAGATGCATATTTGTTGCTGACCCATTGTAGTAGTAACACAGTTATGAATGATCCTCTCTTTTAAGATTTTCTAGATTCTGTTACATAATTAAATGTTTTTATATACATTTTATATTATTTTATAATAGCAGTCAAATTTCGCACAGTGTAGCTGAATATATTTCATTTAGTGCAGCTTTAATTTAGCATAAGGCTTATTTTGTGTATCTTTGTTTTTGCATTGGGTGGTGCTCGCTGCTGTGGTGCACTTTTGGGCCAACAACTTGATGCGGCTAAATGAAGAAATTAGCAGCTGGCAGCTTGCAACTGCAACTTCAGCATGAGGCTCCGAGGCGCCGAGTTTACCTGCCGCATGTAGGAGTCATGCCTAGCTGCATAATTGCCCTGGCCTCAAATTAGTTTTGTGCATTGCAGAAGGTCCTAAGTGGCAAGGATATGAGTGCACTCAGAAAAAAATGGCGATAGCTTTAAGAAAGTTGCCCCTAAAAACTTTGTTCTCTATTTTAATAAATAATTTCTAAATATTTGTATTTATTATTATTATTTATATTGTTATTTAAATTTCTTTTCGCCCATTTTTAGAAAAAAATACTTTCTGAATAATCAAATTTACGATGATTTTTCTCTGAGTGTCTAGCGGCCTGGCCTCGTCTCGACTCGTTTACCGTTAAGCAGCGTTGCGGTCATAAATGTTTGAACAGCTTTTACCGCTGGCCGCAGTCGCAGCCCCTCTCCCCCTGCTAACTCCTTTTGTCCTGGGGATATACTTCGAGCCGCGCTTCCGGTTTGCCCAGATGTATTCAACATGGCGTTCGCCGTGCTTAGTTATTGTGTGTGTGTGTGTGTTGTCTAGCTGCGTTTTAGTGTGCATATTAATTGGATTATCTAACACACACTCGTGGAGTATGCGTGTCTTTGTGATTGTGCAGTGCTAGTCACGTTAATCTCTGGGGGATCAGCGAGTCCTGGCATGCAATTGTTGAAAAAGCATTTGCACAGCACACAAACAGCAGGGCAAGGGGCAAGGGTCGAGTGGGGTGAGGGGTGTCAGAGGCAAGGAGGTGGCTGAGGGGTTGGGGCAAGTGCCGGACTCGCCTTGAGCGCGCAAAAAGACGCAAAATCAACATTAGATGCGGCTGAATGAGCCTTGCGGTTCTCTTTCTCCCCTCTCTCTCTATCTTTCTCACTCTCTCTCTATATCAGGGTCTCTCTCTCTCTCTCTGTTTCACCCCCAGCAAAACCACCGCCAAGCACAGTCTGCATAAATCAGGCAGCGTCTGGGAAGGAGTGTCAGAGGGGGCTGCTCGGTTAGCAGCTGCGCTTGTCTAAATATTTATGCAATGCCAATGTAAATTAAAAACAACGAACAACGGGCAACAAGTTAAAAACATTTGTTAACAGCATCTAACAAAATAAAAACAAATAACCAAAATAAGCTGTCGGCGACTGCGAGATACTCTGCCTAAAGAGACTTGAATAAGGCGCCTTCGAAAATGCCTATTGCTCATAGCTTATCAGCTAGCGAATGTACTCTCCTTTTTGTTAGTGCATTCCCTTGTATCGTGTTTAGTCATTGTAGCGTTAAGCAAAAGGGCTGCTCGGCACAAGGACTCGATAGACAGGCAGTCGAACAAACGGAGAGACAGAGAAACAGACAGAGAGACAGACAAACCGAATCAAACGGACTCTCAAACGGAATCCTTCGCAGCCAGCGCTGTTGTGGACAGGCATCATTAGGCTCTGCCACGTTGTGGACTAATAAACTAGAGAGTACAAACACACCCGCACCCGCACCCACACACACTCTTACACACACCCAGCTAGACGGAGAGCTGTTCCAGACGTAAATAAGCCCATGACTGAGGCTTGGGCGGATTAAGCAAAACCAACAAACGAGTAGCTTAAAAACGCTTTGGGCCAGTTGTTGTTGTTGGTTTTGTTGTTGCCATGGTTGCAAGCACACCTGGTGCCCCAGCACTCCACTCACCCCCTTTGTTTTTGTTGACTTCACATATTTTATGCTGCGTGGCTAACATTAACAAATAAATGTCCATTGTCCTTAGTCCTTTGTCCCTTGTCCTTTTTTGTTCAGTTTTCGAGTTGTGCGTTGATTTGCTCGATGGCTCCTTTTGCAATTTCATAAATTCCCGTTGCAAATGCGTAAAATGTGGCTAGGTATGGCCACGCCCCCTCTCCTGCATTCCCCGCAGGCACAGTCAGTAGTCAGGAGTCCATGTCCGAGTCCTTTTGTATTTGACCACAAACATTGCACTTTTCCTTTGTTGCATTCCTCCTCGTCTGCTGCTCTGTGTTTGTTTGGATGTGTATATATGTATGGATGTGTGTGTGTGTGTAGACTTTTATTGCACACTGTGCACCCTTTGGTGGTTTTACGCTTCAGTGTCACAGCTTGAAATAATTTCGAAAAATAGAAAGATTTATGAAATATTTATTTAATATTTGGATAAATTCTAACAAGTGAGATAGGGAGAGAGAAAGAGAGATAGGGAAAAGGGAGAGGGAGTAGAAAAGAGAGGTATAGACTAGATATTCCCTATTTGAAATACTTTAATTTTCATAACTGCAAATGTATATAGAATTATATTTAGTATTTATCACAAATTTTCAATTTTGTTTTTTTGTGGTTTGTTTTTCGTGCAAACAAATTTCTTATTGATTGCGCTGCGCTGTCAGAGAGATTTACTTACCTGAGGCTTCAAGGCTATCTCTCTCTCTCTCGCTCTCTCTCACAAATACACAGAACAACTTCTCAATTAAGCGAAATTAAAGTGGGGAGATGTGTGTGTTTGTGCGTGTATGCCTGTGTCTCTGTGTGTGTTTATTAAAACTCTGCAGTCATTCGGGCGCTCGAGCTGCGAAAAGTTTTTTTTAAATTAAGTGACAAACTGCAATTCACACACAAACAAACACACACACATACAGTACAAGTGTGCGTGCGTGTGCAAAATGCATTTCATTTGCTGCAAAAGTGGCTGTCAAGCCTCAGGCTTCCTATCCCCCTCTCTCTCTTGTCCGGCTCCAGCCGCACCGGCACCGTTAGCGTCAGCGTCAATTCCAGGCAGCACTTCCAGCAGGAGCGGGGGGCGGGCTTTTTAAAATGATAAAAGTCGCCGCATGTCGCGACAACGAGACGCCGACAAAAGCAGCGTAAATTTCAATTAAATGTGAAAGCAAAACAAATTTTAACTCCGTCCATTCGTCCACTCGACAAGTTTCGCGGAAAACGGTTTCCAATTGTAGTTGATGCGGCTGAAAATTCACGAATTTGATTAAGCTGCTCGACTTACTCATCCTTTCGATGTCTCCATTCTACATATAATAAACAACAAATAAATAAATCCAAAATATATATATATGTAACTGTACAATTATATATATATATATATATACATATATATTTATTTGATTATTTGTACTCATTTGTTGTACCTTCAATATTTTCATATATTTATTTTGTTGGCAAATTTGAATTCACGATTTTACGCACCGCATAAACCTAAAATTCATGTTCTCGCCGGAATGTATGTGTGTGTGTGCGTCTGCCTAAATGTAATTGTAAATTCCATATTTCAATGCGAATGTTTGTGTGTGAGTGTAATTGCTGTAGAATATGCCGTTATTGATGTTGTTGTTATTGTTGTTGTTTTGCGTTTGTTATTATAACAATTACTCGAAAAATACTCCGATATCAGCGCCAGTAAAATTATTTAAATGCTTTTGTCTGCGCTTGCGAGTGTGTGCGTGTGTGTGTGTGTGAGGGAATTACGAGTGTACGCACACAAACACACACACACACACACATACAAACAGACGAGAAAGCTCAGAAGAATACACACGCACAAGGGCCTTGTTATACAATCACAAAAACACTGATACACACACACACACACACATACACATTCATATATAAATCAGCTACCATTAAATGGCTGCCTGCAGCTGATGAGGGCGATTGGGGAGAGCAGATGCGTGAGTGTGACCGTATCTGTGCGTGACTGTATGTGTGTGTGTGTGTGTCGTCTGCTGGAGTTCCGGTCTAAGGCCCCCAACGCGGCCGTCAGACAATTTGGCTTAATTGATAGTTGGGATAATGTAATTATAGACAATGGCGTTTCATGCGAAACCGATTTGCTGCTGTTGCTGCGCCCGATAATAATGCCCAAGTGCTGCCAATAACAACACGTACAACAACAACAACAGCCGAATAGTGTGCCCAAGTGGCAGCCACTTGGCTTAATGAAAATATGCAGGCAGCTAAAGTGTGGCCAAGTCAAGTGCCGTTAAGTTGTAAAACATTGCGAAAACAAAAAGCAAAACAAACTCCAAAACATTCCAAGCGTGTTGCCAAAACAGAAAAAAGCTAACAACAGAGCAGAAAAGTAGCTAGAGTTGTAAGTGAAAATGTCCCAAATGAAAAGCATAAGTTTCCCAATAGATAACCTAGCATAAGAGAGAGGTTAAATAGATCTAAGACTCGATGTGAAAAAGTCGCCTTTTAATCAAGTTTAAATTTAATATCTGGCTAGTTTTTAAGCCAGAGAAAATAGAGCAACTTAAGTTGAAGGTGATTTATAATTATATATGTGTTATCTATTTATATTATCAACAACGTTTTCTTATATTTACACATTTATGATTTATACAAGGTGACTTATAATTATATATGTGTTATCTATTTATATTATCAACAAAGTTTTCTTATAGTTATGATTTATACAACTTAAGCTCTCACGTCTATTTTTATGGATATTTTCCCCAACTCCTTGTAAACCTGATTATGACATTAAGCCCGATTAAATCAATTCCCTCTATTCAAAATTGCACATAACCTTTTTTAATGGCTTCCCGCTCAGCCCACTTAAAATACAAGGAAAAAGCCAAGTACTCATTCCTGTGGCAGAGTGTAGAGTTTTGCATCAATTGGCCGATATGGCAATTCTCTAACTAGTTGTATGTGGCAGCGCTAATGAGGCATATACTATTTGAATGAGTTGCCAACTGCAGTCGCGACTAACTTTAATCTACCCAAAACAGTTGCAGCAGTCGATCAGTGCACAGAGACGAAGAAAGGGAGAGAGAAAGAGTGGTAGAGTAGGAGAGTGGGAGAGAGGGAGAGAGAGCAATCAACTCAACTGTCGCTAATTGGCGGCCGATGGCGGTGTCCAGAAAGAGCCGCCAGTTGTCCGTCGATGTCGATGTACAGTTGCACATGCAATTAATTATGGTCATTTTCAGGTGCTCAAAAAACCCCAAACCAATAAAACCCAAAACGAGAAACGTCAAAAGGGGAACGAAGCGGCGTCATTCTTGCCTACGAGTGTTGCATACTTTTCAGCGCGACTATAATCGTCGCTGTAAAGGAGTGCGTGGAAAGACCCAGCTGCGAACTATTGATTGAACTATCATTATGGAATGCATTATATTGCACACATATTTAATTCATTAACTAGTAATTTATTTATATATATAAAGAAAGTTTATTCATAACTTACTTACAGAGTAATGCCAAATGTAAGGTCTTACCTTACAAAGTGCAGTAGAGTTGTGCGATGCTGCTGGGCAATGGAGAGTGTGGGCATTGTGTAAAGGGCTTCAAAATGCAAAAGGGCAAACAAGCGCATAAGCGTTGCCACCCCGCCTCAATTCAGCACTCGCACAGACAAATGGAAACAAATGATGGGGTTTTCTTGTTGTTGTTGATGCTGTTGTTGTCAAATGGCGCCCAATTGGCAATTGCCGTTTCCGCCAGCTGATTGGCTTCAAAGAGAGGGTCATAGAGTTTAGAGCGGAGTTCGGCACACCCGCAGCCGGCATAATGTGCATCCGTATCGATGACAATCACCAAAAATAGCGCGTTTGCCAAAATGCACAACAACAACAAGAACAACAAAATGTGGCCAGACTCGCTGGCGACTCGCTCCTCTGCAGCTTGCATGCATTTTTATGAGGTGGCATCACTTGCCGTGGGCTTCTTCAACAGAACGGGATTTTGCGGCGGTTAAGTGAAAATTACATGCAAATTGTGAATGGCATTTTAAATATTTCTCAAAGGCAGCAAATTGACTGAAAGGCATTTTTATGGTCTGATCCGGTAGCGACTCGTCCCCAGTCAGTCTGTCAATGTAAATAAATATTTATATATACACATATAAATAATGTTAAACAGGTGCAAAAATATGCATTCAATTTAAGCACATTTTCGAGAATATCCATTTAATTTAATTGGATCAATCAGCATTTTTTAATATAAATTCGGATGGGCTGAAAATAAACTGTTTAAATAAATTATCGATACCTATGTTGAGGATGTGTGTCGGTCAGGCGATCGAAAAGCCAATATGGCGGACAAGCGAGCAACAAGGCAATATGGCGGATGATCGATAAAGAGATGCCAACTCAATGATTTCCTGTCTGCCAACTAAATGAAATCGGAATTCTAAGGCTGATTTGTTGTCTTGCTTTAAACTGCAAGTCTAATGGCTCTTGGCTTACTCAAGTTGAAGCCAGTGTGAGAATAATAAAATTAATCAGCTTTAATGCACTTTGTGCGCCACCTCCTCAGTCGGTTGCAGAATGCCCGAGATAACAATAAAAGCCAAAATGAGAGAGAGAGAGGGATAAAGAGAGGCATGGGAACTGCTGCTGCACTAAATAATTTCTAATAAAATAAAATAAATAATGAACGCAGCAAACCGAACGATGCCAGAAAACAGAACGGCATCTCCCCAACCCAATGGAAAGGTGTCTGGCAATGGAATGATGGGGGAGTTGCCATATTGCGCAAATATTGCTGCAAGTTGCGCCATGGCAAATTGTGTGTTTTACTTTTATTGCATTTTGGGCCGACGAAGCAGCAACAACAACTCTGCTCTGCTCTGCTCTGCTTTGCTGCACATTTTTAACGCTACTCATAAAAAGCGACGACGAGCAGTAAGCCGTAGTCGCAGAGCCGTAGTCGCAATCGGAGTCTACACATTTCCTATTTTCCAATTTTAAGGCTGAGTCGCCAAATGACCGTTGAAATGATTGCTCCACGGATCAGCTGATGTGGATGGCCATAGAGGGTGGCGTGTTGGGTAACTGCGTAAGCAGAGGTGTGTGTGTGTCTGTGTTGGGTAGCTGCGTAAAATCACACAGCAAGCTTCATTGCTCCTGCTTGAGCCTTCATTCGCCACTCCCGATGATGTTATTTGTCGCGGATTATTGCGGAAGAAAAAGTAAATTAAATTAAATCCAAGAGTTACCAGCTAAAACGCGATTTAAAAAGCAGCTTAAGCAGCTGAAGGAATTATATTGGGCACACTATTGGAACAATCGACCAACTAACCTAAATAAACATAAACTTATAGAAAAATGAAATGTTTATGAACATAAAACTGACATATTTTATATATAAATTAAGAAAAGCTTTGAAAGAGTCGTTATATAATATATGACGAAATATATAAGAATATAATAGCTTCAGAGTATCTCATATGTTTACATACATACATATATATATATATGTATATTTAATGTCACGCTCTAGGCAAACGTCAAAGGACTTGTACAGCGCCAGTGTTGACTAATAAAAGTTTGTTGTTTGTCTTTTGCTTTATTTTTGCTTCTTTTTTTCCTTTTTTTGTATTTTGATTTGTTGTCAACGCAATTTCAATTTATATTTATGACCTTTTAAAGCCATTTTATGAGCTGGCAAGCTCACGACACGCCCACGGCACCCGGCAACCCCCACAACCCACGCCTGCGTTAAAGCTTCCTTCAGATCAGTTCCTGTTATGGCGCATTTTGTGATTTTAAAGCAATAAACTTGGCCACTGAACAGGCCATTAAACTGGAACCAGAATGCTCTTTGGTTCTGTCTCTATTTCTCTGGCCTGCTGTTAGTTATCGGCGAGACTCCAATTGGGGCACCAACTGACATATTGAGTCACATCTATTAACTTTGGGGGGCTCTGCCAGAAATGCCTGGTAATCAATCAGGCAAGGACTTCATTAGACACATTTGCAGCACTGGCCAGCATTGGCAATACTGGCAGCTGCCGTTGCCGTTTTGCTTGCGCTTCCAATGCGCAAAGCAGCTGTCCTTCCAGTTGGTGTCTAATTAAGATGCCAGTTTCGGTTTGCTGCTTGGCAACTGCGAAGAGGAAGAGTCAGAAGAAGAAGAAGAAGCAGAAGGCTATTAATATTGCCTGCCAATTGGTCGAAGCGGATTTACAGGTGGTGGGGGAGGGGTGGGGAGCCCTGAAACAAAAGACAAATTTTGAACAGAAACAGCTTAAGACAAAATGCAACTGCTAAATTTTCAAAATTCTCAAAATTAGTACAAATAGAGCAAGAGAGAGAGAGAGAGAGAGAGAGAGATCGTTCTAAGCTGAATAACAAAAGAGAGGAAGATACTGAGGTGAGTTAATTTACTTCCAGTAAGAAATGCAGCTTTTAGCTGGAAGGCCAAAGCATAATCTGAAAAATGTTTTTAGCAACAACAGTTTGTGTCTTCACACATTTCGCACAGTGTATTGTAGAATTTTGACAAATTGTGATTTGGCAAGTGTTGTATGAACATAAACTGTAAAGTGGCCAAAGCACTTTGTTGACATTGTTAGCTATTTATTGGCCTGTCTTGTTCTCTGTTCGTTTGTCTGTCCGTATTTCTGTCTTTCCGTCCGCTTGTTGCTTTTGGCCACATTTCGAATTGTGGTCAAAACTGTATTTTGTCGTTTTGTGCATTTTTCAAAGCATGTCCGAACGTGCTTTGTTCTGCCTTTGATTCAATTTAATTTCAGTTTATTTGGACTTGTGTCCAAAGCACTTTGCGGTTGCCATTTAAAACCAAACGAATCAGCTCCAGTGAAGTTTTATGAGAAGTTTCCAAAAAAATGCGAAATAAATCGGCTTATAGTCTCAGCTCAGACGAAACCCAATGAGCAAAGTTTGCAACTAACCAAAAATTGATTGTTAAAAATCAGAAACTGCAGGTAAAGATAAACAGTTGAAAATTTAACACAAGTCTAGAAAATAAAACACGAGACAGCCCGACTGGGAGATACGCTGTTAAATATATAGTGAGGCTGCTTAGCAGAACTTGATCAAATATTTACAATTGATCAAGTAAAGGCGTTATCGCCATCGATTTTTATCGAAAAACATTTTATCTGCGTATTGTTAAGCTGTTAAGCTGATAAACTGATAATCTGTTAAACTGTCAATCTCGAAGAGTGTGTCGCAATCTTAATTGGATCTTTTGCTCGATATCCATTAGAGGAATAACCGATATGGAACATTTCGACGGGAATAATTGAATATAATTGAATGATAAGCGCAACTGTAGTTTTTTTGAAAACCAAATTTCCACATGACATTTTTCACAACTTGCTGTTCGAGTTTAGTTTTTTCCACATTTTTTTTTTTGGCGATACGCTTCACTTGGCCTGTTACATTTGGCCAATATTTACCTGTCCACCCTACCTCTCCTCAGTCCCCTTTTTTGCTGCCAAAAGCTTTTTGCTGGACGTAGTCGGTGGAGCGTGTTTCGCCTCGTCCTGCGATCCTTGGCTGCATCATCAAAGGACACATTTGGCTTGCGCATAAAGTTGACGAAAAAACTCAACATCAGTCAGCTTGTTGGCCATGTTAACTTTATTAGACCAACTCGGGGGCAAAAACATGCCACGCCAGAGTTATTGATACGACGACACCGATGACGATGACGACGACTATGACGACGACAGTCTGTTGTATTTGATTAGCTTGCAACTTGCAACTTGCTTGCCACTCTTGCCACATGGAATGCTATTTCCAATTTGCAATTTCCAATTCGCGGGCATAAAAAATAAATAAACCGCCGAAAAACAAAGGCAGAAGTTGCCAATCATATTCGCTGACTGAGCTGAGAACCGATTCGCCACAGCAGTTTACCCTCCTCGCATCTCTCCTGGCCTTGGGGAAGTACCTGGCCAAGAGCGATAGGTTAACAACATGCCGAAACGGTTGCACTGTGCCAAAAAAAAACCTAGTTGTTGTCGATGTGAACTGCCTGCTTTGCTTTGTTCAAATTGTCTTGGAGGAGTGAATTATATATACATATATATTATATAGTTTGGCCAACTACCACGCTTTGTAAACGAATTATTGAGATCAGACTACTATATATTATGGCGTTCATAGGAACAATCATGAGTTATTGAAGATGCGAGCAAGACATCTGCCTGCTTTCTGCCTGCCTGTTGAGCTGCTGGGATTTGCTCGGTTTGGATTCTGTTTGCAGTGCATTTGGACGCATGATTGCATTTTTTTGTTTTGTTGTTTTGGTGTTGACTTTTCGCCAGAAAGGAGAATATGAGGATGGGAATGGTTCTCTCTCTCTCCATCTCTCTGCAGGTCAGTCTGCTGATTCACGCTCCGCAGGCAGCTTCAAACTGAGCCTGAGGCAAATGCAACTAAGCAACATTTGTTGTTATTGTTGTTGGTGTTCTATTTGATATTATCGTCTAGCAACGCGTCTGGCAACCGCACACACCACACCTACACACACACACACACACACTCTCTCTCTAATGCCCCGGGCATAATCAGTGGCAAAAATTTGACACGTTTGCCCAAAAAGTAAGATATGAAAAAATGCGACCAATATTTTTCTATGATAAACGCCATTTTTTAGCAAGTGTGTGTTAGTATGTGTGTGTGTTGTTGCATGTGTGTGTTAGTGTATTTCCATATCTGTTTTTGATTTTTGTCGCTGCTGGCGCATATTCAATTTGATGGGGATTTCTCTCGCGGAACATGAAATCAATAAATCTGCTCTACTGTTTGAATCCAATTTATCACTTTGACGACTTTTCACTTTGGACTCGTTTTATAACCACACACACACAGCAAGAGAGAGACACGCCCACATATGTTCAATCCACGCCCCCTTAACCATCAGTGCCCCCCTCCTCAGGCAATCATCCATTTATGAAGTGGCAAACAGGCGATTGGTGGCTTATTCCCTTTGCCTCAACTTTATTAGAGGTGCATGAGTAAGGTGTGTGTGTTGTGTGTGCGTGCCCCTCTTCTCCTTCATCTGCCTCATGCAGCAGTTGCAACACGCCCTCATCAATCGATCAATAATGAAATTTAGTAATATGTTGCTTTATCCTGCGGCGCCTCCTTTTGTGTTCTTTTGTGGCAAGTGCTGAAACTGGGAAGCACTTATATATTATGCAACGAACCTCATGAAAGAAAGGGTATAAGCTGTATAATGAAAATGTGCACAAGTATGTAACTAGAGAATGCCTCACTGAACCCATAAGGAATATATATTCTTGATCATCTGTATATATATGTAATCGTATAGAAAATGCAATTTTGTTAATCCAAAACCTATTTCCATTTTGATCAAACTAAAATCAGCAGCGTTTTTACAGAGTATCGCCTAGTCGAGCGTGGTCTGAAAAGAGCTCGGGAAAAAAACACAATTTGATTTTCTTTTTTTTTACATTAAATATATTTAGACGTTTTTCATTCAAAATTGTTTTTGAGTCACGCAAATGTGGCACGCAATTTTTTTGCTTTCGACTAGTTTGGTTCTAGGTAAATATTTTAAACAAAATATTGCAGCTGGAATGTTTTTTTTTTGCGCCACGCCACATTTGCCACATGGTGGAGGGAGGGGCAAGGTTTTTGGGGTATTTCTTGACATCATTTATCGTTTTAGCAAACTTCTTACATCAAATACATTTATATAAGTATTTTATCCATTTATATTTATGCACTTTTCATATTTTTACTTTTTTTTATTTATTTTCTTTTAAATATTTTACTGTATCGATTTTGATGTTGTTTACATTTAAGTTAAAATTATTATGTAAGCTACATTAAGTTGTTAATTACTTTAAAATTACTCGTTACTCGGTGCCTTTGGTTTTCTTTGTTTATGTCATAGAAAACGAGGAAATTGAAGAGAAACTTAAAATAGATACTGGCAAGCTTCAGTTAAGACATAGAGGAACTCAAAGTCAGAACGCTTAAGACTAAGTATTAAATAAGTTGTAGTTAATTTATTACAAGCATTTAATGCACTAAACTAATCAACTCTTCACTTTTCAGGCAATCTAGCAAATCAAAGCTTTCAATAATACCAAAAGGACTAAATTTAAGTTGTAAATGAACAAAAACAACACCTCTAAAAAAATAAGTGTTGTCTTTTGTGTTCTGGAAAATTGATTCAAGTTTCACTTTGGGTGTTTTGTTTGCACATTTTATTGGTAACTTTTGAGCTTACTTCTAGTCAAAACTCTAAATACATTTAGCTTAAACTAAGTTGCTTTATATTGTAAATTATATTTAATATATATTCTTTTTGCTGAACTTTCTTTTTGCTGTTGTTTTCTCTGCTTTGTGTGTTGTCGAGTTTCCATTACTGTTTGCTCCCTCTCTCTCTCTATCTCTCGTTCTCGTTCTCATTCTCTCTCTTTCTGTCTCTTTCTGTCTCTTGTTCTCTTGTTCTCTGCTTCATCTTCTATTTATCTGCTGATTGTCCACTAAAAACTGTGCTCGCTTCTGCTCAATTTAAGAGAGAGCTCTCCTCCCCTCCACATTCCCTCTCTCTCTCTCTCTCGCTCTCTCACTGTCAGTTTGTTTTGCTTCTTTAAGACATATATTATTTTATTTTTTATCGATAAATATCTCACGCACACACACATTAGTCAAACATGGCAAGTTTCAGCTTTCGTTATTGCAAATGCAAATTATACATGTATGTATATATCTGTGTATATATATTTATTTATTTGTTTTTTCTTCAGTGCATAATTAAATTGGCAATAAAATTTATCGACGAGCTTAAATCAATTGAAATATGCACTTATTTAATATATTATCTCTATGTACGTATGTATGTCTGAGTGTATGTATGAGTGTATCTTTGAGTGTGTTCATGTATGTTTATGCATGAGTTTTGGATTTCATTTTCATGTTTTCATGTTTCCTCCTCTTTCTCTCTCTCTCTGTCTTTCTCTATATATATAAAAATTGCATTACCCTTTCCCCCAGCTTGCCTTTTATTACAATACAATTAAACATATACATATTCATATTCATATACATATACATACACATACACATATACATATACATATATATATGGAGTATATGTGTTTATAAGCATAATTTACCTTTATTTATTCAGTCTTAAGCTACAAAAATCGTTATGCATATTTCTGCCATTTATTTTACTTTTTTTGTTTGCTTTAGTTTTCCAACTGCTAAAATTTGAATCTATTCAAATGAGTATTTAAATTCGCAATGTATTTTTTAATTATTCGTTTTTTATTGTTGTTCTATTTTTGGTTGAGTGCAGCAAAAGCAAAAGTTAAGCAAAACTCAGCTCTCTCTCTAGAAAGGAAAGAGGAAAGGGGCGTCAGTTTGCGGGCGTGGCACCAGCAGCAGTTGAAAGACTAGTTTAGATTTAGTTCACTCAGGTTCAGCTCAGAGTTTATAGAGGAGAGTGGAGAATGGAGAATGGAGAGTGGAGAATGGAGAGTGGAGAGTGAGTGGCGGGCTTATGACTAAAAAGCAATCTTAACTGTCTAACGTTGAGAATCTGGCTCCAGAATGGCATCCAGCTTGACATCTAATTATTCCGTACTCTATGTTAATATATAAACTCGTATTTGTTCTGTATTTTTAGTATCTTTTTTGTTTGTTTGTGTTTCTTGTCTGTTTCTTGTCTGTTTCTTGTCTGTTTCTTGTCTGTTTCTAATAAGCTATCAATTGAAGTTTTCAGCTCGTTCTGTACATGCATGCCTCACTTTGGTGCGCCTTAACTAAGTCTGTAAGTGGATTGCATGTATGTACACTCGGAAAGGAAATCGACTTAAAACTTGATTTCAATCTCTGGCGATTTTCTCAATTTCCATTCGATTTTTTCTCCGAGTGTATTTAGTATTTCCTGTTGATATCTGTATCTAATGGCTATCAATTGAAGTTTTCAGCTCGTTCTGTACAGGCGTGCCTCACTTTGGTGTATCTTAACTAAGTATGTATGTATGTGTGTGTATGTATGTTTGTGTGTGGCACTACCCCTAGTTAGAATCTAGTTAGTAGTAGTTGGCTAGCTCTGACTCTCTAAGACGTTTAGCGCTTTCCAAGTTTTTACTGTACGGTGTGTACCTTGCTCAAGTAAACGAATCTCTCAAATAATGCAATCTCTATCTATATATATATAGCTATATCTGTAGTACAGTTTATGTGTTTCGGTTTTTTGCTTTTGCTTTGGTTATGTTTTGTTTACTTTTTTTTGTATTTGGTTTCTCGGTTTTTATCGGTTTTTGTGTGGTTTTTTCTTTTTAGTTTGAGTTTAAATGAAACGCCAGTTTGCTCGGAGGTTCGCTTTTTTTGGTTTTCTTCTTTTTTTTTGGTTTTGCTGGGTTTTAGTTTTCAGTTTTCTGCTTGTAGTTGTCCAAGTTGTTTTTGCTGTCAAAGTCAAGACTAATAATGCTATCAGCTATCAGCTAGGATTAAATTAGTAGGTTTTTTTGGTTTTTCTTTTATCGAATCGTTACCATTTTTTACATATTTACAATAGTTTAGTTTAGGGTTTTAGCTTTTCCTTTTTCATATCTTCTCTTTCTCCGTTTTCTTTTATTTGTTGAAGCTCGTTGCCCAAAGACTTTTGCTTTTGACTTAGGAGTTACTTTTTAGAGGCGTCATTAGTTTAGCTGTAGTAGAACAACCAAAAAATTATTATGAATAATGCTGTAGAATATATACACCAAATGGAGGAGGAGGCTGTGAAGGAGGAGGCTGTGGAGGAGAAGGCTGTGGAGGAGTAGTAGCAGGCAGCATCCTGCTCAACCCTGACTCAACAGGAGTAACAGCAAAGAGCCGAGTGCCACCAAACTGAGCAGTGTCTGTTGTCGATTGGAGGCGCCACCAGCCCCACCATTGATGAGCAGATCCTGACCCGCATTGCTGCGCACATCCATCAGATCACGGGAGAGGGGCAGCTCGGTGGGATCGCTCAACTCATCGTGGCATGGCAACATTTCAGGCTTGAGTATGAAGAGTTGTACGTTAATCGAATTCTTGGCGGCATCTAGTGAATCACCACCGGTTGACAGATGTACATCCACGTCGACATCATTGCGAGCCAGCGGAGCACCACTCGAACTGGAGTACGAGCTCTGCTTGTGCAGATTCAGATTGTCGTCCATGTCCAGTCCCAGACCTAGACCAGCCACGTGTCCACCACCAGCCTCATCGTAGTAATCATAGCGCTTCTGGTTCTGGCCCGCCACAGCTGCAACGCCCTGCGCCTCCCGACGCTCTCGCAGCTTCGATTCCACATCATTGTGCTGCGAGAGCGAAAGATCGGTGAACTGACGTTGACCCCGCAGTGCCTGGCGAGACTTGCTCGAATGCTTCTTGATGCTGCTGCCCAGTTCATCGAGATTGGCATAGTTGACGCTGTTGCCGATGCCGCCCATGCTGGCGCTATTGCTGCCAATCGCCGTGAAGCCACCCACATTCAGTATGTCCAGAATGCGCGATGGAACCGGATCGATGAAATGTGACAATTTTGGCTCGTGCAGTGTGCAAATGAAATCCTCCAACGAATCACGCAGCTGCAAATGACGTGTGCGATTTTTCAATTCAAAGATCCATAGCAGACGACAGTCGCAAATGAATTTGTTGTCTGCAACAGAAAGAGAGAGACAGTGAGATAAGAGGGAGAGAGAGATGAGTATGTGTATAGCAAGGTGTGCAAGCAAATAGAAGTGACAGCTTCGGCCGGTCCAGACACAAAATTGATAAGTGTGTGCGGGCTGCCCTGAAATTGCTTTTGTCAAGTTGTTGACCCACCGAACCACCCAACCACGCACCACCCATGGACGCCAGGCCAAAATCAAACTAGAGGAAGTTTGAATACGTTCCTAGAAGCCCACTTTGAGCGTAGAATGATCAAACGCATCTTCAACTTTAGATGTAGTATTCATCTGGAGATCAAACTCTGTCCAAAACATCCTTCCTTTTAAAAATCGGTTAGTTTATGTCAAAGTTATGCCTATGTGAAGCTTAAGCCTGTTTAGGCCTAGGTTAAGTTCGGTCAAGGAGGTTGAGCTTATCCCCTTAATGAAGGGATCAAGGGGCTATCCCCTATATTCCACCTACATCAATGGATCAGTTCGAAGTATCGTCTACCATCAAGTTATAAGTGCGTTGAGTTTCTTTTTACGAGTTAGAAGAGTCATTTCCAAGCCGCATTTATAAGGAGTCGTCTGCTAATACTCCCCAAGGATATGTGTACCAAATGTGCTCCGCTTAGTATTCAGCCAAGCGTTACACATTTAGGGGCAAAGTCAAAACTCCCTGGAGGCAGAGTAGAAGCAGTCAGCTCCTCACTTCAGTTGCAGCCTATTGTGTGCCAGACCAGGTGAGACAGGGTCAGACAGACAGGAGCAGAAGGAGCACAAGGAGGAGCTGGGGCAGATTTGGTCTGGCATCTGGTTAAGTGGCCACAGCGTGCTGCAACAATTGGCTGTCATTTGCTGGCCATGGGACACGACTTGAATCGGAAGTGGACTCAAATCGGTTATATCTTTTTCGGCCAGGCCCAAAGCCAGGCCAGTTTCGTTTTAAATGATTTGAACGTTAAGTCTGACTGCCTTCGAATTGCCGTCGTTGACGACGCTGAGCAAGTTAAACGCCTGACATTTCCAATTTAGACGATGCTGCACCCTGGTGTGGCATGTGGAGTTACAG